>CM062819.1:1322625047-1323825047 GCA_031772625.1 Pinus tabuliformis | reverse complement strand
AATGACACTCTTGTTGTCATAAAAGGTAAAGGCTCTATTTTCTTGAAAGAAAAAGTTAAAGCTGGAAATGTTATGTATGTTGATGGCTTAAAACATAACCTGTTGAGTGTGAGTCAAATGTGTGATCAAGGAAATGAAGTAGTGTTTCGATCAAATGGATGTGTTGTTCGTGAGCTTGATACAGGAGAAACCGTGATTAAAGGTACAAGAACTCCAAACAACCTATACATACTCAAGGGAGGACAACAACAGTGTTATCTAAGAAAAAATGATGAAAACTGGCTATGGCATAGAAGATTGGGACATCTAAGCTTTTCTCAAATAAGAAAAGCATGCAGATTCCAGGTTGTTCAAGATCTTCCAGATATCAACATTCCTGAAAATACCATATGCAAATCATGTCAATTCGGTAAGCAAACCAGATCTCAATTCATCGAAAAGGAAGGATCAACTAGTAAGCCTCTTGAACTTTTTCATACTGATTTATATGGACCATCAAGGAAAAAGTCACCTCGTGGAGAAGAATACTTTATATTGTTCATTGATGATTTTTCCAGAATGTGTTGGATAGGTCTTCTAAAGCATAAAGATGAAGCATTTTAAAAGTTCAAAGCCTTCAAAGCTTTGGTTGAAAATGAATCAGATCGCAAAATCAAATGCCTTAGATCTGATCGAGGAGGGGAATTTACCTCGGATGAATTCTTTGACTTCTGTGAACAACATGGAATAAAAAGGCAATTCTCCACTGCAAGGACTCCTCAGTAAAATGGAGTGGTAGAAAGGATGAACAGAACTGTTCAACAAATGGCTCGTGCTATGCTAGATGAATCTAGAACTCTTGCAACCTTCTGGGGTGAAGCTGCATTTGCCGCTGTCACTATTCTCAACCAAGCAAATGTTCGAGTAAACATCACTCAAACTCCGCATGAACTTTGGTATGGTAAAACTCCTATGGTAAAGTACTTCAAATTTTTTAGAAGCAAATGTTACATCAAAAGCACTGATGAAAAATTTGGTAAGTTTGAACCTAGAGCAGATGAAGGTATTCTCCTTGGCTACTCTTCCCGAAGTAAAGGATATAAATGTTATAACAAAATACCTGGGAAAATTATTGAAAGTATTGATGTTGTAGTTGATGAAGCATGCAAAAATCCAAAATAGATAAAATTCGAAGATCATGACAATGAAGAAGATGAGGATCATTTTCCCACATCAAATCACACTGATTCTGAAGAAGAAACTAATGAGGCACCAGAATAAGAGATAACGATAGAAGAAAAGACTCCGTCTAGGTATGTTCAGAAGAATCATCCAGAAACTCAAATTTTGGGTGAAAAAGGGGCAGGTATGCAGACAAGAAGAACTATTGCCGAAACCTCAAGCTATCTAGAATTACTATCTTCCACTGAACCTCAAAATGTGAATGAAGCATGCAGAGATGAATGTTGGGTCAAGGTCATGAATGAAGAACTTGAGAAAATTGAAAAGAATAATACTTGGGAATTAGTTCCTAGACCTCATGATAAGGATATCATAGGAACTAAATGGATATTCAAAAACAAGCTGAACAAAAATGGAGAAGTTATTAGAAACAAGGCCAGACTTGTTTGCAAAGGATATGCTCAACAAGAATGTATAGATTTTGAAGAAACTTTTGCACCTGTTATTAGACTTGAAGCCATAAGAATGTTTCTTGCTCTTTCTAGTTTTCAAAAATTCAAAGTATACCAAATGGATGTAAAATTTGCATTTCTTAATGGAGACTTAGAAGAAGAAGTCTATATTGAACAACCAGAAGGATTCATTCTTGGAAATGATGCAAAACTTGTATGCAAACTCAAAAAAGCTCTCTATGGTCTAAAACAGGCTCCAAGAGCATGGTATTACTGTCTTGACAAATATCTCCACCAACAAGGTTTTTCAAAGGGGTCAGCAGATAGAAATCTATATACAAAGATGGACACTAATAAATTTCTAATAATTGTTGTGTATGTTGATGATATCATTTTTGGTAGCAATGAAGAATCCATGAGTCAAAATTTTGCCTCAGTAATGCAGCAAGAATTTGAAATGTCCTTGCTTGGTGAGCTCACCTACTTTCTTGGTCTACAAGTTCAGCAGAATAAAGATGGTATTTTTCTCTCACAAACCAAATATCTCAAACAGATCCTGAAAAAGTACGGCATGGAAGATTCTAAACCAATATGTACCCCAATGGTAACAAGATGCAGTCTTAGCTCAAATGATGAATTAGTAGCAGTACATCAACCAACTTACAGATCCATGATTGGCAGTCTGCTTTATCTAACAGGTACCCGACCAGACATGGTGCATGCAGTGGGAATAGTTGGAAGATTCCAAGCAAATCCTAAGGAAACACACCTTCAGGCAGTCAAAAGGATTTTCAAATATCTCCAAGGAACACAGAACTTTGGTTTATGGTATCCTAGAGATACCGATCTTACACTTCATGCATATACAGATGCAGATTGGGCAGGAAGTGTTGATGACAGAAAAAGCACTAGTGGTGGTGCATTCTATATGGGTTCCAGGTTAGTGTCTTGGTTCAGCAAGAAACAAAGTTCAATTGCATTATCTACAGCTGAAGCAGAATATGCAGCTGCTGCATCTTGCTACACTCAACTACTTTGGATGATGCAAACCTTGCAAGACATTCAGATCACATGTACACCACCTATTTCCATTCTATGTGATAATACAAGTGCCATCAGTATTTCAAAGAATCCAGTCATGCACTCCAAAACCAAGCACATACCCATCAAATATCATTTTCTACATGAACAAGTGCTTGAACAAAAAGTCAAACTGGAATATGTTCCCTCCAAAGAACAGGTTGCTGATATATTCACTAAACCACTGCCCAGAGAGACATTTGAATATCTCAGACAAAAGTTGGGAGTAGTTGCTACATCATCCTGCTGTTAAATCCAATCTTCTTCAAAGAAAGGTGGTTATACGCGAGTCTCATAAAACGTAGTCGCATACATACGTGGGTTTCTATGGGCACAGTCGCGTATATGTTGGTTTGAGGAAAAGCAGTGGGATAGACTCGAGAAAAAGGGGTCTGCCATGGTTATGTCAATTATCTGCTCTGTTTGATGATGGTTTCACTCTGCTGATAACATGTGGAAATATATTGGTTCTCATAAAGTTGTTGATAACTTGATGAATATCTGATTGATGATAATGCTTTGATATCTCTTACTAACATATGCAATGATCAGATCTGACAGTGAACAGGTGGAACAGGTTCAGGGGGAGAACATGGTTGATGATATTTTGGGAACTAATGATGGACATATATAAGTTGTTGGTCTGGATGCTGATTGATAGATGTTGCTGATGGTGCAGATCATATGATAGTTGCTGATGACTATCATGGTCTTGTTTTAGATGTTTGGTCTCTGTTATATAAGTCATGTACATATTTTAATGTAAAGGTCATGAAAAGACCTAATTTGTAACCCCACTATGCATGGGATGGATGATGTAATGTTTGTATTTTTCCATGTATAAACAATTGTATATCCCCACTTGGTTGGGTGGATGAGTCAAATTTGGTATATCCCCACTTGGTTGGGAGATGGATGTATGTATGATTCATTGGTGATAGGAAGGTCATTTGTATGTATAGAGTCATGTTCTTCTTTTAGAACATCTTTTTGCAGACTTTTCTTATGCTCAGGGGGAGCATGGACTCGATCATGGGAGCTCAATCAGCACACTTCACCATATCAGAGATTTCAGCATGCACTCAGGGGGAGCATGACCCTTTGCCCTTGATGTTAAAGGGGGAGAGTGACTTGGTGTGGTTATTGTTGCCATCAAGTCCAAAGGGGGAGATTGTTGGCATTATGATGTATGTATTGTACTTGTATGATGTATGTGTTGTACTTGATGGCAACCCACTTATAGCAGAACAACTCACTTGTACAGAAGAGATATCAGATGTGACAAAATGCATGACAATAGTGTTTACATATGTGACGAAATGCAAGGTAGCTTCAAGGAATCAGTTCAGAAGGCAACTCACTCAGATGAAAGATCACATTATACCAGGTTAACAGCACAGAGTTACAGATCAGACTGCATAGAATGAAGAAAGAGAGGTATACGCAGGTTCACCATTGGCCAAGCCACGTATACACGCGGGTTCACTGTATACAAGTCGCGTATACGTACACACGCACTTTCACAAAAAGAAAAGCGTGTATACCTTGGAAAACTAAGTTTTTGGTCCGAAATATTTGGTCCATGGTATTTTGATCCATGGTATTGGTCCATGGTATTTGGTTCGAGGTATTGACCCTAGGTATTTGATCCAAGGTATTGGTCCTAAGTGGTTTTGGTCCATGGTATTAAGAAAGGCCTAAAACTATAAAAGGAGGAGAAGATCATTAGGCCAAGATACACAAGCATTGAATATCTGATGAAGTGTGAGATCTAGTATGCAGGTTATTGGGTTATGGTGCATTGCTGGATCTGAACCAAGGAGGAACCTTAGCGTTTGATGAAAGATAAGATCTAATGATGTATTAGGATCTCAAGACTTGAAGTGAATTATCTTTATGTGATTTGATCATGTATCTAAATAATTGGCGCATGTTGTAGTCTGTAAATATGATGATCTAGGTATGACTGAAGTCTGGAATAGTTGTAATGTTTAAATCATCATTTACAGATCTGTACACAGGTTCACTTTAGAAAAGAAGCGTATACACGCTAGGCTTGCATATCAAAGCAACGTATACATCATAAATTTGGTTGATTTGTACATTGATTCGCCTTGAGGAAAGTGTGTGTGCACGCAGGTTCGACACATGGAAGTAGTGTATACCTTATAAAATATGTTTTAGTTGCTTCTATTTGCTGTTGAAGTGTTCTCAGTTTTGGCTTGGGTTTTGGCTTGGGTTCTGGTTACTATATTCTGGTGACAGTATTCTGAATGATCAGATTGATGGGTTGTAAAAGTGATTGATTGATTCGGTTGTGGTTGGTTCGAAAAGTGATTGATTGATGCATATATATTTGATGTGATGTTGTTGATGGATCCAGTCTGAGAATATATGAAACATGGTCCCTGGAAGAAAAAGGAGAAGGTCGTAGCCTTCTGTAGGTTGGCGCCTACGTACTAGTAAAACACATCGGCTAGTACAAGAGCAAGGGGGTTGTAGCTCCCTTCCAGTAGAAGTTGGAGAACGAGAGAAGGTGGTAGCCTTCTGCAGGTAGAAGCCTGCGTGCTGGTATAAGACTGCACCAATACAAAAATTGTAAACAGACTTTTCTTATTAAAAGAAGACAGAAACGATTGCAGCAGGTGATTTTCACCCACATTGGGTTTCCACCTTATATCTTGGTGTTCATGTGTGTTGCTTATGTGTGATGCTTTAATCTGTTTTTACTACACTGTCTAATGAATTCCTGATATACTGATTAAAGTTTAATACAAGATAATTTGGGTAAATCAAAAGATCTCAGCATATACGCTGGTTGCATTAAGTACAGTCACGTATACACGCTAGTTCACTGAGCTGAAGTAGCGTATACAAATCAATTTTGAAAATTAAATTATTGATCTGATAATACTGATTCACCCCCCCTCTCAGTATTATTTCCAACAAGGAGTGTATGGTGTTGTGGTCTCCCTCTTAATGCCAGCTTCCTTGCAAAAGTCATGGAACTCATTGGATTCATACTCGGTCCCATTATTAGTCCTTAAGATCTTGATCCTCTTCTCGGTTTGATTCTCAATCAAGGCTTTGAAGTGACGGAACTAGGATAACACTTCATCCTCCTTTTTCAAGAAGTATATCCAATGCTTGCGAGAATAATCATTTGTAAAAGTGAGATAATATAAATATCCTCCCAAAGAGTTCACAGGCATCATACCAGATATGTCAAAGTGAACCAACTGCAAAATTTCGGAGGTCTTGCTATGGCTTGAGGGGAATGGTCCCCTTTTGAGCTTTCCTTCGGCACATCTTGAACATACACCTTCATGCTCTACTTTAAACTTGGGCATCCTTTTCACCATCTATCTCACATTAGGTAGAGATTTATAATGAAGGTGGGCAAACCTCCGGTGCCATAGATCAAACTGTAGAGTTGTGTCGCAAGACATGACTCCCAACGGACTTCCTCCAACTTGATATAAAGAGTCAACCCAAAACCCAAGAGTGAAGTCATCTTTAAAATTATTTTTCCACACATGTACCTTGCCATCGATGAAGGACACCTTGTAGCCTTTCTCTTCCATTGTTGAAATGGACACCAGGTTCTTCTTGAGATCAGGTACATATAGGACGTCTAGCAAATGAATTGTGTTACCCTGATTTAATTGAAGAGTAACATTTCCTACACCCTTTACAGGATAGGTGGAATTGTCTCCAAGAATAATCTCCAAGTTTGTCTCCTTCTCTATCAAATTGGAGAGATTTTCCTTGTAACCAGTGAAGTGCCTTGAGGCACCACTATCAATAATCCAATTTCCCAACAAGTTCGGAGGAGAGGTAGTGGAGAGGGACGATATCAGATAATATTCATCTTTCTTATTTTTAACAACATTTTATTCATACCTAGAGTCCCTTTCTTTCTTAGAGGGTTGACCACTTCCTTGATTTCCCGCATTCCTCTTTCCTTTTCCATTGAACCTGAAATTCCTTTGATTATGGTTGGAGTTGCCCCAAGAGTGATTTTGATCATCGTCATTTGATGTTTCCTTTCTATTTG
This sequence comes from Pinus tabuliformis, assembly GCA_031772625.1. Classification (NCBI taxonomy): domain Eukaryota; kingdom Viridiplantae; phylum Streptophyta; class Pinopsida; order Pinales; family Pinaceae; genus Pinus; species Pinus tabuliformis. Next base: position 1,323,818,297 of record CM062819.1, on the reverse strand, counting down.
GACACTCCCTTGCATAGTGGCAAAATTTATTGCAAACAAAACATATTCCTTTCCTTCCAACCTTTGAAGCGAGCTTTCCTTTGAAACGACCTTTGGACCCAGAATTATTTCTCCTTTTGGCATGAGAGGAGAAAGCAGTGGGGTCGCCTTTGCTTGAAGGCATTTCTTGCTCTACCATCCTTGTCTCTTCTTGAATGCATCTCGCCATCAATTCTTCAAATCTTCGAATTCAATCATTGTTGAGAAGAGTGGTTCTAAATACATACCATTCGGATGGGAAGCCTCCAAGGGTAGTGATGGTTAGTTCCCTGTCAGAAATGACTTCTCTAATCGATAGGAGATCATTCTTGATCTCAGTGATCCTTAAGAAGTAGGATTGAATATCTTCATCCTTGCCCTTCTTAAAATCCTTCAACTTATTTTTGAGGAAGAAAAATTTATTTTCATCACTAACTTTAAACATGATGACCAGTTTATCATAGATCTCCTCGGAGGTGGTCAACTCGGAAATGTAGGCCACCAAACACTTATCAATTGAATCTCGGATGATATTCTTTGCTTTGACTTCATCCCTAGTATATTTGTTCCTTGTAGCAGCCAATGCATTTGATGGAGGCTACGTAATTCTACCCCTCACATGGTCCAACACTTCCTGCTCTTCCAATGTCAGATCAAGAGACATCTTCCATCCGTGATAGTCAGACTTCTCATAGAGCTTGTCTTCGGCGGGGAAGTGTGATGAGGAACCCATGAAGCCTTTTGACTTTTTCCAATTGTCTTAGGTGATTTCTCTTCCTCTTGTTTGGGCTTTGTCTTCACCTCACCTCTGATACCATGTTAAATTATGATATGTTCTATGCTTAAGAGCAATTTACTTCAGATCTTCTTATTAGTCCAATGTCAATTTCCAATATTGCAATCACATCAACATGATAGTAAAATGCAAATAGAACATAAATGTAAACAATAGAAGACAAGCCAAGATAAGAGACACAAGATGTGGCACCAGCCAGGGACAAACCCCAATGTGGGGAAACCCTTTGATCAATTCTTCTATATTCTTCAATAATTCAGTAAAGAGAGAGAGATAGTACAATATCACAAATCTGTGATTTACAACAGCAGCAATGTAATTCTGATCAGCAAGGTCAAATCTGGTCAAACAGCTCCCAAAAGACCTCAAGACAACCTAGGAGAACTCGGCCTCCAACAGCAATAGATGGCAGCCCAAAACAGTCAATGCAAGGAGGTCAAAATAGTAGTCAATGCTACAACAATATTGCAGCTAGCCCTAACCAGTCAACGTTGTCCCAAATAGGTCCTTGAATAGGTCAACGCAGGTTGTCCAACAATGTGGCTAGCCTAGGGGAGGTTGCCCAACCCAAAAATGTAGTCAACTTCCTTTTCGTTTATCAAACACATGCATAATATACCCCTACTGCTCCACAGTCAACCCTAGGTCAACATTTCCCAAAATTGGCTTGCGTCCTTCGTTCCTTCTCCCACGTGAGTGTCTTCCTCCTCCTACGCATACCCAAGAGACTAGGAGAGAGAGGAATGAGATGGTGAGATGAGTGTGCTAATGCCTCAAGGTCTCCTCTTCTTATATGCCACGTTGAGGTTTAGCTGGGGGTGGAAAACACAATTTTACTTGCTGGTCGACCTTGACAAATTGTCAAGAAATACAAAGAAATTCATATCTCCATGAATACATGTTCGAATCGGATGATCGTTAGATCAATCCTACACCTCTCGACGAGAGGAATCCAAGGAAAATATTAGCTTCCATAAATGAGGTGACCCACATGGATTTTGGCCCTAGTTGCCAATTTTAAAAATTTTGTATTCGAAAGAAAATTAGTATAAGACTCATTAAAGAGAAAGAAAATGAAATATTTTGAATTTAAATTTTCCCTCCACTAAGGCCAAGTCGAGCCTCCAAGGATCAAGTCGACCTGCCCAAAAGACGTAACCTTTCACATGGACAAATAGCTATAAATAGAGCCAACTTTCTCTCTAAAAGACACCATTCAGATATGATCTAACACTCGCTAATCTAAGATAAGGCAACACACAATTCTGAGGCCAATATTATGTGGGACAACTCACTGTTCTGAGGTTCATACTCAATGGATTAGTGCACACTTCTGAGGTTGATATTTTGTGGAACAATGCGCAATTATGAGGCTTGTTTATGTGGTAAAGGGTCAAGTACCTAAGGCTTGTTTCAAAGGTAAAAGAGGTCGAGACTCTGAGGTAAATGGCTAAGACCCTAAGGAATACATCAGAGGAAAGGAGGCCAAAAATATTTTATGGAAAGAGGTTGATCTATGTGGTATTGTGAAAGTTTTGAAGTAGACTTAGAGGTCATGTTGCAGAGCTTCTTTGGACAGAAACAATGGAGGGTTGACTTGGTCTTTGATGGTTGACCATCTTTCTGGGTAGTTGACTTGGATGTATCTCTTGTTGCATTGATTCTCTAAGGAAAAGGTTGGTTGGGGTTTTCCCAGGGAAATATCGTGTGTTCTTTGAATGAATGTCTCTTTATGATCCTATTGTCTTATTTACTATATGGTTGATGCCTTTTGTATAATTATTGAATGATGGAATTAGTGAATAAAAATGAGAAAAATATCATAATCATCAAATATAATTATCAGTTGAGAAGACTTTGTAAAATTCAACAAATTGTATCTGACTCATGATGGTTAGCTAAATTTATTATATTTTTTGTTGATATTTTGGCTCTTAAGGCTGAGTCAGGACTCGGGACTCAAGACATGATTCATTGTTGATATGTGATATAGTACTAGACTTCTTACATGTCTTATATATTAGTTTTATTTCCATATTTATGTGGCAATGCATTTGTTTGATGGTGTGGATACTTTATATGCTAAAAAAGTTGTAAAAAAATGATATTTTTTTATTTTTTAACTTTGCAGATGTTTCACTAATTTTTACCAATTTTTCTCCCAACTTTTATAATTTTATTCATTTTTCAGACCCTTTTGTATTTATTCCCTATGCCAACTTTTTCAACATTATTTTATCGCGTTGTTTTATTCATTTTTACATATCTAAATTTGTAAAACAACAACCTAATTTTTCGTCTGCCATCATTTACCAAGGTCTACAACAAGGTATTCATGTCTAAATTGGTAAGGGCTTTTGACACTCAATTTTGTGCTATTACAAGGTTTATTTATTGTAGTTAGTGTTATTTTTCTTGTTGGTTTATGTTTTTCTACATTCAATTTCTCTCTTCCAAATTCATAACACCTTTAAAATTAACTCCTATACTCCATCACTAAAGAGGTATTATTCGGGATCGGTCTATTAACCTATGTTGGAGATTATTTAGTGTAGGGAAGCTTCCGTTGGCTTTGTAGGAGTTTTCCTAAAACGTTGTGACTCATACTGAGGTGACAGTGGGAACTTATCATGCATACTACCACTTTAGCATACCGTGATGACCTTACCAAGACCACTATTTTGGGTGATAACATGACAAATTCTCTATGTGCTTTCTACCATGGCTACTTTTGGGATTTGATAACCCATTCAACTACCCATATGTCCCATACTTAACTTATGTCAAAAAGTGTAAGAATATAGCATGCATCCATTGCTAGTTGAAATAGGATTTTAGTATTTCCTTCCAACTAGAAAAATCCCCCAAGTCATATTTCGGGTATATTCAACTCATATTTGGGGTATGAGCAAACATATGTACCTAGGACCAAACATCTAACACAACTCATAGATTCAAGTGAGATCAACATCATAGAGGCACAAACCTTAAGAGTTTTAGAGTGGGCCATATACAATGTAAAAGGCACCAAAATTATTTTCACAAGCATCATCTTCAAATGTCTTCCTAGCTTGTGATTTCTAAACAAGTTTTCATGCTTATATATGGGGGGTTTATCTTAAGGTTCTATTAGGTACTTCTAATGCTAAGGGGAGGAACAATTCCTAGGCCAATCCATTAATTAGTAGATGCAAGAAATAAATGACATGACATGAGATTTACTTCATGGAAGATGCCCCTGTCTTTTACCAACTATCAAATTCCAACATCATTGAGCATTATGATTCTAAGAGAGAAATAGTGGGACCTAAGTTACCCATTTCCTTGGCATGTTTTCACCACCCCTCTTGCATTTGTCTTCATTGATTTTATTTTTCTTTTCAGATATAACTTAGGTTACAAACTTTCAATGATTCATTATTGATTCCTTATAAATGAAGTGTTTCATTGCTCATTAGGGATGGTATATTCAAAGTTCATTTTATTTAGATATCCCATGCCTTATCCAGGAACTAGGTGAGGCTTAATGAGGGGGTACAACTCAGGGTAGGATTTTGTCTACGTACTTTGATTTTATCCCTACCATTATTTTTCATTCTAACATTATGGCTCATGCTTTTTCTTTATTTTTGTTGCATCAACCTCTTGGGGAGAATTTTCGAGTCCCCTCCCCAAGGATGAGGAAAATAGGAAACCAATGCTGGTGACAAATAGAAATCAGCCTGAATATGGGATGTGGATACAAATGAGATGGAAGGTGTTAAGTATATATTACCATAGACATGCAACATCAACCAGGCCCTCCTATTTGTGGCCTTTCTAGACAATAAATGAAAGGCCTCAAGGACGGTTACATTGTACTAGGGGAAAATGATAACCACCAAGGTGAAGTATGGGAAAAATAATACAACCAAAAGTAGTCTATCATCCAATTCAACTTATGAGCCATACTAGAATGCCCTTAAACATTAAAGGAAATCTATTGAATACAATTTTGGTTAATATACCTTTTATGTGACCCACCTTCATCAAATGAGCAGGATAGATGTAAGGAAAGCACTAACCAGAACATGGATGATAGGCATCTAAGGCTACCTATATGTGGGTCATTATAGGGTTGTTGGTTGGCAAGTTGACCAATAGGAGAACATTTTTCTCCTAGGTGCTACCCACATCGATAGGTAACATTTGGCTCCAACTTGGGGACATGTTTTCACTATAGAGCACATGATCCTTATGCTCCAAAAAGGAGTGCATGAGAACCCCAACAATACCTACCTATTACCTATATCACTCTAAATAAGCTATCAGAAACAAAAGGATGAGGGTGCTAATTCTCGCCTTGTGATTGGGGAAAGTCAAGATTTTAACTAAGATATGAAAAGACATAAAAATCTAATTAAGTATGCAAGTAAATCATCATGAAAGAAAGAAAAGAAGGATGCAGAATAAAAAAATTCAAGATACACAATCCTACCTACTCTAACCCATATAAAATTAAACAATCAAATAATAGTGGCTTCACTCTATCAAGATTGGAAAAATAAAATTAATCAATTCCAACATTTCCATGTATATTATATGGTAAGGGTCATCTCCTATGAGCACAAAGTCTCTTATCTGAAAATCATTTATCACATGATCAAGTTTCCTTTCGACCATATTCCTTCTTTTCCTTGTAATTCTCTAATTGCTAGTATTATCCCTAGGGGGAGGTGGGATGTCTAGATGGAATATATTTCTTCTAATTCCTCCATTCACCTTCTCTTTAGGATTTTCAAATTTCCCAAGGACTTTGGGTACAAAATGACTCCAAGATATTTCAAAGTTATAGGTTTGTCAATCCATCTTTCCTTTCAATGGCATCATTCATATCATCAAGGGAAACTGGGAGGAAAGACAAGTCTTCAGATTGATATTTTCTTGATGTATTTGGATTGGCGGGATTATGGTTATCTCATAATCCCACCAATCCAAAGTAGATATTTCATTACTAGCCTCCTTAATGTCTTCTATGTGGTATCTCACCACAGGTTCTCTATAAAGGGTAAATGGTTTTCCATCAAAAGCAAGTATTGTAGCATAGGACAAGTCCATCTACAAATGCCCAAATAAAGTGGCAGATCACTTTCTTGGTAAGAGCATACCTTAAACATTGGCTAGATCTATTAAAATAACATTCATAAGCATAATAATGTCAGAGTTAGATGTCAGGAAAACCCTCAAATTCTTGCCAAGATCATGAACTTGGATAGACTTTGAATCAAAACCACACACATTTCTATAAGGTTTTGTAGTTTGTAATTATAACTAACTCATGCCCTCTAGAGGCATCACATTAATAGAAAGCACCACTGTCAAGCATACAACTGTTCATAAGTAAATCATTTACAACTAATGTGATAAAGCAAGGTGTGTGCCCTCCATTTATTCTACCATAATGCATATTTTGTAAAATTATAGGATTATCCTCAGGCTCTTTATGAAGTATATTCCTTATTTTACATCTTTGAGCTTCAATCTTGGCTAATTCAAGGATATGTATGAGAACATTCACTTACTAAGTGCATTTTGTAGGACCCTTCCATGTGACCCCAAATTTAGGCTAAATTATTATTAATAATAAAAAAATTTAAACATGGCTAAATACATTTATAAATATAAATGCAATCTTTATAACTTTAATACTCAAGCACACCATTACTATTAAATTATACAACAACAAAAAACAAATAATGCATGAAATATAATGAAGAATGGTCAAATATTTTACTAAATAATCCATAGAACAAATTACAAGTTATTGTTCACCCAACATAAGGTATCATCAATGTGGGTTGTCACAATCCTCATTCCTTGCTCATTGTGGCTCCGCGATCAATATTTTACAATTTCCACCATTCTTGGTTGAAGTTGTTGACCCCCTCAGTTGTCCACCTTACCAATGCCAAGGTATTCTTCTTCCCTTTGGCCCCTTGAACTGCAAAGGGGTTGTATGTAGAAGGAGAGAATAATGTTAGTTAATAGATATTTGGGCCACAACCCTGATCTCCCCAAATCAACAATTCCTATCCACCAAACTATCAACAATGCTCAAGGTGACTAATTTACAACAAATCACAAGTTATCACTAGAGAACTTAGAATTTCATTACACCACCCATCTAGCACTATGGAGCTCAAAGATGTCCCCTTCATATCCATGTGTTCATTTTATAGTATTTTTCAAGAGGCTTAGATGTGACACTTGTTTCACATGCAAAATAACTAATTATTAAATTATATAAATTTGATTATTCACCCAACCACATGTCCTATCCACAATTTGGTTTTCATGTAATTTCCTATTATTTTATTTAAACTAATTTTTTATTTCACTCAAGATTCACATGTTGCTAAATTTACTCCTTGATGTTCCCTTATGCCCTTTTTACCTTTCTTAACTTTTGCTAAATTTTTTTATTTCAATCTTTGTTACCTACCAAGAGTCATAATTAGTTGTATTTACTTCCTTTAAGTTCTTCTCTTCATCTTAAGTTACCTTTTTAGGATTTTCTCAATTAGGTGAGTTTCTCTCGATTTTAATTTCCTAGAATTACTTATTTAAATAATTTGAATCTTGCACATATCTATTTATATTTTTGTCCACTCATGTCTACACCAAATTAAATTTAGATTATTATCCCTGTTAACCATGATATATTCTAAATAAATTTGGTATCTATCATTCACTTATCTCTAACCTACATTAACCCCTTTTTAGGTATTAGTTATTATATTATTACATTTAATTTATTTTTCTAGTTTTCACTTCTTCTTTTTTGCAAGCTTTGCAAGACCTTTTTCATTCATTTTCTTCAAAAAAGACAGGTTACAACCAGAATTCAAGTGGTTAGGTAGCCTCAACCTGCCCAATGGGAAACCAGATTTGTTGGCCACCTAACTTATTTATAGGTCATCCAAAAATAGAAAAGTTTAAGACTGTCTAGCAAAGATATATATGTCTAAGTATCTTTAAACCTTCTACATTCTAAATAACTAAAACCAGATAGCATAATATGCAAATACTTCATATGAAAAAATTAAAAACCAAAACTGATCCAAGCAAGCTACTATTCATTAGATGAATCCACTGGAGTTGGATGCTTTGCACTCAAACCAAGTAATTTTGTGTGTGGGAGGCACAAAATATGTTTCTCAATGCGATTGAGGCGGGCATTCTGTTGCTAGATCTGGAATTGAATCAACTGAAATTTCTTATGAAATTTCGAGATTCCATGATCATACTTGGAAGAATCAATAGGAGGGTTATCCAAGGCTTTGGATACTATATTCTTCATTAACCAATAGAGATAGATTGTTTGTTTATATTGGGAGGACCTGCCTCTAGAGTGACTCGGGTCTAGCACCAAGTCCTGCCATTCTTCCAAATCAATTTTTGCGTCTGTTGCCTGATGGTTTAACTCAACTTCCCAACCTAAAATTAATTGAAGGACCTGCATTAGAGTACCTGTCTGAAATGCTTGAGCTGCATCTCAGATGAGTCGCGAGGTGGTTTTGCGGCCTCTACCCCTCGCTTGGCAAGGTTGGGTTTGTCTACCTTTGTGACTTGGCCTCGTCTTTCAATTGCGCCCATGGCGTCCACCAATCGAGTAGCCTTTGACAGAGGAGGGGCAAGCCATATTATTACTTAAGCCTACACCGCGAAGATAACAGACCTTGGGACAGAATGCTAAAACTTCGAGCTCGCGGCGGGTTACAAACTTAAGCTCTCGATACTCACACTGTATAAATAAACATGTAAATATACCACGACGTAAATGCATATAACATTGAGTACAAGGGCTATATACCCAACAATTTCCTTGGTAAATGTTTTGGTCTTGTCGCAGGAATCCAAAGACAATAAACCAAGGCTCCCCAAGTCATCTTAGGGAAGGATATAGAAACAAATTAGGAAAAACATATCCAAGAAATCCCAATTCTTATCAACTAGTAAAAAGTAGTGAATAGACAAAGAAAGGAACACATTCATCCATGCATGAGATATATTTTGAATGCCAGACCAAAAAACCTAAATACATCCCCATGCGAGATAGCAAGGTTCCAAAATAAACAGAAACAATATTGCAGTATTCAGAAAATCCATCATGAAAACCCACTTTTTCTTTCTAGAATTCATGGATGAGCTTCTAGCTGACTCTAGGCATCGAATTATAAGCACTTCCCCGGTGATAAAACAAAGAAACTAAATGCTCAAGGAAAGGGATACAAGGGAAACCTAGAAAAGTAACATACCCGCTGATGTAAACCATTGAAGGGAGGAAGTCGTTTACAACAGGGTGGTGGACTGCTTGGATCTCCTTCATGTTCAACCATTCATTTTTTGAGAACCCTGTAACCATATCCTCGCTCATAATAGGAAAATTGCATATCATTACTGAATAATTACCTTCATAAAACCCCGACGCGAAGGCGACCCTGCCACCCTCCCCTGTGCCATAAATGAGTTGCATGCACAATTCCACCTTTCCATATAGGTTGAGTGTGTGAGGGTTGGAATGAAGCCACCCTCCAACCTTTCCTTTCATCGCATTAATCATGGCGTCAATCCCAATGAGTCCATCATTCCGGCTCACACCTTGATCAAGGGTTCCCGTTTTCACTTATTAAACCTAATATTAACTTGATATTCAATAACATATCAATCCTTAAGTTCTTATGAATTAACTAAATCATACATTTCTTTATCCTCTATTTGGTGCCAAGGGTGCCAACTCTTGTTCCCTTTAAGAACCTCTCGTTCCAAGGGTGCCATGGATTATCCTTCAAACACTTGTGATCCAAGTAGAGGAAATAAATAATGATGGAATGGAAAATCAATAGTATCCTCATCACCCTTGTTGAGAGTCCCATGATGATTGTGTTGGCATTATGATGCATGTGTTGTCCTTGATGGAAACTCACTTGTAACAGAACAAGTATATGGTAACTAGATGAATCTATAGGTCAGATTAGAGGTGACAGAATGATGGAACAAAATAATGGGTCAAAGGTTTACAGATCAGAATTAGAAGCTTGATACGGGAAATTGTTGGCATTATGAATTAGGTGTTTTCCTTGATGGCAACCTACCTGATGAGTTGTCCTTGATGACAACTTATTTGATGAATGGACTACTTGATAAAGGTATAAACAAGATGTGACAAAATTCATGGAAGTTGTGTTTACAAATGTGACAAAATGCAGGGCAATACGAAGGAATCAGTTCAGAAATGATAAAGTGATGGCAACTCACATTGTAACAGGTCAATTCATAGGTAACAGAGTAATGGCACAAAAGAACAGGATGATGGGACAAAGGATTACAGATCAGAATCAAGAAATTGAGGAAAGAGAATGTTTTAAGTTGTATATGTTTTTTAACCTAGTCCAAGTCACGTATAGACGTGGGTACATAGAATAAAAGGCGCGTATAAGTATGCACTCAGTTTCATAGAAGGAAAAGTGTGTATGGGATGGAAAATAAAGGTTAAAGAATACTAAGGGTCCATACCATGGTATTATCCCACAATATTGAGCGGAAAAACGATTACTTGATCCCGTCTAAGAATACCATAGGTTCTAAGTGTTTTTTTGGTGCATGGTATTGTCAAAGGCTCTAAGTATATAAGGAGGAGAAAATCAAAGGGCTAGGTGTGCAAGTGATGAAAATCTTATGAAGAGTTAGATCAAAATAAAATATGCATGTTATGGGTTTTTGATGCTTTGCTTGATTTGAACTAAGTATGCACCTGAGTGTTTGATGATGGATGAGATCTAATAGATCTGAAATAATTATGCACTAATGATGGATCAGGATCATGAGACCTGAAATGACTTATCATTGTATGATTTAATAATGGATAGGCTAGATCTGAGTGCTAACACATGTTTTATCCTTTAAATGTTATGATCTGGGTATATCTAAAGTCTTGAAAAGTTGTGAAGTTATAAGTCATTATTTGTAGATCTATACGCAAGTTTTCCTTGTTGAAGGTGCGTATACACACGGATTCGGCACTTCTAAGTAGCATATGCAAAGGAAGGGCTTGTAGTTCAGAAATGACTGATCTATCTGCTCAATGCTGCTATTTTACTATTATTTTTCAATGATATCTTCATTAGATCTGAAGTTAAATTAATTGTATAAGGAGATTGAGTCTGGTTGACTAATTGATTGGGTAAGAAGGGTGATCTTTGCTACTATCTGTTTATAACTCTGTAATATGACAGTAGATCTTCATAATGTCATTGGTTGGTACAGTTTTTGGTTCAGAAGATTTATGATTTAGTATGTTTAGAGGTATACGCAAGTTGAGTTACAGAAAGTAGTGTATACACGCAGGTTGTCCTCATTAAAGTAGTGTATACATTCTAACATATGATTTTTGATGTTGTAGTTGGTTCTAGGTGTTGATGCAGTGTTATGAGTTCAGTTCTGTGTACTGGTTATAGTGATTTGACTGTTCCAGTTGATTGGATTTTGATTAAGTGTCGATTGATTGTGTTTTGATTGAATGGTTGATTCAGTTGTATCAGAAATTGATGATTGGGTGATTCAGTGTTGTCAGAGGTTTTTGTGATTGTTTGATTCAGTTGTGTCAGAAGTTTCAATGATTGGGTTTCAGTTATGTCAGAGATTGATGATTGGATTTTAGTGATTTATTGATTCAGATGTGTCAATGATGGATGAATGTGTTACAACGACAAGTTACAATTTTATTATTGATATTGAGCTTAAGTGTTGATAATGGGTCCAGTATGAAAATTTGATGAAACGTGGCCTACAAGTTATGATGTGTTGAAGCAGGTGGATCCAGTCTGAAAATTTGATGAAACGTGGTCCATGGAAGATGCTGAGGGTTGGAGCCTTCAGTGAGGAAGTCGAAGCTTCCTGCCAGTAGTAGTTCATGATTATATTAGGGGGTTGTAGCTCCCTTCCAGTAGCAGCTGGAGAACAAGTGAATTTTGTAGCCTTCTACAGGTTGGTGCCTGCGTACTGGTACAAGTTTACGCCAGTACAAGAACCAGGGGGTTGTAGCTCCCTTCCAGTAGAAGTTGGAGAACAAGTGAAGGTTGTAGCCTTCTGCAGGTGGGTGCCTACATACTGGTATGAGTCTGTGCCATTACAAGATTGTAAACATATTTTTCTTTATATTAAAAAGAATACAGAGATGACAACAACAGGTGGTTTTCTCCCGCATTGGGTTTCCACCTTAAATCTTGGTGTTCATGTGTGTTGCTTATGTGTGATGGTTTATTTTTTTATTACAACATATGGTTACTATTTATCTAATGTTTAATAAAGTACTGGTGCACTAGTTGAAGACAAACATATTATGAATTAATTGAATCATAAGTTTACTAGATGTACGGTAGTTATCTTAAGAACATTTGCTTACACACACGAGTTACTTTCACTAAAGTCACTTATGGAAATATGAATATGAAAAGAAAAAGATATTGATTTGAAAATATTGATTCAACCCCCCCCCCCCCCAATTATTTTTCCCAATAGATTGAAGATCAAGCTCCCCTCGATGCGTGCCCCTTAGTAGTACCTCATGAGCAACCATATCCATGGTCTAGCCCTCACAGCATCATGCATCTCCAAGGATAAGTATCTTTTTACTTCATCTTGAGCCATGACTAGAGTGCTAGTAGGCAAGATCAAGGATGTTTCTCATACCCTCCAAATATGTCTAGTCTTATTTCCTTATAACCCTACTACCCATATGTGGGGCATCCGGTTAGCACTTATCAATGCCTACTAAAAGAACCTGTGAGAACATCCATCAGTGTAATCCATATAAGCATACCCACCATCTACATCAATATCAAATTTCAAAACATAAATGTAAATCATAATGTGTCTCAAATCATCATGGTATGGGTTGTGTCCATAGTCCTCGTTTCCTGCAACATTAAGGAAGTAGTCAATAAAAGATGAAAAAACATAATATAACTATTATCCACTAAGAATCATACATGATCACATACAAAATTTGTAATCGACATCATCATCAAATGAAGGTAAAAGATCATAATATCATGAATACATGTATCCTCAGAATAAATGAAAAGTTTGGATCATATAGTAATGTCCTCAAAGAGTAATATATAAGTCAAATTATGTCTCAAGATCAAGATAGTGTAAATCTCCTATCAACTAGAATGGGGCACTACATATACCCCCTCTTAGATATAGACTTCATCATGAAGTCTCAAAACAAGAAAGGAAGTGATGACACATCTCCTCAACGTCCTCCCAAGCGACCAATCCAAGACTAAAATTGCCCTTTTGACTATCTTAGGTACCTTATACATAGTCTTAACTGGTATGATATGAGAACTTTTGGTCAAATTTTCCACTACCACAAATATAGTGTCATGTCACCTTGCCATTATTAACATTCCCACGATGGCATCCACTGATATAACTTCCCACTTAGACCTCAGTAGTGCATAATTTTTCAATAGCCCTACTAGATGTCTATTCTTTGCCTTTATCCACTAACACTCTAAACAACTAGCCGCGAAATTCACAATCTCTTTATTCTCCCCTTCCAAAATAATAGCAGTTTCAAGTTTTCATTCATCCTTTTAATGTTATGGTATGCCATGTAAACTACTCAATAAGCTTCTCTTAGGATTAGTTGGTGTACCTCTTCATTTGGTGGTTCATATATCCTCCCATGGAATCATAATAACACGTCACCATCTAAATAATTCCCATTATACATAGGAAGCTGTTATGAAACCAGCTCAAGAAAAGATAGAAAAGATAGATCAATGCCTTAGAATTCATCCTCTTCGAGGGGGCAACCTCCTTTACATTACATAAATGAAAAATTCTTGGATGATTCAAATGACAAAACCTCCTTTCTATATATAGGAGTCTAAGGAGTCACAATATAATCCAGCCGACCTAACAATAATAATATAAAGCCACAAAAATAACAATAGAGGGATTCTATGGGCACATTAATAACAATATGGGGGCAATGGGGGCACAACAATATAAATAAGGGGTATAACTACAATAGTAATGGGGTAATCACTAGTATTATAGGGACCCAACATGCCCCTCTCCTTCAAAAAAGTGTTGTCCTCAACGCTTGAGTAGTTCTGGATACTTCTGCATAAAATTCTCATCCTCCCATGTGGAATCTTCAGCGGATAAGTTCTTCCACTTGATAAGATACTCTGAAATTGATCGATTTCGTAGCTGTCGAGTTCTTGTTTCTGTGACTGCTTCCGGTTCCAATATAATTTTTCCTTCCTCGTCAAGTTCTGGCAATATTGTTTGAACTGGGAGCTTGTCGCCTATAACCTTCTTTAAACATGAAACATGGAAAACTGGGTGCAATCGAGAAGCTGCAGGAAGCTCCAATTTGTATGCCATAGTACCAATCTTTTGCAACACCTTGTACGGACCATAATACTTTGGTGATAATTTATTATCCTTCTTAGCTTGCTTGAGGGACATTTGCTTATATGGTTGTAGCCGTAGGAATACCCAATCACCTACATCAAAACTTCTTTCACTGCGATGTTGATCTGCCTGTTGTTTCATTCTATTTTGTGCCAACACGAGGTTATCCTTTAAGAGTTGGAGGACTTGTTGTTGATGTTCGATGTGATGTTCCACTGCCTGAACCTTAGAATTTTCTCTTAAATATGATGTGATGGATGGTGGTTGATACCCATAAAGTGCCATAAATGGGGTCATTTTTGTTGCTGTATGGAAGGAAGTGTTATACCACCATTCAGCCAGAGGCAACCATTTGACCCATTGTGTCTGTTTATCAGATACAAAGCAACGAAGATATCCTTCCAAACATTTGTTTACTATCTCAGTTTGCCCATCAGATTGAGGATGATAAGATGAGCTATGAGCTAACTGAGTACCAAGACAAGAAAATAATTCTGTCCAAAAATTTCCAGTGAAAATGGGATCTCTGTCACTTACAATAATCTTTGGGTTTCCATGTAGCTTTTGAATTGTTTCCATAAATGCAGTAGAAACTGTACTGGCTTTAAATGGATGTGATAATGCACAAAAGTGTGCATACTTGGTAAGTCTGTCAACTACCACCATGATGACACTCTTTCCCTCAGACTTGGGTAAACCTGTGATAAAATCCATTGAAACCTCCTCCCAACGTTGGCTTGGAATGGATAAAGGTTGTAATAGACCCGGTGTCTTAATTGTTTCAACTTTATTTTGTTGGCAAACCAAACATTCCGCCACAAACTTTTGAATATCTGATTTAAGGCCATCCCAAAAAAATTCCTTCTTAACCCTGTGGTAAGTTTTTAAAAATCCTGAGTGCCCTCCTAAGGGAGAAGTGTGCAATTCCATAAGAATCTTTTGTTTTAGCTGGGAATTCTTACAGAGGTATAAGCGATCTTTGTACCATAACGAATCATTTTTCCAGCTAAATGTATCAGAAGTACTGGAATCTTGTTGTAGCTTTCGAATAAGTGCCCACACTTCTTCGTCATTCTTCCATTCCTCCCTTGCTTCGTTTATCCAATCTGGTTGGATAATAGAAATGGCGCACAACAATGCTTCCACATCCTCATCCTTTCTTGAGAGTGCATCTGCCACCACATTTTGCTTCCCTTTTTTGTAGATGATTTCAAAGTCATAACCCAACATCTTTGTGACCCACTTTTGTTGCTCTTCAGAGGATAATCTTTGTTCTAAAAAGTATTTAAGGCTATCATGATCCGTTTTTACCTTGAAGTGTCTTCCCATTAGGTAGGGTCGCCATTTCTTAAGTGCATGGAGTATTGCCAACATTTCCTTCTCATAAATAGCTTTGCTTAAAAACTTTCCCTTGATTGGACGACTTTCAAAAGCAATGGGTCTTTCATCTTGCATTAGAACAGCACCAATTCCATTTCCTGAAGCATCACATTCCACAATAAAGGTTTTTGTGAAGTCCGGTGTAGCTAAGACCGGTGCTTGGCACATTGCCTCTTTAAGATGTTCAAAGGCCTTTGTTGCTTCCGGAGTCCATGAAAATGCATCTTTCTTCAATAATGTTGTTAGAGGTGCTGCTATTCTCCCATAATTCTTAACAAACTTGCGATAATACCCTGTCAACCCAAGAAATCCTCGCAGATGCTTTATGGATGTGGGGATTTTCCATTCCTTAATGGCTTTAATTTTGCTAGGGTCTACCTTAACTCCTTCATGAGATACAATATGACCCAAATATTCCACCTCCTGGACTCCAAAGAAACATTTGGATCTTTTTGCATATAATTGTTTCTCCTCCAATAGTTGTAGCACCCTGTCAACATGTTCAACATGATCCTTCCAAGACTTGTTGTAGATTAGTATATCATCAAAAAATACTAACACAAATTTTCTAAGGAATGGTTTGAAAATTGAATTCATCAAACCTTGAAATGTTGAAGGTGCATTGGTAAGGCCAAAAGGCATGACCAAAAATTCATAATGACCCTCATGAGTTCTAAATGCCGTTTTCGGAATGTCTTCAATCTTCATTCTGATTTGATGATATCCTGAACGAAGATCCAACTTGGTGAAGTAAATTGATCCATGCAATTCATCCAGTAATTCATCAATGACAGGAATGGGGAACTTATCTTTAATAGTGAGCTTGTTGAGCTCCCTATAATCCGGACACATGCGCCATGATCCATCCTTCTTGTGCACCAATACTACTGGAGCAGAGAAAGAACTTTGACTCGGTTGAATTATACCAGCCTCTAGCATTTCTGCAACCATACGTTCAATTTCACTTTTTTGGACATAGGGATATCTGTACGGCCTGATGTTTGGAGGAACACTTCCTGGAATCAGATGAATAGCATGATCATGATCACGCATAGGTGGGAGACCTTTGGGAGTCTCAAATACCTTGGAATGATTGTCCAGGACTTTTTGGAGATCTGGAGAAATAGATGATTCCAATGTGGAAACATCTAGCGAACATAATTGTGCAATTACACCTCTTTGCTCCTTTTTTAGAAGCTTTGTCATACCATTAGAGCTGATTATCTTTCCTGGTTTCCCTGCAATACCCCTTAATTCAACTTCCTTTCCTTCCGTAGAAAATTTGATGAAAAGTTCTTGAAAATTAAAAGCTATTGTACCCAAGGATTGTAGCCATTGGACTCCTAGTACAACATCAGCACCTCCCATTGGAATGGAAAGCATTGGGCTAGTCAATACATATTCTCCCATGGATAGCTTGATATTATGGCACTTTCCAGAGCAATTTATTGTTCCTCCATTTGCAATCATCACTTGACACTCTGGTGCTGGATATAGGAAGCAATTCAATTCTTTTGCTACCCTACAATGAATAAAATTGTGGGTGCTTCCTGAATCAATCAACACTATTACCTTTTTCTTCTTGATTTGTCCTTCTATCTTGATGGTTTGAGGAGTGGTAATTCCCGCCAATGCATTACAAGATATGGTCGGATTTATTTGTTCTTCATCTAGGCTTTGTTCCTGGAGTATATCCTCTTCTTTTGACCTTTCTTGCTCCTTTTCTTCTTCCTCTTCACAATCTATGTAGAATAATTTCTTCTCAGCACACTTATGACCTTTAGTGTATTTGCTATCACAACTGTAACAAAGCCCTTTTGCTCTTTTTTCTTCCAATTGTTGTGGTGTCAACCTTATAGGTTGTGGAAGACTAGGGGCAACAACACTTCCGTCTTTATAGTTGTGAGTGGTATGCTTCCTAGTTGCCATAATTTTGCTTTCCATTTTTCTTGCTAACCTGAATGCCTTCTCTAATGAATCAGGTTCCCAAAGGCGAACATCATGTTGGATATTATCCTTTAAAGACCCTATGAACACATCAATCCTATGCTCCTCTGGAATATCTTTTACCCTTATGTTCAATTTTTGGAACTCCTCAATGTGCTCCATTATTGAACCCTTTTGTTTGAGACTTATCAATTGGCTAAAAAAAGTGTTGCTTTTTGTATCCTCATAATGTGCTATCAATTCTTCCGTAAAAATTGCCCAAGTGATAAATTGTTTACGAGAGCAAAGCCATTGATACCATACAAACTGATTTGGTTCCAAATATAAAGTTGCCATACGTACCTTTTGTGTGTTTTGCACATTATTGAGATCGAAGAATTGCTCCATCTGTAATATCCATGTGGCGGGATCCTTGCCATCAAACTTCCTCATATCGATTTTTGGAATATGGTGGGTCTTCGATCCAACATTAGAGTCTATGGAATCATGATTAACATTTCTTTTGTTCTCATCATGAGTTTCCTTTACTACCTTTTCACCATTAGTAAGTATTTCTTGTAGAAAATTTGTCAAATCTGTCTTCAAATCTGCCATGTCTGTCTTCAAATCTATCTCAAATCTATCTTCAAATCATCCATCTTAGCTTCCATGCCCTTTATCTTAGATTCCACGCCATTTATCTTAGATTCCACGCCATTTATCTTAGCTTCTGTTAGCTTTTGTGAGCGTGACATTTGTTGCACTTGTTCTTGTAATTTTGATATATCATGTAGCATTTCTTCCTCTTCTTCATGAGTCATGCTAGAGCTTTCAGGTTCCTTACTAGGTGTTTGCATTTTCTTTCCTCGGGGCATCAGTTACCGATAATAATGCTTTACTATGCCCTTTGAATTCCTTCAAACCAAGCTTATGCAAAAATTAAAAAAAAAAACTACACACCTTTTTTCACTTTGTAGAAGCCTGATATTGAATCTGATGTATCTCTGTAATTTCGGATCATCCAGTTCTGAAATTTTGACCTGTAGTAGCCTTCTGAGTCCTCTTTCCAATGCCACAAGTCTGACCCAAATTGGTTTCTCCAAGGAAGAGTTATACGAAATCTCCCACAGTGACTTGCTTATAGACTAGTTCAGTAGAGCAAACTTGTACGACGTGCCACGAGTCATTGTTTCGACCTATGGATCTGAAAAATGCATACAAGAAACTATAGTCCGTCCTCTTTCTGTACCTTCTTATGAAATTTCAATCCGATCCTCAGAGAGAAAGTTATGATGATTTTCCCCAGGTCACCTGTTTTGAATGTAATTCAGGAGTCTGCAAAAAGACCAACTTCCTCAGATCATATCTCCGAAAATATCACGCGAAAAGCTCTGAAATTTTGACCCAAGGTTCAGCGGAATTTCTTCTCAAATGGGTTTTTTTTGTGACTTCTGAAACATCACAGAAAAAAAGTTATAGCGAAAATTCCACGATGACCTGTTTGGAGCAGCGAAACCCTAGAATCCAAAGCTCTGATACCAAATGTTATGAAACCAGCTCAAGAAAAGATAGAAAAGATAGATCAACGCCTTAGAATTCAGCCTCTTCGAGGGGGAAACCTCCTTTACATTACATAAATGAACAATTCTTCGATGATTCAAATGACAAAACCTCCTTTCTATATATAGGAGTCTAAGGAGTCACAATATAATCCAGCCGACCTAACAATAATAATATAAAGCCACAAAAATAACAATAGAGGGATTCTATGGGCACATTAATAACAATATGGGGGCAATGGGGGCACAAAAATATAAATAAGGGGTATAACTACAATAGTAATGGGGTAATCACTAGTATTATAGGGACCCAACAAAAGCACCATTTATTTTTCGTCTAGACTCAGTCAAACCTCCTTGCACCAATCACCTTTATCTTACAATCTTGATTATCTCTCCCTTAAATTCATCTTCAAGGGAATTATTGAAAATATTTGTGGCCTCCGACTTAGGGCATATACCACTTTGTTCATTGTCCCTTTAATGTAGGTGATATTAAAATCATGTTCACTAATTAACTCTAACCACCTTCTTTTTAATCATTTAAGTGGTCTTGCGTGAATATTTTTTGTAGCCTACAATGATCAATCTGAAGTTAAAACCCCCTTTCTAGCAGGTAATGCCTCCAAATTTTCAATATGTATACAATAGTGATCATTTCAAGTGCATGCATTGTATAATTCTCCTCGTGGTTATGAACTTCCTTGTTGCATATGCTATTAGTCTTCCATCTTGGATCAATATGCACCCAAGTCCTCATTTTGATGCATCAAATGCTCCATGTCCAATTATTTTAGAATGGGTGAAATTTTTAACAATTTCTTTAACTTATTGAACACCTCTTCACACTTCTCCATCCACACAAAATTTTTATTCTTTCATTAATGTTCAATAATGTGGGTTATTATCTTCGAAAATCCCTCAAAAAACCTACTATAATATTCAACCATTCCCATAAAACTATGTACTTTGTAGACATTGGTCAATGTTGGCCAATCCATTATAGCCTCAATCTTCATAGGATATACTGCAATACCTTCCCCAAAGATAATGTGTCCAAGATAATAGATCTTGGATTGGTAAAATGAGCACTGATATAATTTCCCATATAGTTGGTTCTCTCTAAGGCACTGCAAAACGAATTTTAAATGTTCATGCATGACCTGTCTGTTGTGCAGTAGATCATGCTTGCTGAGATATTGTGTATGGCTATTGCACTAGAGGCCAATAAGGTAGCATTTGGTTTCTTGCTGACTAGCTTCAAGGATCGTGAACTCATCCCCTTTGATGGTTCTTTCCCCACTACTTAAAATTTCATCTTTAGCGATGATGGTCTATTAAACTACCTCATGTAGTGTACAAGGCATCAAAATTCTAACCTTTGCCCAAATGTTGTAATTCAATCCACAAACAAACTTATTCTCTCAAAGCTTCTTTGTGTTTAGGTGCAAATCATATCAGAGAAGCTCCATGAATCGGGCTTTAAAAGCAGGTATTGATCGACTACCTTTCTTTAGTAAATTAAAAGCATTTAGTTCCCTCTCAATAAACTCCATATACAAGTAATGTTCTCTAAAAAAAATTAAACAATTCCCAGGTTGCCTATGAAATATCCATCCCTTGTTGGGGAAATAGTGTCTTCCACCATAGAAATGCACTTCATTTTAATTGAAACGCAACCATCTTAACCTTCATATTTAAGGTATAATCCCCTAAGGCGAAGCACATGGCCATGTTCTCTAGCCATGCTTCAGCAACTTGTCCATTAGTGGACCCCTAAAATTTTGGAAATTTTTACCTTTTCGAGTTCTTGGTGCACATTGTTACTCATTGGATTTTGGGGCCTTTCATTCGGAGCAATGGGTCCTCCATATTCCTATTCCAATCATTTCATGAACACCTAAAACATATGTTGGAATGATCTCATTATGTTCAAAACTTCTCTTTTAGGTATCTATTCCTACACTGCAACTGGATAGCCATCAATTGGAAAGGTGAAAACAGTTGGTTGTTGTGGTGTCACCATGTTACATGCTCTAACAGTCGCACTCTCTCATGCTCCTATTCTAACCATGATTCATGTTCCAATCATCATTAAGATACATAAGTTCAATCAGTTAATTAAAATCATTATGGAATGTGATAATGGTTCCAAGGTCTAATGTGTGAACTAGACAGTCTGATACAAACATGTAACACCCATAATACTACCCTCAACATTTTTTTATTTTGTTTTTTGTTTTTTTAACATCCATCATATTCATTTCAGCATAAGGAGTAAAACAAAGATGTGAATAAGCATGTTAATTCAATACATAAAAGAACTTTTAACACTTTGACACCTTAACTTATTCATGCTAATACTAGAGACATAAACATCATGTATTAATTTTTACTTCTCTAATGATAACTTAATAAGTTATTTTCACTTGATCACATTATGATAGAATCTACTATAAATTCTTGAGCACCCTTGCTTGGGATACTTACAATATGAACTACATCCTTGAGGGTCCTAGTCATTAGTATAAGGAAAGGAACTGAACTTACAACTCACCCACCCACCAATATTAATACTAGTTGCACACAAATTTTGAATAATAAAAAACTTGTAATGAAACTCTTAGGTTGCAACCTTTTAAGATATTCTCAAGTTAATTATATATTTAACTTGTTAGAATAGGGCAAAAATACATCAAAATTTCAATCATATAGCATGCCTAGTGTACTCAACACAAGGAGCCTGACCCTGATGGACCTAGGAAGAATTGAACCCACACCTTATGACAGAGGGACAAAGACTTGGCAAGGGGCTTCAACCAACCAGGATACCCATCACGACTATGTAATTATATATGTTATAAATAATTAAATTAAATTTATATCTTTTTATTTCTATGTATTGCATTATGGTTCATATATCAAAAAGTTAATTTTAAGTATAAGTGGACCGAATGAGAAATTTCCTTACCATAGATTACCTTGAGTTCCAAGATATTATTCATCACGCAAGAATGGTTCAGTCTTAGCTTAATAATTATGATGGTTGATTACCATCAGTGGTACACCTGATGCAATGTTTGGTGGATCTGGATGATACCACACTATAATTTATTCATAGATAGAGATACCATTTCCAGCAGTAGTCAATCAGATATTCACTTGACTAATAGTTGAAGGTATAAAGAACATAAATTTGACTTTAAGTTTCATTTATCTACTTTAGTTTTCATTACTATGGTCTATATTAACAATATATACTAAGTGCTTTTATTTCTTCTTCTTTCATCATTGATTATTATGTTAGGTAGATACTTACAAGTGAAGGAAACATGGCGTTGGCATTAACCACACCATCTGGTGTGTTCCCTTACCACCACTTGTGACCCTACAAGATTTTTATCACCATTATTATTTGAGTTAACCTTACCATTACCTAATCAATCCTATATAATTATTCTTCATTCTCTTCCCAAGTCTTCCTTTTTGTTTAGAATTTCCATCTATTTTAAAAAGTTAGGATCAATTTTTTCTAGAGGCACCTCTAAATCCTTGATAGTTTTATGTGCATTTTTAGGTTTTTAAGATGGATTCCTCTTCGAATTAAATTTTATTTTTCTAGTTCCTTCCTTTCCAATATCTAGTTCATTAGCGTTCCCTTGTTCTATTGTAGAATCCTCAAAGTAACATCACCTTCATCATTAATTTGAATAATTCTTGCTCCATTGGACATTCCCTTTCACTTTCTCCACCTATCCTTACTTTGCATGGATACTGTAGTGCCCCGCTCTAGTTGACTGACAGTGATATGACATTAACATTTATTTAGCCCTAAGTCCTGTACTTTATTCTTTGAGGACCTCGGGTTGAGGATCTGGACACATGACTCTATTATTAGTGGTTGTGATGTGTATGCATATTCTCCACTTATATTATGATGATGATAGTATTAATGGTTATGTATGTTCTCTATTGGTATTGTGATGATTGTAGCATTAATGGTTATGCATGTTCTCTATTGATATTATGATGACTGTAGCATAAATGGTTATGTTTGTTCTCTATTGAAATTATGATGATAATAGCAGTAAAGGATATGTATGCTCTCTATTGATATCATGATGATGATAGCTTTGATGGATAGGTATGTTTTCTATTGATGTTACGATGATGATAGATTTGATGGATATGTATGTTCCATTGATGTTATGATGATGATAGCCATGATGGATGTGTCCCTTATGTTAGCTACTTACATTAGTTCTGGTTCATAATGAACAATGATGTGAATGACTAGGTGATGTTGATGATGCTATTATGGAAATGACTAACAATGAAAAACTTTGTTACTGATTATTATTGAGTATGATAGGAAACTACCAAAGGCACTCGTATATGATGAGTTGATGACACCTGGTTTGATGAAAATTAATATTTTGTCTTTGAAATTCTAAGTCAATTTTGAAACCTGCTATATATATATATATATATATATATATATATATATATATTCTGATGATATGTTAGTGGTTGTAGGCACAGAATAGTTTTTTGGCCGAATGACTCACATATGGGTGATGGAGTTGTACAATTGGATGGAACTGCATGGGAGGGGTGGGATAGTATCCATGATTGCACCTTTTAGCACTCCCGTCGTGACTTGGGCTAGAACGGTTGAAACACCTTCGCCTTAAAGATCACGATGTCATGGGGCAGGTCCCAAATTTGGGTCGCTCATGAGGATTTTACTAGGGGGCGCGCATCAAGGTGGATTCCTTGATCCCTAACACCATTAGTCTCACTATGGTAGGAAACATAAGAGATGATAATGGTCTGTGTCGTTACACCTATACTTTCCCCTCGTAGCCACTGGATGCTTGAAGGGCAAGTGGCATGGCACCCTTGGAACTTCAAGGGAATTTCTTGAAGGGCATGACCAACTTGGCACCCTTGGCATCACAAATAAACTATTAGGCATGGCACCCTTGGAACTTCAAGGGAATTTCTTGAAGGGCATGACCAACTTGGCACCCTTGGAATCATTAAAAATAAATAAATTAATAAATATAATCAAGATATGAAAACCCTGTAAATTCACATCAAGCGGTAATTGATGTAAGAACCGAGGTAATTAAATCAAGAATAAAATTTGGGTTAAGGGGATCATAGGAAGAAATAAAATATTTTACCTTGAAAACTCTACCCTTCCCATGTTGGAAAATATTAGGTAGATAATGTACTTAAGTAACTTAATTAGGTAAAAGGGGGAAAGAGGGACATAGATGTTAGTATAAATATTAATCCTAAAATAGTTAACCTAATTAAGAGAAGAGGGTGGTGAATTAAAATAAGATTAATAGATTAAAGTTAGAGAACCTCCATGTGGCAACAACCAACATAAGAATATCCATCTAAGAGGAAAATTGAGTTAAATTAGGGAGTAGTTAGGGGATCAAATTTGTGACTTATCAATTGAATTTAGTAATGAACACAAGGAGTAGAAAAAGGGGATTAAGAGACAACTAGGAGAATAAATAGGATGTCTTGTTGGGGGGAGGAAAAATATAATTCTAAATTAAAATTTAAGTAAATAATTTTGGAGATCCTTGGTGAGAGAGTGACACATGGGT
This sequence comes from Pinus tabuliformis, assembly GCA_031772625.1. Lineage (NCBI taxonomy): Eukaryota > Viridiplantae > Streptophyta > Pinopsida > Pinales > Pinaceae > Pinus > Pinus tabuliformis. The sequence continues at coordinate 1,323,793,512 of CM062819.1, read as the reverse complement.
GGGTGAATAATCAAACTATTGGATTAACAAAAATAATTAATTATGCATGAAATGCCAAGTTTCACCTATGAAGACTCCTATAAAAGAAGGGGCAGGCCATGGGAGAAGGGACTTTTCTTTACCCTATTTTTGGATGGATGAGACTATGTCAGAGTAGTGACTATGATCTATAGTGAGTTTGGTGAGGTAGAGGACTTTAGAGAGGGGACTCTTGAGCCAAAGAGTGCTCTCCTCTACCAGCTAATACATTTCCTCCATTGTAAAACCCCATTGCAGCTCAGGGGTCCTCAGGGAATGAGAGTACCCAAGGAGTAGGCTGAGAGGTCAACCGATGGGTCATTGCATTTAGATTAATCATGTCAATATTCACACGTGGAGGCGACCGACAACAAAGGAGTGCAAGTAGCAGCAAGTCAAGATTGAATCTCGTCTCCTGGTGAATGGTACCTATGTTATTATAATGGTATTTTATATGAATTCATTATGACTTTACTTAATAACATGTAAAATAGATGATATGTGTAATGCAGTGAAATTCATGGATGTTTTATATAAGTGCTTAATATTCTTGAGTTCCCAATGCTAGTTTCTTATGGTTGTATTCTTAGTTAAAAAAAAATAGGGATGGTCCGTACAGATACTCACTCCTTTATAGTTTCCTCCAACCGAGCATCACCCAAAAATAAGGAAATGATGTCTTCATCGAACTATAATTCACCTTATGCATGACCCTCCTTTTATAACCAGCTATTGAACAATGTTATTTTTTTACTAGCTCATTGCAAATTTTCTCTTCAATTGTCTACTCACAATCAGTTTACACATTGTGGCCTACTTTGTTTGTCTATGCCAATGTGCATTGTTCATGGATTGAAATTCCAAGGTTGGATTCTAATAATTGTCATAAAATGTAATAATATTAGTAGTTGTGACATTTATTCCAAGGCCCTTGTTCTTAGGCTTAGCAAAAGGAAAAATATCTTTCTTGTTTTGGAAGTTCCTAACCATGTCAAAATGATGTATTATGATTGAATTTCTATACCAATGAAGACATTTGTACTTTTTGTAATTCATTTAGTCCTCAAGAATAGTGAGAATTTTAGTCATTGGTGCAATAGGAGAATTTGATGGGTTTCCACATAGAGGTATTTTAGCAAGGCATCTAATGTTTGTAGTTTCCCATAATCCATAGGAAATTTTTCAAGATTAAAGCTTTGCATAGGGGAATATCCAAATATTTTATTAGTATGTTGAAGCTTTGGATGCCCAGAGAGTAAATATGAAACTATTTCTTGAATCAAATGATGAGGATCTAGTGGTTTTGTAGGACCATTAGAATCATACATACAAGAAAACCAATAAGCAACTTTTTTCCTCCATGGATGATGAATTTATTTTTCATTTTGAAATGAAAAACCCCTATCTGAGCATATGGAATCAATTGGGGGAGCTTGAATTAGTGAAATGAATGAAGAAACAGATTTTAACTATCCAATATTACTATGAAAATAATATTCGTTGTGCGTTGTCTTATTTACATATTCTGAGGATTATCTTCTTGCTCACATTTAACAATTATGTTGATAATTATGTCATAATGATAATTTAGCATGTGCAATTATATGAATGACTAACATTATGCATAGATATTACTAGTGATTAATGAGTGTGGTCGGATACCACTAGATGTACTGCATGTGATGAGTCAACGACCTCTAGTTTGATTGATTCCATACTATTAACAATAGAATTTAAAGGTCTAATTAATATTTTGTTATGATTACTAATGGCATGATAGTGGTTGTAGGCACAAGTCAGTTACTTGGTCAAACGACTCAAACATGGGTGATGGGGTTATATAGGACAAATGGAACTTCTTGGTAGGGGTGGGACAACATCCTTGATTCCACCCGCTAGCACTCTCGTCATGACTTGGGCTAGAAGGTATTGGGATACCTTTGCCTTGAAGCTCACGACGTCGTGAGGGCAAACCTCGAATTGGGTTGCTCATGAATATTTATTGGGGGGAGTGCATTAAGGTAGATTCCTTTATCCCTAACATCATTAGTCTTATCATGAAGGATGATATAGGAGATGGCAATGATCTTTGTCTTCATAACCAATTTTTCTCCTGATAGTCACAAGATGCCTAAAGGGAAAGTGGTGTGGAACTATTGGGACTTCAAAGGGAAGTTCTTGAATGGCACGATCAACTTGGCACCCTTGGCATCAGGAAGAATAAGCTAAAGGATAATTAAGGGTTGGTGATCGTGTAATGATTAACACTAATTAACTTAATGTAGTAAGTTAGTTTTCATAATAAAATTAATTATATTAGAAGCAAAACTTGGGAAAATTGGGAATAGGTAAACACTTGTAATCCAACTGAGGAAAAAGGGAGAATAGGAAGAATTATAAAAACTGGACCAAATGAGTAACTATACCATCCTCATGTTTGAAAGGCCTTAAGTATATAATTTTGTTTAAAATAACTCCAAAATATGTAAGTTGTTCTAATAACAAAAGGGAAAGGGGACATAGAGTTAAATTAGAAACATTAATCAACGAATAGTTTACTCTCATTAAAAAAAGAGGGTTGTGTATAAATTAAAGAATTATGATTTAAAATGAGATAAAATTAGTTTCATGAAAGAGACTCCATATGTCAAAAACACAACACAAAGATCTCCAACCAAGATTTCAACTTGAGATAAACTAGGAAGTAGGTGGGGAACAAAAGGAGAAACCTACTTGTTGACTTCAGTAATGAACTCAACATAGGGAGTATAAAAGGGGAGCAAGGGACAACTAGGATAAGAAATAGGGAACCATGTGTGTGTGAGGAAAAATATCAGTTTTAATAAGAAATTAAATAAATTATTTTAGGAGAGCCTTGGTGAGAGGTTGACACATGGATAGGTGAATAATCAAATTATTAGATTAATAAAAATAATTATTTTTGCATGAAGTGACAAGTGTCATCTATGAAGCCTTCTATAGAAGAAAGAGAAAGTTATGAGATAGGGGACTCTCTCTTGGCGCTACTGTTGGATGACTATTTTAATTTTTTCCTAATGATGAACTACACCACTATGTTCGAAACGTTGAAATCCTAAATCCAATGCGATGAATCCTAAAGCTATTTTACATCCAATGCTAAATCGCAGAAGCCTAAATTATGAAATATCTTAATTCCATTGTGAATTTAGAGTGACTATTGAGTTCTATCATGAGTTTGGTGAAGTGGAGGCTCTTCAAGTGAGAAGATCTTGAGTTGGAATTCTCTCCTCCACTTACTAGTATTTTTCTCCTTTCATACAACCCCATTGCAGCTCGGGCATCCACAAGAAAGAAGACTACCCAAGGAGTAGGATAGGAGGTCAACTAGTGAGTCGAAAATGTTTGGTCGAAATGCAGAATTTTCCACACATGCACAAGGACTACATCAAGGAAGTGCAAGAATCGGTGCATCAAAAATTGAGTTCCATTCACTTGGTGCATGGTATCATTGGTTTTAGAAAACATTTTCCTATATTATTATGGTTGTTGTAATAAAGACATGATGTATAGTTGTGAATACCTTGGATGTGGATATATGTATTTTGAACTATTTGTATGTTTCTTTATGATTGGTTGTCATTATCCACATAATGATTTAATGTAAAAATAAAATATCCCATTGGATATTATTTTTATAACTCAATGACTTGGAAGGAATAACATATTTTTTTATAAAAGGATTTGTGTATAACATCATGTGTATGAATAATTTGTGTATTATTTATCTTGTGTTCTTAAACAAACAAACAAACAAAAAAACAAAAAATGTGTATATTGCATAGTTAGGAGTGGTTCATACATGGTATCAAAGCTTAGGTTCAACCTCTAGGACCTATGGACCCTTTGAAATTTACATTCCATAACTATCATGATAAGCTCTCATTGAAACCAATGTTATATTGGCATGTGTGTTTATTTTCCTTTTGCTTGCTAATAGGGGACTGTTCGTTGTGATTTATCTTCCACTTTAGATTGTGATAAAGCTACTAGTGCATGAACACTTGGTGCAACCAATATACTTTCTTTAGATAATATGCTCAAATAGCCAGTTGACAATGCATAGTGGCCCTTTAGTATCAACTTCGTAATGCGGTTCTGTTTTACATTTTTCTGAATTTGACACTTGGGATCACTTTGTGTAGTGTATATCTCAAAATCAATTATGCTTGGTGTTATATATATATATATATATATAGAGAGAGAGAGAGAGAGAGAGAGAGAGAGAGAGAGAGAGAGAGAGAGAGAGAGAGAGAGAGAGAGAGAGAGAGAGAGAGAGAGAGAGAAATGCAAAAGATTTAGGGTAGATTAAGTTGTACTTCAAGAAAATAAAAATGAAAAACGTGCAGAATTTTGGAAAATTTGACTTGACTTGGGGCCATTTCGCATTGCCTTCATCTAGAGATCAAAATGAATTAAATTTAAATTAAATTAGATTTTGTATAGTTTATTAAATAAGAGCCATTTGACAATGGTAGATTAATTAAGGTTAATTGGATAAAGAATTCATCCTGATATTTTTCTTGTAGACCACATTATATAAAGAAAAATATTCTTTCATTAAAAACGAAATGATGAACAAAAATCATTTTTACATTAACAAGAAAAAAATGCTTCAATCTCAAAATTTCAATCAAACATGGCCTCCAGATTCTATGAATGATTGATGCCTACTATTAACACCAAATAACACTTGATAACATTTATGTTGTACCATATAACATTGCAATACTTACGTTGCTACAACCATATGCTAACCACTACTGTATAACTGATGTTTATGCATATCTACCATAGATACAAAATTTTGAAAGCAAAATAACAATATCATAAGTATATTATGTATAGCTCCTCTCCTTGTATAACTTTTCTACTTATGGATTTGTTTTTGGGCCAACTCCCTTTTTTTGCACTTGGGTCTGCGCAATATTTGAATCTACACCTATTTTTGTGGGATTGTGCACTTCCTCTACATATTTTCTATCAGGTGTTATTTTATGTTTATGTGACACGAATGCATTGTTTATGTGTGTTCATGCCCAGAAACTTTCCTACACCCTGTGATATGAAGTAGCAAGTTTGTAGATCAAGTATTCTAAGACCCTCAAACCACCACATGGTCCAATAAAGACAGAAATACACTATAGTGAAAACCATATTAAAATAAATAGAATATGCCTTTACATTTTTCTAAATTTCCTAAAATTGTTAATGTTAAATCAATAGAAAATATAGTTAGATAGTTTTTTGTATGCCATGCATCGATGCAATATTTTTCAAATTAAATAGGAAGTATATTATTAATTGAAATTGATTGCCAAAAAAAATACCTAACAAACATTTTTTCTAGGCTTTCTACCCCAAATCTAAATTATCACAATAATTGTGATGCTAACTCTTATATCAATCATCACGGATTAGTATAAAATGTAATTATTCTAGCCGAAATATTCTAATGTTTGATCTCCTTGAAGTGTCAGTATACAGTTATCATCTGTAGAGACTTCATGGATTGGTTAAGAGCTTGATTGTAATTGATAACATGGATTGCATAAACCTTAACTACTATTAAAATTCCTTGTCATGTCCCCACTGCTTCCATAGCACAATGATCTATTCATTATTTTAGCATTGGTTTATTAAACGAGATTACTCAGTCGTTAACATATGGTTACCTATAAGTCGTTGGAATCCCAGCTAGGTGTTTTCACACCTTGTTAGTCATTAACACTTTAGTTGGGAATGACGGGTTGCATTTTGGGCTAGTTATTTTGAACTATAGTTTATAACCCTGTAAACACAATGTTATGCTCTTGACCTGCGAGAAGATTCCAGAATACCAAATATGCGCAAAATACAACCCAGAACAAAATGATAAAAACAACAAGTATTTTGTTATTCAAAGATGAAAGCAATGTTCACTTGCCTCTTCGAGGGGGCAACCTCCAGTAGAGCAGAGCTCGATCTCAAAATAAGACACGACATTCCACAATGGGGAGTCTCTATCCTTTATATAGGATTCTTACATACAATACCATGGGTCATTACCATGGTTCTCTCAATACCATCTATCTAATACCATGGCCCGTTTGCAACTAACTGTGGTCCCTTTCTTAAATGCGGGTCAACCACTTACAATTGTTAATATAGGCTTTATTGACTCTTTAACTAACTATAACTATGACTCGACCCTATTACATAAATAAAGAGGTTAGGGTTGGACCCTAACATTCCCTCCCCCATAAAAATTATCCTTTTCCTCAAGGCTGAAGCTGCAAAAACTACTGAAGAATAGTGGTTGGTTCCCAGGTCGCATCTTCTGGAGAGGTGTCTTTCCACTTGACGAGGACTTCCTTGATCGTGTGGCCACGCAAATGTCGTTCTCGTGTATCGAGGACCTGTTCAGGTTGGAGCCAGAGTGAACCTTCTTCATCTAATTCAGGTAGACTGGTTTGAATTCTACAATTGTTCCCCACCACTTTCTTGAGGCATGATACATGGAAGACTGGATGGATTTTTGAAGTTGGTGGCAATGCTAGCTTGTAGGCGACTGCTCCAATGCACTAAAGTATTTGATAAGGTTCGTAGAATTTTGGAGCTAATTTTTGGCAGCCCTTTTCTTTGAGTGATGTTTGCTTATATGGTTGTAGCCGCAGGAATACCTTATCACCTTCTTGAAATGTGTGCTCTGAACGATGTTGGTCTGCCTGTTGCTTCATGCGATTCTGAGCTTGATGGAGATTATCTTTGACATGGGCTAGCATGGCTGCACAGTTCTGTAGGAGTTGATCCATTGCTTGCACCTTAGAGCATCCAAGGATATAAGAAGTAGGTGAAGGTGGGAGTTAACCATACACTACTTCATATGGAGTCATCTTGGTGGCTGCATGATAGTTAGTGTTATACCACCATTCAGCTAGAGGTAGCCACTGTACCCATTGATGTTGCTTTTCTGAAGTGAAGCACCTTAGGTATGTCTCCAAACATTTGTTGACTGCTTCAGTTTGACCATCAGTTTGGGGATGATAGGAAGTACTTAGTTGGAGTTGGGTGCCTTGTATCTTGAAAATTTCTTGCCAAAAGTTACTAGTGAAAGTCGGGTCACGATTAGATACAATGGAAGTGGGCATGCCATGTAGTTTGAAGATCTGTTCCATGAAAGCTTGAGCCACCAAAGTGGGGGTAAATGTGTGGGGTAGAGTGCAAAAATGAGAATATTTAGAAATTTTTTCCACAACCACCATGATGACTGACTTGTTTCCTGACTTTAGAAGACCAGTAATGAAATCCATAGAAACATCCGTCCAAATTGAAGAAGGGATGGGAAATGGTTGTAAGGTGCCTGGTGACTTGACTGTTTCTCCTTTGTGGCGTTGACACACATCACATTCAGCTACAAAAATAAGAATGTCAGTTTTCATGCATGTCCAAAAGAAAGAACGACGAGTGCGAGCATAAGTCTTCTGAAAGCCTGCATGACCTACAGTGGGAGATGAGTGCAACTCTGCCAAAATGTGCATTTTGAGGGTGGTTGTCGGCGATATAACTACTCTATCCTTGTAGCGAATAATTTCATCTTTCCAAGAGTAGCCAACTGAGGAATGATAATCTGCTCTCAAGTTATTAATGAGTTGGGAGAGAGAGGGATGTGAAAACCATTCCTTGCGGGCTTCTTTAATCCAATCTAGTATGGAAAGACAGATTGATAGAAGGGTGCTTTCATCCTCAAATTGGTGTGATAAAGCATCTGCTACTACATTGTCACGCCCTTTCTTGTAAATGATCTCATAATCATATCCCAACATTTTGGCCAACCATTTATTTTGTTGGGGCGAGGATATACATTGCTCCAAAAAATATTTGAGGCTTTGATGGTTTGTGCGGATTTGGAAACACCACCCCAATAAGTATGGTCACCAAGTATCGACTGCATGTAAGATGGCCATCATCTCCTTCTCATAGGTAGATTGTCCTAAATGTTTCCCACTCAGTTGTTGGCTAGTGAAAGCCAAGGGTCAATCTTCTTGCATTAAGACAACACCAATACCAATACCTAAAGCATCACATTCAATTACAAAAGATTTGGTGAAGTCTGGCAGTGCCAATACCAGAGTGGAACACATGGCCTGTTTGAGAGCCATAAACGCCTATTGTGTTGCATCAGTCTAGAGGAATGAATTTTTCTTGCAAAGATTAGTGAGGGGTCTAGCAATGCGGCCATAATTACGGACAAATTTGCGATAGTAAGAGGTGAGACCCAAGAATCCCCTCAAAATCTTCAAGTTTTTTGGTTGGGGCCAATCTTACATTGTTTATATCTTTTTGGGATCCACCAGGACACCTTCACGACCCACAATGTGGCCCAAATACTCGAGTTCTTCCATGCCAAAAGAGCACTTGGAAAATTTGATAAATAATTTATGATTCCAGAGTCGCTGCAAGAGCAGGTATACATGTTGAATATGTTTTTCCCAGGTGAGACTGTAGATGAGAATGTCATCAAAGAAAATGACGACAAATTTTCGGAGATATGGTTTCAGCAGGTGATTCATGAGGCTTTGAAAAGTGGATGGGGCATTACAAAGACCAAATGGCATGACCAAGAATTCATAATGACCTTGATGAGTTCGAAAATAATTCTTGGGAATGTCTACTTCTTTCATGTGTATTTGGTGATAGCCAGAGCGAAGATCTAGCTTGGTAAAGAATTAAGCACCATGTAGTTCATCCAACAGATCATCAACAACCAGGATAGGGAATTTTTCTTTGACTGTGAGCTTGTTGAGGGCCTTGAAGTCTGGACACATGCACCATTCCCCATCTTTCTTGAGCACCATGACCACTGGTGATGAATAAGGACTGATGCTAGGACAAATGACATCGGCTTCAAGGAGTTCCTTGATGATTTTTTCAATTTCGTTCTTTTGGGCAAAAGGATATCGATATGGCCACACATTCGGCAGTTGTGCCACTGGGACCAAAGTGATGCTATGATCATGTTTCCCTCTAGAGGGTGGAAGCTCTTTAGGTTTGTCAAACACTTGCTAGTGTTGATTCAAGACCTGTTGCATGTCAGGATGAATATGAAGAGTAGTGGGCTCAATGGCCTGGATGGCATTAAACTGGGCGATAACTCCATGATGGCCCTTTTTCAACAACTTTTCGATGCCATGAGAGCTGATGATAGAAGGAGCACCTTCCTGGAGTCCATGGAGGGTATGCATGTGGTCATTCTGCTTAAAGCTCATATATAACTCCTACAAGTCCATGGTGATTGGGCCTAGTGTGCGAAGCCATTCAGCACCCAAGATAATGTCACAACCACCCATGTTAATTGCAAACATGTGGGTCTTTAGGTGGTAATATCCCATCTCCAGAATATCAAATATGCACAAAAATACAACCCAGAACACAGAACAAAATGAGAAAAACAACAAGTATTTTATTATTCAGAGATGAAAGCAATGTTCACTTGCCTCTTCGAGGAGGCAACCTCCAGCAGAGCAGAGCTCGATTTCAAAATAAGACACGACATTTCACAATGGGGAGTCTTTATCCTTTATATAGGATCCATACATACAATACCATGGTTTTCTTAATACCATCTATCTAACACCATGGCCTGTTTGCAACTAACTGTGGTCCCTTTCTTAAATGCGGGTCAACCACTTACAATTATTAATATGGGATTTATTGACTCTTTAACTAACTATAAATATGACTTGACCCTATTACATAAATAAAGGGGTTAGAGTTGGACCCTAACACACAAGATCGTTGCATGAGAGTGACAACACAATGTAAAATATCACACACACACACACACACATATATATATAAATTACTGTGGTCTACATATTAAATAGTTAATTCCAACTCAAGTAACAGTCATTGTAACTTGGATGGATCAGATTGGGTTGGAGGATACATTATAAATTTTATGAAAAAGAAAATCACATGAGTCAAGGGATTTTTTTAAAGTGATTAACTTGACTAATGACGTCGAGTCTAATCCTACCACCCATCATATCAATGATACAATTGTAAACCTGTGAAGAGGTCAGACCTATCAGCCTCACAACCACATAGTGTACGCTATGGACATAGTGTATATTATGGAGATTGAGTTTTATTTCTTCCATGTTAAGTTTCTGCAGGTAAAGGAGATTCTTTATGTTTTTCTCCTTCAATTTTTTATTATTTGCTACAAAAATTTAAACAAATGTGAATGGTTGGTTTCAGATGCATTTTGTTTGGGTTCAAATTGTTGGTCTTGTAAGTATTATTTATGCCCACACTAGCAAATTATTGTATGTAATAACACTACAAGAATATTGAGGTTTTTGCTCTTCATCAGTTCTATAAAGATGATTTGCCTCAACTTAATTTTATATTTCGAATTGGCATCTCTGGTATATTTTGGTAGTGAAATCAAACTCAACAAAGATTGTAGAGGGGTCTGATGGTTGAACTATTTTAGGCTCACTTGGGAGAGAGTTTGCTAGTGAAATGATTCAATGAAAGATTATAGAGAGGGCGGTCTATTGAGGAATTATATTTTCACTTGGGAGAGGGTTTGGTAGTGAAATGACCTCTCAACAAAAGGTTGTAGAGAAGGTTGTTTTTTGAGGTCTTTTATGTTTTTTTTTTTCAAGCACTTCAACTATTGAAAGTACAAGCACTACAACTTAGAGCAATGAAATAGATGTTGTTGTAATGGAATGGGTTACGTAATTTTCTTTTTAGCAAATTCTAGATGAGCTGGAAATGTTTCATTATGATTGTAAATTTAAAATAAATATGAGTAAATAGCATTAATGCATTAATTTATTTGAAAAAATGTTCCATTCATTTTCACTTAAGGATTACTAAAGTAAATAATGAGTAGCTTTTTGCACCTTAGATCTTTTATTGATAATATAATCCAATTTTATAACCATATAAAAAATAATTTTGATGCAATTGATCATGTCTCTTTTAAAAACTAGGCTAATCATGTCAAATTCCAAGGATGTTTGTAGTGTATTCCCTTTTAACAAACTAGTCCTTTTGACATATCCAATGGTGTAGGCTTCTTCAATATCTAGAGAGTAGTGATCTATTGGATTGTGTTCATAGTATAATATTTTAAGTGGGAAATGGGTCATGGATGTGAAAATGTATGGCCCACTGCAGAAGGATATAATCCATGAGTTGCTTGTGATGATTGAGCCGTGCGATTCACATGAATTAGCTTGTGATGTATGATGTTGTCAGATATTTCAAATTTAACTCTCGGTTATTTTATTATGTGATATGCATCGTGACCCAGAATTGACATAATAATAAAAGGGGAGAGAAAAATCATAGAGGTAGAGTAGGTTGGGATGTGGGGTCAATGTACATAATTTTTCCAACTTACATCATAACTAAGGGTGGGAGAAATATAATATATCACAAGTAAAATGTGATGCTTCAAAAACTAGTTCATGGAAGTCTTACATAATCATATAGATGTAGAAGCTGAGAGAAGAGAAGGGTAGTTGGTTCAGGATCCAGCTAATCATCAACCATTAAAAATTAGGAAATCTAGTTGAGATCAATAAGGGAATAATAACCAAGGAAAGGAAGCTAAGGATCAGTACAGATATAATGTTCCTCATCATCGAATGCAGATACGTGAGGTTCATGAGAAGAAATGTAATCCCAATGTCCCATGGCTTGGACTCGGAAAGTAGAATTTTAAGAGTTCGCTACTTGTGAATGCATACCATCCAAATCTAGCACAAGTGCATCCTTAATAACTCAATCATCATAGGTCTCACAAGTAAGAGAAATTCCTTGGAGTGATAATTGGAGTGTGCTTTTTAATCCTTACCCCTCATCTTACCATATTTTTCATAAATGAGTAGTTCATAAGGACACATCATATAAAATTATATGACTATCCTTGGTCATGCTAATCAATTTAATGGGGAACAAGATTTATCAAAACAAGTGCATTAGACCTTGGTGATACTATGTGGGGAGCCTTGTGGGGGGCCTACAAAGTTCACTATGATATTGTGCAAGGGAAATGTGCATCATAGTACCCTTTTTTATTTCAAACTAGATAAAAGTTGGCAGTTATGTACTATTGTCCAATGTCTATTTTTCATCTAGAAGATAGGATGAGGGAGCAAAGTTTAGATAAAAGATGAAAGGAAAGAGGGTGTAAAATCCATCGATATGTAACATGACAGAGGTAGACTATAAGGTTTACGAATTTATTTTCTAAGACTGATCACACCATCAATATGGGAATGTTTACACAACACTAAAGCTCTTATTAGGTAATTCAAAGGAGGAATGGTATGTTCCTACCACAAAATTTGTGCTACATGATGTGGAGGAATAGGTGAAATAATGCATATTCTACACCGAGAGCAAGATTCTAGTCATTACTTGATTTGTATGGAAAGGAAAGATGACTTAGTAGTATATTCAGTTAGCTGAAAACATCTCTTGGTAGCCCCAGTAGCTACAGATTTAGCATCAAAAGATGTGATCATTATGAGCTTCCATTTACGAGTGTTATACATTGAGCCAAACAACCAATAAAAATCATATTTTCTCATTAAAACGACATTATATAGTAAAAACATGTACAAATACCAAATCCCACATTACTAGTTCATGTCAAATATCATTCTGTGGAAATATTCTAGTTCATGAAATATATCCATCATTTTAATGATTATTACACCTATAATGTTTTTGGATACTTTCTAGTAAAGCTTATTATAGTAGGTAAAACTTTCACGACTACGAGCATGCGCTTACTTCTTACCTTTTGGCTTCTATATAATAGCAAGCATTTTGGTTTCTAGTGCACTATGGAATTTCGGTATACATATGTAGACATATTGTAGCATGAAATTGGTAGTGACCTAAGAGAAATGGGATTTGGCAGGAGAGTTCTCATGAGGAAACTTGAGTAGTATGGACAGATCATTTGTCAATTGACATAGGTTCTACTTGTTAATTTTAGGGCTAGATTGTTCTCTATTGTAGATAATTGCATTTTCAAACTTTTTCAACATTTTCATATAACATTCACCCCATAACATCATATAATCATTAACAATTATGTAGAGAGAACAATAACATGAAAAATGCACTGAAACAATAAAAAATAATAAAAGAAAAGCATACACAATAGAGACATCAGAATTTAGGTCAAAGACTAGGGAAGATCCCCACAAGGGGGAAAACCCAACCAAATTCTTCTTCTCAGATATATTCATCAAATGTTTAATTGAGATACAGAGTAAAAACATCATGAGACATAAATATTTTGTCATCAATCACATTAGACCACCTAAGGCCAATCTTGAAACATACTAGATCCTTATAAGATAGCAGTAGACAAGTACAAGTCCTCCTCAATGTTGCCTCCATATCATTGTCAATACTTAATTGTTATACACATAAGGCACAACCTCATATTTCATTCATAGAGGCATTGTCACAACTAATTTCCATATACCAACGTTCGCCACCATGACATTCATCAAGGTCACTATTGTGTTATTCATCAAGGTCACTATCATGTTATTCATCAAGGTCATTATCATGCCATTCATCAAGGTCACCGTCATGTCATTCATTAAGGTCACTAGGGTCATTATCATAGTCACGCATCAATATTATTATTATATAGATCATTGTCATTTCATGTATGTTATCACTATCATATAAGGTTACTGCCATATTAAGGTTCACTACCAAATATCATTAAGACAACCCTACTATCATTGTTAGCATATATAACACAGAGAAGTATGCAAGTCACAGTGCATGCCATAAAGATGTAGCAAGCCATGGAGTATAGAAGTATAGCGAGCCAAATAATATATTGAACCTTTGAGTATCAAAAGTTACTAAATGTAATGAACCTATGAAATATAGTGAACCTCATTGTAATGACAAATGCGAGCCTCACTGTAATATGTATGTGATCCATAAGGGAATGCCACAGAGTTTTGAGATATGAACCACTGTAATATATCAAATGTGAGATTCACTATAATGTGTATGTGATCCATAAGGGGATGCTAAAGAGTTATGAGATCTGAACCATTGTAATATATCAAATGTGAGATTTACTGTAATATGTATGTGATCTATAAGAAGATGCCACAAAGTATTAATGTAAGCCACTGTGGAGAGTGTGAGCCATTGTAAATTATGTGAGTTACAGATAAGTATAATGTGAGACATTGTTAGGTCCCTATAATACTAGTGATTCCCCCTTTACTATTGTCATTGTAGCCCTTATTGTTATTATTGTGCCTGTATTGTCCCCATATTGTCATTAGTTTACCCCATAGAAACCCACTATTGTTATTGTTGTGCCCTTATGTTATTACTGTTATGTCGGCTTGATTATATTGTGACCCCTTAGACTCCTATATATAGAAGGGAGGTTTAGTCATTTGTATCATCCAAGAATTGTTCATTTGTGTAATGTAAAGGAGGTTTCCCCCTCGAAGAGGTTGAACTATAAGGCGTTGATCTATCTTTTCTATCTTTTTATGAGCTAGTTTCATAACAGACATTGAAAAGAAAAAGAAAGCCACAAGGATAAACCCCAATCCATATAAACAAGTGTGAGCTACATGTGCAATGCAAGTGTTACACAGTAATTTGTCACTATCCTCATCTCAATCCCTTTGCTGTGTCATACATCAAATAAACATGTCCATATCTTCCCACTCATGCAACAAGATTAAGCAAATGCTCTCTCATGCTGGATATTGACCTTTTTTTACTAAGTTCCTACATCGTCGCTAGTAAACCCTTAAAATGCGTGACGATTGGTCCAAATGCATTGCCTCCTTGCAATGTCGTCGCTAGTCCCTAGTTCATGACTTGCGACGGTCCAAATTTGGCAAATTAGTTCAAATAGTTGGCCTTCTGGATGTTTCTAGAGTTGGTTGTTGGGTCAATTTGGGTCGCCTTTCCACCTCTGGGATGGTGGTTCCACCTTTTATGCAACCTCCCTTGAAGATAAGCTCCCTCCCCCTCATTTCATGGAGACTCCTTCTCCTATAAAATCACTCACCATTGCTATGATCTGCTAGTTTTTTTTAGTTCTTTAGTTGGACAGTGTTGCTAGTTCTTTTGAGTTTGTTAGATAGCTTTGGTGTGAGTGTGATAAGTGTGGGATTGCTAATAGTTTGGTAAGAGGTTGTGGAGTGCCTTAACCTTGTATTAAATCTTGTGAGTGAGAGATAGATATTGTCTATTTGGGAGACCCATTCCTGAGAGTGAATGCTTGAAGAAACATACTGGCTAGACCCTCCAAGAAGGCTTGTGACGTCAAGACTTGGTTGTAAGATTTGCTCTTGATTCATCTTAATACAATCAATGATGATTTCCTATATCTTTTGTACAATTTACTTGATAGCTTATGATTTCTTGACTTTATAAGTAAATAGATCATTGTTGTTCTCGGTTATGTGCTCTGTCATTTTCTTGTGGTGTTTCAAGCTGATTGCTTATTGAGGAGAAAGAAACAGAAGCTGGAGCAACACAACAGAACTTCATCAACCACCGGTTTGAGGTAGGCCTCCAACGATGACTATTTAAGGGAATCGATTGTTGTTTTGTCTTTTCTGTTACTAGACCCACTCTAGGGCTAGAGGGGTTGCCTCTGTCCGCAGAGGGAACACTTTCCTACTTCACAAGTCGGCGACTCCACTTGTGAAGTAGGAAAGTGTTCCCTCTGCGGACAGAGGCAACCCCTCTAGCCCTAGAGTGGGTCTAGTCACAACAAAAACAAAACAACAATCGATTCCCTTAAATAGTCATCGTTGGAGGCCTACCTCAAACCGGTGGTTGATGAAGTTCCGTTGCGCTACTCCAACTTCCATTTCTTTCTCCTGAATGAGAAATCAACCTGAAACACCACAAGAAAACGACAAAGCACATAACCGAGAACAACAATGATCTATTTACTTGTAAATTCAAGAAATCATAAGCTATCAAGAAATCATAAGCTATCAAGTAAATTGTACACAAGATATAGGAAATCATCATTGATTGTATTAAGATGAACCAAGAGAAAAGCTTACAACCAAGTCTTGACGTCGCAAGCCTTCTCAGAGGGTCCAGCCAGTATGTTTCTTCAAGCATTCACTCTCAAGAATGGGTCTCCCAAATAGACAATATCTCTCTCTCACTCACAAGCTTTAATACAAGGTTAAGGCACTCCACAACCTCTTACCAAACTATTAGCAATCCCACACTTGTCACACTCACACCAAAGCCATCTACCAAACTCAAAAGAACTAGCAGCATTGTCCAACTAAAGAACTAAAAAAAAACTAGCAGATCATAGCAATGGTGAGTGATTTTATAGGAGAAGGAGTCTCCATGAAATGAGGGGGAGAGAGCTTATCTTCAAGGGAGGTTGCATAAAAGGTGGAACCACCATCCCAAAGGCGGAAAGGTGACCCAAACTGACCCAACAACCAACTCTAGAAACATCTAGAAGGCTGACTGTTTAAACTAATTCGCCAAATCTGGATCGTTGCAAGTCATGAACTAGGGACTAGCGACGACATCGGAAGGAGGCAATGCATTTGGAGCAATCGTCGCGCATTTTAAGGGTTTACTAGTGATGATGTAGGAACTTAGTCAAAAAGGGTCAATATCCAGCATTAGAGAGCATTTGCTTAATCTTCTTGCATGAGTGGGAAGATATGGACATGTTTATTTGATGTATGACACAGCAAAGGGACTGAGATGAGGACAGTGACAAATTACTGTGTAATAGATGCCCCCTAAAGCATGAAGCCTGAGAGAGTGGGAGGGGTGAAATGCTTTACGAAACCATCTGAACTGGAACACCACCTTGAAGAACCTGCAGGCGCAAGTACAACTGATATCTCTGATATTGAAATACATGTAGTCTAGGCATGGGAGCAGCCATCCAAAAGATATATGAAACTAGGTCTGTGGTATGGATGCAGCCACCCAGTTGATAAGACCATATATAATGATAAAGGTATGGTCACAGCCATCCATGAAGACTCAGGTATGGTCACAGCCATCCAATCAAAGAGTCATGTATGTAATCACGAACCAATCCACATAGCCCGAACATATGTAATATTAGTTCGGGGTCTTGAAACCCTAACCGATCTTAGTACAAATTATTGCATGCGAACAGATGTGCTGAGGTCAAGCATGATAGAAAGTCACTTGATTACTGGCCAATAATGAAAACCGTTAACAAGCGCGAGAGAAACCACCAATAATGCCAATGGCTCTCAACGTACTGTCCAGTATAATCCACTAAGTGTGAAAAATGAGCTAAAGTCGAACACTCGTGGAATCACCCAATCGAAGACCAATGATGAAAGTCTGTCGTCAAGCACGAAGAACTTGCCATTAAGGCATGCAAGCTCCAAGGTAACGAAAGGGATCTCTGGAACAACCTCCTGGATAATGAGTTGGTGTCAACAGGAGGCAATCCGTCGTAGGAGGGCTATTTCCCCAATCAACGACGAGAGATAAGGAACAAGTGGTAGATGGTGAAAAAGAGCATCAAAGGAGGAGGTAAGGGTATGAACTACAGAAGGATTATACTCTTTAACATCGGCGACACAACTCCGGAATGTAGCAGCCTTTTAATACCAAGGGATCGGGGGTTTGACAAAGACAACATGGATCAGATGGAATGAGGAAAAAAGGAAACCCAAACCCCGGAACGCCAATGACAATGTGAGGAATTCCCAGCCTGACAAGAAGCAAAAGTTTCGATGTTCAAGAGTGACTAGCTGCCGAAAACAACCAATGACGACTTCCAAATTTTCCTACCCCAATTATTTTTTAAAAACAAGCTTGAAGGGGATAGCATATGCTTGTAATATAAGTTCGACCTTCGGACGAATCCAACCTAGTGATAGTTTAACGAGCCCTAGGGAGGAGAAGCTCGAGTCTCGTCATGGTGACGAGTCCAATGTCGTCAGGGTTTAACGAGTCCGACACAGGTAAAACTCGAAGTCTTTTTCATGTTTAGAGAGTTTGAAAAAGACATAGAAAAGAAAACTCTAGGGGGTCCTTTTTCATAAATTTGTGTCCCTCGAGCCCAAAAAAGTAGAAAACAATACCCAAGAGAACCGCTTGACCATTACGATTAAGGAGTACTTTTCGTAATTAGTGGCTTCGATCCAAAAAAGTAAAAAAGCGATCAAAGGCACGTCGTTTCATAACCAGTATCGAACTCGAAACGACAAAAGTCCATC
Source organism: Pinus tabuliformis (assembly GCA_031772625.1). Lineage (NCBI taxonomy): Eukaryota > Viridiplantae > Streptophyta > Pinopsida > Pinales > Pinaceae > Pinus > Pinus tabuliformis. The sequence goes on along the minus strand of CM062819.1, from coordinate 1,323,775,180 downwards.
GATCTTTTCATTTTTATATGATCAGAGAAAGAGCTGAAAGTGGACTACCTTTTATTCCATTTAACGAGTAAAAGGGGAAAAACTCGGCAATATTTTCATCTTTTACAAGTCAAAAAAGAGCTTAAAGGATACTCGTCCTAAAGGAACGAGTGGTATAAAGGGTAGCAACGGGTTCCGACAATGGTGGAACTGCTCAAAACATGTAATGGTCAAGAGGCTGGCTAATAAATCCACTCATCGTTGCGGTTCCTCAAGAAAATCAACCAAGTGAAAGCATATGATCAGACAAAGAGATGGCAATGATGGAACGAAACAACCAAGGCTCATCTAGCAGAATTTAGCAGATAAAAACGGCAATCATGAGGTGTAAATCGGGTATGGGTTCATGTTTACACAAGCTTGAAGCATGGAGAACTTTGCTTGGATTCGGTTTCATGTTCACACAAGCTTGAAACGAAAAACTATGCTTGTTATGAGTTCGCATGCCCCCAGCATAATGACGCAAATCGAGGTACATGCCCCCCAAGCTTCATTGCATTCAACGAGGTGGATGGAATGAAGGTTCACTTTCGAGATCTTGGACAAACTCGACTCATATTTTACGAGATCTTAATCAAAGACTCGATTTGGAAAAGCGAGTTGTTTCATTTTTTAATGAGGTTGACACAGTAAAAGAACTCTCCTTAGAACTCCTTGATTCATTTTTTAACGAGCTTGACACAAGATCAGGAACTATGCTGGTCACTCCTTGTTTCATTTTTTAATGAGGTTGACACAGGAACAAACTATCCTTGTACTCCTTTTCATGGGCCATATGAGAACATGGCTCCCAAGAGGTCTTCGCGGGATGGAAGAAGCATGCTCTGGGAGAAACACATGTCATTAGACACCAATGACAAATTGGGTTCCAATGCCCCCAGTACATGATGTACGAGACCATCTGCATGATCATCAGCCGAGGCGGAGACAGAACGGTTAGCCACATAATTTACCTCTGGCAACGAAGGTACTGCTTGTGGATGAGAACCAATGGGGGGTGATGGTGGTACAGAAGGCACCGAGTGACTAAAGAATGATAATTGATCAATAGTCACCATTCTTCCATCGTGCGGAAAACAAACCACACGAAAAAGTGAAGAAATGAGAGCTTCCATGGCATTAATATAGTCACGGCCAAGGAGAAGACTGAAATCTAAATCACCTTGGACAACCATCACGTCTATATAGACGGTTTTGCCTCCCAAAGTAACAGGGAACTTCGGAAGGATCCCTAAAGGTTGACTGGTTCCTCCGTCAAATGCCAACAGATTCTGTGTGACTGGCACAAGCTGTGGGGAGCCCAAAGCTTGCCAAGTAGTGGAAGGCATGAGGCTAACCGACGCACCCTCATATCATAGGCATGTACTGTAACTTGGAAAGGCACATAAGATGGAAGGAAAAAAGCAATCAAGTGACTCCAGTCGAAAGAAATGACCGAACTACTTGGTCGGGGTATCATATGATTGCCCCCATGCTCTACAGGAACCAAAGAAGGACTCTCTGAATCAGCTGGGATAGGAGGGTCGTTCTCGGACTCAGGGAATCTGATGAGACGAGGAGAACATGAGTAGCATAATCATGATGTTCTTTGGGAATAGAGTGGACCACTAGTGGTGAATCCAAGTCGACCCTCTTTCCGACCAATGGTTGGTCAGGAATAGGCTAAGCACAGCTAGGTTCGGGAAGAGAAGGGTGGACAAGAGCAGAATCTAAGCTAATCTCGTTGTCAACTGGGAGAGGGTCTAAAGAGAGCCTCTGATAACCAATGGGAAGTTGGGGTGAAGAAGCTGTAAGACTTTCCAAAACGGCGGAAGCTTTATCCATGAGCGGACAAAGGTGAAGGGGATGGTTGCCTTCACACAGTCTACAGGGGAATCGAATCTTCCCTTTCTTCTTACCATTGCCAGTTGATAGGGTAGCATCATCATGAGCTTTATAGGACGATGAGGGACGAGTCAGATCGTGAGACCATACTTCTAAGATCCTAAGAATAGCAAGACAATCAAGAAGAAGATGGTCATCCTTGCACAATTTACAAGGAAACTTAACCTTCTACAGAGGAGCAGAAGGTGTCACGACTGGTGACGTACTTGGGACATGAGCTGGATGGGTGGCCTCTCGCTTATCCAACTTCTTCTTCTTCGTCTTAGCCACCTGGTTACTGGATGTGGAATTTTTCATCGGGCGAAGTAGGAGATGAAGATGAAGAAACAGGGGAAGAAGGCGCAGGCTCAACCTTGGAATCATTGTGTCGTGATTCAAATGAAGGAGATGGCAGAACATGGGTCATGATGCTCGGGACCACCGAGGTTGAAAACAACCACACAGGCAAACCGATGGTTAACCCAGGCAAAGACAATGTTGCCATATATGGAGCACCAGCATTTCCAAATGGAGGAAACGGACCAGGAGTTCCATCTGGGGGAAGACCTTGGCTGGTAGACTCGAGGAAGGTTGCCATCGGGAACGAGCCTAAAAAACACTTGCACTATAATCAAGAACTTGAACTGTTACCAGGAATATTTCGTGGGCAGTAAATTTTATGACACAGGAACAAAACTTGACCTTTTCATGTTTCAAGAGTCGAGAAAAGGATGAAAAGGTGACTCTATCTCTTTCGAGGTTTAATGAGCCTGAAAGGACAAGTGCTCAGATGGACCTTTTCTTTTAAGGAGTTGAAAAGGAATGAAAGTGACTACTCTGGAGAACTAGGCAAAAGGTTTACCAGACAAACCGTAAAATTGCATATACACCTTGGTGATCAAATGAAAGAGAAATGACCAAGGACTTTCCATACGACAGTCAATCTTCCCGAATGTTGTGTTTGGTGCATTACGGTTTGTAAGGTGGCAGACACGGCTTCCTATGGATGTAGGATGATAACCTAGTGGGGTCTCTTGATATATACTCGACGATACGGGGAGCACAAGTCTATACTAGCAGCTATTGAGTCATAGAAGGAGGAATCACCCAACCTTAAGCGAAAACAATAGTGACTAGGTTTAACGACACCAGAGCACGTCTCTAGCCTAGACCTCTAAATAATGTGTGTTAAGTTCCAATGCATTGTTAAGTTCATTCAGTTAATTTTAAAGTTGATCTTGAATTAGGTTTCAGTTTTTTAGGCCCTACTGTATGTATCTCAACAATTCCTAGGATGTAGCTATAATGAGTAAAGCATCAATTATTTCGATGAACACCTACTTAAAGGAGGGTATAAAGCTCATTCCCAAGCAAACACAAGTGAATGCAAACACTAAGAAACACAATGCATCAATACACTAATCTCATGATGCATCGATACTACTAATGAGAGATTTAGAGTTCGCTTTTCAATTTCTCAAACATGAAAATTTGAAATGCACATATACTTTCACTTTCGTATATCAAGTGAATGCAATCCCTTAATTTTTTTTTGTTTTGAATTTAAAGAGACAAGCGAGCAAGTGTAAACTGATCAATCCAAACAATTGTAATCTATGCTTGGAAGTGAAGACACCGAATCAATCATAAGAAATTGTTTCAATAATCGACACCAAAAATAGATCAGCAAGAAAACAAGTAATGAAAAAGCATCAAGCAAATCAATAAGACAGTTGCATATGAACCTTGGATAGACAAGCAACCCAGACAGATAATTCAAAAACTTGAAAGAGCTAGGTCACAAGGCCTAAAAACACAAGATTCACTCAATGAAACCAAAGAGACAGTACCTTCAACCAACAACATTTAAAACAAACTGATGGGCAAGAGGAAGACAGCAGGGGATAAACAAGATGGGTGAATTCAGGAGGTGAAGTTGTAAAAACAACTTACACAAGAATCGTCGCGGGTATAAAACCAGCAACTAGTGACGATCAGCCAATAGTCGCAGCAACAGAGCGACGTCGTCACAAGAGTACACCTATCTTCCGCGACGTGCCGATTTCAGGAATCGTCACGACTGTACGACAGGATTCAGCGACGCACAGGTTTACAAAACAAAGACAGGGCGACGTCGTCGCAACTGTCAAGCTTTTTCCAGCGACGAACTTAAAAATGATGGAAAACGAATGAAAACTCCCAAACAAACACCAGACTATTCTTCCAGACAGTAAGGGGACTTCCCAGATTGACCCAGGTAACCCAAAAAACTGATGGTTTAACCCCAAAATTCAAAAGACACTAAATCAAAAACCAAACAAAAGCAAACAAGAGAAAAAACATACAAAGGACTCCCCAGCGGAGTCGCCAACTTGTGAAGTAGGAAAGTGTTCCCTCTGCAGACAGAGGAAACCCCTCTAGCCCTAGAGTGGGTCTAGTCATAGCAAAGACAAAACAACAATCGATTCCCTTAAATAGTCATCGTTGGAGGCCTACCTCAAACTGATGGTTGATGAAGTTCCGTTGCACTGCTCCAGCTTCCGTTTCTTTCTCCTCAATGAGCAATCAACCTGAAACACCACAAGAAAACAATAGAGCACATAACCAAGAACAACAATGATCTATTTACTTATAAAGTCAAGAAATCATAAGCTATCAAGTAAATTGTACACAAGATATAGGAAATCATCATTGATTGTATTAAGATGAATCAAGAGCAAAGCTTACAACCAAGTCTTGACGTCGCAAGCCTTCTTGGAGGGTCTAGCCAGTATGTTTTTTTAAGAATTCACTCTCAGGAATGGGTCTCCCAAATAGACAATATCTCTCTCTCACTCACAAGCTTTAATACAAGGTTAAGGCACTCCACAACCTCTTACCAAACTATTAGCAATCCCACACTTGTCACACTCACACCAAAGCTATCTACCAAACTCAAAAGAACTAGCAGCGTTGTCCAACTAAAGAACTAAAAAAAAACTAGCAGATCATAGCAATGGTGAGTGATTTTATAGGAGAAGGACTCTCCATGAAATGAGGGGGAGGGAACTTATCTCCAAGGGAGGTTGCATAAAAGGTGGAACCACCATCCCAGAGGCGAAAAGGCGACCCAAACTGACCCAACAACCAGCTCTAGAAACATCCATAAGGCCGGCTGTTTGAACTAATTCGCCAAATTTGGATCATCGCAAGTCATGAACTAGGGACTAGCGACGACATCAGAAGGAGGCAATGCATTTGGAGCAATCGTCGCGCATTTTAAGGGTTTACTAGCGATGATGTAGGAACTTAGTAAAAAATGTTCAATATCCAGCATTAGAGAGCATTTGCTTAATCTTCTTGCATGAGTGGGAAGATATGGACATGTTTATTTGATGTATGACACAGCAAAGGGATTGAGATGAGGACAGTGAAAAATTACTGTGTAACAGTAAGCCATAGATAAGAGTGATCCACAGATAAAATAGTGAGCCACAGAAAGAATAGTGTGAGCCATATCAGAAAAATATGAGCCTTATAAGTCTAAATTGATGTGTGTCAAATGGAGGAATATTGACACCAATTTATAGTTGATCCTTTGAGCGAAGGGTCACCACCATTGGGAAAGTTGACATGTCAATTTGGATGGTCAATTTGAAAAATTTGAGGGAAAATTACCAATTCAAATTTGCTAATTAAACCTTTCCAAAATACATTTGTCACATCATTAAATAATAAGAAGGGAAGTTCCAAACCAATAATAATTTCCTTTCTTCAATTTGAATTCCTCTTTGAGGTGAGATGGGATTCTTTGGATTCCTATGGGTAAATTCGCCCCATAGCTGCCTAAATTTCAAAATTCCCTCTCAGCTAGGGAGGAATCTCCATCTGCATCATAAGTCTTGTCTCAAAAGTACATGTCTCTATATAAAAGAAGCTCATCATTGTTGCATCATGTCTTATCTCGTCTCATCTCATATCATTGTGTCTTGTAGAAGAATAATAATCCATAACCGATTATAGGGGAGATAAATTTACCATAAGGGTAAAGATCCTCCAAACCCTACTGGTCTCTAGGTAAGTTCCATGACCTTCATCTCAGTTGAACAATGATGTTTCGATCTAAAGAAGAAGAATCATCATAGTGTATATTAATCTGCCACCCTATATCTAATGAAAATAGGCGGAATACCACTTACCATGAAAGGTAAGGATCACAACCATCCTATTTCCCGTTGATATTGATAATAAGTTGGATACCACTTATCATGAGAGGTAAGGATCACAATTATCCTATTGGCCACTCATCTTCCCACCTTGACCCTCAAGAATCAAGTGGTAGAACACATGCATCCTCTAACTTGGGGGAGATACCACTTACCATCAAGGGTAAGGATCAGGCAAATCTGAATTCTCCTCACTCATTGGCCAGATGGGTGGCAATCCCAACAAGCCCATCTTGTTGGTAGGATGCATACTAGGTTATACTCAACAATAGGGTAGATGTCACTTACCATAGGTAAGGATCAGGCACATCCTACTATGACAATAGCTAGGATACCACTTACCATGAGAGGTAAGGATCACAACCATCCTATTATCCATTCGTTCCCTCAACCCCAGGAGCTCCCTAGCTCCATTCCCCTCCCTGCAGCTCAACGGGGGGGGAGAGCATAGATTGGTGTTCTCGACCAGTTGTGACCTCTGCCCATAAGAGTCACATCCATCAATCCAATTTTCTCTTTGAAGACCAAGAACTTCCCTTTCGGCAAAGGCTTGGTAAGAGTGTCAGTTATTTTCTCATCAGTTGAAATGTGATGGAGTCTCATTGCTCCTCTCCGCACCATATCCCAAATATAGTGATGTATGATCTCAATTTCCTTGGACCTGTCGTGGAACACAAGATTCTTTGAAAGTTGGATCCCACTCTTGTGATCACAGTATATCACAGTCGTATTCACTACTTACTCAGACAACTCTCCAAAGAGATTCCTTAATCACACTGCCTCACAGCTAGTCATGCTAGTAACAATATACTTAGACTCATTCGTGTCGAAAGGTGTAACTAGGTTCAGTCTTCATAATGACATGTAATTATGATTTTATGTAATGAGATGTAAATAAGAAAAATGAAATTATTATATTGACTTGCTTCATGGGTTTCATGAGCAAGGGATTTTTCTTTTGAGTCTAGACTCCCATTGAGAGTCTTTAGGATTTATTTTTCATCTAGTCATAAAATATAAGGGTCATTGTCATGTAAATGAAGTCATGTTACAATTTGTGAAGGGTCATCTTGTCTATGTAAAGTATCCTCTAAAGAACTTGTCACCTAACCTCTTCAAGTCAGCCTACAAATGTTGAAGAAGCTAACAGAACAAGTTGGCCTACATCCAACTGTCAAGTTGACCTAAAGACCTAGTGAAGAGGGGTATAAATAGAGGAACTCAGCCTCCATTCTAAGCAAGAAGTTTGATCTCAATTCAGCGAAGAGAAGTGCAGAAGGAAGTGTGAAAAAGAGGCAGTGAAAAGGGTTTTCTCTAAGGCTACAAAGGACACTCTTCTAGGGTAGCGAAGAAGGAATATTCTGGGGCAGCGAAGAAGAATCTTTTGGGACAGCGAAGAAGGATATTCTAGGGCAGTGAAGAAGGATCTTCTGGTGGTATCTTCTGGGGCAGCGAAGAAGGGATCTTTTGGATCAAGCAAAGGAGGCAGTGAATAGGTTTCTTCTGGGATAGCGAAGGAAAGAATCTTTTGGGGCAGCAAAGTAGAGACTGAGTTTCTCTAGAAGACCTAGAGACTGAGATTCTCTAGGGAAGTTGTGAAGGTGCAGTGTAAGAAATAGAGACCGAGTTTCTCTAGAAGGAGCAAAGAAGGAGCAGGTCTAGATCAAGAAGAAAGGAAGGAAGACCAAGTTGGTGACAAGGTTCTTGTAGAGGATACTAGAGTCAAGGGCAAGTGTCATGGTCTTGGTACTTATCAATTGAAGATCTAGAAGAATAATTTTGATTGGGTTTTCCTCTCAAGAGGTGAGAGGTTTTGGCCCTGGCTGGAGAAGCCTATATCCTGTGTCACTTGTCTTTATTTATTTTGATAATTTACTTGATGAAAAGAAAACACTAATAAGCTAAAAAAGAAAATATCACAAGATAAGAAGTACAAAGAATATCACAAGCAATTATCAAGCAGAGAAATTGTTAACATTGAATGCCCTAGATTTCTCAACATGGTATCGAAGCTTAGGTGTTGAAGACAAGAAGGGGCAGTCAAAGAAAGTTGACACACAAGAATCAATCTTCAAAGAAGGAATCAAATCAATTCAAAGGTTATCAACAAGTTCAAGATCTACATCATAGAAACCCTAGATCGAAGAAGGAGGAAACAAGCAGCGATCTTACAGGTAATTCTATGACTATATCCGATAATATCAAAATTTATTTTTTCAAGGAAAGCAATAAACTGGTTGGGGTTGTAAATTTCCTTGCATGGAAGAAAAGGACTACCTCAATCTTATTGAGAATGAGGTCATGGTTCACATTAAGGGATCAATAACCCAACCTCCAAAAGAATATACTCAAGCTCATGCTAGATACATGAAGGTAGAAGTGAGAGCCCAAAGGATTCTTATAGAATTTATAAAAGACTCTCTAATCCCATATGTATCAAAACTAGAAATTGCAAAAGATATATATGAAAAATTGGTAGATTTGCTTTCTGTAAGTACTACAGGAGAATTAATCTCCTTAAGGCAAGAAATCTACAAACTAAATATATCTAAGGAACATGGAATAGCCTCATACTTCATGAGGATATCAAAAATTTGAGATCAACTACAAGAACTAGGAGAAGTTATGTCTGATAGGGAGATGACCACAATGGTACTAAATGCACTACCAAAAGAATGGGGTAACTTCACTTCAAGATTATATGGGAAGAAAGTGATTACTCCATTTCAAGATTTATGGTCACTCTGTACGATCGAAGAACCCAGGTTAAAGACAAAGATTGATGTTGGGCCAAGCGAACAAAATCAAGCATATGCTACAATGACAATAATAAAAGGAAAAAATGGAAAGTTTGGTCCTCCAAAGAAAAGGAAGAACATGGATAAGATAAGGTGCTTTGAATGTCATGAACTTGGACACTATAAAAGAGATTGTCCTAATTGTGGTAAGGACAAGAGAAATAGAGAAGGAGCACACATTACTGAAGAAGTGGAAGAGAGCGATTCAAAGTAGCCTAAGAATGAAGAAGTAAAAGATCTCTACTATGACTGAGATGATCTTCTTCTCAAGAATGTACTTTCCACTTGTAAATTATGGTCTTGGTGCAGTTTAAACTAGATAGGATTCATCTCATTAGAAAATAGCATAGAAGCATTAAATAAGAGCTCGTGACATGGGAATATGTCTAGTACAAATCCTACTGATTTCAAAAATTAGGAAGCTCTTAGAAAACCTCATGAGTATTTATAAAAGCAAAGGTCATCATCGACTAGGATCATCATAGAAGAAAACATATGCCAGGTGAGGATATGAAATATCCTCAAGTTTCTCTGATAGAATTCTCATCAAAGGATTCACCGATGTAGAAAAGAAGCAACATGTTTTCATTAGGAATTCCAACTAGTGGGATTCAAGGAATGATGATATGATAACATAACAGAAAATTTGGTCCTTTTGAATGAAAGAGAATGAAGAAGTTTGATGACCGAAAGAAAGATGAGGTATGTATGCTCGCATAGATTGTTATGAAAGTCATGTCATATGGTTGAAGATAATATGGATCACTATTTCCATCCTGGGAAATCTGATCAAGAGAAGAAAGGATCTCCTCCTCCGAAGAATTGCATAATAGCATAAGTCACACTAGATGAAATCAACATAATATATGAATCATGAGGAAGTTGACTACAATCAAGGAACTCTAATTGAAATCTCCTGGGAATGAAGTAAAAAGAGAGGAAGAGATCATGATAATACACAACAATGGTAGAAGGCATTCAACATCCGAAGTCCAAGAAGATTTGACTAGAATATCTCCCGGAAGGATGTGAAGACTCTGATGGAAGTCGGAAAAGGATAGAGACCCTTGACACTAAATATCTATGGGGGATGTGTCAATTTTCATGTAGGATGTTGATACTTACAGGAAGATGTCATGGTGAAAGATCATCAAAAAGGTAACTCTGATTTAAAGTATTCATTGATTATTTTTGAACTAACATCTGGATGGGCTTATGTAGGACTGTCAAAGGGAAGATATGTGAATGAATTCCAAGAAAACCATAAAGAAGGATGTAATTTCCTTCCGGAAATATGGCATGAAAGCAGAATGACATGAAGAAAATCCAGATGGAAAATCTAATAGATCACTTTCTGATGAGTTGAGGACATGACTGACTCATGAACAAAAGTGATGAATGATCTATGCCCTATATATAAAAGTTCCCAAAAGTTTAAAGAATCCTTAAATAAATTCATGACATCAAAGAAAGGAGCTCTTCATGCAACTGATTGTTTTAGGATCTTTCACATGAAGAGCTTCTATAGGTCCCTACTTAAGAGGGAGCACGAGAAAAAGCTTCTTACATGGAAGAAACTCAGAAATTCCTAAGCCAGAAGCTTAGGTACATTCCTCTGTGATAGGAATGAGTACATTCCTTAATGGAATAAAACCTCCTGGTACAAAAAGGAGCGATAGACATGTTGTTCTGTTCTTCACTTGGGAAAACATAATGGAGGATTGTGTAATCATTTGGCTTCTGATGCTCATATGGGATGAGATAGGGCATCCCGTGAAAGAGTAGTCATGGAGGACTGGTATTATTTTGGGACTGGGGAGTCAAAGAAAAGAATAGTCCTTATGGAGGATATCCTGAGAGAACCTGGGTGGAGTATGTTCCTAGAGAAAAAATGATGAGTATGTCTATAAATCATTGGTCTCGACAGCATTATGCTCTGATCTTGTGGAGAGATAGAGTTGTTAGTTAATGCCTTGTTATATAAAAAATTTGGTTGGTATGATGCTATACAAATCAGTTACAAAACTGAATTCTTCTTATGAGAGATTCTTTAGATTGAGAAAGTCCAAGGTACCATTATGAATACCTCCCTAGTTAAGAGGGAGTGTTGAAAGGTGTAACTAGGTTCAATCTTCATAATGACATATAATTATGATTTTATGTAATGAGATGTAAATAATAAAAAAGAAATTATTATATTGACTTGCTTCATGGGTTTCATGAGTAAGGGTTTTATGCAACCAGCTCACAAAATACAAGAAAGAGATAGATCGACAACTTAAAATGTAGCCTCTTCGAGGGGGCAACCTCATTTACATTACACAAATGAACAATTCTTGGATGATACAAATGACAAGACCTCCTTTCTATATATAGGGGTCTAAGGGGTCACAATATAATCAGAGCCGATGTAACAATAGTAATGTAAGGGCATAACAATAACAATAGTGGGCTTCTATGGGGCACAATAATAACAATATGGGGACAACATGGGCACAACAATAACAATAAGGGGTATAATGACAATAATAATAAGGGAATACACTAGTATTATAGGGACCTAACATGCCCCTCTCCTTCCAAAAAGTGTTGTCCTCAACGCTTGAGTAGTTCTGGATGCTTATGTATAAAATTATCATCCTCCCATGTAGAATCTTCAGCGGGTAAGTTCTTCCACTTTATGAGATACTCTGAAATTGATCGATTTTGCGGTTGTCGAGTTCTTGTTTTTGTGATTGCTTTAGGTTCTAATATGATTTTTCCTTCCTCATCAAGATCTGGCAATATTGTTTGAACTGGGAGCTTGTCAACTATAACCTTCTTTAAGCATGAAACATGGAAAACTGGGTGCACTCGGGAAGATGCAGGAAGTTCCGATTTGTATTCCATAGTACCAATGTTTTGCAACACCTTGTATGGACCATAATACTTTGGTGATAATTTATTATCCTTATTATCTTGCTTTAGGGACATTTGTTTGTATGGTTGTAGCCGTAGAAATACCCAGTCACCTATATCAAAACTTATTTCGTTGTGATGTTGATCTGCCTGTTGTTTCATTCTATTATGTGCCAAAGTGAGGTTATCCTTTAAGAGTTGGAGAACTTTTTGTCGATGCTCGATGTGATCTTCCACTGCTTGAACCTTATAATTTTCTCTTAAATATGATGTGATGGGTGGTGGATGATATCCATAAAGCGCCCTAAATGGGGTCATTTTTGTTGCAGTATGGAAGGAAGTGTTATACCACCATTCAGTGAGAGGCAACCATTTGACCCATTGTGTCTGTTTATCAGATACAAAGCAACGGAGATATCCTTCCAAACATTTGTTCACTATCTCATTTTTCCCATCAGATTGAGGATGATAAGATGAGCTATGAGCTAACTGAGTACCCAGATAAGAAAATAAGTATGTCCAAAAATTTCCAGTGAAAATAGGATATATGTCACTTACAATAATATTTGGGTTTCCGTGTAGCTTTTGAATTGTTTCCATAAATGCAGTAGCAACTGTATTGGCTTTAAATGGATGAGATAATGTACAAAAGTGTGCATACTTGGTAAGTCTATCAATTACCACCACGTTGACACTCTTTCCTTCGAACTTGGGTAAACCTATGATAAAATCCATTGAAACCTCCTCCCAATGTTGACTTGGAATGGATAAAGGTTGTAATAGACATGGGGTATTAATTGTCTCAACTTTATTTTGTTGGAAAACCAAACATTTCACCACAAAATTTTGAATATCAGATTTAAGGCCATCCCAAAAAAATTCCTTCTTAACCATGTGGTAAGTTTTTAAAAATCATGAATGCCCTACTAAGGGAGATGTGTTCAATTCCATAAGAATCTTTGTTTGAGTTGGGAATTCTTATAGAGGTATAAGCGATATTTGTACCATAACGAATCATTTTTCCAGCTAAATGTATTATATATACTAGAACCTTGCTGCAACTTTTGAATGAGTGCCCACACTTCTTCGTCATTATTTCATTCATCCCTTGCTTCATTTATCCAATCTGGTTGGATAATATAAATGGAACAAAGCAATGCTTCCACATCCTCGTCCTTTCTTGAGAGTGCATCTGCAACAACATTTTGCTTCCCTTTTTTGTAGATGATTTCAAAGTCATAACCCAACATCTTTTTTACCCAACTTTGTTGCTCTTCTGAATATAATCTTCTAAAAAGTATTTAAGACTATCATGATTTATTTTTACCTTGAAATGTATTCCCATTAGGTAAGGTCACAATTTCTTAAGTGCATGTAGTATTGCCAACATTTTCTTCTCATAAATAGCTTTGTGTAACTATTTTCCTTTGATTGGACGAATTTCGAAAACAATGGGTCTTTCTTCTTGCATTAAAACAGCACCAATTCCATTTCCTGAGGCATCACATTCCACAATAAAGGTTTTTGTGAAGTTTGATGTAGCTAAGACTGGTGCTTGGCACATTGCCTCTTTAAGATGTTCAAAGGCCTTTGTTGCTTCTAGAGTTCAATAAAATGCATGTTTCCTCAGTAATGTTGTTATAGGTGCCACTATTCTCCCATAATTCTTAACAAACTTGCGATAATACCCTATCAACCCGAGAAATCCTCGCAGATTATTTATGGATGTGGGGTTTTTCCATTCCTTAATGGATTTAATTTTGCTAGGATCTACCTTAACACCTTCATGAGATACAATATGACCCAAATATTCCACCTCTTGTACTCCAAAGAAACATTTGGAGGTTTTTTCATATAATTGTTTCTCCTCCAATAATTTGAGCACTCTGTCAACATGTTGAACATGATCCTTCCAAGACTTGTTGTATATTAGTATATCATCAAAAAATACTAACACAAATTTTCTAAGGAAGGGTTTGAAAATGGAATTCATCAAACCTTGAAATGTAGAAGGTGCATTGGTAAGGCGAAAAGGCATGACCAAAAATTCATAATGACCCTCATGAGTTCTAAATGTTGTTTTCAGAATGTCTTCAGTCTTCATTCTGATTTGATGATATCCTGAACGAAGGTCTAACTTGGTGAAGTAAATTGCTCCATGCAATTCATCCAATAATTCATCAATGACAGGAATGGGGAATTTATCTTTAATAGTGAGCTTGTTGAGCTCCCTATAATCTAGACACATGCGCCATGATCCATCCTTCCTATGCACCAATACTACTAGAGCAGAGAAATAACTTTGACTAGGTTGAATTATACCAGCCTCTAGCATTTTTGAAACTATACGTTCAATTTCACTCTTTTGGGCATAGGGATACATGTAAGGCCTAATGTTTGGAGGAACACTTCCTGGAATCAAATGAATAGCATGATCATGATCATGAATAGGTGGGATGCCTTTGGGAGTCTCAAATACCCTAGAATGATTGTCCAAGACTTTTTGGAGATCTAGAGAAATAGATGATTCCAATGTGGGAACCTCTAGCGAACATAATTGTGAAATTACGTGTCTTTGTTCTTTCTTTAGAAGATTTTTCATGTTGTTAGAGCTTATTATCTTTCTCGGTTTCCCTGTGATACCCCTTAATTCAACTTCCTTTCCTTCTGAAACAAATTTCAAGAAAAATTCTTGAAAATTAAAAGTTATTGTACCCAAAGATTGTAGTCATTGGACTCCTAGTACAACATCAGCACCACCCATTGGAATGGAAAGCATTGGACTATTCAATACATATTCTCCCATGGATAGCTTGATATTATGGCACTTTCCAGAGCAATTTATGGTTCCTCCATTTGCAACCATCACTTGACACTCTGGTGCTGGATATAGGAATCAATTCAATTCCTTGGCTATCTTACAATGAATAAAATTATGGGTACTGGCTGAATCAATCAACACTATTACCTTTTTCTTCTTGATATGTCCTTCTATCTTGATAGTTTAAGGAGTGGTAATTCCGGCCAATGCATTACAAGATATGGTTGGATTCATTTCTTCTTTCTTTAGGGTTTGTTCCTGGTGTGTATCCTCTTCTTTTGATGTTTCTTGTTCCTTTTCTTCCTCCTCTTCACAATCTATGTAAAATAATTTCTTCTCGGCACACTTATGACCTTTAGTGTATTTTCTATCACAACTGTAACAAAGCCTTTGCTCTTTTTTCTTCCAATTGTTGTGGTGTCAACCTTGTAGGTTTTGGAAGGCTAGGGGCAACAACACTCCCATCTTTATAGTTGTGAGTGGTAGGCTTCCTTGTTGCCATAATTTTGCTTTCATTTTTTCTTGCAAACCTGAATGCCTTCTCCAATGAATCAAGTTCCCAAAGGAAAACCTCATGTTTGATGTTATCCTTTAAATTCCCTATGAACACATCAATCCTACGCTCCTCTGGAATATATTTTACCCTTATATTCAATTTTTGGAAGTCCTCAATGTGCTACACAATTGAACCCTTTTGTTTAAGATTTATTAATTGGCTAAAAAAGGTGTTGCTTCTTGTATCCTCATAATGTGCTATCATTTCTTCCATAAAAAATTCCCAAGTGACAATTTGTTTACGAGATCAAAGCAATCGATACCATACAAAATGATTGGGTTCCAAATATAAAGTTGCAATGCGTACCTTTTGTGTGCTTTGCACATTATGGAGATCGAATTATTGCTCCATTTGTAGTATCCATGTTACAGGATCCTTGCCATCAAACTTCCTCATATCGATCTTTGGAACATGGTAGGTCTTCAATCCGATGTTAGAGCCTGTGAAATCATGACAAACATTTCTTTTTTTCTCATCACGAGTTTCCTTTACTACCCTTTCGCCATTATTAAGCATTTCTTGTAACAACTTTGTCAAATCTATCTTCAAATCTTCCATGTTGCCTTTAAGTTTAGCTTCTATACCATCCATCTTAGCTTCCATTCCATTCTTTAAACAATCCATCTTAGCTTCAGTTACTTTTGGTGAGAGTGAAATTTGTTGCACTTGGTCTCGTAATTTTGATATATCATGTTGCATTTCTTCCTCTTCTTCATGTGTCATAGTAGAGATTTTGATGTTGCTTACTAGGTGTTTCCATTTTCTTTCTTTGGGTCATCAATGAATGATAATTGTGCTTCACAATGCCCTTTGAATCACTTCAAACTACTTTCTCAAACAAGGCTTATGTAAAATTTAAAAAAAAAACTACACCCTTTTTTTTCTACTTTATATGAGCTCGATCTGGAAATGCCTGTAACTTTGTAATTCCAGTTCTCCAAGTTTTGAAGTTTTAGCCTGTGATAGCCCTATGAGTCTTCTTTCCAACCCCGCAAGTCTAATCACAATGTGCTCTTCCTTTCAACAACATTTTCAACCAAATAAACATCTGTGTATCCATGAAGTCACACATCTCTGATAGTATATCTCAATCCATGATTAATAGTCTCACATGTTTGGCAACAACCCAATATACATGTTAAAGCTCTATCTGGCTCATAGTATATGATGCAAGGCAAGGATCCTTCTAACTACCAACTCATCATAGGATCCATCAAATCTGAATCTGAAGAGGAGTCTCTCTTAACTACTTCAGTCATATTTATCAAGCCAAAAATCTCTAACATCATACTTCCCTTAACAAGGAATTCGTCATCATCTCTTTGTCATTCTTGTAAAATTAGTTGATCATCAAGGCTCATAGGTCAACTTCCTCTGGCATTGAACATGAAGATGATTTGTTCTTGTCAGATATAAATTGTAGCATGTAAAACCAAATATCAAATACATACCTTTAATCTTGACGAGGGATTGGATTTTGTATAAGATGTCCATTAATTTGAGCATGTCAGGTCTGGGGGACTTTCTTGTGTCCATACGGTACTTTCTTCAATCTGTAATCATGAGTCTCTTTCTCATGCGTCTTAAATACCTGAGGCAACTCCAAGTGTGATTCTTTCTTAAGTACATCATGGAGGAAGCCAACTTCACATACATTTGATAATAGTGCACATGAGTTAGGATCTCATCATATTCCTCTCCTATTGAGATCACATTCTTTATCATTTTCTAATATTATGGAAACATTTGACACTGCAACATCTTGTCATCTAGAAAGAGTCCTTTCATGAAGGACATATTGCTTCTTATATTTTCTGTATCTTAGAACATCTTATTTGATAGTTGCATGACAGTCTACTCCCTTTGAATAGGAAGCCTCTTCAATCATAGTTATCTACCTGGGAGACTAAGATCCTTCCTTCAATATAGCCACTCTAATCATGGGATGGCTCTGCATTTTTCTCAATATTGATATTGAGGACTAGGTCCTTACACCCGTTTGATGTGCATGTTGACCCCAGAATAAAAGAAAGAGCAAGAATAGAAAATTAAATAAACATAATTAAAATGTACCTAATGATAAGGCCATATTGTTTTTCTTCTCTGGATATGAGAGTGACTTCTTTGTTATCCTACACCAGTTCCCTCTTTTCCTGCATTTTTTTCATCTAGATGATCCTCAATATGGATCACATCCTCATCCAAGAAGTTAGTGAAATAATCCTTCAAATACTCATGCAGGAAGAATAAATAATAGTCTAAAACAATCAATCATAAAGAAATAACATAAGTCTTGAAAGTACTTATCTTTAATGAGGATTGTAGGAAGCTATCAAATCCCTCTTAATCCTACCTCCATGAATGACCATTGTCCATCATCCATATGTCAATGTCATATGTAGAATAATAAATGCTTCCTCCCACTTGTATCCTTTATCTCTTTCAACGACAGCCAAGCCCAACTTATCTTGTACAAGATTTTCACTGGATATGTTTCATATCATCTCCTATTGGGTAGGAGATAAGTCCATCTAGGGTTTTTATGAATCTTTTGCAAGTACTTGAATAACTAAATGACTTCTTACTGATCACATCATATGAAAAAATTTTAATCATACCAGGTATTTTCCATATCAAGGTCGCTCCTAGGGTTTCTCTCAAATCCTAGCTTATATTTGCAAAAACAAAGGCTTGCTAGGGTTTCCTTCAAACCCTAGCATTCTTTTAGTCTCCAACATTTTCATCTCTTTCACTATGCTTGACCATGAATTCCAACATACATGTCTATAAAAGGGGTGATCTCAATGAATTTTCTACGGCCCATGTTGAAAATGGCAACACGAAATTGTTGGGTCCCTATAATACTAGTGATTACCCCATTACTATTGTAGTTATACCCCTTATTTATATTGTTGTGCCCCTATTACCCCCATATTGTTATTTTGGTGCCCCATAGAATCCCTCTATTGTTATTTTTGTGGCTTTATATTATTATTGTTAGGTCGGCTGGATTATATTCTGACTCCTTAGACTCCTATATATAGAAAGGAGGTTTTGTCATTTGAATCATTCAAGAATTGTTCATTTATGTAATGTAAAGGAGGTTTCCCCCTCGAAGAGGCTGAATTCTAAGGCATTGATCTATCTTTTCTATCTTTTCTTGAGCTGGTTTCATAACATTTGGTATCAGAGCTTTGGATTCTAGGGTTTCGCTGCTCCAAACAAGTCATCGTGGAATTTTCACTATAAATTTTTTTCTGTGATGTTTCAGAAGTCGCAAAAAAAACCCATTTGAGAAGAAATCGCGTTGAACCTTGGGTCCAAATTTCAGAGCTTTTCGCGTGATACTTGCGGAGATATGATCTGAGGAAGTTGGTCTTTTTGCAGACTTCTAAATTACATTCAAAACAGGTGACCTGGGGAAAATCGTCATAACTTTCTTTCTGAGGATCGGATTGAAATTTCATAAGAAGGTACAGAAAGAGGACGGACTGTAGTTTCTTGTATGCATTTTTCAGATCCAAAGATCGAAACAGTGACTCGTGGCACGTCGTACAAGTTCGCTCTACTGAACTAGTCTATAATCAAGTCACTGTGGGAGATTTCACACAACTCTTCCTTGGAGAATCCAATTTCGGTCAGACTTGTGGCATTGGAAAGAGGACATAGAGGGCTACTGCAGGTCACAAATTTAGAACTAGATGATTGAAAAGTACAGAGATACATCAGAGGCAATATTGAGCTCCTACAAAGTGAAAAAAGAAAATGCAAACACCTAGTAAGGAACCTGAAAGCTCTAGCATGACTCATGAAGAAGAAGAAGAAATGCTATATGATATATCAAAATTACAAGAACAAGTGCAACGAGTGTCACTTGCACAAAAAGCAACAGAATCTAAAATGGATGGTTTAAGGAAAGATGTAGAAGCTAAGATGGATGGTTTAAAGAAAGGTGTAGAAGCTAAGATGGATGGCATGGAAGCTAAGGTGAATGGCATGGACGCTAAAATTGATGGCATGGATGATAAGATGGAAGAGTTGAAGATAAATATGAATAAGTTGCTACAAGAAATGGTCAGTAAGGGTGAAAGGGTACTAAAGTAAACTCATGATGAGAACAAAAGAAATATTAATCATGATTCCATAGACTCTAATGTTGGATCAAAGACTCACCATGTTCCAAAAATCGATATGCAGAAGTTTGATGGCAAGGATCCCGCCACATGGATATTACAGATGGAGCAATTCTTTGATCTCAATAATGTGCAAAACGCACAAAAGGTACATATGGCAACTGTATATTTGGAACCAAATCAGTTTGTATGGTATCAATGGCTTTATTCTCATAAACAATTTATCACTTGGGCAATTTTTACGGAAGAATTGATAGCACATTATGAGGATACAAAAAGCAACACTTTTTTTAGCCAATTGATAAGTCTCAAACAAAAGGGTTCAATAATGGAGCACATTGAGGAGTTCCAAAAATTGAACATAAGGGTAAAAGATATTCCAAAGGAGCATAGGATTGATGTGTTCATAGGGTCTTTAAAGGATAATATCCAACATGATGTTCGCCTTTGGGAACCTGATTCATTAGAGAAGGCATTCAGGTTAGCAAGAAAAATGGAAAGCAAAATTATGGCAATTAGGAAGCATACCACTCACAACTATAAAGACGGAAGTGTTGTTGCCCCTAGTCTTCCACAACCTACAAGGTTGACACCACAACAATTGGAAGAAAAAAGAGCAAAAGGGCTTTGTTACAGTTGTGATAGCAAATACACAAAAGGTCATAAGTGTGTTGAGAAGAAATTATTCTACATAGATTGTGAAGAGGAAGAAGAAAAGGAGCAAGAAAGGTCAAAAGAAGAGGATATACTCCAGGAACAAAGCCTAGATGAAGAACAAATTGTAGGTTTTAACCTTGTACAGAAATTACCTGCATACGAATTCTTAAACAAAGAAAATAAACAATGCGAGAGCATAACCCATAAAACACATATGCACAGAGATTTTTCCCTGGATCCCAAAACCGGGACTACCAGCTTGATTTTTCATTATGTTCCTTTCAATGTTACAATACATATTTATACATGCCGAAGCATCTAATACCATGGACCGAAAACCATCGCATCCAATACCATGGACCGAAAACCATCGCGTCCAAAAAACATGTGCGAAAATCATGCACAAAACCATAGGTGGGTCCGCCCAACCTAACATATGGTCCAAAACCAAAATTTTCCAGGGCGCTGCCCCGGACCCCATAAAGTGAGGTTACGGGTGCCCTTCAAACCCCCTATTAACTATGTGGAAAGAATATAACACAACCCAACAATCTCCCACTTGTTGTTTTCTTTCCACAGGGGGCCACAGGAGAGCTTAGTCATTTTTCAACCCTGAGATTCCCATTGCTTCTCTACACCAAGAGAACTTCTCAGAGCTCACAGATTTTGTCAATGCATCTGCAGTATTCTTCAAAGTGTCCACCTTTACCAACAACACCTTTTTGTCTTCTATCATATCCCTCACAAAGTGATACTGAACATCAATGTGCTTTGTCTTTGAATGATAAGCAGGGTTCTTTGCCAAGAAAATTGCACTTTGGCTGTCACAGTCTATTCTTATAGCTCCCTGTACTAACCCCATACTTGAACACAATCTCTGCAACCAAACTGCTTCCTTGCTTGCATGAGTGGCTGCCATGTATTCTGCCTCTGTAGTTGATAGTGCCACTACAGATTGTTTCTTACTCATCCAACTGACTGCACCTCCAAATAGGTTAAACACATACCCACTTGTAGATCTTCTCTGATCCAGATCTCCAGCCCAGTCTGCATCAACAAAGCCATGAGTATCCAACACTCTGTCAAATCCTGGTCTTCCTTGGTAGCACAAACCATAATCACTAGTGCCACGCAAATACCTGAAAACCCGCTTCACTGCTGTCCAGTGCTCCTTCCCAGGTTTTGACATAAACCTGCTCAATACTCCCACTGCATGTGCAATGTCTGGTCTAGTACAGACCATTGCATACATCAGGCTACCCACTGCACTTGCATATGGAACACGGGACATGTCCTCTTCCTCTTCTTATGTCTTGGGACACTGTTCAGCAGATAACCTCACACCTACAGGAATAGGAACCTTCACCGGTTTACTATCCTGCATATTAAACCTCTGGAGTATTGTCTCGACATACTTCCTCTGGTTTAACCAGAGCTTCCTCTTTGACCGATCTCTTTTAATTTCCATGCCCAAAATATAGTTTGCAGCACCAAGATCTTTCATGTCGAATTTGGAGGACAATTGGGTCTTCAAATCCTGGATAATTTCTTTGTCATTTCCAACCAGCAACATATCATCCACATACAAGACCAGATAAATAATACAGTCACCAATTAATTTAAAATACACACAATGATCTGCTTTGCTTCTGGTGAAGCCAAGTCCCCGTATAAATGTATCAAATTTCTGATACCACATCCTTGGTGACTGTTTTAACCCATACAGAGACTTCTTTAACTTGCATACCAGTTCTTTCTTACCCTTCACCGCAAAGCCTTCAGGCTGCTTCATGTAGATTTCCTCTTCCAAATCCCCGTGAAGAAATGTTGTCTTCACATCCATCTGTTCTACCTCAAAATCAAAAGCAACAGCAACAGATAAAAGTAATCTAATAGAAGTTACCTTGGCAAGAGGAGAAAAAATATCACCAAAATCAATTCCTGGGACCTGGGAATAACCTTTTGCTACCAACCGAGCTTTGTATTTCTCCACCTTTCCTTCTGCATTTGTCTTCTTCTTGAACACCCATTTGCTGCCAATGGGTTTCCTTCCAGCCGGCAACTCCACCAGATCCCAAGCCTCATTTTTGTGCAAAGATGCCATTTCATCGACCATGGCCTCTTTCCAGATTTTTCCATCCTCTGAATCCACTGCTTCCTTCACAGTTCTGGGATCATTATCAGTAACAGACAAAGCAAAATTTGAACTGAAAGCAGATGTACTATACCTTTCTGGCTGCCTTCTTTCTCGAACTGATCTTCTCACAGCTGGAGTTTGTGGCTCTTCATCTTCTGATTCCTCCTCTGCTGCAGAATCTGATTCTTCCTCCTTTGGCTCAAACTCTATCTTCTCAGGTTCCTTTGGTTGGACTTCATGTTGAATAACATCTTTTACCTCTCTAAACAACACATCTCGGCTGTACACAACCTTCCGTGTGACTGGGTTCCAAAGCTTATAACCCTTTAAACCATCCTTATACCCAATAAAGATGCACTTTTCAGATTTACTATCTAACTTGGTTCGTTTCTCCTTTGGAACATGTACATATGCATCACATCCAAATACCCTTAGATGTGAAAGAGAGGGTTTCTTACCAGTCCATACTTCTTGTGGAGTCTTATCCTCCAACGCTGATGAAGGTGATATGTTGATCAGGTAACATGCAGTATCCACTGCCTCTGCCCAGAATTCCTATCCTAACCTGGCACCACTGAGCATGCTTCTTGCCCTTTCCATCAACGTCTTATTCATTCTTTCTGCGACTCCATTTTGCTGAGGTGTATATGGAGTAGTCTTCTGCCGTGCTATACCACACTTCTTACAAAATTCTTCAAATTCCTTGCTGCAAAATTCTCCACCATTATCTGTCCTCAGCACCTTTATCTTCTTCTCTGTCTGATTTTCCACCAAAGCCTTAAATTCTTTAAACCTGTCAAAGACTTCAGATTTCTTCTTAAGAAAATATATCCATGTATTCCTTGAGAAGTCATCTATGAATGATACATAGTACACAGACTTACCCAGTGATGGAACCTTCACAGGTCCAAACACATCACTGTGCACAAGCTCTAATATCTGTTTCGTCCTCTTACCACCAGAGGGGAAACTCACCCGATTCTGCTTCCCATATACACAATTTTCACAGAAATCAAAATCCAGAGAGCTATTATTCATACCTTCTACCATACCTTTACCATGAAGTATTCGAAGGCCCTTCTCTCCAATATGTCCAAGCCTTTGATGCCACAACATGGTCTTCTCTCCAGAGACCACTAGATTCTCTACTCCATTTTCAGGAACCATAGAACTATTGCACCCATCAACAACAGTGCTACCTTGCAGCTTGTACAGAGTTCCAATCCGAACTCCCCGCATTAATATCAGTGCTCCTTGAACCATCTTGCAGGTATCTTTCTCGAACACCGTCTTTACACCTGCATCATCCAACTTGCTTACAGAAATCAGATTTCTGGCCAATGCAGGAATATGTAGAACATCCGGAAGTGTTCTAACCCTTCCACCTTGCAACTTCAACTTTACTTTTCCCCGACCAATGATTCTAGCCTTCCTATCATCTCCTAAGAAGACATCACCACCATCGTATTTCTCATACTCGCAGAACCACTCTCTATGGGGAGTGAAGTGAAAGGATGCACCTGAGTCAATCAACCATGCCTCATGATCTACATGTGTACTTGAAGAAGCCAAGTACACATCCCCACCTTCATCTGAGGTGGTTTTCGCCTCTGCAGAAGGAGCATCATCATATCCCTTTCCTTTATCAGGAGCTTTAGATTTACAATCCCTTCTGAAGTGCCCTTCCTTTCCGCATTTCCAGCACACCACCTTTGTAGGTTTTCCTGGAGATTTAGATCTCCCTCTAGATTTAGATCTCCCACTCGATGACTTATTTTTATTACTGTTCTGGAACCGTCCTCGTACAGACAAGGCATCACCATTCTGGTTGTCCATATTTTTCCGTCTCATCTCCTCCGTCAGCAAGGCTGAGACTATTTCATCAAACTGCAAAGCAGTTGCATTGCTACCTATTGCAATAACCAGACTATCCCACGAATCTGGTAGAGAACACAACAGACTGATGCACTTATCTTCATCTGAAATTTTAATATCAACAGATAATAACTGACTTACCACAGTATTAAATGCATTCAGGTGCTCTGTCACCGAGTCTCCATCTTTCATCCTCAGGTTATACAGATTTTTCCGCAGGAACAGTTTATTCACCAGAGACTTAGATTGGTACAAAGTCCCTAAGTTGACCCACAAAGCCTTTGCCGTAGCTTCCCCTGATACATTCAGCAATACTAAATCCGAGACACACAATCGTATTGTGCTCTTTGCCTTCCGATCCAACTTCTTCCATTCTTCATCGGTCACTCCCGATGGTTTAGTACCCGAATCTACCGCGATCCACTGATCTTTATCCACCAACAAATCCTCCATCTTGAGTTTCCACAACTCAAAATTCTGACCATTGAACTTCTCAATCTCTATCTTTCCACTGCTCGCCATCTTCTTTCACCACCAGAATCGATCTCGCAGATCTCCCACTGAACAGGGTCTACCACAGGCCCGAGAGAAACCCCTCAGCAACAAAGGCGTCCCCTTGAAGCCAAAACAGCTCTGATACCAAATGTAGGTTTTAACCCTGTACAAAAATTACCTACATACGAATTCTTAAACAAAGAAAATAAACAATGCGAGAGAATAACCCATAAAACACATATGCACAGAGATTTTTCCTTGGATCCCAAAACCGGGACTACCAGCTTGATTTTTCATTATGTTCCTTTCAATGTTACAATACATATTTATACATGCCGAAGCATCCAATACCATGGACCGAAAACCATCGCGTCCAAAAAACATGTGCGAAAATCATGCACAAAACCATAGGTGGGTCTGCCCAACCTAACATATGGTCCAAAACCAAAATTTTCCGGGGCGCTGCCCCGGACCCCATAAAGTGGGGTTACGGGTGCCCTTCAAACCCCCTATTAACTACGTGGAAAGAATATAACACAACCCAACACAAATAAATCCGACCATATCTTGTAATGCATTGGCGGGAATTACCACTCCTCAAACCATCAAGATAGAAGGACAAATCAAGAAGAAAAAGGTAATAGTGTTGATTGATTCAGGAAGCACCCACAATTTTATTCATTGTAGGGTAGCAAAAGAATTGAATTGCTTCCTATATCCAGCACCAGAGTGTCAAGTGATGATTGCAAATGGAGGAACAATAAATTGCTCTGGAAAGTGCCATAATATCAAGCTATCCATGGGAGAATATGTATTGAATAGCCCAATGCTTTCCATTCCAATGGGAGGTGCTGATGTTGTACTAGGAGTCCAATGGCTACAATCCTTGGGTACAATAGCTTTTAATTTTCAAGAACTTTTCATCAAATTTTCTATGGAAGGAAAGGAAGTTGAATTAAGGGGTATTGCAGGGAAACCGGGAAATATAATCAGCTCTAATGGCATGACTAAGCTTCTAAAAAAGGAGAAAAGAGGTGTAATTGCACAATTATGTTCGCCAGATGTTTCCACATTGGAATCATCTATTTCTCCAGATCTCCAAAAATTCCTGGACAATCATTCCAAGGTATTTGAGACTCCCAAAGGTCTCCCACCTATGCGTGATCATGATCATGCTATTCATCTGATTCCAGGAAGTGTTCCTCCAAACATCAGGCCGTACAGATATCCCTATGTCCAAAAAAGTGAAATTGAACGTATGGTTGCAGAAATGCTAGAGGCTGGTATAATTCAACCGAGTCAAAGTTCTTTCTCAGCTCCAGTAGTATTGGTGCACAAGAAGGATGGATCATGGCGCATGTGTCCGGATTATAGGGAGCTCAACAAGCTCACTATTAAAGATAAGTTCCCCATTCCTATCATTGATGAATTACTGGATGAATTGCATGGATCAATTTACTTCACCAAGTTGGATCTTCGTTCGGGATATCATCAAATCAGAATGAAGATTGAAGACATTCTGAAAACGGCATTTAGAACTCATGAGGGTCATTATGAATTTTTGGTCATGCCTGTTGGCCTTACCAATGCACCTTCAACATTTCAAGGTTTGATGAATTCAATTTTCAAACCATTCCTTAGAAAATTTGTGTTAGTATTTTTTGATGATATACTAATCTACAGCAAGTCTTGGAAGGATCATGTTGAACATGTTGACAGGGTGCTACAACTATTGGAGGAGAAATAATTATATGCAAAAAGATCCAAATGTTTCTTTGGAGTCCAGGAGGTGGAATATTTGGGTCATATTGTATCTCATGAAGGAGTTAAGGTAGACCCTAGCAAAATTAAAGCCATTGAGGAATGGAAAATCCCCACATCCATAAAGCATCTGCGAGGATTTCTTGGGTTGACAGGGTATTATCACAAGTTTGTTAAGAATTATGAGAGAATAGCAGCACCTCTAACAACATTATTGAAGAAAGATTCATTTTCATGGACTCCGGAAGCAACAAAGGCCTTTGAACATCTTAAAGAGGCAATGTGCCAAGCACCGGTCTTAGCTACAC
Organism: Pinus tabuliformis; assembly: GCA_031772625.1. Lineage (NCBI taxonomy): Eukaryota > Viridiplantae > Streptophyta > Pinopsida > Pinales > Pinaceae > Pinus > Pinus tabuliformis. The sequence goes on along the minus strand of CM062819.1, from coordinate 1,323,748,634 downwards.
CGGACTTCACAAAAACCTTTATTGTGGAATGTGATGTTTCAGGAAATGGAATTGGTGCTGTTCTAATGCAAGATGAAAGACCCATTGCTTTTGAAAGTCGTCCAATCAAGGGAAAGTTTTTAAGCAAAGCTATTTATGAGAAGGAAATGTTGGCAATACTCCATGCACTTAAGAAATGGCGACCCTACCTAATGGGAAGACACTTCAAGGTAAAAACGGATCATGATAGCATTAAATACTTTTTAGAACACTAGTAGTATAAATAGCAGTTCAGGTACTAGTGTTGGACATAGCAACAAGGAATGAAAAATGGAAGTGCTAAAAATAGCATTGCTATAAATAGCATTTCGGGATAGATTCCAATATTAGTTAGTCCCTGAACTAAAATTGAGAAGTAAAATTCGAATTTGATTTTAGCAACTGTTTGTAAAATAATTAATTAATTCATCTTGAGTTAATTAGTTGTAGAAAATCAAACATGAAGTCTATGTGAAGACATGCAACAGTTTCTCAATTGATTGAGAAATTTATCCCTCAGTTAAAGAGATAAGGATGAGTTGTAATTTGAGTTGTAATTAGTTAGCTTAGTTAACTGAGTTAAGTCCAGTTAGATTAGTTCTAACAGTTTGTAGAATTAATTGTGAGTTTAGTTAGTTAATGCTTACATGCATGTAACTGATGCTCTCCAAATAACTAAATATTCTCTCATAAATAACTCATGCATGTCAGTTCAGTCAGAGACCCAGTTGAGATCAAAGGAAGGGATAATGTACTATCAGTTGGAGGATTTTTCCAATATAGTAAACTCATCTAGGTAGAAGGAATCATCTCCTTCAAGTTTGTGCAGTTATTTCTGAGCCAAGGGAGCAGTGTGAGGTGGGAATTCACACAAGTGGAAGCACTGGACCCCAAGAAAAACTGCGCAAGGAAATAGGAGGCTTGGAGGGCAGAGGAGAAGGTTTGTGAGAAGCCTTTGACTATCTATGAGCAGCAGTTGGATTGCAGAGAGAGCAGGATATCTTGTGAGCTGATTCTTTTTGTAATATAAACATATTTCCACTTGTATGATAATACAGAGATTGGGGTTTTAGGCTAAGGCTTTCCCCGGGTTATTCTTCTGTGTTCATGTGTGATTGATTTCTCATTCTCAGTTATATGTGTTCTATTTGATCTTGCTCATATTCGATTAAGCTTCCGCAAAGTTTGTTGTAGAACTAGATCTTGTATTTTTCTTTAGTATATTGCATAATCTGTTGATCTACAGTGGGAATTTCTACAGCCCAACTATGATACCATGTTAATTTTTAGGTCTAGATTGTTCTTTGTTGTATATAATTGCATTTTAAAAAAAACAACATTTTCATATAACATTCACCCCATAAAAGCATATCATCATTAAAAATTATGTTGAGAGAATAATAACATCAAAAATACAATGAAACAGTAAATAACAATAGAAGAAAATCATACATAATAAAGACACCAAGATTTAGGTCAGAGACCAGGGAAAAACCCCATAAGGGGAAAACCCAACCAAATTCTTCTTCTTAGATATTCATCAAATGCTCAGCTGAGATACAAGGTACAATCATCATGAGACATAAGTATTTTATCATCAATCGCATTAGGCCACCTAAGGCCAATCCTGAATCATATGATATCCTCATAAGATAGCAACAGACAAGTATAGGTCCTCCTCAATGTTGCCTCCATATCACTGTCAATACTTCACTATTATACACATAAGGAACAACCTTACATTTCATTCATAAAGGCGTTGTCACAACCGAGTGTCATATACCAACATTCACTGCCATGACATTCATCAAGGTCATTTTCATGCCATTCATCAAGGTCATTGTCATGTCATTCGTCGAGTTCATTGTCATGTCATTCATCAAGGTCACTTCCATGTCATTCATCAAGGTCATGCCATTCATTAAGTTCATTGTCATGTCATTCATCAAGGTCACTGAGGTCACTATCATAGTCACACATCAAGGTTATTGTTTATATAGATCATTGTCATGTCATGTATGTTATCACTGTGATATAATTTTACCTCCATATTAAGGCTCACTGGTCATATACCAAGAACATTTTCATGAAGATCAAAGGCTTCTAACAAATATCATTAACACAACCCTACTATCACTGTCAACATATATAACACAAAGAAGTATGCAAGTCATAATGTGAGCCATATAAATGTATCGAGCCATCGAGTATAGAAGTATAATGAACCTCTGAGTATAGGAAGCTACTAAATATAACAAACCTATGAAATATAGTGAACCTCGTTGTAATGACAAATGTGAGTCTCATTGTATTATGTATGTGATCCAGAAGAGAAATCCATAAAGTTATGAGATACGAACCACTGTAATATATCTAATATGACCTTCGCTTTAATATGTGTGTGATCCATGAGGAATGCCACAGAGTTATGAGATACAAACCACTATAATATATCAAATGTGATCTTTACTGTAATATGTATGTGATCGATAAGAATATATCACAGAGTGTTAATGCAAGCCATTGTGGAGAGTGTGAGACACAAATGCAATCCAATGTAAATTATACAAGCAATAGATAAGTATAATGTGAGCCATTGAAAATATAAATTGAGCCACAAGGATAGAGTTTGAGCCATAGAAACAAGTGTGAGCTATTGGTGTAATGCGAGTCATAGATAAGAGTGATCCAGAAATAAAATAGTGAGTCATAGAAAGAATAGTGTGAGCCGTCTCATAAAAATATGAGCCTCGGAACTCTGAATTCATGTGTGTCAAATGGAGGAAGATTGACACCAATTTATAGTTGATCGTTTGAGCGAAGGGTCACCACCATTGCGCAAGCCAACATGTCAATTTGGATGGCCGACTTGAAATATTTGGAGGGAAAATTACCAATTCAAATTTACTAATTTTAAACCTTGCCCAAATACATATGTCACACCATTAAATTATAATAAAATAAGTACCAAACCAATAATAATTTCCTTTATTCAATTTGAATTCATATTTGGGGCGAGATGGGCTTCTTTGGGTTCCTATGGGAAAATTCATCCCAACGATTGCCCAAATTTCAACACTACTCACCCTACAACCTCCCATGCATGGATTAAGTGGCTGAAGAATTCCTCCTTTAGAATCAACAACTCATCAAATATAGAGCTCTCCATATTATGTTGAAGATTAGGATTTCTCTCTTCTAAAAGGGTATAAGGGGATTCTTTAGCACCATAATGTTTTGCTACAATATTAGTTTACCTTTGGGTGTTACCAAAAATTCCAAAGTTAATTTCTAACATAGTTAAAATTCAAAAAACTACAAGTGAAACTTTAGTCTAAGAATCTCGAATACAAATTTGGTGATTCCCTTAGTGACAACTTTAAGGGATAAGTTACTTAGATTACAAATTGAGAACACTTGGTACAAGGAGGCTAGATGGATTTTAAGGGAGGATACCGAGGAGATGTGTCACCATTTTCCCTTCCTATTTTGAGGACTTCGAGACATATTCTATAGTTAAGAGGGGGTGTATGTAGTTCCCTACTCTAGTTGACCGAATTTGATGTTACCTTGACCTTGATATAGATTTCTGGCTCATACCTTATTCTTTGAGGACCTTAGATTGAGGATCCAATGATTTTAGTTTTATTACTAGTGGATGTGATATTAATTATGTTGTATCATTTTCATGTTATTTTGGTTATGAAGATGGTTGTGATGGACTCATTTAATGACTATTTGTAAGCATTCGCTATAAGTTGTCTTGTTTACATATTCTGAGGTTTAGCTTCTTGCTCACAATTAGCAATTATGTTGATGATTATGTCATAATGATAACTTAGCATGTATAATTATATCAATTACTAGCATTATGATCATATATTACTAATGATTGTTGAGTATGGTTGGAGACCACCTAGATGCAACTGCATGTGATGGGTCTACAACCTATGGTTTGATTGATTACATATTATTGAAACTATAAATTCAATGTTCTAATTAATATTTTTTTATGATTACTAATGGGATGATAGTGGCTATAGGCACAGGTCATTTTCTTAGTTGAATGATTCACACATGGGTGATGGAGATGTACAAGATAGATGGAACTTCATGGGAAGGGTGGAACAACATCCTTGATTCCACCCTCTAGCACTCTCGTCATGACTTGAGATATAAGTGTTTGGATACCTTTGCTTTCAAGCTCATGATCTCGTGAGGGTGAACCTTGGATTGGGTCGCTCACAAGGATTTACTAGGGGGCATGCATCAAGGTGGATTCCTTGATCTCCAACACAATTAGTCTCACCATAGAGGGTGACACAAGAGATGACAATGGTATCTGTTGTCGCACCCATTTTTCCCCTCGTAGTCACAATATACCTAAAGGGAAAGCGATGTGGCACCCTTGGGACTTTGAAGAGAATTTATTGAAGGGTATGACTGATTTGGCAGCCTTGGCATCAAGAAGATTAAGGTAAAAGATAATTAAGAATTAATGATCATGCAATGATGAGAACTAATTCACCTAATGTAGTAAGTGTATTTTTAGAATTAAATTAATTAAATCAGAAGAAAACCTTAGGAAATGAGAGAATAGGAAGAATTATAAAAATTGGACCAAACAAGTAATTTTTCCCTCCTCACATTGGAAATATGTTAAATATATAATGTGTATTTAAAATAACTACAAAATATGTAAGTTGTTCTAATAAAAAAATGGAAACTGGACATAGAATTATATTAGAAACATTGATCCAGGGATAATTTACCATCATTAAAGAAAGAGGGTTATGTATGAAATTAAAGAATAATAATTTAAAATTAGATAAATTTATTTTCATGAGAGAACCTCCATGTGGCAAGAGCACAACACAAAGATCTTCATCCAATATTTCAACTTGAGATAAACTAAGGAGTAGTTGGGGAACAAAATTTGAGACCTTCTTGTTGACTTCAATAATGAACACAAAATAGGGACTATAAAAGAGGATCAATGGAAAACTAGGAGAATAAATAGTGAATCATGTGTGGATGAGGGAAAATATCATTTTTAATAATAAAAAAATTAAGTAAATAATTTTAGGACATCCTTGATGAGAGACTGACACAAGGATAGGTGAATATTCAAATTATTGTATTAATAAAAACAATTATTTTTACATGAAGTGACAAGTGTCATCTATGAAGCCTTCTATAAAAGGAGCAAGTTATGAGATAGTGGACTCTCTCTTGGCCCTACTATTGGATGACAATCATAATTCTATTGTGTATTTAGAGTGACTACTGAGTTCTATCATGAGTTTGGTGAAGTGGAGGCTCTTCGAGTGGGAAACTCTTGATTTGGAGTTCTCTACCCCACTTGCTAGTGTTTTTCTCCTATACATCACTATTGCATCTCTAGAGTCTACGGGGAAAAAATGTACCCAAGGAGTAAGTTGGGAGGTCAACCAGTGAATCAGCAACGTTTCACCAAGATGCAAAATTTTCCACATGTGCACGAGGACTACATCAAGGGAGCATAAGAAATTAACAGATCAGAGATCAAGTTCCATTCCCTTGGTGTACAGTATCATTGGTTTTAGAAAAAGTTGTATATTATTATGATTATTGTAATAAATACATGATGTATAGTTGTGAATTACTTTATATGTATCTTGAACTACTTGTATATTTCTTTATGGTTGGTTGTTATTATCTATAGGATGATTTAATGTAAAAATAAAATCTCCCATTTCTTATTATTTTTATAACTCGATGACTTGGAAAATGTAACATATTTGTTGATAAATGGATTTGTGTATGAAAAATTTGTTTATTATTTATCTTGTGTTTTTGAACAAGAATAAATGTGTATATTGCATCGTTAGGAATCATTCCTTTAATTGTTATCATAGCTTAGGTATAGCCTCTAGGACCTATGGACCCTTTGAAATTTACACTGCATAATTGTCATGATAAACTCTCATTGAAACTACAATTATAATGACATGTGTGTTCCTTTTCCTTTTGCTTGTTGGTAGAGGATTGTTTGTTGTGATTTAGCTTCACATTGAATTGAAATAAAGCTACCGTTTTATAAACACTTGGGGCAACCAATATAGATTAACCAATATACTCTCTTTAAATAATATGCTCAAATAGCCAGTTGTCAATGCAAAGTGGCCCTTTAGTATCAACTTCATAATGCAGTTTTGTTTTACATTTTTCTAACGTTAACACTTGGGATCACTTTGTGCATCATATATCTTAAAATCAACTGCACTTAGTGTGTGTGTGTGTGTGTGTGGATCTTCAAGAAAATAAAAATGAAAAATGTGTAGTATTTTTGAAGTTTTGAATTGGAGTCGTTTCACACTCCATGCATCTAGAGATCAAAATGAATTAAATTTTTCAAAGTATATTAAATAAATGTCATTTGACAATGGTAGATTAATTAAGTTTAATTAGATAAAAAATCCATCCTAATATTTTTATTGTAGACCACATTATATAAAGAAAAAATATTGATTCATTGAAAGTGAAATGATGAACAAAAATAATTTTTACATTAACAAGAAAAAGATGCTTCAATCTCAAAATTTCAATAAAGCATTGCCTCCAGATTTTTTGAATTATTGTTACCTATTGTTATAACCAACAACCTTTAATAGAATTTTTGTTGTGCCATATAACACTGCAATACTTTTGCTACTACAACCATCTTCTAATCACTAGTTTATAACATAATGTTTCTGCATATATGCCATACATACAAAGTTTTGGTAGCAAAAAAAAAATATTATAGGTATGTTTTATATAGCTCCTCTACCTGTATAACTTTACTACTCTTGGATTTGTTTTCAGGAAAACTCCCTGTTTCTACACTTGGGTTTGCACAATGTTTGAATTTGCACCTATTTTTGTGGGATTATGCACTAAGTCTACACCTTTTCTATCATGTGTTATTTTATGTGACACTTATGCACTATCTGTGCGTGTTTGTGCCCAGAAATTTTCCTACACCTTATGATCTAATGTTTCAAGTTTGCTAGTCAAGTATTTCAAGACCCTATTAAAGGTGCTGGAAATCCGGCAACACAAGGGGGTCTCCCCAGGATGAAGTCCTAATTAGACCAAATGTCGTTTGGGATAGGAGCCCCATCTGCTCAGCTTTCATTGTATATATGTTTTTCTCTTGGATATTAGCAGGCCAAGATTGGGAAACTCCATGAATTATGCATTCTATCATAGTAAATCATGAATATATACAAGGAGGGGGAGACTATTGGAACTCGTATTCAAATTTTTCTTCATCTTCTCATTTGTGTATTTACAATAATTTCCTAATCCATAAAGATTAGGTATCAACATTCCCCCCTTAATCTGAAGGGATGTTGGTGAGTCCAAGCATCATTCTAAATATTTCAAACTTTTCTCTTCCAAGCTCTTCGTCGAAGATGTCTGCAATCTATTCATTTGTGGAAAAATTGCCTAGGTGAATAGTCTTGGCCTCAACATGATGTCGAATCAAATGATACTTTGTATTTATATGCTTGGTTTGATCATGGAACTTTGGGTTCTTGGCCAATTTTATTGCAAAAGTATTGTCAATCAAAAGAGCAGTAGAATGCACTTGTTTCTCTTGCAAATATTCAATAATTTTCCTAAGCCACACAATTTCCTTCATCGCTTTTGCTGCTGCCACATATTTCGCCTTTGTTGTGAAATCTTGTAGAACTAACTTTTTTCGTGACCTCTAGGAGACATGTCTTGATCCAAGACTCATAACATAACCTGAAGTAGATACTCCATTTTCTTTATCTCCATCAAAATATAAGTCAAAGTATCTAAACAAAACGAATTCATCCACCTGTGTATACTTGAGCCCAAAGTATTGAGTACCCTTCAAGTACCTTATAAATATTTTTGCAACATACCAATGACCCTCACAAGTATTTTTCATAAACTTGGAGAGGACTCCAACAACAAATGAAATGTTCAGTCTGGTAGTAATTAGGTAGTTAAGACTTCCTACAAATTGTTTGTACTTTGTTGCATCCTCAAATTCATTTCCTTTTGTGGATGTGAGCTTTAAATTTTGTTCCATTAAAGTGGTAAAAGGATTGCACTCATCCATGCCAAATTTTTTCAATAGATCTCCAATATACTTCTTTTGAGAGAGAAATATAAACTTTGGATGTTGGGTTACGTTAATACCCAGATAGTAGTGAATGTATCCCAAATTTGTCATTTCAAAACCTTTCCTCAATTCTTTATGGATGCAATGTAATTTTCATTGTTCCCTGTCATCAGAAGATCATCTACAAACACCACAAGATATACAACAATTTTTCCAACTTTCTTGACAAACAAAGTTACATCATCAAGATCATAGTGTTTGAAATTTAGTTTCAAAATATGCTTAGTTGATGTTTCTCATACTAGGCTCGGGGTGCTTGTTTGAGTCCATACAAGGATTTGACAAGATTACATACTTTTTTCTCATGCCCCTTCACAAAAAATCCTTATGTTGAGACATAAAAACATTCTCTTTCAAATCTCCTTTCAAGAAAGTTATTTTTACATCCATTTGATGGACTTTCCAACTGTTCTGAGCTGTCAAGAAAAACAGAGTCTGGATGGTAGCCAATTTTGTTGTGGGGACAAAATTCTCCTCATAATTGACCCCTTCTTTCTATGCAAAACCTTTTGCGACAATCCTAGCTTTATGCTTGTCAAGTGAGCCATCTCCTTTGTACTTTTTCTTGAATACCCACTTGCATCTAATCAATTTGGTTCCCAATGGAGGGTCCACTAGCTTCCAAGTTTCATTCTTTATCAGAGCATCATACTATTTTTGTATTGCTTCTTTCCATGCATCATGAGAAGAAACTTATTTGAAGGAATTTGGTTTGAAATCTGTAGACAAATTTAATTCACAATCATAGGAAACAGCCATATCAACAACTAAATCAGAATTGTCTATATCACCTCCATTTTTTCTAGTAGATCTTCTTGTTCTTGTCATTCCAAGCTCATCATGATGAAAAAATTCAAGTTTCTTTGTGAGCCATTTTGGAGGACCTTTCTTAGATGGCCCAAGATGTTCAGTTAACTAAGATGGCACATAATCAGGACTTATCCTTCCAGTTCTCTCAATCACATCACTCAAAGCGTCTTCTTGATCAGTGGTTGGAGCTTCATGAGGGGGAGAAAGTGTTTAAGAAGGAGATTATATTTATCTAGTATAGAGATCCCCCCTTCAAGATTTGGAATCTCATTATCAAATTCCTAAAAATATTTTTCATGACTAAATATGTCCAAGTGATCAAGTTGTCGCTCAACAACATTGTTAGTCTTGGAAGATTCAAGAAATCTCACATCTCTAGATAATATAAACTCTTTATTTACTTCATTATAAAGACGATATGTTTTGGAGATATCCAAGTACCCTAAGAAGATACATTTTTGACTCCTTGCATCAAGTTTTTTTCTATGTTCCTTAAGTATGAAGGCATAATAGGTGGAACCAAAAACCCTGAGATGCCTCATCGAATGAATGCGTTCATACCACATTTCACATGGAGTCCTGTGTTTTAGAGCATGAGATGGACACTTATTATTATTATACATTGCACATAAAATTGCATCAACCTGGAACATTAGCTTAACAATTTTGAAAAACATCATTGAACGTACCATATTTAAGATTGTCCTATTCATTATTTCAACTACACCATTCTATTGAGGATTATAAGGCACAGTTGTTTGATGTTTGATCCCATGCTAGCGAAGATAGTTTTCAATTTCATTTGAAGTATATTGTTTTCCATTATTAGTACTAATAGTGACAATATGAGATTGTGTATCATTTTCAATCCATGCATAAAAATTTTTGAAAGTATAATCAAAAGCTTCAAATTTGTTCGTCAATAGGTATACCCAACACATTATGGTGTATTCATTTTTAAAAGTCATCATGTATTTATTACAAATTGTAGAAGTAACATGCATAGGGAAACATAATTCATAATGAACCACTTCAAGCTTTCCATGTGCTCTAGAATGAGAATCATGAAAGACTATTTGATGTGTTTTCCTAAGATACAGGCATCACATTGCTTAAGTTTCCTAGGAATGGTTGGCAAACCAGTAACACCATTTCTCTTCAATAAATGAATATTTTCATAGTAAATGTCCAAATATTGCATGCCATAAGAGACTGGATGGTAGTGTTTTTCATCAAATTGATAATTTTATGCAAATTTTTGTGCATGAGAAAAGGTTCCTTGTAGCTTCAAGAGTCTTTCTTCTTTTGTTCCAGTCATGACAAGTGAGTTTTATGATGCTTTTATTACCTCGACCTTTCCATCAAACATGTGAATGGAGTGTCCTTGCTGGTGGATGTGAACCAAGGAAAACAAGTTTCTCTACAACTCCGAGAGGTAGAGAAAATATATATAATAAAGTCAGTGAGATGAGGAAATTTGAGCTTGATGGTGCCAAGCCCAAATGGCTTGAGTTTTGACTTGTTTGCAAAGTAGATTGCTCCATCAACATTGTCACTGAATTCTTCAAAGAAATATATTTAAAAGTTCATGTGGAAAGTTTCTCCTAAATCAAACAACCATGCATATTTCTATGAAGCAAGTGAAGCATTAAACAAGTCTTCAATTACTCCAATATTGCAATGTGCCACAATATAATGAGTGGATTCGGGTGCTTTACCTTTCCCTGGATCTGGTGATTTTCCTTTCTCTTCATTCCTTTCTTGTCTGATTTTGTCCCAAGAGAGCTTACATGTGGAAGCATCATGTCCATTTCTGTTGCACCATATACAATGAATATCAAGTCTTCCTCCTTGGTAATGTTTCCCCCCTGCCTCTATTATTCTTCTTTCCACATCCTCTTCTCCCACCTCTTACTCTAGAAGAATATTGTGCTTGATTCTTCTGTTTTTGTGCAAGGTGCATAGGTTCTTTAGAATACTAAGAAGTTATCTTCTTCTTCCCAAAAGCATTCTCTCTTTTGGAAAACTTCTCCACAAGAGAGTCAAAGGAAATCTCCTTAATTTTCCACTAGCTTTTCATGATTCAAGATAATGAGAATATGTGGGATATAGTGCCTTGACGAAAGGTTTGAGAGGAACATATATTTTAACTCTAGTAGCTTCTATATCATGCATAATAGCTCTTGGAATAAGGAATTACTGAGAGGGGAGGTGAATCAGTAATAGTAAGATTCTTTTATTTTCCTAATATGCTTACAATGCCTTTTTGTATTATGTTACTTGTGAGAGCATTCATTCATAAAGGAAGTGAGCAATAAGTTTAAGAATTCATGTCCATACAAACAAGCACATGAGTAGCACACATATTTGACACAATGTTTTTCACGTGGAAACCCAGAGGGAAAAAACCATCAAATTATTGTTTGTTTATGATGTAAATTAAGCACCTACTTAATTACATTTGTTTGTTTGTGAGAACCCACTCACAAGAGGCACTAACCCCCTTAGGTTAGAAAGCACCAACTTGCCAAGAGGCACCAACCTCTTCTGAATGCAGGCACCAACCTTCTCTTGCCACTGTTCTACTATTTCATACAATTTTCAAACTGAAAATAGAGGCATATACATTACAAGTAAAATACCAAAATGGTTGGTTACAGAATCAACTTCTGCTCTCAGTTCACTGATGTTCCACAAACTCCCTTTGGTCTCATGCAGTTTTTCTTTTCTTGCTTCTCACAGGAACATATCCTTGTCACTCTGCCTTCTCTCGCACGGGTTCTCTGTTGCACACTCTCAGGCTCTTCCCTCGCTATTCTTCTCACAGCAACAACGCTTCTCTCGTTGCACAAGCACTCTCTCTGCTCTCGGAGCCTAGACCACTTTGCCTTCCCACACCTCTCTCGCGACTCATCACTTCAACAATATGCTCTATTCCCTTGGTTTCTCAATGGAAATCGATGATTTTAATCCACAGATGCAAACTACGCAAAGTTGTCTCTATTTCCTGTGTCTGTATTGTCCAAGTGTACTTCGGCATGGCTCCTTCTCCTGCAGTTGTGTCTGATGGTTTAAATTTGTCATAACATTAAATACATAGATGGGATTTCAATTTATCCATTGACTCTTTGTGTAAATATCCATGTTGATAATTTAATCTCATGCGGCCTGCACACTCTACTGAGACTCCCTTGCTTATTTATTGCTCCACAGAGCTTGACAGCACTTAGGAATGGCCAATCTGTTCCTCACTTAACTCTCCCATACATGTACTCAAAACAAGCGAATGCTTTCTCCACTTCTTCAATTCTTCTGTGAACTGTCGTCCTCATTGCCTTGTCTCAGAGCCTTTTGCAGATTCAGCTAACTCAGACAACCAACTTTGTCATTCTGCATTTAAATTTACAGCTACCGACTCAACCATCCATTAATCTCAATGTACTACTCCATTGTAACTTCAACATATCATAACTAACACAGGTGGAATGTTACGATATTGCACTGCTCTGATATCCTTCGCCCCCTTTTCCTTTAGCTCCTTTGGCATTTTCTTTCTTAGAGGACTGAGCCCTGTGACTATTGGCTTAGTGTTTTATCATAGCCCTTCTCTATCGTAACATGCACAAATAGAATGTTATGATATTACTCAGTCTGATATCCTTAGCTCCCTTGTTCATCCCTTGGTCCCCTTAAGCTCCATATGACCATGTGCTCGGAAATATCAGAGCCCCCCTATATCAGAAATTCTCAAACATCTTTTGTATAGAAGTTAAGATATCCTATCCTCTGATATTTTGCCCTCCAGTATGTTGATGTCACTTCCACACGTGACGACTTCTAAGAGGTGAAAATCTTATGCTGATTTGTCCCATTGGGCCACTGAAAATGATAAGACAAGATGCCATGTGTCTAATGTATGTCACGTCATGTTGACGTCATTAGACACCTTAGTTTCTCAAATCTAATGACATGTCGCCATGTGTCCTACAGGAGGAGAGAGAAAGAGTCATGATCAACCTTGGTTTTGCATCAAATCCTTTGTTAATTTGGCTTAGCTTTCCTCAGAAGTTTTAGCAATATCGGCCTTGCTGGATATCATAACTTCTTAAAATACCTCTGTTAAGAAGTTATGTTATTCCTATATCCCATACCTCTGATATTCCAATCACCTCGTATCTTCCGATGACCTTCGATATTCTGATATCCCAACCTCTGATATCATATGGTCTGATGCTCTGATCTGGCCTATTCCAATGCTTTGATATTCTAGTCTCTAGGGTTCCAATATCAGGTCCTGAGGTGCTTCAACCTTCGATATAGCCTTCTTAGGACTTCAAGTCCCTGAAATTCAGTAGGACATCACTTTTAATCCAGGATTCCATTTTTAGACTTCCACACACCGTTGGAAAGCTCTTTCATAGCACTATCCAATGAAGAGGGTCTGATGTAGGCTTTGAGCCCATTTTCTACCTCTAATATGGATGCAAAATCTTCTGCCACTCTTTTTCTCCTAGACTCTCTTTCTTGTACTTGGAATGTTGAACTCCCAACCATCATAGTCATCATTTTATGGCTTCTCTAGTAAGACTGCTACTATGATGATTCTCTACGTGAAGCCTACAACTACCATGGGATTCCTTCTGGACTCCCAATCATCATGCTAACCCTGGTTAACATCAATCATCATGCTGACCCTGGTTGACATCAATCATCATGCTGACCATGGTTGACATCAATCATCATGCTGACCCTGGTTGACATCAATCATCATGCTGACCCTGGTTGACATCAATCATCATGTTGACCCTGGTTGACATCAATTCCAACACTAACACAGCCACTAGCCATCCAGACACCACCAATTGTCCAACAATATCCCCCTTTGGAATTGATGGCAACACCATAAGCTCCCCCTCAAGCTAGGCATGGTATTCTCTGATGCCCCAATAATATTCTCCCCCTTTGGAATCAATGGAAAGGAATAATTCTTGAATTTTCCCCCTTAACCATTGCAAACTACTCTTCCATGGATCCCACATGCTGAGTAGCTACCACCACCTACCAAAATGAAGTGATTTTGAAGGAGGAGTCACAACTCCTATATGTTTCCTGAGATATTCAAATGGTTATCTTGCCAGTGGCTTAGTAAATATATCTGCAACTTTCTATTTAGTGGCCACATATTCAAGTCTAACAGTATTGGTTGCAGCTTGTTCCCTCAAGAAATGAAACTTGATAGGAATATGCTTGGTCTTTGAATGCGTGATTGGATTTTTGGACATGTTGATGGCACTTGTTTTATCACACATTATTGGAATAGGATCAGTCATCTCTACCTGGATTTATTTTAAAATGCTGCTTCATCCATAGAATCTTCGTATAACAGGTAGCAGCAACATCATACTCTGCTTCAACAGTCGATAAAGAAATGGAGGCTTGTTTCTTGTTGACCCATGACACCAAGCATTTCCATAAGAAGAAAGTTGCATCAGAGGTGTTTTTCCTGTCATTAAGACTTCCAGCCCAATATGCATCAGTGTAGGCTTTTAACTTAAATTATTCACTCTTATCATACTACAATCCATATTCTATTATTCCTTGAATATGTTTGAAAATCCTTTTGATAGCAACAACATGACTTTCACGCGGAAAGCCTGAAATCTAACCACAAGACCCACATCTTGCATGATGTTTGGCCTCGAAGTTGTAAGATACAGCAAGCTTCCTATTATGGATCTGTATTTAGTCTGATTTACCAGCGGTGTCCCATATTCTTTTCACAAATTGCAACCTGTAGTCATAGGTGTGCTTACTGGACTGCAATCTTCTAGCCCAAATTTCTTCAAAGTTTTCTTAAGATATTTGGATTGGGATATAAACAATCCTTGTAAAGATTGAGTAATTTGAAAACCCAGGAAGAAGGAAAACCCTTTGATCATGGACATTTCAAACTCTATCTGCATACATTTTTCAAATTTATGCCCCAATTGTTCCATGTTGTTGCCAAATATTATATCATCCACATACACAACTATGATTAGTAGATGGTCGCCTTCAGACTTTACATATAAATTGTTGTCAATTGTTCCTTTCTTAAAGCCTTATTACTGAAGGTATTTATCTATCCTTTCGTACCAACATTTGGGAGCATGTTTCATTCCATACATGGCCTTCTTCAATTTTCATACAAACCCTTCATATGTGGTGAGTATAAATCATTTTAGATGCTTAATGTAAACTTCTTATTCCAAATCTCCATTGAGAAATGCAGAATTCGCATCCATATGATATACCTTGATGTTTTTATGGGAGGCAAGAGCAAGAAATATTCTAATAGTCTTCGATCATGCTACTGGTGTAAAGGTTTCCTCAAAATCTACTCCTTCTATTTGGGCATACCCTTTGCAGACCAATCTAGCTTTTTCTTGATTATTTTACCTTACTCATTCAACTTATTTTTGAAAACCCATTTGGTTCCAATAATATTTTTCTCTCTAGGCCTTGGAACAAGCTCCCAAGTGTCATTTTTTCGATCTAGTCAAGTTCTTCATTCATAGCTTTCACCTAGAACTTGCCTTCACTTGCTTCGCTAAGATTATTGGGTTCAATCTGTGACAACAGAGCCAGACTTCCATAACTTGTATTGTCGACAAGTTTTCTCCTGGTTTTGACACCATGTCTTTGATATCTAAGAATATGACTCTCAAGATTTTCTTTATGTACATACCTGGAAGGTGTATTTGGCCTTGGAGTTGTGCCTACTTCCTCACCTTCACTATCTGAATTTGTTTCTTCTATATCTGCAAACCTCGTATCTGAATTTTCTTCATCATATGAGTTCATACTTCTTTTAGAGGATTCAGGTTGTGAAGCTATTTCATCAACTACGACACCAATGCAATCCGCAATCTCCTTTGCCTGGTAACACTTATATCCTTTACTTCGATCAGAGTACCCGAGCAATATTCCCGTGTCAGTGTGAGAGTCAAACTTTCCAGGATTCTTAACATTCCTTTTGATGAAGCACTTGCTTCCAAACACCTTGAGGTGTTTAACTGATGCAGATCTTCCTTTCCACAACTCATAGGGAATTTTATTACTATAGCCCTGAGTTGAGTTCTGTTTGACAGATACATTGTTGCATGTGTTGCTTCTCCCTAAAAAATGTGATACATACCTATTTCATCCAACATTTTTCTATCCATTTCCTGGATTTTTCTGTTATTCCTCTCCACTACTCCATTTTGCTTTGGATTTCTAGCCATTGAGTATTGCCTCTTGATGTCATTCTATTCACATAATTCCTCAAACTCTCTTGAGGTGTACTCTCCTCCTATGTCTGGTTGTAAGCATTGTATCTTTAATTCTTTCTCATTTTCTACTTGAGCTTTAATTTCTTGAAATTCTTTCAACTTTTATTTTAATATCACAATCCAAATGGCCCTGGTAAAGTCATCAATGAGCGGCATAAAATACCTTTCTCCTTTTGTGGTTTTTTTCTCTAGTTGGGCCACAAATATCTGTGTGAATGAGCTCCAGTGGTCTAGATGTGGAGAACTATTTTGACTTGAAATGAGTTCTAGTCTACTTCCTAAACTTGACATGAATTTCATATTGAGTTGTTGGGCCTTGCCAGTCTTGGTAATCCTCTCACGGCTCCCATCTTGCTAACTTTGATCAAGCTATCAAAATTCATACGCTCAAGCCTCTTCTGCCAGAATCATGCTTCATTTGTTTTTCTTAAATAACAGTTGACCCTGGAATCATCAATCACATATACATTATTGTGCATTATTATTTATTTTCCCACCAGCTTTCCATTCTTCATGTTGCGGATCTCATAGTATCTGTATCGAAATCTCACATCGTAGCCATTATCACACATTTGGCTAACGCTAATTAGATTGTGCTTGAGACCTTCCACATACAACACATTTTTTTCTTTTGTTTTTTTATCAAGTCTAACTATGCCTTTACCCTTTTTTTCTTGCTGGGGCATCATTTCCAAAAGTGACATTGTTCCCTCTGTCCTTTTCTTTTAGCAATAGAAATTTTATTTTACCCCTAGTCATATGTTTGAAACAACCACTATCCACATACCATTTTTTTTCTTAATTATGAGCTAATAAAGTTAGTCCACACTACATGCTATTTTTAGTCTTTCGTTTCAACTCCCCTTATCCTTTTCGGATAGTTGACTGTCTAATATTTTGGGACTTAAACAGGTATTCAAACCTACTTTTTCAATCACTTTCTTTGTGCCCAAAATTATTGCATTTGAAGCATTCTACTTCGCTTAGCAAGGGAGAAAAAACATTTCGATCTCTGAGAGAAGAGTTTTGAGATCTAAAATTATGATATTTATTATATCTAAGATTTTCATCTCTTTCAACTTTGATCCTTCTACAATCAATAACTTTATGTCCAAAGATATGACACTTATAAAAATTACCATAAAGTAAATAGGCATTCCTATTGTTGGAAGTCTTATGAGATTATGCATGAAGGTGCCTTGGTTATCTGGTTGATTGATTTGTTCTCCATTGATGGTCTCCTC
Organism: Pinus tabuliformis; assembly: GCA_031772625.1. Taxonomy (NCBI): domain Eukaryota; kingdom Viridiplantae; phylum Streptophyta; class Pinopsida; order Pinales; family Pinaceae; genus Pinus; species Pinus tabuliformis. The sequence continues at coordinate 1,323,731,067 of CM062819.1, read as the reverse complement.
TTTGCACTACTTCTCTTTTGTCTTTATTGATTCTCCCTTGATGCTTATTCACATAGCTATGTGATTCTTCGAATCTTGAGGACCTGAAGTTTATCTTCTCGGTGGAATATTCCTTTTTTTTCAATATCCCACACCAGTTTTGATTTCTAAGGACCTTTGGCCATTTATAATCTAATCTAGTTTCCTTGTGCCTTCTACAAATATTTCATTTAAACCCTTCTCGGTATTTATTCCCTCAATATTAGTTCTTAGAGAGACAACCTCTTCTTCAAGACTCTAACATTTCTCTTCCCATTCATGGATCAATTCTTGAAGAACCTCTTCCTTTCATTTAGCTTCCTCCAATTTAACTTTCAAATATAGAATATCATCTTTTCATGTCTTTGAGATCGTTTCCTTCCTTAACTTGAGTGGGTCCTGTTTTAATTGCTTTTTCTCTTCTTCTAGTTTATCACATGTTCCTTGTTTTTTTTCTAATAGAAGGACTATACTTTCTTTGCTCCTGATAGCTTCTTCAATTTTCCTTTTGATAAGAAAACTCCACATTATCAAAGTTATACATACCTTCTTCATCATGTTGTAGTTGTTCCTTCAGCTACTTATTCTTCTTCCTCGCTTTCTTTAACTTATCAAGGGCATTGATGAGTTCCCCTTCAAGGTCCCCTACTCCTTCTTCTTCCTCTTCCTCTTCAGAGTCCATAATACCTTGTTTCTTGGAGTCTGTTTCAAAATTCATAAGTAAATACTTATCTAATTCATTCTTCGAAGAGTTTTCATTGTCTAACTCTTGTGTTGAGTTGTCCTATTTGGAGAAGAACCCCTTTTTCTTATAGAGATTTTTCTTCTGATGTTTCTAAGACTTGTTTCCAAATTTATGATCTTCATTTTCAACCTTTTCTTTATAAGGGCATTTGGATGAAAAATGTCCAACTCTTCCACAGTCAAAACATTTAAAGGGAAACTTCCCTTTATATTTTCTTGAGCCACGCTTTAGTTTCCTGGCCAGTTGAACCAACTCCTCATCATATTCACAACTAGAGTAGTCTTGATGAACTTTGTGTTCCTTGGATACTTTGAATGTTGCTTCCTTAGGTTCATACTTTTCTCTTTATACTCACATCTCATAGGTTGTGAGAGTACCATGCATTTGGTCCATCTTTAGATACTTCAAATTAGCCATTTGTTCAATAGCTAAGACTTTGGCATTAAATATCATGGGCAGAGATCTTACTATTTTCTGAAAAATCATCTCTTCCTTGACCTCTTCACCAAGTCCTCTAATCGTATTAGTTAATTCATCAACTCTGAGGAAGTATTCTGTTATGATTTCATCTTCACTCATTCTCAATCTCTCAAACTCCATTCTAAAAGTTTGAAGTTTTTCCTACTTGACTTTGTCATCTCCTTCATGACTCTGATTAAGATTTATCCACACTTCCTTAGCATACTTATAGTGCATAACTTTTACAAGTTCTGATTGACTAAGACAAAATAGAATGGAATTCTTGGCTTTATAATTATTTCCATATAATTTTTTACCATTTTAATCAGTGGGAGGGATATCAAGGACATTGTAGTCTACTAGCACTAAAGTCCAAACATCTACTCCTAGGGACATAAGGTATGCTTCCATTCTAACTTTTCAAAAGGCATAGTTTTTCCCATCAAAGACTGGTATTCTACTTGAGTAAGCCTCTTAACTCTCTTGCCTAGACATAATTCCTTATAGATCTACCTTCCAGTGGTTAGATTGTTCCTGAAGGAACCCACTCTGATACCAATTGTTGGAATAAGGAATTACTGAGAGGGGGGGTGAATCAGTAATAGTAATATTATTTTCTTTTTATAATATGCTTACAGTCCCTTTTTATATTATGTTACTTGTGAGAGAATTCATTCATAAAGGAAGTGAGCAACAAGTTTAAGCATTCATGTCCATACAACCAAGCACATGAGCAGCACACACATTTGACACTGTGTTTCTCACGTGGAAACCTAGAGGGAAAAAAACAACCAAATTGTTGTTTGTTTATGATGTAAATTAAGCACCTACTTAATTACATTTGTTTGTTTGTGAGCACCCACTCATAGGAGGCACCAAACCCCTTAGGTTAGCAAGAACCAACTTTCCAAGAGGCACCAACCTCTTCTGAATGTAGGAACCAACCTGCTCTTACCACTGTTCTACTATTTCATACAATTTTCAAACTGAAAACAGAGGCATATACATTACAAGTAAAATACCAAAATGGTTGGCTGCAAAATCAAATTCTGCTCTCAGTTCATTGTTGTTCCACTTACTCCCTTTGGTCTCATGTAGCATTCTTTTTCTTGTTTCTCACATGAACATATTCTCAACACTTTGCCTTCTCTCGCACAAGCTCTCTTTTGGACACTCTCTAACTCTGCTCTCACCGTTCTTCTCACAACAACAATGTTGCTCTCGCTGCACAAGCACTCTCTCTTCTATCGGATCCTAGACCATGTTGCCTTCCCACACCACTCTCACGTCTCAGCACTTCAACAATATGCTCTATTCCCCGCGTTTCTCAATGGAAATCGATTGTTTTTATCCATAGATGCACACTGCACAAATTTTTCTCTGCTACATGTGTCCATATTGTCCAAGTGTACTTCGGCATGGCTCCTTCTGTTGTAGTTGTGTCTGTTGGTTGAACTCTGTTATAGCATTAAACATAGAGATGAGCTTTCAAGTTCTCCATTGACTCCTTGCGTAAATATCCATGCTGAGAATTTAATCTCAAGCGGCCTGCACACTCTACCGAGACTCCCATGCTTATTTATTGCTCCACAAATCTTGATAGCACTCAGGAATGGCCACTATGTTCCTCATTTAACTCTCCCAGACGTGTATGTAAAACAACTGATTGCTTTCTCCACTTCTCCATTTCTTCTTTGTGAACTATCATCCTTGTTGCCTTATCTCAGAGCCTTTTGCATATTTAGCTAACTCAGACAACCAACTCTGTCGATCTGCATTTAATTTTTTAGTTGCCGACTAAATCATCCATTAATCTTATTGTACTTCTTGATCGGAAATTCAACATATCGTAACTAACATTAGTGGAATGTTACAATATTTCACTGCATCGATATTCTTTCACCCAAAACTTGACAACAGACGCACACAACTGGAAGCAGCAATATGAAAAATTGCCCAAATTTATGATCTGGGTTCTGAACAGTGTTTTTCTGAATCAAGTCAGTGGGTACAAGTTCATATGGTATAGATACCCCATGATGTTAAGATGAATTGCAACAGAAATGCTCAGGGATGTGATTTCTTAAAACAAAAACAAAAATTCCTACTACCTTATTTATCACTTTTTTCAAACACTTAATGTGCAAATTTCAAATAAAGTTATACATAGAGAAAGAAAACCCAAATTTATGCTAATATATCATAAACATTCTCAACTATGCTTCCATTCATTATTGGTTAGCTTAGAATTAACTTTGTAAATATCTCATAAACATTCACAAGTAGCAAGTTCCAATAAATTGAAAGTTTTACAACATATTAAACTAATAATAATTGAAATTTCAAGAATGCTCATGAACATAACTGGTTGTGTATTTTTAAAACTCCAAAAATATGGGAATATGCTTTAGCTCCAATGAGAGTATGCATATCCTTACCAACTCATTGTGAACCATCTAGTTTTCCACCCAATCATATCCATGGAAAACTTCTCCCCCTAGAACCCCTGAGATGTAAGAGCTCCCAAGTAGTACCAAAATATAGCAGTAGAGAGATATACAAGGAAAAATGAGGAATATAAGTTTCACTTCCTCTCAATACCACTCATGGACAACTCCACTAGGTAGAACTACTTAGTAATTTAGTTTAGGAATTTCATATTCATTTCAACAACATTTGGCTACTCTCCAAGACTCTCCCTCTCACAATCCTCTTCAAGTCTCTCCAACTCTTGGTATTACAATGCACCTCCCCCCTTTCAAGTGAGAATACATGAGACACATATATAGGAGGAGCAACAAATTCTTTTCATAAAGGAGGAGTAATATGCATGCCTTGTATTCCATTTAGAGGAGTGTAACTCATGCCATTAAGGAGAGGTATGTATGCCTTAGTTAAGGAGAGTGTAACTTATGCATTAAAGAGAGCGTAAGAGGAATCTTTTATGACATGTCTTTAATGAGTGTAAGAGGAATATGCCATTCTTTGATGAGTGCATAAAAGAGAGTGTAATATATTATTAAAAGAGAGAGATAATTACATAGAGCAATGAGAGTCATAAAGGAGAGAGGTGTGAAGTGATTGAGGAGATGAAGGTGACTTGTAATTCCCTATTAATAATAATATAAAATATAATAATAATATTTAGGATTAAGTTGATACTGAACTATTAGGATTGATTAATGATAAGTTAAGTTATTTTCCTTCGACTATACTTGATTACCCATTAATTGAAGGTCATTTACTATTTTTTGAAAGTCATACCTGAGATTATAGACATGACTTTCTATTTTTAGATAGTCACTCCAGAATTGTCAGAAATGAAATTTTATTAAGTAAATTCATCCCTAAGCTACCCATGAGTGGTATTTTTCTTCTAGAGAGTAGGGATTTTGCATCCTTATTGCATACATATTCGTGCCTTAGTAGATTGAGGACCCTACGCCCTCATCTACTCCAAGGATCCAAGATTCCACACCTTGATCTTTTATATATTTAGGACTCTGCATCCCAATCCTTTTATTATAGATCTAAGACTTTGTGTCTTTATCTTTCATGGATTTAAGACTCCGCACCCTAGTCCTTTTGTTATAGATCCAAGACTCCACGTCTATATCTTTCATGGATTTAGGACTCCACACCCTAATTTCCATGTCTTATCATCTACTCTACTTTGAAACTTTGCGCTTCACCTTAAGGTATTGATTGTGAACTCATACCCATCTAATGGTTCGTTGGTAAGGCCTTGTTCCAAGACCTGCACACAACACAATCTCATATATCAAATAAATCAAATGAATTTCATAATTAACTTATTCATATTTTACCAAATATTGTGCATGACTTCCACATTCATTTGGGTTCTGGACAAATTACTTCTGCAGCCATTTATAATTTGAACATCCTTGTTTGCAAATAACCAAGTCCCCTATCACATCCTTCTCAATGCAAGATTAAGCATATATAATCATAAAAATCATGTTTCATGACTTCCACAGTCATTTATAATTTGAGCATCCCTGTTTGCAAATAACCATATCCCTGCCACATCTTGCTCAATACAAGATTAAGCATATATAATCATACAAATCATATATCATCCATAAATCATAATTAACCATATGTTCCACATAAACATGATCATCCATGGATCTATGTGTCTATGTTTTATATCACCATCCATGTCATACAGCTATGTCCAAACTAAGACACCAAAAGAGAAAACATCGATAATATGCTCTTAACCAAAATCAGTTCTTATACACACTGTTAGAGTCGGTCTAGTAGCCCTCCACCAGCGATCAAAGCTCTTTGCATTTGCATAAGTAGGTGTCTCATCAGTGTCATCTTATTGCATTCCATTAGGCATGCCATAACCCTGATGGAGGAGCTTGTGTCTTTATTCCCCTCTTGGCACTGTTGGATCCAGTTTGTTTCAGTCAATAAATTCCTTACAGGGTCATTGGTCTTGTCTTGAAATGAAGGTCCTAGGTCTAGGGTTTAGTCCAATTTTGTCTTTTGAGGTCATGTCTTTTGAGGTCAATAAATGCCCAGCAGGCTAGAGGGATGTCCAGCAAAGCATCACTTCAAATGATTTCATATTGTATAGCTAATTTTTACCTTGAGTTCAAAAACCCTGTTTTTGAAGGCAAGGTCATTTTCTCATTTTTTGTAAAAATTTGTAAAAAATTCAAACTCTCCAGAAGTTGGCATGCAGCCCTGGTCTCCTTTGCCAAGACTCCTCAGAAGCTATCCCTGCAAAAATTTTCAAGAAAAAGCATCATTTCAACCAATTTCATGACAAAAAGGAAACCACAAGTCAGCAGTAATTAGTTTTAAAAAGTGTCATTGCATAAACATTATAAAGTGGGTTTGAAGGGAAATTAATTTAAATCAACCTTATAAAAGCCCCTCTCTCCTCATTTTGCAAATCATTTGCCTCCAAGACTCCAAGAGCAAGTGTGAAAGGCGATTTAGTGTGAAACTGGGCGAATTGAGCGACAGCACCTGCGTGCTATGCATCAGGGCCTGCGCACTACGCATTGGGCACGCGCTACGCGTCAGGGCACACTCTGCAGTGGAAGATTTGGTCGGGCGCTACGCGTTGGGCGCGCGCTACGCGTCAGGACCCACGCGCTACGCGTTGGGTTTTCACCTACAGAAACCGCTAGTGAAACTTCAAAATGACCTCAAATATCCTAAGTTTTACAGGTAGGCCTCCAATCATCAATTTTTTTTTGCTTGCCTAAAGAAAATGAGCATGGAAAATGTGTCTAATACCAGCAAGTGTGAAGCATGAAGAAAATCATATGTATCATGTTAAAAATTTCAAATTGCAAGTGAAGCTAGGGTTTTGAGTTTGCTGCCCAAGGTCATTCTTTTTCAATCCCTCATTTCCCCACATTCCCATTATCACCTCCCTTGTCATCTTCACCTAATTTCCCTAACAAAAAATCAAAAGCCCTAAAACCCTACCTATCCCTAAACTTCAATAAAATCTCCCTATACTTTACCTCCTATCAAACCCCTGCAAACTATGATTATGTGATGGTGTATGTGTCATAATTCCTTCCCTAAATTCCCTTTTATATATATTTTCCCTAAGTCCCCTTAAAAGTCCCCCTCCCTAACATCTCCCTTGTGTTTTTGTCCCCTTGGAGCAGCATTCAAACAGTCAAAACAGCAGGTCATTTTAGCAGAAGCAGCAGTACATTTCAGCCATTTTGCTCTTGAAATCATGTCAGAAACCGAAACAGACTATGAGCAAAGTGATGACCGTGAGTCAACACCGGAGGTTGAGGTGCCAAGGAAGCCTCACAGGGGTGGTAAGGGTGGTCAGCATGTGATAGAGGAGCCCACCTCTTTGGGCCTATTTGCAAGCTTGTCCACTTGCAGTCACATGTTTCCGTCATCAAGCATGCTATGAATATTGAGAAAGAATTTCTCAAATGCAGCACCACAGGGAATTGGTCCGCTTGTTTGTATTACATTTGCACAACGGACATGTGAATCTTGCAGGGGTGGATTTTACATTGTCACCTGAGATGGTTGCTCAAGCAACAGGGATACCCAATGTTGGAGAAGAATGGAACAAGCGCCAGCTGTTGGACAGATTTCAGTATGAGCCCTACATTAAACCTGTATATATGAGGCACATGACTGGTGTATTTCCTTTCAGATTCTTGAGAAATGAATATGCACCCTTGATGAGGGTCATCATTCGCTATTTCACCTATGAGGGCAGATTTTCACGTTTGTATTCGTACCATATCCGCTTGTTGATGCATTTCACACGGGTACGGATGATGAACATTCCTTTCTTCATGTGCCGGAATATTGAGAGGATGGTGCCCTTGGTGCAGAGAAAGAGCCCAGCACAGCAACACAGGAGCATCTACCATTATGCTTTGATCAAGATTGTGGTCATGCATCATTTGGCACAGCAGGGTATTCCGTGGGAGGATTTCATCTCTCGAGATTTCTTCACAGTGCCACAGCCACCCCCTGAGGTTGTTCGTGAGGAGGGAGGACCTTCACAGCAGTATGACATCCCTGAGCCCAGACATGTCAGCTCCCCTTCATTGACCACATATCAGAGAGGCCACAGGGCCTTATTTGCATCAACTCGGCGAGTATTTTCTCCACATCAGGTGGAAGGGGTCTCGCCTTCTTCATCAGCACCGCGAGTGTTATCTCCACACCAGGTGGAAGGGGCCTCGTTTCCGACAATAGCACAGGTATCAGAGAGGGGCAAGCAGCCCATGATTGAGGAGGGATTGTCAGGTGATCCTGATATTGACATCATTGATCTTGACATCCTTTCTCCTAGCCCGGAGCTTAAGGAGATCATTCAGCAACGGGAGGCTGAAAATCGCTTGTTGCAAGAAAAATTAGAGATGGCACAATGGACAATCACATATTTATAACAACGCAACAAGCAATTAGAGGATGAGCACACTCTCGATGAGTTGCGGAGGATCCATGAAGACCGCAACTTGGCTCGTAAGAGACCCGGTGATTTGGTACCCATTGAGTGAGAGGCTATGCTTCTCCAAGTCAATGCTCATTTGGAGAGGTTGCTGGCCAAGGCTAACAAATATAGGACATGCTCCGGAACATGAAAAATCATTATTGGGCTCGAATGCACGTATGTAAGGCAAAAATGAAGGTGCTCAAAGGACGGTTGGCCAAGGCACTAAAACGAAGAAAAAGGCCCGATCCCCTCCACATCTTGGCTGAGGCTTCCTTGAAGGAGCATGGTGCTAAATGACTTACCTACAACACAAATTTCAAAAAATTTTGAGCATTTTTGGTCATTTGTGAATTTTTTGGGCAAAAACAGGTTTTCTTCCCCAACGCGTAGCGCGCCGCGCACTACCCTGAAGATGGGCAACTCCTTTTCATGAAAACTCAGCATTTTTGGATTTTTCATGCAAAAATACACTTGCTCAGCAATTGCCAAGAGATTTCATCAAGTTTTGAGCCTCCAGAAGGTCGAAAAACATGCAAAAAATGACTTTCTGCCACTTTTTTGACACACAGGAAGCAGTCTTGGGAGATTGCAATTTTGGAGGGGCAAATGGTCACCAAATTCAAAAATTCCACTTGGGTTCGAAAGTAGACATCCAGACCTTTCCAACAAGCCCACTTTTGCCTCATTTGGAGACCGGGAAGTGCATCAAAAGCAGGCCCAAAGGCGCGCTACGCGTTGAGATTTAGGGCGCTACGCATCAGGCTATTTTCACAGAAATGCACCTACAGCTCAGCAAAACGCAGTTTTGACTAGGTTTGACTTTTTGGAGTGGATTTTCATCCTCCTTGATGTAAATGATGTAATTTTATGATACTTTGACACTTATTTATCTCTTCTAGAAGATTCATTCATGAAATAGCAGAAATTTAATGAATGAATTGGTTTCCTAGCTTATAGAGGCAAGTTGTTTTGACTGCCTAGATTTTAGTGCTTAGTTTGGAATTGGTTGAAGAAGTTCCTAGGATAGTGAGCTCGACCCCTAGAGGCAAGGAAAGATGTTAGATTTCCTATATTATGTACTTTCTTGGTCATTTTCATGGTTGGACTCTTGAGGGAGAAAAGCTTCTATTGTATTACTCATTGCATCTCTGCAATTTTGGCAAAGGAAGAAAGACCAGGGTTTTGCAGTCCTTTTTGGGATTCCTGTGGTTACATGTATTGATGGTGTGTTTCTCTTTGTACTTGTAAGTTTTTTATGTGAATCATCTTCTTACTTTTCCTTCTGCAAATTAGGCAAATGAAGTGTTAAAGTAGAATTCATGATTGCCATGCTCTGCTTTTAAGTTTGCTTAATATCAATGTTTTCATCTGTTTAAGGAGAACTCAAGGTGTTTACTTGCTCTCCTTAGCTCCTCACCAGTCATTCTTGCCCATCTGACTCTTTCAAAGGCATCAATACAGTCTCCTACCTTGCCCCAAAGAACCCCCTGCGAAAACTGTGTCCAATCCCCGCACCCAAAATTGCCTTTCCCCAATTTTCCACCAAAACCCTAAAAATCCCAAATCAAACCTTTTTATCAGTTTACTAGCCTAAAATCAGTGTTCTTTATTGGTTATCTCTGCCCGTTGAAGATCTTTGCTGAGATAGACCGAAGAGAGCCCTCTCCTGCCCCGTAGGGCTAGCTACGAGGCTAAGTGGTTTGATGTTGCCTTGGAGTTTACCTTTTTCAGCCTGAGGTGAAATTTCAAGCGCTAACATATTGGCGACCATACTGGGGAGAACAAACTTGTTTGTGGATTGATGTGTTTGTTTCATAAGTCTTAGACGAAGCCTGAAGTTATGCCAGGTAGCCTTCGAAACGCTTTTGCTTTGCATAAGCGCAAGTAGATAAACGCTGCTTCAGTCAATCTCCGTGAGCTTGTGAATACGGCCACTTCGATTGCATTTTACCCGAGTTTATTTGCAAACTCTGAACTTTTGGATGATTAGTTAAGAGTTTTCACAGGCTTATTGGTTATTTGTTCCTTGATATCCAAACTGGCTTCTGATTCTGGTCATATATTCAAATCTCATTCATGTCCAGCTATTTTTGAGTATCTTGAAGATATTGATTTTGACGAGAGTTTTGAGTTGTCCTTGTTCAAAACCAAATCTGAAAGTGCACTTGATTCTCTAGTTCCCAACCCTAATTTTGCAGCTGCCCTTGACATTGAGAGACACAACAAATTGGTTACCAATTTCATCCTAAGATCTCTTCAGTCAGATATTCACGCTACCAATCTTGCTGAGTTCGTTGAAACTATATCTGTTCATATTGGATCCACTATCACGGCGCATGAGAAGAGCAATCCTCCTTTTATTTATGTTTCTCCTATAATCACTTATCCAGAATCTACAGTTGGTCCGCCCTCTACATCCCATACCACTTCTCCTCCTCATACTCCTCATACTACAGCTACACCTACTCCACCTGCTACTCCTAGACCCAATTTATCTAAAGCAATGGCTGCCCGATTTGCTCCCCTTGCTCTTCCCCAAAATCTGCATGATATGCCAGCCGATTATCAGAGTAAAATTCCCATGTTTGATGGCACTCCACAAAGTATCTCTACTCAGCAACATATAGACAAAATTACGACTTTCTTTGATCTATATGAGATAGATGAAGAGGATGTAACTATGCGTTTGTTTGTACAAACATTTGATGGAGAAGTAAGAAAATGGTTCAGAGGTTTGACAGCTAGAAGCATACCCACCTTGGAAGCACTTCAGAGGCAGTTTCTAGATTGATGGGAAATCAGAAAGGATCCACTTCAGATTAATGCTGAGTACAACAACCTCAAGCGTAATCATGGTGAGTCCGTTCAAGATTACATAATCATATTTAATACAGTTTACAATGCTATTCCAGATGATTTAAGGCCATCTAGAAAATCAGCACTTCTCAAATTCCTGGATGGTTTTGATCCGGAGATGGCTTATTCATTGAGAGATAGAGATCCGCCTACCTTGGAGGATATGCAGAAAATTGTTGTTAGTGTTGAAGCGAATTTGAATGATAAAAGAGCAAGGATGAAGGCGGAAAAGCGAGTCACAATCAAAGAGGAAGCTTCTACATCAGATCAGCTCCTCCGTAAGGTTGAAAAGATTGAAAGGGCACTTGAACATACTCATCTCAGCAAGCCGGAACCGCAGATCCGTAATCCTAATTTCCGAGGTCCACAGCAGCCACAATACAGAATCAAGCAGCGTGAAACAAGGGCACAAGAGGCAGCAGTTCAGCAGCAAATTAAACCTCCTTTTCAGCAAAATTTTGTTAGCCAAGAATCTGAGGATGAAGGTGATACTATAGGAGAGGAAAATCACTTTTTCACTCCTGATGATCTACCTACCTATATTACAGAAGAAGAAGAATTTGTGAGAAATTCAGTCATACATCAGGATGAGAATTATATCTTATCACATGAGGCAGTACTTGAGGAAGAATCGGAGGAATACCAAAGAGGATATCTCAATTCTTTGTCCGCTCAGCAGAGACAATTAAGAAACCGAGCTGTTCCCATAAATCCCATTCAGAAAAGGAAAGATATTTCAGCAAAAAATGATTCAGCTTCCCCACAGACAAAAGGAAAAGACATAATTGATCCCTTGGCAAGTCAATCATCTTCAGCAGATAAGATAAATCAGCTACCAGGTACAATGAAGGATAAAATCGAAAGAAGAGAAGTTCCGGCCAAAGAAGGTGAGAAGGTTTCAGCTTTCAGTTTGGAGAATGAAATTTCAAAGTTGAAAGTGTCCATTCCTTTGACGGAAATCATGAAGAACAGCACTTACCGAGGCCAAATCTCCAAGATGCTGAATTTTGATCCAATGCTAGACACGGTGAATGTAGAAGATGATCAGCCGGAATTGATTTTTGGGCCCGCTTTAAATGGTGAGTCTCCCGAAAGTGATGTTCCTCCATTCTATATCAGTTTGCGATTGCATGAGTATGTTTTACATAATGCCATGTTTGACTCGGGAGCTTCGCATAATTTGATGCCAAAAGCAATCATGGAAAAGCTGGGACTAGACATCACGAGGAAATATCATGATTTGTATTCGTTTGATTCCAGCCGGGTAAAATGTATTGGTTTGATCAAGCACTTGGTAGTGAGCCTAGATCAAATCCCAGCAAAGAATGTTTTGATGGATGTGGTGGTGGCGGATATTCCTCCGTGATTCGGAATGTTGCTTTCGAGATCTTGGGGAGCTAAGCTCAAAGGTACACTTCAGCTCGATTTTTCTTATGCTACAATCCCGGTCTTCGGTCAAATGAGGAAATTATATCGGGAACAAAAGATGAAATACATTATCACTAGTAAGGAAAAGCCAGTTAATCATCATGTAAATTATGTACATACAGATTTAGAGTCATTTGTTTTGTTTGCGGATAATTTTAATGAGATAGATAGTCAGTTAGTTCAAGCAGAAGATATACCAGACATTACAGAAAATTTCAGAGAAATTTTGAGAAAGGAAAGTGAAGAGAGGTCCGCTGTCATGGAGCCAACAGCTGAAATCAATGGGCAGCAAACAGAAAATGCAGAGACATCACATTTTCAGCACTTAGAAGACGATGAGGATGGTCTTTGGACCATGGATTTTGATGGCGATGTGGGCAGCGATGGTGCTGGTATAGGTGTGTGGATTCGAAGTCCATTTTCTGTCCGAAACAAAGTCCCAAGCAAGGTACGAGTGTGTTCTTACAAATTGTCATTCGATTGTTCAAACAATGAGGCGGAATATGAGGCTCTCATTGCTGGCCTGAAAATCCTTCGGAAGTTGAAGGCAAAGAAGATAGCAGTATATGGCGACTCCAAGTTGGTTATAAAGCAAGTGAAAGGTGAGTTCCAGGGCAAGCATCCTCGTATGCGAGCATATCGAAATGTTGTCCTAGATATCTTGAAGCTGTTTTCATAACATACTTTGACATGTGTGCCCCGTATCCAAAATGGTGTTGCGGATGCATTGGCTAAGGCAGCAAGCAATCTAAAAATCCCCATGAATTCCAACAATAAGTTTGAGATTTATGTGAAGCACCGTCCTACGGTTCCAGACAATCAAATATGTTGGCAAGTTTTCCAAGATGACGAAGAAATCAAGGATTTTCGGCAAGTTGAAGGTGAGTTCAAAGACATCTCCATAGACACAGAACCTGAGGAAGTAAATCAAATGGATGTATTGCAACTTAAAGATAATTTCATTCCTAAAGGATTAATTCCTTTGGAGGAGTTGTTCGATCAAGATGACGTGGCCCGCAAACCAACTTTGAGGCCAACGGAAGAAGGTGTTGAAGAAGTGAATGTCGGAACAGTTGAAAATCCAAAGATGGTGAAACTATCGAAAGCATTGTCCCCAAAGGTAAAGAAAGAATATATCAGATTGTTGTCTTCGTTTTCTAATGTTTTTGCATGGGATTATTTAGATTTGAAAACTTATGACACAAGTATCATTCAGCATACCATTCCCATAAAGCCAAATCAAAAGCCTTTCCGACAAAAGTTGAGAAGAATTAATCCTAAGTTGTTGCCTTTGATTGAGAAAGAAGTTAACAGGTTGTACAAGTCTGGAATTATAGTTTCAATCAGATTTTCCGACTGGATTTCCAACTTGGTGCCCGTGAGAAAGAAGACCGGTGAGATCCGCTTGTGTATAGACTTCAGAAATCTGAATAAGGTGTCACTAAAGGACAATTATCCGCTGCCCAAGATGGATCATATATTGCAGCGGGTAGTTGGGGCATCTAGGATGTTGTTACTTGATGGGTACTCCGGGTACAATCAGATTTTGGTGCATGAGGATGACCGCGACAAGACTGCATTCACTACTCCATGGGGGACATTTCATTATGCCAAGATGCCGTTTGGATTGAAAAATGCAGGTGCTACGTTTCAGCAGGCTATGGACATGGCCTTTGCTAATGAGAAGGATGTCTTTTTGGTCGTTTATCTTGACGACTTAACTATGTTTTCTAAATCTGATGAAGAACATTTGTATCATTTAACAATGGTGTTTCAAAAGTGCAGAAAATATGGTATCTCATTGAATCCGAAGAAGAGCCTTTTCGCCATGAGTGAAGGCAAGCTGTTGGGCCACATCATTTCCAAAGATGGCATTCGTATAGATCCTGCACGTGTGGAAGCTATTCAGCAATTAGAGCAGCCCCGAAACAAGAAGGAGATTCAGTCCTTTAATGGTAAGTTGAATTTTCTGCGTCGCTTTATTCTGAATCTTGCCGAACACCTCAGAGAAATCACTAGCATGCTAAAAAAGGACAGCCAACTCAAATGGACCGAAGAGGCGGTAAAGTCTTTCAATTTGGTAAAGTTAATTTTATCTTCAGCCCCAACTCTAATCAGCCCGGATTATACACAAGATTTTATTTTATTTTCATTTGCTTCTGAGCATACATTGGCAGCTATGTTGATGCAAAAGAGAGATGGAGTTGAGAAGCCCATTGCTTTTTTCAGTCGTATCATAAGGGACGGAGCGCTGAAGTATAATATCATTGAAAAACAAGCATTGGCGCTGGTAAAAGCCTTGAAAGATTTCCGTGTGTACATATTGAATTCTCACATTGTGGCATATGTTCCTAACGCAGCTGTTAAAGATGTTTTGGTACAAGCGGAACCGGAAGGAAGGCGGGGTAAGTGGATTGCTGCACTATTAGAATATGATGTGGAAATTAAGCCTACCAAGCTGATCAAGGGTCAAGGTCTCGCTAAATTGATGGCTGAAACAAATCTCCATGTCCTAGACATTAATTTGATTGCTGCCCTATCCGATGAAGACGAGGAGAATTCAGCACTACAAGTATCTGACATCTTTGTTTCTTCTCCTTGGTATGCTGATATTGTATATGTGCTTCAAAATTTGTCTTCACCTCCCGGGATGCCTCGAAACAAACGAAGGTTCCATACAGTCCTCATTGACCCACTTTTATAGTATAGACCATTCCTTTAATTCCCATAATATTCATTATTATTCACTTCTCTTACTTGAGAATCAATTATGAATGACTCAATTGGAAGATATTCATTCCAAAAACAATTAAATATATATTTTCAAAAGTGGCTTGTAATCAAGAACAACTTTCGTAATTATACAAATACAATATCTATATTATTTAATCTATCTTGATAATTGTAAGTTAACTTGTTTTCCCACTATAAAATCACTCATGATTTATATTCAATAATTAATCAATTCATTTGGTTTCATGTATTACTCGTTACTATTAATACACACAAAAACAAGCTATGAAAACCATACATTTCTCAAACTATGAAGAATCTTGTTGATTTTAAATAATATTTAGACTATCATAAAGGCATTTCTAGCCTAAAGATAAGTTTTTTTTTTACTACCTCTCAAAAGATTATAACCTTTTGCAAGATTACTAACTACTCATACAACTATACATCCAAGCACAAAATTCCTAAATCCATCAATCTCTTCCATTCCACATATAATACAATCATCTTAGGCTTCTAAATCATGCAAGAATTCCAATTCATCAAAATGTGATCTCACTCTCCTTCAATTTCTCCCTAAAAAATATCACAAGCACATATTCTTGTAAAACAAGAACTCAACTAAGCTTTTCATTAATCACATACATTTTTCTTTAAGTTCAAATAAAACAAAGTTCTCACCACATAAAATGTTTATCTTCTAAACATGTTATTCTCTTAACAATTTACAAGTTAATCAAATTCCAAGAAAGCAGTTCATCAAGTTCATAAACAATATGAATTTTGACTCGATCACCTAACTAACAATAGTTTAGAGCAGTTCATGAGTTCAATCCTCATAATTTCTCTAATTAATTTGGTTAAATATAATTCAACCAATATTCAACTGATAAAATCATTAAAGAGACTATTATGGATTTCCTAGACCTAATTTGTCTTAAGTCACTAGAAAAAATATTTCATCAACTTATCACAACAGTCTTTTTCTAAATTTCAAGCATTTGAAAATCATTTTAATTCTACCTAAATCCAACACATACAAAAGAATTACAATACTATAGGATAGATACCTAGTTCACACTTGACTCCATATATCAAAATCAATTATCCCAAACATTCTAAATCACCTATTGATGTTCAATATACCAATCTTAGCATCTTCATTTGTAATAAAAATAAAATAATGGATTTAAATCTCAAGCAAATTCATGTTATGAATCTCTATCCAAATAACTTTAATTACACATAATCAATCCTCCTTAATCATGTCTATGAGATTCCATCAAAATATTTTTGTTAATTCTAACCAAAAAAATTACTTAGCTCATAGATATATGTTAGTATGGATTCCAAACCCATACATTACCTCATTACTTAGCTCATACATATATGTTAGTATGGATTCCACACCCATAATTTTGCTCATAGATATATGCTATTATGGATTCCACACCCATACATTAGTTCATAGATATATGCTAGTATGGATTCCAAACCCATACATAACTTAAGGAAAACATAACCTTCAAGTGTTCCTTAAAATGGCTTCCACAACCCTTCATGCACCAATCATTTAATCCTTTGTTTATCAGGAAGGTCATACCTCAACTTAGTATTTGAGTAATTTCAAGTTATTTGATGTATAATGTCAACCCAAACTACACAAAATCATGTCAAATAAATCATAGGAATTCCATTCTTACTCATCAAGAATGTATTCCCAAATCATATTTTAACACATCAAATTAATGCACATACATTACTCTTGAATCTACATTCACAGTTAAAAGTGGCATCCTTCAAGGTAGCTTCTGTTAAGTTTCCATTAGTGTAGGTAAGAAAAGAGTCAAAATTAACATGATTAACTCAATCATCATGTTAATTGAATCTTGGCCTTACACTCGTTACACATTCCCAAATCATACACACCAATGTCATCATACTATAGTTTAGATTAGGCCAATATTTTTCTTGGTAGATACAATTTCAACTAGTAAAGATGGTTAGTAGGCCCATATCACATTGATAATGATGCATTAAACATATATGCAACTAGGAATCAACTCCACATATCTCACTCACCCATTGACAATCAAGCCATTCACATGCTTGGTTTTAACCACAACTTATCAAGCACATGTTTTCCTAACATGTCTTTAAGTCCTTTATCATATTTCTAATAATTTGTCTTAACAATAATGAGTTTCTAATTGACATAATAATAATAATAATTTCATTTATGCAACCAATATGATTCCAAGACAACATACACAATAATTCAACATGCATGCAAAATCAACATTGATGCATCAACCTACAAGCAAAAATGTTGGCCCATTAGGCCCTAGTGTTTTAACTTGGCTCTGATACCATATGGAAGGTCCCACCTTACCAACCATCTCTAATATAGAGAAGTAGAGTTCACATTAATCACTAATACTCATTTTTTTTTGTAACATTACTGACTTAGTTATCATGTAATCTTGTCCCTTCATCTATTTCAATATAAGAATATCACACAAGAAGTTGGGGATAACTTTCCCTTAAAACCAATTCCAAAACACATTTCTCCTCAAGTTTAAGAAGCATGTGCTCTTTTCATACTTATATGTGAGCTCTAAGTAAGACTTGAAATAAATTCCACCATAATTCCATGTGTGAGCATTAAGCTAGATCAACCTATTTGATCTCCTAGATTATGCTAAATAATTTCTACTTATTGACTCTTGACATCATAACCATAAAAGTATTCCACAAGAACCTAAGATATTATGCTTCTGTCACAAAAATCACATATAAGGGTATGAGTATTAACCTACTTGTAACAAGATAACTAAAGGAGGAATATGCCTCTCTTCATCAGTAAATCTAATAAATATGATATGTGTATTGATTCATCAATTAGAAATTCCCAATAGCATTGCTTCAATCATCAGACTCTTATAATGAATGTTGCAGTAAGAGAAACCACTATTACAAATTCAGAAGCATATTATTCTTCAAAAAGTGCCAAATAAAACAATAGAGTTGCTAAAATTGGGCACACTAGTTTTTTTCTACAACCATTAAAACATAAGATTGCACCCATGAATACATACAGCTCAGATGAAACTTATTATGCTCGCTTGCAAAAAATCCTACAGAATTAGTCACTGTAAAAATGTTTTCAACAACTACTCTTTTTTAAATGAAAGCTTTAGATAATAAAAGTAACAACTATCATATTCTTTATTCACACTTCAGCAACTTATTAAAGTCATTTTCACTTTCATATAAAAACTTGCAAACATAGGAATCTACATCCATTAAATAATATATTCATAAATTTTCTAGTACATAAAAGTTACAGTAAGTAGGACATTTATCTGACAATTTATATGCACAAAAGCTACATACATTAAGGCCTTTTGACAATCACTTTGCAAGCATGCAATCTACAAACTACAGCTATTGAGGCATTTTGATAAACATTTTGCAAGCATGCAATCTACAGCCATGGATGTTTTTTGACAAAGACTTTGCAAGCATGCAATCTACAACAATTGAGGCATTTTGTCAAACACTTGGAAGCCGCAATCTCTTAAGGCAATTTGACATGAATCTAAGATTCTTCCTCAACCTATTTAGCTCATAAAATTTATAAATTAATTCTTCAAATGACAAAATATTAAAACATGGACTAAATCATCTAATTCTTTCACACAAAACTTGATAACATGCGCAGACAGTTGGCAACAACAATCTGCAAAATCGCCCAGATTTACGATCTGGGTTCTAAAAAGTGTTTTTTTGGAATCAAGTTGGTGGTTACAGGTTCATATGGTATGGATGCCCCTGATTTTAAGTTGAATCGTAACAGAAATGCTCAGGGATGCGATTTCTTAAAACAACAACAACAAAAATTCCTACTACCTCATTTATCACTTTTGTCAAACACTTAGTTTGCAAATTTCAACTAAAGTTGTACATAGAGAAAGAAAACCCAAATTTATGCTAATATCTCATAAACATTCTCAACTATGCTTCCATTCATTATTGGTTAGCTTAGAATTAACTTTGTAAATATCTCATAAACATTCACAAGTAGCAAGTTCCAATAAATTGAAAGTTTTACAACACTTCAAACTAATAATAACTAAAATTTCAAGAATGCTTATGAACATACATGGTTGTGTATTTATACAACTCCAAAAAGATGGGAATATGCTTCAGCTCTAATGAGAGTATGCATATCCTTACCAACTCATTGTGAACCATCCGGTTTTCCACCCAACCGTATCCATGGAGAACTTCTCCCCCTGGAACCACCAAACTATAAGAGCTCCTAAGAAGTACCAAAATATAGCAGTAGACAGATATACAAGGAAAACTGAGGAAGATTAGTTTCACTTCCTCTCAATACCACTCATGGACAACTCCACCAAGAAGAACTACTTAGTAATTTAGGTTAGGAATTTCATATTCATTTCAACAACATTTGGCTACTGTCCAAGACTCTCCCTCGCATAATTCTCTTCAAGTCTCTCCAACTCTTGGTATTACAATGCACCTCCCACCCTTTAAGTGAGAACACATGAGACACATATATAGGAGGAGAAACAAATTATTTTCATAAAGGAGGAGTAATATGCATGCCTTGTATTCCATTTAGAGGAGTGTAACTCATGCCATTAAGGAGAGGTATGTGTGTCTTAGTTAAGGAGAGTGTAACTTATTCATCAAATAGAGCGTAAGAGGAATATTTTATGACATGTCTTTAATGAGTGTAAGAGGAATATGCCATTCTTTGATGAGTTCATAAAAGAGAGTGTAATATATTATTAAAAGAGAGATATTTACATAGAGTGATGAGAGTCATCAAGGATAGAGGTGTGAAGAGATTGAAGAGATGAAGGTGACTTGTAATTCCCTTTTAATAATAATAGCATAGTCTCATAAAAGATAATAATAGTATTAATAATATTGAGGATTAAGTCGAGACTAAGCTATTAGGATTGATTAATGATAAGTTAAGTGATTTTCCTTCAACTATACTTGATTACCCATTGATTGAAGGTGATTTACTATTTTTGGAAAGTCGTACTTGAGATTCTAACATGAATTTCTATTTTTAGAAAGTCACTCCAGAATTGTCAGAAATGAAATTTTATTAAGGAAATTCATCCCTAAGCTACCCACGAGTGGTATTTTTCTTCCGAAGAATAGGGATTATGCATCCCTATTTCATACATCTTCGTGCCTTAGTAGATTGAGGACTTCACGCCCTAATCTACTCCAAGGATCCAAGATTCCACACCTTGATCTTTTAAATATTTATGACTCTGCATCCCAATCCTTTTATTATAGATCCAAGACTCCACGTATTTATCTTTCATGGATTTAGGACTCCACGCCCTACTTTCCATGGCTTATCATCTACTCTACTTTGAAACTTCGTGCTTCACCTTAAGGTACTAATTATGAGCTCCTACCCATCTGATGGTTCGTTGGTAAGGCCTTGTTCCAAGACCTGCACACAACACAATCTCATAGATCAAAGGAATCAAATGAATTTCATATTTAACTTATTCATATTTTACCAAAGATTGTGCATGACTTCCACAGTCATTTTGGTTCTAGAGAAATGACTTCTGCAGCCTTTTATAATTTGAACATCCTTGTTTGCAAATAAGCACGTCCCCTGTCACATCCTGTTTAATGCAATATTAAGCATATATAATCATAAAAATCATGTATCATGACTTCCACAGTCATTTATAATTTGAGCATCCTTGTTTGCAAATAATCATGTCCCCTGCCACATCTTTCTTAATACAAGATTAAGCATATATAATCATACAAATCATGTATCATGACTTCCACAATCATTTATAATTTGAGCATCCTTGTTTGCAAATAATCAAGTCCCCTGGCACATCCTGCTTAGTATACGATTATGCATGTATAATTATACAAATCATATATCATCTATAAATCATAATTAACTGTATGTTCCACATAACCATGATCATCCATGGATCTACGTGTCTCAATACTAGATCACCATCCATTTCATACACCTATGTACAAACTAAAATACCAAAAGAGAAAACATCGATAATATGCTCTGAACCAAAATCAGTTCTTATACACACAAACATAGATATTATCATAAGCACATAGCAATCAGGTGACCCAAACCAGGTCTATAGCATATAAGCATGTATATAAGTTTGTCATGCATAATATTATATTATTACATCAAAATAGCCCTCTCTAAGTGTCACAAAACTAACCTTTCCAAGGTGGGACACTACACGATATTACTCATTCTGATATCCTTAGCTCCCTTATTCATCCCTTGGTCCCCTTAAGCTCCATATGACCATGTGCCAGGAAATATTGGAGGCCCCCTATATCGAAAATTCTCAACCATATTTTGCACAGGAGTTATGATATCCTATCCTCTGATATTGCACCCTTTGGTATGTTGATGTCACTTCCACATGTGGCAACTCCTGAGAGGTGATACATGTCACGCTGATTTACCCCATTGGGCCACTGAAAATGCTAAGACAAGATGCCATGTGTCTAATGTACGGTCATGTCATGCTGACATCATTAGACACTTCAGTTTCTCGGATCCAATGACATGTTGCCATGCGTCCTACGGGAAGAGAGAGAAAGAGTCCCAATCAACCTTAGTTTTGCATCAAATCCTTTGTTAATTTGGCTCGGCCTTCCTCGGTCCTTTTATCAACCCTACTGGATATCGTAACTTTTTAAAATACCTCTGTTAAGAATTTTTTATATTCCTATATCCAAGACTTATGATATTCCAATGACCTCTGATATTCTCATATCTCAGCCTTCGATATCATTCGGTCTAATTCTCTAATCCAGCCTGCTTTAATGCTCCGATATTCTAGTCTCTGGGGTTCTGATATCTGGCTCGAGGTGCTCCAACCTTCGATATAGCCTTCTTAGGACTTCAAGTCTCTGAACTTCGACAGGCCATCACTTTTAATCCAAGAGTCCATTTTTAGACTTCCACACACCATTGGAAAGCTCTTTCAGAGCACTATCTAATGAAGAGGGTCTTCTACTCTTTTTCTCCTAGACTCTCTTTCTTATGCTTGGAATGATGAACTCACAACCATCATAGTCATCATTTTATGGCTTCTCCAGTAAGCCTTCTATTATGATGATTCTCTACATGAAGCATGCAACTACCATGGTGTTATAGCTCCAAATCTCACCCTTGATATTTTTGACACTGCATTTATGGCCTAGGGCAACCCCTCCTTTCGGACTTGGTCCAAATACTTTAAAAATAGTGTTTTACTCCATGTACATGACATTGCCCTGAGTTAAACACGTGTGTACACGGGTCAGTGTATACCCAACCCACGTATATGTCTTAAAACACTTAAAAAAATTAAATCTCCTTAATTCCGGGCGAAGATCACGGGCTTTATCTGTTGATTACCTATTAGTGCCTGTGGCCCAACTATTCCCAATGAATTCCCAACTAAAAAACTACTTTGGGAGAAGTATAAAAAGGCTTCAATGGGAAGGCCTTAAGGAGGAGAGAAGAGAGAGAATTACTTTGCTGAGATTATCCCTAATCAGGTCTAAAGATCCTTGTGCTTCCAACACTTCCCCCACTATAGGAAACCCTTGTTTCCTTGAGTTATGATGTCATTTCACTAGTTGAGATATCTTTGTGTGAGTCATGGAAGGAGCCTTTTGAAGACTTGGGATTGGACGGACCCGGAGGACGGTTCCGCTTGGAGCCAGCAAGAGGAAGATTCAAGTGATATCATTCCTTGCTTTGTTTTAGTTATTTGCAATAAAGAAACATTTGTCTTGTTCCCGAAATCAATCTTCTTTATGCATATGATGTTATTGTTATGGTTTACGTATGAATAATTGTTTCAATTGTATAACTAACCATCTTTCAATATGTTATGAAGTTGATTTCTATATGATACTTGGTCCATATATTGCTATGCTTCTTTGAATTGGTTGTTTTTCAGGTTCAAGGATCGAGAGGAACTCCAAGAGGGTTTGAACCCTGGCTAGATCTACCCGAACGAAGGACCCCCAGGTGCACCTCTCTTCGTGTAGTTTGCTTATTTAAGTATCATGGATGTGTGGAATGCTTGTTTTTTACTGTAGATAACCCCCGCTATGCTAGGGTGTTGACCCAAAACCCTAGGGGACTTTGCCCCTCAACAGAATTGGCGACCCCACTGGGGACAACAGTATCGTTGTTCCTAGTTTGGGTTAATTTAAGCCAATCAGGGCTCAACCATTGGTGTTCTTGCTGTAACTATTTTGTCTGTTCCTGTAGGAACTCAGACTTTAAGTCTAAGCAGTTTCTTCAGACCTCTTTTTTTATTTTTCTTGTGAACCGTTATATACGCAGTTTTGTCAAGTTATAGTAGTGTATGTACGCAAGTTTCCCCATATGAACCCGTGTATACGCAGGTTTCTTTGGGTTGAATCGCGTATACACGCAACTGTGTATTGACACAGTCGCGTATACCCTAATTTTCCAAGATTTTGTCAAGTCTTTTTGTTTCACAAGATTTGTTTGCTAGTCTAAGTATTTCCTAAGCAGTCAATTTTTATTGTCAGTCTTTGGTTTTGCAGCAAGTTTCCGGTTTCGAATTCTCTCCTGTTGTGGAAAGTTTTGGTCTTGTTTTTTTTTTTTGTCGCAAGTGTCATCATTTGTGTTTGAGCACACGAGATTTCTTTCTGAGAATCTTGGTTTTTCTGGTCTTCCAGAGCAGAAAGATTGGTTTCAATCTTTGTGACAAACTTTATCTTTGTGATCTTCTTGCTTTGTGTCAAAACTGCATCTTGTGGCCATTTGCTTTTCTCGCTTTTTGAAAGTTGTTGAGTGACGATTTTGAAAGTTGTCTTTCTTGGTCTTTTGATCATTGTCACCAAGCTCTTTTTGCTACTTTTTGGTCGTTAAGGGCATCTTGAAACACCTATTTTGTTGATTTTTCGCCCATTTTGAGTTGATAACTTGCAAAGTGTTTTTGTTGCCTATTCTTCGGTCTCAAATTTTTTAATAGTATTTAGAGCGCTTTTGAAAAAAAAAATTCTTACTTTTAAAGAAAACTTCTTAAAAACTTGGTTTTTGCTTTCTTTTGCCTTGTTTTGATTTGGTTTTTTTTTGCGAGTGAAAGTGAATTTTGTTTGTCTTGAGATTTGCTTTTAGTGTTTGGACGAAAATGAGCATTAGGAACTTATATTCTATCTAAACATCTAAAGTGGCTACATAGAAGCGATAAAAAATGTACTTTCATTCTTTGCTTTAGAATAATCTTAAGTTTTTTGCATCAGCATATACTCATTGCATTAGGATAGTTTGTGCATCTTTTAGGGCATCCATAGTTTTTGTTAGTTTTTGTGAGTGTGAAGCTTGTTGAAAGAAAAGAAAAGAGAAATTTATTGCTTTCTTAGAAGTTCCTTAGAACCTAGTAGAAGTTGCTTTTCATTGAAAGAAAAATGATTGCATTCATGTAGTTACTTTTTCTTTGATTTTGGTTGAGTCATACACACATCATCAGTTTCACTCCCATACCCTTGACTTAAAAGAACAGCATTTAAAAACAACAACAAGTTTTAGGATATTTAGGGCCTTGGATTAGGCAAGTGGAGAGAAAACTCTCCAAGGCCATTTTAAACTGTCAAACATAGAAGTCTGAATAACAAGTGCAAATCCAATAGCGTTAGGGAGACTAGGAAAGCTCTGGATCTGGGAGTTAAGCATGAGTGTTTTTGAAGATAAGGAAGAGAGATACCCCCTCTCCTACTTGTCGAATATTACCTCAAGACTGTTCCGCCTGGCTTCTAACACGAGTTGGTAACCTTAGTTGCTTATCCTAGGGATCTACACAGGTGGCTGCAGAGGGGAATCCCGTGGCACCTGAGGTCGACGTTGTATCACTCTCAGTAGTACTTCTGGAGGGCACCCTTGCAAAGCTCGGGGGCTTGCACTGGCACAAGCTGTTGTTTGGAGGTCAGCGTAACTTCCTCTGATACCTTCACTAGTAGGCCTGGGTCGTCATTATCCTAGACTATCTTTGGAAGGCCCCTACTTCACTTTCTTATATTTTGGTGTCCAGTCCTCATCACCCGGAGTGAAAATACTTGAAAGTTGTTTGACTGGCTGACTTCTTTTAGGGACTTTATAGTTGAGTGCTCTTTGCTCCTTGTATATAGTTGGCTTTAGGTATTTTTTTCTAGTCACTTTTTGGACTTTGTATTCTGAGTGACTGACTTACCACTCCACCGATCTTGAAAGGCTTTTGGTCGTTCTTCGGAAGTTGTGGAGTTGCCTCCTCAAGGGCAAAGGTTTTGATTGTGTGTCTATCTTCCTTGAAAAGTCATTTCTACATTCCCGTAAGGGAAGGGTCTGCAAATTAGTTAGATATGGCCAATATTCCTGTGGAAACCAACCAAGGTACCCTCCCAAAAGGGGATCCTTGTGCTTTTCCTTTCTTTGGAAACGTTGGTACTCCCTTGATGGCCACTTTGAATATTCCTGGATTGAATGTTGGACTACCCGTTTGGCTGTGGTCCACTCCGAATATTCCTGATGTTCTTGAAGCTTCTCAGATGAATGCTTTATTTCAGGGGCATCACATGGGTGCTAATTGTTCATCTTCTTTCAAAGAGAAATCTGGGATTCCTCTTTCTCCTCCTTCTTGTAATAAGAAATCTAAAAAGAGGAGAAAGAGGAAGTCAAAGAAGAAGAATAATTCTATCCATTCATCTTCAACCTCTGCCAGTCATGTTGGAGATGAGCCTTCAGCCGCTGCTAGTCATGCTGGGGGCACAAGTCTAGTCACTGCGAGTCATACTAGCAATTCATCATCAACCTCTGCTAGTCATGTTGAAGATGAGCCTTCAACCGCTGCTAGTCATGTTGGGGGCACAAGTCTAGTCACTGCGAGTCATACTAGTAATTCATCATCAACCTCTGCTAGTCATGTTGAAGATGAGCCTTCAGCCGCTGCTAGTCATGCTGGGGGCACAAGTCTAGTCACTACAAGTCATACTAGCAATTCATCATCAACCTCTGCTAGTCATGTTGAAGATGAGCCTTCAGCCACTACAAGTCATGCTGGGGGCATAAGTCTAGTCACTACAAGTCATACTAGCAAAGAGTCACCGACCTCTGCAAGTCATGTTCAGGACTCATCGCAAACCACTGCTTGTCATGTTGGCGGAATGGAGGTTGATAAGAAACCTGGACGTAGAAGTTTTAAACCGAAGTTCCCTTGTAAGATATGCAAGGGAGGCCATCTTACTCATTTATGCCCTGGTATTCCAGAGGTACAAAGGATATGGTCCGAGTCTGAAAGTTCTTCTACTCCCAGATTTGATATGGTTTCTCATCAATCCCATCAACCATTCGTTGATAATGTGGTAGAGTCAGTGCAATCTCTGGCCGATTACACTCCTCTTTTGGGGGGTGAAGTGCCTAACAAAAGAGTCTGCTTGATTTCTAGTACAGAGTCTTCTGGTATAGGGGGCATTCCAGTTTCTTTGAATGTTCCCCCTCCAAGTTCTAGGAGTGTCTCCTTTGATTGGGATAGTCTTTTCGAGCCTCGTCTTCCTTCCGCTACACCTTTCCAAATAAAGGTCAAAGTTAATTCCACAAACATTTATCGATGTATGGTGGATGAAGGATCCTCTGCAAGTATTATATCCTCTTTGACTTGGAAAGCTTTGGGTTCCCCAAAGTTGTTGACAGCTCAGAGTCAGTTGTTAGCCTATGATAGAAGACCTGGTGAATCTATGGGTGTTCTTCCTCAGTTGCTTATTACTTTAGGTGGGAAGACTATCTTAATCGATATGATGGTGGTTGATAGCCCTTTAGACTTTAATATGCTACTTGGGCGTGATTATGTCTATGCTATGAATGTTGTGGTGTCTTCACTCTTTCGAGTGATGTTCTTTCCTCATAAAGGGAATATTGTCACTATTGATCAGCTTGCATATGATAATTACCACCCTAATTCGAATTTACTACAGAATACCCCTTGGTTTTTTCCAAGTGTTCAAGTAGACTCTACCCCGCCACGAGTGAATTATGTGGCATTAAATCTTCAATTTTCAATCGCTTCGGAGAAGGATCCTTTGACTTATCATTCTCCTTCTTGGGACTTGGTCCCAGAAGTTGACCAAGAGATTCTTCCTATAGGGACATGGGACCCCTTAATTCCCTTGTTTGATCCTTGTAGTTCTCATGATTTCTCAGAACTTGATTTGCCTTCACAAGGGGAACTCTTTGAAGCCATGAGTTTTGACTACCGAAGGAGTCCTTGGCCTGAGCCCTACAAGGGGTTTGTCTAGAAGAACTATTATGCGTAAGTCGTATGGTTGTGTGGTTCCCTATACCATATTGTATATATAAGTTACGCATTTTCAAGTTTTGTATTCTATAACACAAGATTTTATAGGAAGTTTATATGTGGGATGTATTAACTTCTTTTCTAGTGTTCCTATTTATGTCTACAGAACTTGGAAGATTTCTCCTTTGGAAATTGTTATGGTTGATCCGTTCGGAAAGGTATTGGTTTCAAAATTGGCATATAGGTTAGGTTTTCACCTGCATTGTGCACTTATCAGTTTCCATTCCCATTTTGGCCTTAGGATCGACCCCACCAAGTTATGGTGCGGAACCTTCTCATTGTTTAGAAGTATCATGACTTGTGTGGTAGAGCCTACATTATCATGGGTGCCCTAGATAGTACCTTTTTGTCACTTGGCACCCATGCTGATTTTTTGTTCCTAAGCTCAGGAGTCCTCTCTAGTCTCGCCATGACTTGTGCGTTGAAGACGCATTCCTCTTTGCTTCTTCATTTCCTTCCGGCGTTATACCCTAGAGGCTCCTTTGTGTTGAGTTGTACTACTGCATTGCATTTTGACCATTTTCACCTTTTGGCATTGAGCCGGTTTCACTTGGACTCATGTTTAAGCCACTTTTTGACCATGTCTTATGCAAAAATCAAACTTGCAATCCCTTAACTTCTGCAACTTGACACACTATGACCCATGGAAGGAACATACCTTTGAGTGTCTTTGACCAGTTTTCGCCTCCCTTCATTGAGCATAGGATTGTTCCAATCCCAGGAACTAGATCATCTGCTTCACCGACACTCGTTATTTCCACTGTATTATAGCATTCTTTTATTCTTTTTCCAGCTTAAAGAAAAAGACAAAAAAATTATATATTCCAAAAAAGAGTGGGAACGGGACAATATTTCCATTTATTGTTGGCAGCTAGAGTCAGTCGTGTCGCCCTTGAACAAAGCACTCAAAAGAAAGTCTCTCCTCCATTTGGGCGGGATTTAGTTTGACTTAGGTACGCCTTAACCTTGTTATTGAGTCAATTCTCCTCCGATTGGTTATCTCTTCCAATCATATGGAGAGTTCATTCGTGCCTCCTACATGACGAACTTATACAGAGTCATCATATGCTGCCACATGGTCATCATTGAATCGTGCCTTTGTTCAAGGGAAGTTAGCCTGAGTCAGCCTCTCTGCGATATCTCTTAACTCATTTTTCGATTGGCCATCCCTGATTTTCAATGTCTTGTCTATCATCACACCAGTTATATTGGTCCTTTACTCGTGCTAGTTTGAGAAGGTCTCCATTGACTTCTTGCTGGCAAGTCTTGTCCTTATCGACGACGACATCTTGCTCTGAGGACAGGCCTAGAGTCGCACCCTGGCCCTATTTTCATTATTGATAGGTTACCTTGTGCTCAGCATCATTCAATATCATGGGTCTTTGACTGAGTGGTTTCCCTTGTGTTTTACATCAGCTTACATTATCACACATTGGGATTCGTGCAGTACCTTGGTTTCCATTTGACCCTATTGGTGGATACCTCGCCTCTGTGTCAACTTTCATTTTTGGTTGGTTCAGAGGGTTTCTATCGTACGCTAGCCACATCTTGTGTACGCCAGAAACGTGCTTCGGTTGGGTTACTACATCTTTTTCGTCTGATTCCTTCCACATTATTGGCCTGCGGGTTACACTCGCACTAGATTGATGAAGGATGCCTTAATTCCTTCCTTCTAGTAGATCTTTCCCCATTGACTACGACTCATTGCTCTGGGGCAAAGGTCTAGAGTCCATTTGGCAGTACCTTGGGGTTTGCAGTCATTAGTGGCAGATCCTTTGCTATTGACAGTGGGAAACCATCATTGTCTCCTGATCGATAGATTCTTCCAAGTGTTCAACTTCAGATCATTTATTCACACTTGTTAGATTGTACTGGGGTACCTTGACTCTCATTATCATCATCGGTGAGTAGTCTCGCATTTGTTAACGGTATACATCAATGACCGGTAATCAAACGATTTCTCACATGGTCAACTTCAGCTCATTCATTCCCATTGTGTAGAAATGTACCACGGTGGTCGGTGAAGACCTCGGGTTGCATCAACATTCATTGGTTCACTTGACAGTTGCTCTTGTTGCTGCTAGTTGATACCATTCCACCTTATATGTTGCAGTCATTCATGGTGACATTCTATATGCTGGCACCCGAGTTTGTAGTGTAGTACCATCTTATTCCATCATGTTCATTTGGTACTATTGGGATCAGTCTTTGATATCAGTGATCAGCTTCATCCTTCAACATCATTGACATTCTTATATGTGATATTCAGACATGTACTTGTTCGATCATGATCAGATGATCCATTATGTATTTCCAGTCTTCTATACTTGTATACTTAGTGGATCCACTTGTACTTGATATGCGAACATGCTTTACTTTCTTTGAGCATGGGTATGCCTGCCTTAGATAGTGTTTCTTTCTGATCTCCTTTTGTGGCTTGGCAGGCTGAAATCTGGTGAAGTCCTTCTCAGTTTTTGACAGGTTTCCTTTCCATGTACTTAATACATTTCGGCCATCATGTACCCCTTCTAACCTCATATATTAGGGGGCATCTATTATAGCTCCAAATCTCACCCTTGATATTTGTGATGCTGCATTTATGGCCTAGGGCAACCCCTCCTTCCAAACTTGGTCCAAATACTTAAAAAACAGTGTTTTACTCCCTGTACGCGACATTGCCCTGAGCTAAACGCGTGTGTACGCGGGTCAGTGTATACCCAACCCGCGTATATGTCTTAAAACACTTTAAAAAATTAAATCTCCTTAATTTCGGGTGGAGATCACGGGTTTTACCTGTTGATTACCTATTAGTGCCTGTGGCCCAACTGTTCCCAACGAATTCCCAACTAAAAAACTACTTTGGGAGAAGTATAAAAAGGCTTCAATGGGAAGGCCTTAAGGAGGAGAGAAGAGAGAGAATTACTTTGCTAAGATTATCCCTGATCAGGTCTGAAGATCCTTGTGCTTCTAGCACTTCCCCCACTACAGGAAACCCTTGTTTCCTTGAGTTATGATGTCATTTCACTAGTTGAGATATCTTTGTGTGAGTCATGGAAGGAGCCTTTTGAAGACTTGGGATTGGACGGACCCGGAGGACGGTTCCGCTTGGAGCCAGCAAGAGGAAGATTCAGGTGATATCATTCCTTGCTTTGTTTTAGTTATCTACAATAAAGAAACATTTGTCTTGTTCCCGAAATCAATCTTCTTTATGCATATGATGTTATTGTTATGGTTTACATATGAATAATTGTTTCAATTGTATAACTAACCATCTTTCAATATGTTATGAAGTTGATTTCTATATGATACTTGGTCCATATATTGTTATGCTTCTTTGAATTGGTTGTTTTGCAGGTTCAAGGATCAAGAGGAACTCCAAGAGGGTTTGAACCCTGGCTGGATCTACCCAAACGAAGGACCCCTAGGTGCACCTCTCTTCGCGTAGTTTGCTTATTTAAGTATCATGGCTGTGTGGAATGCTTGTTTTTTACTGTAGATAACCCCCGCTCTACTAGGGTGTTGACCCAAAACTCTAGGGGACTTTTTCTGAATGTCTTAAAACTATTAATGTTAAATCAACATAAAATAGAGTTAGACAATATTTAGTATGACATGCTTGGTTGCAGTATTTGTCAAATTAAACAAAAATTATATTATTAACTGAAATTGATTGTAAAAGAAACAAGAAATTACCTAACTAACCATTTTTCTAGGCTTTCTACCCCCAATCTAAATCATGATATTACTTGTGATGCTAACTCTGATATCAATCGTCGTTATGACTAGTATGAACTTGTAATGATTCTAGCTAGAAGAGTTCAATGATTGATCGCCTTGAAGTGTCAGTATACAATTATCATCTATATAGACTCCACGGAGGGGTTAAGAAGTTGATTATAACTAATAGCATGTATTTGATAAACCACAACTATTGGTAAAATCTTGTCACAACCCCACCACTAACATAATACAATGATCGGTTCACTATTTTAGTATCAAGTTATTGAATGATATTACTCAGTCACTAACATATGGTTACCTATAAGTCATTGGAAGCCTGAGTAGGTGCTTGAACACCTCATTACATGTTGACACTTCAATTGGGAATGATACAGGCTAGATTTTGGTCCAGTTATTCCTAATTATAGTTCATAACTCTTTAAACACGAGATCGTTACATGAGACTGACAACACGATGTAAAATATCAATATATATATAGATATATATATATATATATATATATATATATATATATATATATATATACATATATATATATATATATATATATATATACATATATATATAAGGATACAATGGTCTGCATATTAAATAGTTAAATCCAACTAAGTAACAATCATTGTAACCTTACCGAATCACATTGGGTTAGAGGATACATTATAAATTTTATGAAAAATAAAATCACATGAGTTAAGGGATCATTTTAAATTGATTAACTTCACTAAAAACACTGAGTCTAATCCTACCACTCATCGTATCAATGATACAATTGTAGACTTGTGCATTAGATTGATACAATTGTAGACATGTGCATTATATTTCATGTACAAAATAGTAAGCAATACATGATTAAATCATATATTAATGTGCCACATATGAAGATAGACCGCTAAATTAAATATTAAACATGTCAATTAAGGTTCAGATTACCACAAGAGAGAAAACACTACAAAAACTATAGGATTTGTGCATAGGCAAGCTATCATATGCAATGAAGTCTCTAGCTAACACACAGTAATCGTTGAGGACATGTGTCCAAAGCTTTCTCAACTAAGATGATGAGTCTGCATGGAGTTGATTTTTTTGTCGAATGGAGGTTTCCAAACATGTCAACCTACTAGTCTCACAATCACATAGTGTATGTTATGGACATAGTGCATATTATAGAGAATGAGTTTTATTTTTGCCATGCTGAGCCTTTTTAAGTTTCTGCAAGCATAAGAGGTTCTTTATGTTTATGTTTTTGATGATTTTCTACAAAAAATTAAACAAATGCAAAGGGTTAATTTTAGATACATTACATTTGGCGCAGCTTCTTAGTATAGGATGGTCTTGTAAGTATTATTTATGCCCACTTTAGCAAATTGATGTATAATATAACACTACAAGAATCCTAAGGTTTTTTCTCTTCATCAGTTCTATAAAGATGAGATTCCTTGGATGAATTTTGTATTTCAGATTAACCTATTTGGCAAAGTATGGTAGTGAAATCAACTTTAACAAAAGATTATAGAGAGGGTTGATAGTTGAGTTATTTTATGGTCACTAGGGAGAGACTTTGGTAGTGAAATGACTCAA
This sequence comes from Pinus tabuliformis, assembly GCA_031772625.1. Taxonomy (NCBI): domain Eukaryota; kingdom Viridiplantae; phylum Streptophyta; class Pinopsida; order Pinales; family Pinaceae; genus Pinus; species Pinus tabuliformis. The sequence continues at coordinate 1,323,698,116 of CM062819.1, read as the reverse complement.
CGAAAAATTGTAGAGAGGGTATTTTGTTGAGGAATTATCTTTTCCCTTGGGAGAGGGTTTAGTAGTGAAATGAATCTGCAACAAAAGGTTGTAGAGAGGGTTGTATGTTAGGTATTTTATGTTTATTTGTTTTTTCAAGCAGTTTAACTCATGGAAGTACAAGCACTGCAACTCAAAGTATTTTATATCGATCTTGTTGTAACATAATGGGTTATGTGATTGTCTTTTTAGCGAATTCCAAATAAGTTGGAAATTTTTCATTATGATTTTAAATTTAAAATAAATACAAGGAAATATCATTGATGCCATAGTTGAAAAAAATAGATTAATGTTGCAAGTTTCATTCATTTTCACTAAAGGCTTACTTAAGGTCCAACGATTAGCTTTTTGCACCTTGGATCTACTATTGATGATATAACCCAATCTTGTAACCATACCAAACATAAATTTTGTGCAATTGATCATGTCTCTTTTAAAAATTTGGCTAATCAAATTTCAGGGTTGTTTGTAGTGTATGCCCTTTTAACAAACTAGTCCTTTTGATGTATCCAATGGTCTAGGCTTCTTCAATATCGAAAAGAGTAGTGATATGTTAGATGGTGTTGACAATACAATCTTTTAAGTTGGAAACAGGTCACGAATGTGATAAGATATGCCCACCGCAAAAGGATATAATTAATCCACGAGTTGCTTATGATCATTAAGTTGAGTGCTTCTGGTGAATTATCTTGTGATGTTTATCATTGTTAGATATTTTGAATTTAACTCTTAGCTATTTTACTATGTGATGTGCATTGTGATCCAGAAATGACATAATAATGTAAGGGGAGAGTGAAATTCATAGAGGTATAGCGGGTTGGGATTTGGGGTCAATGTACATAATCTTTCCAACTTACATTATAACTATGGGAGCAACATAATACATCGCAAGAGAAATGTGATGCTTTGAAAACTAATTGATGGAATTCTTATATAATAATATAGATTTAGAAGTTGAGAGAAGAGAGGGAAAGTGGTTTAGGATTTAGGTAATCATCAACCATTAACAAATCTAAAATCTAGTTGAGATCGATAAGGCAATGATAACTAAGGCAAGGAAACTAAGGAGAAATATAGATAGAATATGCCTCATCGAGTGCATATACTTGGAGCTGATGAGAATAAATGTAATCTCAACGTCCCTTGGTTTGGACTTGGAAAGAATAATTTTAAGAGATCGCTACTTGTCAAAAAGTTCGACAGACTATATAACAAATATGCAAATCTTGAGGAATAGACTAGAGACGATTCCACTCCATTACACATCTATGATTTATAAATTAGAAATAAAAATAGGTATATGCTCATGTAAATAGGAATTATAACTGTCAAGAAGGTTTTGGTGAAGAGGTTAAATCAAAGTACTTTCAATGTTGAGACCTAGGTTAATAGTACATACAGAATGAATGTATTTCACCTCATCAATGTGGCCAAAAAAATTAATTATTGCATCCCATAAAAGATGGAGTCATGATGACCTTGATAACCCACAGATGTGCATATCGGTTCTATGCTTCCAATGATGTTTATGCTATTACTAAATACCTATTAATTGTCATTGTTGATATTTCTATTCGCTATTAACCAAAAAATCAGTTGACAAAATACTTCATCATTTATTAGTATAGGGAGCAATGGACATTGCATCTATTCCTCAAACTATGATTTCAATGGCACTACCCAAATAGAGATGTTGTTGGGCATGATGACTTTGTGTTCCATACAACTTATATTTGAATACGATATAACACACATCATTATGGAATAATAGATATTTCATTGAAATTCCAAGGTTTTGTTAGTACATTTCTTATGAGTAAATTGATATCTTCATCAATCAATAATTAGAGGTTCATGTGCCCTCCTTGAATGTTGACCTTCTTATGATCACAAGTGTTATGGTTGCAACAAAAAAAAATTATGATGCATTCTTTAACAATGTTATTACACAAAAGTTGGGGATATAAGCATGTTGGAAATGAATATACTAGAACTCAAAATTTTATTTAATATAGATTGCAAAATACAAGTAATAGATGGTACATTTGAAAGTTGTTGATTGAAATTAGAGAGAGGTTTTTGTTGGTTTTAGCTACCGCATCAAGAAACCTCGCTATCTTGTTTGTACTCTTCATGGCTTAAAAAAGAGAGGGAAAAATACGAGTGAAAATGATGTTTCCAAAATTCACCTATGATATTTTACAAGGAACAGCTTCCCTATAGTCAATAATATCAACATTGGTTGGTTGAGCAGAAGTTATTATTGAAGAACTATTTTGACAACAATTATATATATATTGAAGGTTATTTGCTTATTTCATTTAGTCGTTTATTCTTGACTAGACTTTCATGAATATGGGGAAAGTTAGCTTGGATAGACACTAAACTAAAATAGCATGAGTTTTATATTTCCAACTTTACATCATGTCAGAGAATCATGATCACAAGAGTCATGATTTTTAATTAAGTCTGCATGAGTTTTATATTTCCAACTTTACATCATGTCAGAGAATCATGATCACAAGAGTCATGATTTTTAATTAAGTCTGCAAAACAATGATGTGGCAAAAAAAAAAACTTAAATAATGTCATAGTTCTACGTTATTCAAAGTATCAAAAAAATATCAATATTATGCATTGAAATATGGCTTGATTGAATTTATTTTCACTAAACCAGATCATCCTTACGTTGCAAGTTTTGGATACCAACACGGTGTAGTAATAACTTCTACTTTAGAAAGCATGTTTGTAAGAAAAAGAATATGAACTATGGGTTTAGTGAGGAAACAATCCTGAAGCTTTTTGTATAAATTCCTATATGAAAATACCATGTCATTTTATATGTCAATGTGAAAATTTGTCAATTACATTTAGCTCGGGTGGTTGGGAGAAAGTTATCATCCACACCCATGTTAAATTCCTATATTTGACATGGTGAGCTCATGATGAGTATTTCTCATAATCACTTCAAGCCTTCTTGTGTGAGCATTCCTTGAAGGACCACAACATTTATGTTTCTCACATGGAATATAAAGATATTTCTCATGAAAAAAAAAAATATATATATATATATATATATAATAAAAATGGATCACTAGAAGAAATAATTGGGAGTGATGGAGGTTATGAGTGGTGATAGGGTTTACTGTGCAGTTTCTTTGCAGGATGTTGTCATTGACTTCAAGCCATGGATCACAGATAGGGATCTAAGGTCTAAGGTTGATGAGGTTACTTCCACCAATGGCATTAAAAGAGGCCCGTTTTGGCTCAAGTTTACAGAGTTATGATAGTCCATACAACATGTTGCAGCTATGGAAGGTCACAAATGGCAGATAAAATGCACCAGATGCGTTGTTTTTACTCAAAATGTTGCAAATCCACCACCAAAAACCCCCTAGTTCATCAAATATGGATCTCCTCAAGACTTATCACCTTATTGCCTCCAAATCGAAGTCGATCTGTTTGTAAAAACCTTTTTCCCCATCTCGTTGGGGTTGGCGGGGACATTAAAATAACATATCCACCCACAACAAGTTTCTGAGGGTGGATCTAGTCCTACATGCACAAATCTACACGTCTCTCCACCTCCCGAATCCGAGATCCATGTAGATACGACTGCATATTTAGATCAAAAGAAGGGTTTTTGCAGAAAGAGAGAAAAGGAAAAATGTAGATAAATGTCTTCCGAATTAATCACATTATTAAGATTTGGTCGATGATTTGAACCAACTAATGTGGTTCATCCTCATGACAAGGTGAAAAAATCAATCGATCTTTAGGAATAAATAGCATGGATGCATCACTGCCCAGAATTAGCCGTTGAAAATTAGTCGTTGGTAAATTAGTTAAAAAGGTAAGTAAAATACTATTTAAAAATCGGTAGTTAGGAGTTATCTATTAAAATATTATATATTTAGTTAAAAAATAGTTGTTAGGAATAAATAAATATAAAACATTTTATTTTAATATTTTAATATTTTTAATATAGTGAGAGAGAATTGAAATTATCAATTTATATAATATTATTTTTTAGGGGTTAACTTATTCCAATTAAATAAATATATAATCACATTGAATTATATAAAACTAGAGTTATAGGTTAAGAATTGGTTCATAAAATGATTAAAAAGAGGTTACATATTATTATTTAAATATAAAGAACTTTTTAAGCGGATACATATTTTAGTTATATTCACTAACTTAATAATAATACTGCAAAAAATAAATAGTAATGAAGGACTCAACATTTTTTGAAAGTAAACTCACACGAAACAGTATCTCCATTCTAGTTCTCATCATTTATTCGCCTCAGAAATTCAGTGTTCTCAGCACTCTTGCTACCCGTGCTCTAAGAATCTATGATGAAAACCTCCTTGAATAGGAGAAATCACATCTTCTTGAGGTTTTTAAAAATAATGGGTATAGCATATCTCAAGGCCTCAAGGCCTTTCATAGGGCTTGCAAAGTGTTAGGAGTTAAATGTGCTCGTGCTAATCCTATCTCCAAGGTTCATCTCCCATATATCCAAGGAACCATAGATTGAATTTCCCCTATCCTTAGGAATATTAATGTATCTTATTCGTTTAGGCCTCTCAATACCATTAAAAAATTTCTTGGGTCTATGAAAGACCCTATTGACGCTAAGGACACGAAGGGTGTCTACCTTGTTCCTTGCTCATGTGGTATTCCTTATATTGGAGAAATGGGGTGGTCTATTAAACAGAGAATCCATGAACGTGCAGCAGACATTAGGCACAATCGCTCATGCTCATCAGCCCTAGCCGAACATGCGGAGAAATCTAAACACCATGTCTGCATTAAAGACTCTAGAGTCAATCACTTCCACATTTATATATATAAATGTTGAGTCCTTCATTACTATTTATTTTTTTCACTATTATTATTAAGTTAGTGTAGAAATTCTCACTGTAGATCACCTAATAATGCAATATACTAAAGCAAAATACTTGATCTACTTCTACAAACAAACTTGCGGAAGCTTAATCAATTTTGAGCAAGATCAATTAGAACTCATATAACAGAGAATGAGAAATCAATCACACATGAACACAGAAGAATACTATGGGGAAAGCCTCAGCTAAAAACCCCGCTATCTGTATTATCATACAAGTGGAAATATCTCAGGATTACACAAAGCTTTAGCTCACAAGCTATCCAGCTCTCAGTACAATCCCTCACTACTGCTCATAGACAAAATAGACAACACATATGCCTTCCTTCAGTCCTCCAAGCCTCCTATTTCCTTGTGCAGTTTCTCCTAGGTCCTCTGGCTACCACCTGTGTGAATTCACCTCTCACACAACTCACCAAACTCAGAAGTAACTACGTATTCTCCAAGGAATGAATTCCTTCTGCATGCAAGAGATATCCTCAATGGAATATTCCTGCAACTGATAGTACACTGTCCCATCATCTAATCTCAACTGGGTCTCTAAGTGAACTGACATGCATGAGTTATTTATGAGAGAATATTCGGTTATCTGAAGTGCAGTAGTTACATGCATGCATGCATTAACTAACTGAACTCACAATCATTTCCACAAACTATTGGAACTAATCTAACTGGACTTAACTCAGTTAACTGAGCTAACTAATTACAACTCAAAGTACAACTCATCTTGATCACTTTAATTAAGGGATAACTTCCTCAATCAAAGGGAAAACTGTTGCATGTCTTCACATAGACTTCATGTTTGATTTTCTCTAACTAATTTTTTTTTTTCTAAATTAAGCTAAATTCTATTACTGAGGAAATATAGTACACTGAGGCTTTAGCTTGTGCATGTCCATGCCTGAGTGTAGGGCAAAAACAGCAAAAACAGAGTCCAGACTGCCCAAGATGGGAAACCAGTCCGAATCAAAATAAGATTACCAATGTTATCTTGCTGCCCACGCATGGGAAACCAGCAATTATGCAGAGTTTTTAATCAGTTTTCCAGAGAAAAACAAAAAACTACCAAGTAACCAAATAACAGCAAATTTTCCTGAAAGTCCCTTAAAAGAAACCAGAAAGCATAATTCCCATAACCTAAGAATAGCAGACACGTGGCAGGTTGTGTGGCCGATCAGGTGCGTTGCGGAGACGACGGGTGTTCCTCAACAACAAAGCACCTGTAATCCTCCATGTTGACATCTGCCTTCTTCGAAGCCTCCGTGTCGTCTGCCTGCTTCGTCGATTGTTCCTCCACGATAAAACAGCGGTAAGGATCCATGTCTTTGTCGTCATGCTGGTTTTGGTCCATCGCCTTCCTAGTTTGCTTCATCCCAGTGTAGTGAGTGCTCTTCTTGACCATGGCTAGCTCCGCTTTGGTGTGGCTTGCTCCTCCTCATGAAAGGCGATGGAATGTGAGCTTCCGGCGACTCTGGCTAGCGTTGTTCTGGAATGGCGACCGCCCTCTGTAGCTTGCTCCTCCTCGTGAAAGGAAATGGATATGGTGGCAGTAATGATGGGCTTGTTCAGGGAGCAGTGGTAGAGGAAATGGGTGGAATGGAGGGGCAGTTGTGGATTGGAGGGAATTCTGCTGGGTGGCGAAGCAGGGGGGATTGGATGGAGGCAGAGAGGTCATGAGCGGCCTCTACCACTACGAGTGTTTGGGTAGCTACCTGTAGTCATATGAGCCGAAGATGAGGTGGTTTCAAAGGCCGGAGAAGGAGGGGTACGAGTCAATCTTCCTCTGCTGCCGCCTCTGTGACTACGCATTCGATGGTGTGTTCTCGGCATGTTGACACCAGAAGTATGAGAATTTCTGTCGGGATTAGGCACAGAAGGTTCAGCGACCGGCTCAGAGGAGGGATTAGCTGTAGAGGCCGAGTGGAAAATGAGATTGCAGACCAAGCTTTGTGTGAAGTGAATTCCCGGGCCTAGATCAGTGCAACAAAGGAGGCTGCAGCGCCTCCCCGTAGCAGTGCGAGAGCTAGGTGCTACAGCTGCCTGAGGGCATAAACATTGCAGAGGCAGGGGATAAGAGACAAGGGCGGTGGAGTGAATATCACCAGAGTTCATCATTTCGCAGAACCGAGGCGGGTAGTTGTAGGCTGGTTGAAGATGGTGCCAACTTAAATGCCATTTATGGCTAGCATTAATACAGTTTATAGACTGATGTGCAAGATTACGGAGGGCCAAGTGGCATGGCCACTTGCTGTCCTGTTCTGCCCTCACCTTAATATCTTTGATGGGCACCCGCATCCGGGAATTTTCTCCAACTAATTAACTCAATATGAATTAATTAATTATTTTTCAAATAGCTGCTAAGATCAAATTTGAATTTTGATTCTCAATTTTAGTTCAGGGACTAACTAAAATTGGAATGTATCCCGGAATGCTATTTATAGTAATGCTAATTTTATCACTTCTATATTTAGCATTTCTTATTGCTATTTTCAGTAGTTAGTTAATATAACTAAAATATGTATACGCTTAATAACTTCTTTATATATAAATAATAATATGTAACCTCTTTTTAATCATTTTATGATACAATTCTTAACATATAACTCTAGTTTTATATAATTCAACATGATTATATATTTATTTAATTGGAATAAGTTAACCCCTAACAAATAATATCATATAAATTGATAATATCAATTCTCTCTCACTATATTAAAATAAATATTTTATATTTATTTATTCCTAACAGTTAATTTTTAACTAAATATATAATATTTTAATAGATAACTCCTAACTACCGGTTTTTAAATAGTAGTTTACTTACCTTATTAACTAATTTTCCAACGGCTAATTATGGGCAATGATGCATCCATGCTATTTATTCCTAAAGATCGATTGATTTTTTCACCTTGTCTTGACGATGAAACACATTAGTTGATTCGAAATGTCGACCAAATCCTAATAATATGATTAATCTGAAAGACATTTATCTACATTATGGATCACAAAAGTCTTAGATCTAACAAAAAGAAAAATATCATATTTTTATCTAAAATTTAAATGGAAGGGAATTTACTCGATGTACTAGTACACATGGGCGGAAAATCCAACGGAAGGGATAAAATCAAAAAAATTGTCGGAAGTTATATATATATCTTGATGGTCATCAAATATTCGACGAGAGTTCCTTTACCATTGAATATCTGACGTTTGGTCGAATATCCAATGAATGTCGGAGAATTGTTGTCACTATGGCCAATTCCACCATTAATGACTTATTTTTGTTGGACAACATCTAATTTGGGACCACTTTACATTGAGTTTAACTAATTATAATAAATATAATATTATAATTATATATAATGCTATAAATATATAATTAATATATATATTAATATTAATATCAATAATATATTTATTAATATAATATTATATAATTATAATATAAATTATATATATAAAGTTATATAATATATTATTATAATTATAATATATATAGTCCCAAATATCATATAACATCAACATAGTTTCTATATTATTTTGTGATTGTTTTGAAAAGTTGTAGGCCTATTTTGAGGTTAATTTTTGAAGAAAATCATCACTGGAAGTTTGCGAGCAAAATGTCACATGACATTCCTCAAGGAGGCAAAGGAGACATGGGATTAGCATCGGGGGCTTCGAAGGGTCAAAAATGTTATTGTGCTTGTAAAAGATTCAAGGGCTTGAAGATAAGGAGACTTCTAATAAAAACAAAAGGCATTGTAGAGACTATGGACACTCTGAAGGCGGGCATGAATATCATCCATTAGTAAGTTATTCATTATACGTCTTGTATTGTAGATTTTTTTGTAAATGTTTATATGTATATTGTATTTTAGATTGTATGTCTTTGTTTTGTAAATTGTATTGTCTTTCTATTGTGAATGTTTATATTCTTTTAGGAGATATTTGACCTATAGTATCATCTTGATGTGGAGAAATATTATTTTATTATTATGGTTAGGGTTGATTAAGGGGTTAGGTCAAGTTAGGGGTTAAGTAGTTTATGGGCTTAGGGATAAGGGGCTATTGTTTAAGGATTTAGTGGTTAGGGGTTAAGGGGTTAGGGGTTAGGGGTTTAAGGGCTTAGGGGAATGGGGTTAAGGTGTTAGGGGATTAATGTATATTTATGGGGTTAATTTGGACCTAGAGGATTTAGAGGTTAATGGATTTTTAGGGAGAATTATTAATAATATTTTAAAGTACATTGTGCACATTTAAAAGATGAAGATAGTGAATACAATTTTATAAGAAAAAAGAAAATAATTAAATAATATATTGTAATAAAAAGATATAAGACAAAAGTTAAAAATATAAATATCATTAAAATTTTAATTAAATAAAAATTTATTAAAAATAAAATTATTATAAAAAAAAGGATGATTGAATGAAGATAAAAGGAGTCCATTTTATTAATTTAGGTAAGATGATAATTAATAAAAAAAACCATTTTTTATGAAAAAGATTATACAAAAAAAATACTTTATTTATTAAAAAGTTTAAATTTATAAACCACAATTTATTAAAATGTTATGTTTCTAACCACAATGTATTTCACTTGTAAAAGAGGCTATTTATCATTTTTTAAGGAAAAAAGTACGGGACACAAGCCTTGCACTTGGTGTTTAAAAATGTTTTAGGTGACAATGAACTTTTAAAGCCCAGATGATATAGAGTGAATAATTCTCTATATAAAGTCTCCTTTTGTGATAAGTAAAGGGTCTGATCATTTATTGTTATAAATTATGAGAAAACTTGAAGTAATATCAAAGCTATAATAGTTATAATAGTTCTAGGAAAAGGGTGTATCAATGAAATGTTTGCTAAATCATTAATGGTTATTTTTTCCAAATTTATCTTACTTGCTATCACTCATGCAAAGTAGAACATTCAATTTTGAATGTCCTTTGAAGTAGGCACAATGTTTTTATTCTATAACATTCACTTACCACTAAGTACAAAGGAGTGAGTTTTTGACATTTTGATCAAATCAACTAACTAGTCAAAAAGAAATAATACCCCATTTTGTGTAGAAGGAGAGATTGACGCCGTGCCTTAGTAAAAAATGGTTTCCTATGAAAAATGTCTTTGGTGGGTTCCCTACCACTTGCCTAAATAAAAAAGGGGATCCTATCTAATTTTCTTACATAGGTTATTGATTTCAAAGTTTATAAGTGAAAACATATGATGAAAATAAAAAATAAAATGCAACTAATAAGTTAGATCAACAAACACATTATTGCCTTGATTTTGATAAGATAACATAGACAATATGAGACCTACCTATTTAGGAGCAATGATGCAAAAAATAGGAATAAAAGGGTATAGAAAGAATAATTAGAGACAAACACAAGACTAAACAATAAAGAATAAGAAAGATTTATCTTCCTGGCGTACATTCATAGATCCATCTAGCCACCAACTAATTTTAGTAGTAACTTTCATTGTGAGAATACCTTTCATATAAGATTAAAAGTCCACATCCTCTTTAGAAATAATTTTTTTAATTAAAAAATGATTAAAAAAATAATATAAGATCCACCCTCCACTTGTCATAATCGAAGATTTGAGAGGAGCTGGGGATAAAATACATTTTGTGTCCTTTCCCCTCTCATTCTCTTGTCTTATGGAAGCCATTATGAACAATATTGTAGTATTTACCTTGAGGTTTTCCTTCTTGAACTTAATTGGTATTTCCTGGATTCATTGGTATTATTGTTTGAGTCTTGTACTTTGAGTACATTTGTAAATATGATGGAATGAAAAGGGTTTGATGATTTTCAGGTGATTGTTCCTAAAAAATTCAACATAATATTAAACATGTTGCTAAATTGCACAAGCTTCATGATCACATTGATTTATTGTATTTGTTTCTTGCTCTCACCCAAGCTCATGGTTGCTCACCCCTCCTCTTAAAATTTCTGGTCTCTAAGTGAAATCAAGAAATAATATGACATTATAATGATGAATGAAAAATAAGATAAATATGTTTTTTATTATGGTTGTCACTATATATCTAAGAAAGTGTCTTTCTTACTACATGTCAAGAAAAGTAACATCTTTCTTATATTTTTTCAACATATTCTTAAATATCTTGATAAATTGCACAAGCATCATCATTGATTTGTTATCTTTGTTTCTTGCTCTCACCTAATTAGTTGTCTTTTACTTTATCTTTGTTGTCTTTATTTTCCTATATTATATTTGTAAACATTTGTATCGACGTTTAAATATTTTATATATATATACTAATATAACTTTATTGATTGGAATTGTATAGTATCAGTCCCCTAGGGAATTTCTTGACGAGGAAGAGGTGGTTGTAGTACAAGTGCATGTTTAAGAAAATGGAGAAAATATTGAGGATAAAGCTAATGATCCTATGGAAGAAGATAATGAGGTTGATAACACAGTTGAAGAAGATGGGACAAATAGCTTGATCCAGGAGACATTTAATAATGTTGGAATGGATGACGATGGCAACCAGTATGATGTCCGTGCTTTTGATAAACATGTACTTGAGAGGTAAATTGAACCTTTTTATGAAGGCTCAAAAACATCTCTTCCCTTTGTTGTATTTTTGTTGGCCAAATTAAAGGTGGTGAATGGTTTTTCAATGACATGTGTGACACAACTCATAAGGTATGTAATATATTTTGTGACATGTTGTATCTTTGTAGATAGTCCCCGACTAAAGAACTATGACAAAGCATCAATCTGAGGGGTGTGTATTGAATAAAAGAGTCAAAGATACAAAACCTTCTTTATTCTTATAATCCTTACTACTTAATATCAATCAAAGTTTTGGTATCCCACGATAACAACATGAAATTCTTGCAAGTTCTTTGAAAGAAGAATTAAGAAGAACTTGAAGATCAAGCATCCTCCCTAAATATCTAATCCTCTAAGAAGAGAAGAAATGTATAGAAGAACCTATGTAGTGAAAATTAATGCATCTAAGTATAGCATAGAAGAAACAATTTAATGATTTTTGGATAATCAATTAAACATATTGTTCAATGTATTACTCAGTGCATAACACAACTTTGTAGAAGGATGTCAAGGAGGTTGATACTCAACCTAGCCTTCCCCAAATATCTATATTACCTCAAATATATGCAAAAAATGATTATGAAATCACTTGAAACACTCACATGTACACAATGTTGTCATAAGTAGAAACCAAAACCCTTTGGTTATCTCCAAGTTGAAAGTATTACAACAATATTACAAAAATTTACTCCAAGTATCAACCCTTTTTCATTATAGAAAAATAATATATATAGAGTGATACAAAAATATCATATCATCTATATATATATATATATATATATATATATATATATATATATATATATTTCTTTATCCAAAACTTTGGATAATGTTCATAACAACTTGAATTAAAATAGAAATTGTTCCTTTAATGTCTCCTATTGTGGCTTGGTGACTGTATTTGGGTTCGATGTATCTGATTTTGTTCTGTCTTTGTCACTCGAAATATTGAACTAGTCTGGTTAGTTGTTGATATACTCGATTCATAGATTGAACTTATCTAATCAATTTAACTAACTGTTCCCATTCTTCATCCATTGGATAACCTATATCAATCATTTTCCTGTATTATTCATCTACTTTAGCATATTTTTCAAAAGAGTGTTTTACTGCCAATAAATGTTTGATTTCATAGAAAATAAAAAGATCATCAACGAACATCTAAAGTAAGCTTTGACCACTTCGTTCCCCCTTTATTCCAACAAACTTTGACATGTATAACACTTCATTGTTCAATAATATTTGATAATGCTCCTCTGTTAGCATATGGCCTTGTGAATTCTTGAAAGAGGGAAGACTTTCCTGCTATAGAAAAGAAAATTTTCTATAAAATTTATTAATTTTTACCTGCAAATTCTCACACTTCTCTTTGGTCTTAAGCATAAGAGTTTTCTTCATAAGAACTTTCATGGTTTGAATGACTCTGTCAGTTCTATCCTCAATCCTTAACTGTTCCAGTTTTTCTCTTGACTTTCTCATCAAAGCTTTAATGATTTGACTTGTTAATCCAGGTTTATTTCCTAGTTCAATTTTTATTTCATCAATAGCTTCCTTTGTTCTTTCCAATAAGTCTTCTTGCTCCACAATGATTTCAATATAATGCCATAGATCAGACACACATGACATAATCTCCATCCAGATTTTCTCTTTTGTTTGTGTCAAACACTGAACACTGTTAGAACTACTCAAATAATGCTCTAGTTGTTTTTGCAAATTATAAGTTTTTTATAACTCGACCACTAAAGCATTATCTGACTTGATCTTATTTTGTTTTGCTTTGTCAATTTTTTCTTTCAATTTATCAATCTCTACATTATTTAATGTGAGAGAAGATAATGCTTCAGTCAATATTTTTGTAGTACCATATCTTGTTGAACACGTCCCCATTGTTGGAATCAATGTACTGCCAATTTGTTCTTTCTCCTTTAATAATTCCACCATATTTGTTTCCATATTTTGTATTTTCATGTTTCATTCAATTATAATGGATAATAAATATTCCTTCTCCTTTTCTAATTCCCCTACTTCCAGAGTTTGTGGACGCTTTGTTGTAGGAAGTCTCAATTTCTTTCGGAGAGCCTAGATGTCTTCATTCTTCTTTTTAATAATTTCCTAAGTTGCATTACTATCTTTAGGATTCAAGCCTAATTTTATCACAATATCTTCAAGAGATTTAATTCTAGTACATTTTTCAAGATAGGATGCTCTTTCCATTTTAAGCTCTAAAAGAGTATTATTTAAAGAATTATGTAATTTGGACATGTTGCTGGAAGAACTAGTGAGAGTGGAGTAAATCATCTCACTAGTTTGTATGTGCAAATCTATCTGATCAATTGGATGAATTCGTTTAGTATCAAAATAAAGCACAAAGGTTTAAAATCTTCAGCAACTCTAGCTCTAGGGAATTTACCTTCAAGAAATGCTAATTTAAATTCACCTTTCTCAATATCTAAAGTTGAAAGCAACCTATTTTTTGTGGAAGAAGTCTGCTTCTATAATTGAGTATAACTTATTGCTTTCAGAGACTCATTATTTTTCTTCAATTCCAAGAATTTAGAAAATATGTTTTGGTTAGAAGAAGAAGGAGATGATTTTTCCTCTATTATTTCTCTTTCTTGCAATCTTAATACAGGCTCGCCTGAAAGCATCATTGTAGCAGGTGAAGAAATATCAGAATATACAATTTATGACATTGTTCCCTCCACATTCCTTGTTTTGTGCCTCTTATATACTCTGAATTGATCCGCTTATGACTCTGATACACTTAGAATTGTCCTCTTAATCTCCTTTTCTTTCAATTGAGATGTTGTTAATACCTTTGGTCCCATTGATTGTTCCATTGTTTTCTCTTTTTTCAACTCGTGTAGTGCGTTTTCTTCCCAGGTTTCCTTGTTGGCAAACTTTTCTATTTCTAGTTTAAACACATTAATGTAAGGAGAAGATTTTTTCTCAACTCTTAGTGTTGAAATTCTCCTTATTAGGTCATAGGGAAAACTGAAAATCAACTTGAACTTCATCTATGCTAGTAAATTATCTACCTCTTTATTAGCAGCTCTAGTATTAACAACAAAAGGACCAACTTGAGCCTTGAGTTTGAACTGAGTTTTTTTCTCCCTTGACACAAAATGAATTTCATCAACAGTTAAGTTTTGTCTTATGTACTCAAGGGAAAAAATTTGCATTGGGAGAAATAATGGTAATTTATATGGTGGCAGTTCACAACCATAAACTCTGATCTCTATGGAATTTTTGTACAAGTACCAGTCTCCAATTCTGATTTGTTCACTCAATTGTAGAATTCTTTTGATTTCAACTAGAATTCGTGGAACTATATCAGTGTTGACAAGATAAAGTGAAACATGCAATAATTGATCAACAAAGTCACTTAAAGAGAATTCCTTTGAATTCTTCTAGACCATTGAAGCCTAGTGAATGACAAACTTATGTTTACCCTGCATGTCCTATTTATGTAGTGGCATCCTAAATATTTTTAATTGATAGTATAGGAATAATTAAACCAATATAGATTGATGTTTAAAGGCCCTCTCATTCCCAATTTTTAAAAATTTCTCATGTATGTTATTAGAAATAAACTGACTAAAGCCAAATAAAAAAGCATCTTTCTAGATGCAAAAAATGACAAAAAACCCAAAATAGCCTCATCGACCAATTCATCACTATGATATCCTAATAGGAAACAAAGGATAGAAATAATTTTCCATACATCTCATGAAACATAGTTGAAGAGTAGAGTTGATTGTGGTAAGGAAGTTCAACTCCCTCTGACAGGAAAAACTCAAAAATGGAAGCTCTTTGTTGGAATGTGAGCTTTTGATAAAATTCCAATAAGGCTTCAGTTGAAAATACGTGTAGATAACTTGGAACATTTATATTCAAATCTTGGAGGATAGACTCAAGGATTATGTAGAACAGGGGTTCACCATTCCTAGCTATAATTTCTTTTTCACTAGGTAGATACCTATCTACACACGAGGTTACAAATTCAGGGAAGTAGTGTGTATGAGGAAAATTGAATTGCGGTAACATAGACTCCCATAGGTTAAATTCATCATTGTTATCTTCAAATCTCTAAAATGCCTAATTGTGCAACTCATACAAATCGAACTCACACTTGGTTTCTACAATTTCGGCATCTAAATCTACCAAAGGTAATTCATTAATTTTCAAAATTGTAAATGACACAGGGTTTTTAGAATGAGACTACCCCTTCCCTTTCTGAGTGCGAAGAAATGAGGAAAATTGAAATACCAGAATAGTTATAGATGATGTGCAGACCTGTAACTAATATCCCTTGTTGCTTTTTATAACTATCGTTTATGATAATCGGTTTGAATAGATACAAATGGCTTGTATGACAATTGTGAATTGTTATGGTTTTATACGGGGGTAGCTATCCATTTTCAAATTAAATGGATGGGAATAGATAACAGAAATCCATCGTTGGCAAGTAAAATAAATGCAATCGAATTGCCCGTAATAGCTAGTTGAAGATGGCAACAGAACTAAACGACATCATATACAATTGGGTAGCAGGAATTATAACAGAGGATAATTATAACGGAAAGGTAGCGGAAAGCTAAATTTGGCAGAAAGAATTATGAAAATCGAAGGCGGTTTGCTGGGGTGTAATGGTTGTAAGCGGAATTAAGTGGAGGGCGTGCACAATTCTCTCGTGTGCGCCACATGAGGTTTCCCGGTTTCGAGGAAACCATTCATTGTGGACCCCCCCCTCGCAAGTTAAACGTCAGACATGGGGGGGTTCAGCAACTAAATATTGGTCATAGATCATCGCGGGAGCAATTCTCGTCGTTGGAATCTGCACAGTGCTTATCAAGCACCTTTTATTTTTGGAAATAAAATAAATTACATTTTAATTTGAAAATAAAATATTTATTGTATTTGGAATTTATAAATTTATGCCATATGTTTAGCAGAGGATAATTATGATGGAAAGGTAGCAGAAAGCAAACTTTCGCAGAGCAAATGATGAAAATTGGAGGTAGTTTGTTGGGGGTAGGGTTGTAAGCATAATTAAGTGGGGGGTTCGCAATTCTCCTGCGCACCATTTGTTTTATTCAGGTTTTGGGCATTCATTGTGTACCTCCTTGTTGTAGAAGCTACAACCACCCTCCAAAATTTTGCCTATGCTTCAATTTTGGAGCCTCCCTTCTTATCCACAATAACTCATCTTGCACTAATCCAAGTATTCATGCTTTGACTGAGACTTATCTTTTTCATTTTACTTTTGCTAGCTCACTTAGTTGATTCTTCTAAGTCAAAATTTGATCTCCCAACTTGGTCTCACGGAAGTCAAGGGCTTGCCTCCAGAAACTACACAATCCTTGAGGGCAAACAGCCTTGATGATAGGAATTGCGCAGTCTTGACTACAAGTCAGCCTTGAGCTCAAAAATTGTGCAATCATGAGAGGCAGCCTAGCATTGAGCCCAGAAATTTCAAAACCCTCACTAAGCTCAGAAACTACGTAGTGCCCTGAGCCGAAAAGTTTCCTAGCTCCCCAGAACTATGCAATATTTCCCACCAGTGTGCATGGCAAGTTTCCCCTAAAAAAAAAAAATCCCTAAAATAGGGATATATTTTAGTATCTTGAAGGAGGCACTTGCGTTATTTTTAGAAACTTCCACCAAGTGTCGTTTTTTCCTTAATTTTAGGCATGCATGTCATAAACCATAATTTTCCAAAATCTATTTAATCGATGCTTCTAGAGATCATTTTCACACTTAATCTTGGAGCTTTAGCATTCCTGAGGAGATCAAGGAATCTTCGGTGCGATCATCGTCGCTTTTCCGGGTGAGTTTTTCTTTTGTCGTCTTTTGCCGCTTTTTTTGTCATTTTTTGTTGTTCGGCTTATGTGAGTGTTGTTTCACCTATTTCTCTTCATGGTTTCTGGTTTTTAACTTGTAGAAATGTTTTTTTAAGTTTTAGATTTCCTTTCCCAAGTATCGCATTAGTTTTCCAATTTTTGCACCTATGGTCGTTGTTGCGACGACTCTCCTCGCATACTTCATTTTCCTTCCATTTGATTAATTGTTGCACTTGATTCATATGAATTTACTTACACTTAGTCATATATACACTCAAATTCACACTATCTCTCAAATCTGCTTGTTTTCCACACTTACCTTGAGTAGACTTGCATTCCCCTTAGCCAGTTTTCACTTTGCCAAGCTGGCACTACGCAATCATAAGGCTCAAGTCATAAGCTTGGTCTCTAGGATTGCGCAGTGTGTAGTCCAAGTTGGTTCCAATTGCGCACTGCGCATTTCCAGGAGTCAGACTGTCATCCTTGGCCACTTAGACTGCACAATGTGCAGTCTCTCCCAGGCCTCTGCACATTGCGCAGTTTGAAGCCACAAGTGCTACACATGAAGAAGAAATCACCATGGCCCACTCTTCCTTTGTATATTGGATTATACAATATAAGGAAATTGAAATTCATGGATGTTGAGGCAAAGGAGATAGTGAGATTTGAGTTCGACACTCGGGACTTTAATCTGTATGATCCCCGCAGTATTTGTAAACAACATTATGTGAGAGTTTACTTTCTGTAGATCGGCAGGGAATTCCATTAGCCATAGGAAGTTCCATGGAGGTACTATTAGAGTGCCTCCAGACTCCATGAGCAGGTCATTTTAGTAGGGACTTCACAGGTTGCTCCACAAATAGTAGCAACTCTAGAAGTAACAGCAGCACAAGGAAACAATCCCATGCAGGACAAGTGAAAGAGGAAGATTGCTAATAGTCCGGAGGGAGAACAAAGCTGCAAGATGAAGGTAGATTCCATTCTCATGAAAGAAGCTTTGGTAGTAGAAGCAAAGAGGAAGCAGAGGATACAGAGAGCAGAGCTGAGGAAGAGAGAAAAGCAGAGGTTGCAGGAAGCAAAACGAAAGCTGTGGGAGATAGAGCAAAAGTTGAAGGAAGAACAAGAGTTGATGAGGAGAGAACGAGAATAGAAGAAGGAGGAGGAAGAATAAAAAAGGCAAGGTGTCACGACAGAGGAAACAACGTTGATGCAAGTTTAAGAGTAGGAACAGGAACAACCAGTAGTTGAGGAGGAAGGTGAACAAATGTAGAATTGGGAGCTTGCTCAGCAAATTGAGCAAAATATTGAAGTGATAGACATGGAGATGGAATAGGAGCCATAGAATGAAGATGTTGATCTGATGCCGAGAGAAACATAGGTCATCCCTCAGTCTCCACCACCTCCAGTAGCAGAGCCAGCCCCGAGCGAGCAAGGGGATGTTGTTCACCTTAATGATGATCTGATAATGGATGTGTATAATCTATCATTCGATGAGTTCTAAAGTAGGATTGTACACACACGGATAAAGTACTTTCTGGATGATTACACATCACCTGCATGCGTTAGAGAAAGGGTGATAGTGAAACACCAGGAAGCATCCAAATTCCATTGTCGAAGCCAACTTGGCCTATGCAAGAGCAACAAGATAAAACATTCAGTATTTGATGGTCGAGAATGAGAAACTGGCACAGAACTTGTGGGCTCCTAGGAAAGAGGGAGAACAACTCTGCGCAGCAACGCAAAATGTAGTTTCTGCAATGGTTTACTTCGAGGAGATGAGAGCAGTGATACTTGCTAAAGTATCAACACTTGGAGAAACCAAGAGGAAGCTCTATGAGGGTTTTGTCACCGTACATAAACCATTTTTCAGTTTGCATGGCCTACAGCAGAAAATAAAAGAGTTTGTTAAAACTCTCAAGAACATACAATCTTCCATTACTTATGTGCAAGAGTGGACAATGCGATAAAAAGGGGCACCACTTGACTTAGTGAATAAAATGAAGCTACGAGTAGAGCTGGAGAAGCCAAAGGTTAGAATGTTAATTCAGAACAAGAAGCAACTCGCCTCATTCATTGGAAGCATTCAAACCTCATATGTACGGTTATTCAGTAGTTTGGATGTCTTGGTGAGAACACACCAGATCTCATCAGTCAGTTCACTCAACAAAGCTAAACCCAAGAACCAAGTTCAATAGGAGGTTGAAGATTACTTGGAGAAGCTAAGACAAAATACCACCAGGGAAGACTTGGAGCTCAACAAACATAACATGAAAAATTTCATCGGTGGTCATGTCAAAGTTAGAACAATGTTTCTCATGCTTCATAACAAGTTGGACACAGGTTCCAAGACAGTCTACCCAGATTCCATGGAGGCCAGAGTATGATTCCATCCATACACCATCATGCAGTTTGGCGAAACCATCACATAGTACCAAGATTAACACCAATATGTGACCAAGAAGAAGCAAGTGGAGGTTGTTGAGCTAGACTTCACCCAAACTCAAGCATCATAGTGTTGTGTCTTGTTAGGCTGCCAAGTTGTCTCTACCCTATTTTTTCTTATATGGGTACAAGTGTAAAATGTAATATTATTTGTAATTATGTTGTAAGTGAAATTCCGGACCCGATGGGTTTTATAAACCCGGTTTGATAAAATTGAAATGTGGTAAAAAGGGATTTTCCATGTATTAACTCGTTTCGGCGTAAAAACCGAAATACAAAGGAAGAAGGCCCCGAAGCGATGCGATATGATCTGGACCGTCAGATCGCGAGATCAGATCGACGGCTAGGATTAAATCAACGATCGACGATCGGCGATCCCCAATAGCCGGGCTATGCGATTTGCGATAGCCGGACCCGATACGATTATAGGGCGGATTCTATAATTTTTGAAGTCCGGGAATTTGATTTTTCAATGTATTTCCCGTGTATTTGGAATTTAACCCATATGCTTAAGCGATGCGATATTACACCTAATGGCAAACCTGATAGGGTTATAGGGGCAATTTAATGGATTCTCAGGTCCGGAAATCACGCCCGATAGTGTATTTTTCAGAAATTCTCTGTGTAATGGGATTTTCCCAATTTTCAGGTTTTTGCCAGAGAAACAGCCATGATCCCTTTGTAACACCTCCTAATCATCATGCCATGCTGCAAGCAGGCATTCTACAAGAAATGATGCATTCTACAACCACAGAACCACAAAGCCAGGTGGCCAATCTAATTGATGGGGAGCAGAAAATCCGCAGAGCCACAGAGGGAAGATTATACGCAGAGAAACAGCCAGGGAAGCTGAAAAGCCTGGAAAATGCCTCAAAGGAGATAGAGAGCTCAATTGAGAGGGGGAACGAAAACAAGCAGTGCAGAAAGAAAAAGTTGAAGCGCAGAGCAGCCAAGGGAGTCACTTGGAGTTCAAGCGGTAAGCCAGAGGGTTGTAAACTAACCGAGAGCCGAAGAAACTAGAGCCAAGAGCTAGAGCCAAGAGTGAGAGCCAGAGCGAGAGCCGAGAGCCAAAGCAAGAGCCGAGAGCCAGAAAGCCAAAAGCTTCAGAGCCAGGGAGAGATGGTGCTCTGAGCCCATTATTCATGTGTAAAACAGTGGAGTTGAGCCAATAGCTTGTAAAAGGACTTTTCCATAATCCCAGAGAGCCTAGTCGAGTTGATTAGAGCTCAAGGAGATGTAGCCTAAGAGTTTTGGGTGAACTCCTCATTAAATTGTTGTTGTATGTATTTGTTTTACTACTGCAATTATTCACTGTTATATGTATTTATACATCAGTTTAAGCAAATTAATTCACAGCACATAAATAGTTCTAAAACAGGCATAAGCATACACCTATATTGTTAAGCACACATTTAATTCCGCATTGGTTAATCAATAAGACTTGGGAATATTTAAGCTTTGGAAGTGGGAGAGGTTCTTGCAAGTTAGACAAGAAGCCTAAGTGCCCCATTTTCATATCAGGTGGCATCGGAGCCTAAGTTTGGTTAACCCCACCTTCAAAGAAGGTTATATCAGAATGCTTGATTAACAAAGCAAAGATTGCTTGTCTGAAAGGTGTTTAAACAGCAAGAGGCTGATTGTATGCTTGGTTTGCAGACTGACTATTGTTTAAGTTTGCAGAGGTGAAGGGAAAGCTATTGATAGCTCAGTCCAGGAAGGACAAGAAGGAAGAAGGGCTAAAGGAATTCTTCTATCCCAAAGGACCCCAAAGCAATCCTTGAAGCACAAGAGGTTTGTTGCAAAAGGTTGCTTAAATAAGCTCTTTAATAATCTTGTTTGAAGTTCTTTTGTTCATTGGTATAATGACAACTTCTACAAGTTTATCCTCAAATTCCTCCTCCATCACAAGACTCTTTAATGGAGACATGAAGCAAGACTTGTTCATCATGATGGACAAGGTGAGAGAAATGTATGAGGATGGAAGGAAGAGCAGCATACTTAGAGAGCAGTTGAATTCCATGAAGGAAGAGAAGCAGTTGCTTGCTGAAAGACTGTAGGAAATGGAGAGGCAACTTCATATTGCAAATATGAACCTAAAAAGGATGCATGAGTTGGAGTCACAGATCTTTGTTGCCAAAGAAGCCTTGGTCAAGTATCAGCTTGAAGAAGAGGTAAACCATTCCAGTTTCTCTTCAAATTCCTCTAAGAATGTTTATATTAGTTCTTTTGAAAAACATACTAGAGGCATAGGTTCCAATCTAATGTCCAAGATGGGCTATGAAGGAAGGGCTTGGGAAAGCATTCACAAGGTATTGTTGAACCAATAGTGGTTGAGGAAAGGCCTAAGTATTTGGGTCTTGGCTATGGACAGTCTTATGGAGAGAGTTCCAAAGCTGCCATGAAGGTCGTTGAAACAGCTCCAAGAAGGGGTTGCATTGCAGAGTGTGTCTATTCTGGAAGAATGCAATAGCTTGAAACATCATTTGCAGGATCCAGGTGTTCAGAGGCACACACTTGAACCAGAGAGATGGGGAGACTCTGACAGCCTTGAAGAGATTGATGGTGTTCCAAAGGGAGCCACTTCTTCATTCAATTCACCTCCTCATGAAGGCAATAAAGGTGAAAGAGGCAGGTATAAATCTGGTTCTAAACACATTCCTTTTGATTTTGCAAAGCATGGTAAATTTCCACATAAGCATGGGAAAAGAATTGCATGTTCCTTTTGTGGTTTGGATAACCATCATGTTTCTAGATGTTGGAAGAGAATGGCCACATATAGGAAACTTTTGAAGGAAAGGAAGCAAGAAGCCAAAGGTACATTGGATAAGGCAAATCATGTTGACAAGAGGATGCACATGTGTTGCACTTACTGCCATAAGCAAGGGCATCTTGCTGAAATGTGTTGGACTCTGAATCCAACAATGCTTCCACAAAACCTGAAGAAAGTGGAAAGAGAAGATGGCAGAAATGCAAAGGAAGATTCCATGGATGATGTGTCTCAGGATGATTCACATGATGATGTCGATGTGCAGACAAAGGTAGTACCTTTGAAAGCGATTGGTAAGAAACGGTTAGAGTTCTTATCCGATTAATATTGCATGTCTATTGATGCATCTGTTTGCATTTCTTGTTGCAACATTATATTTCATTTTAGCTTCGAGAGTACAGTGTGCTTAAGTGAAAGTTGAAGGATGAAGTGCATGCATGAGCATGAGATGCATGAACACAAGGATGTTGATGATTTCCTTGTTTTTGAACATGCTTGTGTAATTATCTTGCAGGGTTGATTGCTTTGACATGCATGTGATGCCATGTTGACTTGGGAGAAGTTAACTTGGCCTCCAAATGGAGATAATGATGAAGTGTTTCATCTTTTGGAAAAAGAGTCCTAATGGTCTTTTTCTACATGCTTGACTTGAAGGGTCATTTGTTTAAAGGCATGTTTTGTGGGCTTGGTATCTAGTCCATCATTTGTATGCAGATGTAAGACATGGAGGTGTTCACAAGATGTGAAATCTGTTTCTTTTCTTGAAGCAGGAGTTTAGTCCATCCAGTTGTTGTCTGTATTCCTATTGTTGTTAACAGTTGTTGTTGATAGCTTTTCAAACAGGTACAAATGAAAGTTTTGTGGAGCAGGTGTACTTCACATTTGTTTGAGCCACCTTGGATCAATGATCAAGGCAGAGAAGTTCAACCTACCTTTTATGACCATCTAAGCAGGAGTTCTGCAGGAAGGCAAGGAGGAAGGCAATTCTTCCCAGCAAGACCAACATATCCAGGAGGGAAAGTGGTCAAAGGCTTTGGTTCGGAGGCACTATGAAATGAAAGTGTATGGAGGCTGAAAGAAGAGGGTGTTGTTACTCTCAGGTACTGTTTAGATCAGTATATCAATCTTTTGGAGACCAAAAGTTCTTTTAGTGGGAAGGCGTGATCAAAAATGGATTTTGGATAGACTCCTAAGTCTAAGTGTTCCCCACTGAGGAAAATGAAATTCCAAGGAAGTTCCTAGAAATAGCCCCATTGCATAGATATTTTCATTCTGAATCTACTACAACTTGAATGGGAAAAAATGGAGTTAGGATGCAAAAGTTATGGCAGAAAGAAGATGCCCTTTGTTCTTTGGAAAAAGAGGCAAATCTTCTTTAAAATGGCCTAAAAGGATTTATGAAGAAAAATCGCATCGAAGGAGGTCCAAGGTGGACTTAAGCGGAGAAGGGAAGCACCCCCGATTGCCAATCCCTGACATATCGGGTTGGAGGCAGGCTTGTGTGTATATAACCTAAGGCGAAACCCGGGCCAATGCGATATCGCGATCGCTAATATCGACGGATCACAATCAGCGACGGCATAAGACAAGGGACGGACCCCCGGGGCTATGCGACGAGTGATTGCAATATATCGCATTGCAATGTCACCTCGCGGCGATATAAAAGGGGCGATAATGCATGTGACTAGCGACTAGCGGAAGCCAGACCCGATGGGTTTTATAAACCCGATTTGATAAAATTTGAAATCTGGTAAAAAGGGATTTTCCATGTATTAACGCGTTTCGGTGTAAAAACCAAAATACAAAGGAAGAAGGCCCCGAAGCGATGTGATATGATCTAGACCGTCGGATCGCGGGATCGGATCGACGGCCAGGATTAAATCGGCAATCCCCGATAGCAGGGCTATGCGATTTGCGATAGCGATAGCCAGACCCGATACGATTATAGGGCAGATTCTATAATTTTTGAAGTCCAGGAATTTGATTTTTCAATGTATTTCCTGTGTATTTGGAATTTAGCCCATATGCTTAAGCGATGCGATATTACACCTAATGGCAGACCTGATAGGGTTATAAGGGCGATTTAATGGATTTTCAGGTCCGGAAATCACGCCCGATAGTGTATTTTCAGAAATTCTCTATGTAATGGGATTTTCCCAATTTTTGGGTTTTTCCAGAGAAACGACCACGATCCCTTTGTAACAGCTCCTAATCATCATGCCACGCTACAAGCAGGCATTCTACAGCCACAGAGCCAGGTGGTCAGTCTAACTGACGGTGTTAGGCCCCTATACTACTAGTGTAACCCCTTATTGTTATTAGTATAACCCACTTATTATATTGATGTACCCATGTAGTGCCCATATTGTTACTATTGTGCCCCATAGAAGCCCACTATTGTTATTATTGTGCCCTTACATTATTATTGTTATGTCGGCTCTGATTATGTTATGACCCCTTAGACTCCTATATATAGAAAGGAGGTATTTTCATTTGTATCATCAAAGAATTGTTCATTTATGTAATGTAAAGGAGGTTTCCCCCTCGAAGAGGCTGAATTCTAAGGCGTTGATCTATCTTTTCTATCTTTTCTTGAGCTGGTTCATAACATTTGGTATCAGAGCTTTGGATTCTAGGGTTTCACTGCTCCAAACAGGTCATCGTGGAATTTTCACTATAACTTTTTTTCTGTGACATTTCAAAAGTTGCAAAAAAAACCCATTTGAGAAGAAATTGCGCTGAACCTTGGGTCCGAATTTTAGAGCTTTTAGCGCGATATTTTCGGAGATATGATCTGAGGAAGTTGGTCTTTTTGCAGACTCTTGAATTACATTCAAAACAGGTGACCTGGGGAAAATCGTCATAACTTTCTCTCTGAGGATCGGATTGAAATTTCATAAGAAGGTACAGAAAGAGGACGAACTGTAGTTTCTTGTATGCATTTTTCAGATCCAAAGGTTGAACCAGTGACTCGTGGCACATCGTACAAGTTCGCTCTACTGAACTAATCTATAATCAAGTCACTGTGGGAGGTTGTGCATAACTATTTCTTAGAGAATCCAATTTGAATAAGACTGGTGGCATTGGAAAGAGGACATAGAGGGCTACTATAGGTCACAATTTTAGAGCTTAAAGATCCAAAAGTACAGAGTTATAGTTGTTTCAAGGTCGAGCTCCTAAAATCAAGAAAAAACAAGATGAGGAAGTTTGATGGCAAGGATCCGGTAAATTGGATACTTCAGATGGAGCAATATTTTGATCTACATGGTGTACAACTGTTACAAAAGGTATGTATTGCATCTTCATATTTAGAACCAGATCAATTTTTATGGTACGAAGGGCTTTGTTCTCGTAAACAACTTGTTACTTGGTCAATTTTCACGGAGGAAATGATAGCACATTATGAGGATACAAAGAGCAACACCTTCTTTAGAGCAACACCACAACAATTGGAAAGAGTAAAAGGGCTTTGTGACATATTGGAAAGCAAAATAATGGAAACCAGGAAGCATACCCCTCACAACTATAAAGATGGAAGTGTTGTTTCTCCTAGCCTTCAACAACCTACAAGGGTTACACCACAACAATTGGAAGAAAAAAGAGAAAAAGGGCTTTGTTACAATTGTGATAGCAAATGCACTAAAGGTCATAAGTGTGCTGAGAAGAAATTATTTTACATAGAATATGAAGAGGAGGAAGAAAAGGATCAAGAAAAATCAAAAGAAGAAGATATTCGCCAGGACCCCACCCCAGAGAAAGAAGAAATGAATCAGACGATATATTGTAAAGCATTGGCAGGAATTACCACTCCTCGAACTCTCAAGATAGAAGGACATATCAAGAAGAAAAAGGTGCAAGAAGTGAAAGATCACATCAAGAAAGAAGAAATGAATCCAACCATATCTTGTAATTCATTGGTCGAAATTACCACTCCTCAAACTATCAAGATAGAAGGACATATCAAGAAGAAAAATGTTCAAGAAGTGAAAGATCACATCGAGCATCAAGAAATGAATCCAACCATATCTTGTAAAGGATTGGAAGAAATTACCACTCCTCAAACTCTAGAGATAGAAGGACATATCAAGAAGAAAAAGGTTCAAGTAGTGAAAGATCACATCGAGCATCAACAACAAGTTCTCCAACTTTTAAAGGATAACACCACTTCAATGCAAAATCAAACGAAACAACAGGTAGATCAACATTGTAGTGAAAAATGTTTTGATGTAGGTGATTGGGTATTTTTACTGCTACATCTCAAGCAAGCTATTTATGAGAAGGAAATGTTGGCAATACTACATGCACTTAAAAAATGGCGACCTTACCGAATGGGAAGACTCTTCAAGGATGAGGATGTGGAAGCATTGTTTTGTGCTATTTCTATTATCCAACCAGATTGGATAGAAGAAGCAAGGGATGAATGGAAGAAGGACGAAGAAGTATGGTCACTTATTCAAAAGTTGCAAAAGATCTCAATTCAAACAATATTGCCAGAAATTGAAGAGGAAGGAAAAATCATATTGGAACCTAGAGTAGTCACAGAAACAAGAACCCGACAGCTACGAAATCAATAAATTTCAGAGTATCTCATCAAGTGGAAGAACTTACCCACTAAAGATTCCACATGGGAGGACAAGAATTTTATACAGAAGCATCAAGAACTACTCAAGCGTTGAGGACAATGCTTTTTGAAGGATAGGGGCACGTTAGGCCCCTATACTACTAGTGTAACCCCTTATTGTTATTAGTATAACCCACTTATTATATTGATGTACCCATGTAGTGCCCATATTGTTACTATTGTGCCCCATAGAAGCCCACTATTGTTATTATTGTGCCCTTACATTATTATTTTTATGTCGACTCTGATTATGTTATGACCCCTTAGACTCCTATATATAGAAAGGAGGCCTTTTCATTTGTATCATCAAAGAATTGTTCATTTATGTAATGTAAAGGAGGTTGCCCCCTCGAGAGGCTGAATTCTAAGGCGTTGATCTCTCTTTTCTATCTTTTCTTGAGATGGTTCATAACAGACAGGGAGCAGAAAAGCCGCAGAGTTGCAGAGGGAAGATGATACGTAGAGAAACGGCCAGGGAAGCTGAAAATCCTAGAAAATGCCTCAAAGGAGACAGAGAACTCAATTGAGAGAAGGAACGAAAACAAGCAGCGCAGAAAGCAAAAGTTGAAGCGCAGAGCAGCCAAGGGAGTCACTTGGAGTTCAAGTGGAAAGCCAGAGGGTTGTAAACTGACCGAGAGCCGAAGAAGCCAGAGCCAAGAGCTAGAGCTAGAGCCAAAGCCGAGAGCCAGAGCTAGAGCTGAGGGCCAAAAAGCCAAGAGCTTCAGAGCCAGGGAGAGATGGTGTTCTGAGCCCATTGTTCCTATGTAAAACAGTGGAGTTGAGTTAAGAGCTTGTAAAATGACTTTGCCATAATCCCAGAGAGCCTAGTCGAGTTGACTAGAGCTCATAGTCGAGTTGACTAGAGCTCAAGGAGATGTAGCCCAAGAGTTTTGGGTGAACTCCTCATTAAATTGTTGTTGTATGTGTTTGTTTTACTGCTGCAATTATTTACTGTTATATGTATTTATACATCAGTTTAAGCAAATTAATTCACAGCACATAAACAATTCTAAAATAGGCATAAGCATACACCTATATTGTCAAGCACACATTTAATTCCACATTGGTTAATCAATAAGACTTGGGAATATTTAAGCTTTGGAAGTGGGAGAGGTTCTTGCAAGTTAGACAAGAAGCCTAAGTGCCCCATTTCAGATCAATACACCATCACGCAGTTTGGCGAAACCATCACATAGTACCAAGCTTGGCACCAATATGTGACCAAGAAAAAGCAAGTGGAGGTTGTTGAGCTAGACTTCACGCAAACTCAGGCATCATAGTGTTGTGTCTTGTTAGGCTGCCAAGTTGTCTCTACCCTATTTTTTCTTATATAGGTACAATTGTAAAATGTAATATTATTTGTAATTATGTTGTAAGTGAAATTCCGAGTGTCAATATTGGAATATGAAGAGCCATCATGTAATGCACTATGTCATTTTGTAAAGAAGTTGAAGAGTCATGAGGGTAATTTAAAGGTCACAAAGGGGAGTTGAAGAGTCAACCCCTCTTGTTATAAATAGAACCTCATAACTCATGTAATGGGATTTTGGGAGTCTAGCTTTTGGCTAGGCTTAAGCTTAGAAAGAGCTTGGGAGTATTTTCAAGAGCCTTGGCTTCTCCGTAGCGTAAAGTGAGTATACTTATTTAGAGGAGCAGGTGTTCTTGACTGTAATGTTCCACTATTGGGGATAGTGGTTGTCAATGGTGTATGTATGAATGTATCTGTCACTTATAATAATAAAATCAAAGCCAACACACTTCCATGCATATGTTGTGAATATAGTAGGACTATTCTTGTTGTATTTGCAATGTATGTTATTTAACCTACGCTTATGCTTATGAACTATTTCATTTGAATTTGTATGAATCTTGTTGAATTTGTGTTGTTGTATCAACTCATCACTTTAACTTGTGGAAAATTCTGCATCTTAGCTTGTGATGTCATTTCTCTCTTTTGTTCCTTTCAAGTTGCGTACTAATACAGGATTCCAAGGGGTGCACTTCCTTTTCCCTTCATGTGTTGGAACCTTCATGCATCGCACTTGACTCTCCAAAGGGTCACACACATGCTCTCACCCAAAGTTATTGTACTTCCCTCTACGCGTTTACACAGTCAAGGCATAACATTACCACCCACTACTGAGCTCTTACTCCAAATAGTGTGAGGTCTAGTTGGGACTTCATATCGAGGAGATCCCCTGAATGTTGGTAGGTCCAGCACCGTCAACATTTCTGGCGCTAGAAGGAGCACCAAATGACAAGCTAAGCCCTTGAAGTTTGTTTTGAATTTCTGCACACATTTAATGACTTCTCATCAAATCATAACCTGACATGTTTTTCCACACAAGCATATCTGAAAGTGTTGACAAGAATTATTGATGACTTATCCAATCTGAAATTCAATGGCGAGGGTGAAATAACCTTATTTGAACATACCGCACAGTTTCTTTATTTATGCACATAGCACAATATCCACTATGAGGATGTTGTTTGTAGGTTGTTCATTCTCATGTTTGAAGGGCACGTGCAAGAATGGTGTAACACATTTCTTACTGACTCCATTCACTCTTTCGAACAACTTTTCATAGATTCATGTTGTGCTTTCAATCTCTATGACGTAAAGCGGTTAATAAGAAAATTTTAAAATTGTGAAAAGCACCTAATGAATCCGTTTAGGATTTTCATGATCATTTGATCCATTATTGCTTTGAATTTCCTAAAGATGAAGTTGAATGGTCTTTCTTGGTAGATAGATTTATATATCTTGTTCACATTTTAGAAAATCCACACAAGTTAGAATATTTTGAACCTATCCCAACATACCTCAGTGTTAGAGCTTTTAAACTTTAGATGGACAAGGTCATTTTTCCAAGTGACCCTTCATCACCTTCTCAACAAATAGCTCTAGTTCTGCAGGTTGAGGTGGGAGAAGTTGAGAACTCATCTGTTGATCTACCACCATCTTCTCCTACCCCACTTACTCATAATTTTAGTGCAAGTTTATACTGCGACTCTGATGGTTGTGATGAAGTGCTATCTCATCGACCTCCATCCTTTGGTCCCTCTGGTCCTCTAGATCGTGATGTGTTGTGTTCACCGCTCTCAGGTCTCTCTTTTGAAGTCCACGAAGATCAAGTTCTGGATGGAGTTGGTGTTGAATAGCCAACTTGAGATATCATTTTTTATGAGTATGTGTGGGAGTCTGAACAAGAGTTTGCAGTGAAGGATGGCCTCCTTTTTTCCACACCTCTTCTGCATTATCCTAAAATTTTCCGTGATTCTGTCATTCTTGTTCAATCTTGTGAAAATTCAGTTTCTGATGTTACTACTTTCGATCATTCATAGAAATCGTGGAATGCCATTTTTTCATTTGAATGTGGAGAGGACAAATCTTTTCTACCTGATCCTCCCAATATCTCATCTTATCTTTCTAGGAACATAGAGGGTGAAATTTCTCGTTCTCCATCATCCCCTCTTTATGATTCATCAGATCATGAGGATGCCTCTGTTTGTGATCTTGAACTTTCTGATCGTGGTTGTCATGATATTTTCATTGATTCACTTGATCACGATTTTGATTCTTCCACTATCGATCTTTCTAAGCCATTGGTCTTCGATGATCCATCTTCTAATGAATTGGAACATCCCCAAGTTGTCAAGGCACTTCAGCCCGAGTTGATGGTTATGTCAGGTTCTCGTAGCCTTGAGGTCAGTTCCACTTCCAATCATAAATGTGTTGAATCTTTTCAGGCTCCTCATCACTCGGTTGTACACATTGAAAATCAATCTATTTTATAATTTTCTTCATGTTTTCTCATTTTTCAAGTTCGAAAGTTTGTGCCTGCATGTCTTCAGCTAGTAATGTGTTGAACACCATGGTATATCCACAGAGTGCCTTTCATGCACTTTTTGTTTTTTCTTTTCTGCAAGTTCATTCAAACTTCGGACATTTTGGTTTGTATTGGATTATCTTTCTCTTTTGTTGGTATGCTTTTCTATTTTTCTTGACATGCATTCTCTCGCCTACATAGGATAGCCAATGCATCGGTGGCTGCATTGGAAGTATCACTTTACGTAATTTTGGCCTATACTCTATTTAGGTTGGGAGCAGGAGTAGTTTTTCTTTCTTTTTTGTTTCCTTTGATTTGCTTTACCTTGTTTTGGCTTCACTATTATTCTTTCCTTTGTGTGTTTTCTTTTCACCTATAGGTTAGTTTCCGCATGGCACTGTGTTTGGCTTCTCAAACAAGCTCGGTGAAATCCAAGAGAAATTTGTACTGTTGTTAACACTTGGTTATTTGTATATTCCCTCTCTTCATGGGAATCTTGTATTTCTTAGGAGTAGTTTTGCTTTCTTTCTTGTTTCTTTTGATTTGCTTTACCTTTTTTTGGTTTCACTATTATTCTTTCCTTTGTTTGTTTTCTTTTCAGCTATAGGTTATTTTCCACATGGAACTGTGTTTGGCTTCTCAAACAAGCTCGGTGAAATCCAAGAGAAATTTGTACTGTTGTTAACACTTGGTTATTTGTATATTCCCTCTCTTTATGGGAATCTTGTATTTCTTTTAGTAGATAATAATCTGATGGAAAATACGTCCCTTTTAGAGAGATTCATGGTGAAATCACAATACTTGCATTTTTAACTAGTATCGCCTACTCTAATTGGTCTTCTATTTTCGGTTAACCCTTGTCAACTAAGTCATGTAGAGAAAGGAGGGGATGAAAACCTTAACACATATGTTAGAGTTATATATAAACATCCTTCTCTGAAGGGAAAACGTCTTCTTCTCTCAATAAGTCAAGATCCCTCTTCCGCCCTATGAAATAAATAAGTGCCTATGCACAGTTCTTTGAACAAATAAAAATGAAAAATGAAAAATGAAAAATGAGAAAGGGTTTCTAAGCAGAGAAGTGAAGCGAGTAACTCCGCCAGGGTACTGTCCAGGCTCACTGGCAGTGAAGCAATGCTTATGTTCCTAAAGTGACCCTGTCGGGGTACCGTCCAGGCCTGCTGGCAGCAGAGCAACACCAGATATGAAAACTAAAACTCTAACAATCTCTTTTACTTATGCATCTAATACTCCTCATCCCAAATCGAAACAAATCAGTTTGACTTGGCTTGGTATGTGTGTTGCCAATTAAGAGAATGGTAGGGACTACATATTTAACTCAAGCTAAGTGAAGAAGTTATGATAATCAAATAATTGAACAATACTTCTAGAAGAGTTAGAGTTGATTTGCATGAGACAAGATCCATATAGAGAGTTGGAGTTTTACTAGTGTGTTGTCAGTGTTGTAGTGGCTACAATCACCCTCCAAAATTTTTGCTATGCTTTGATTTTGGAGCCTCACTTCTTATCCACAGTAGCTCATCTTGCACTGATCCAGGTATTCATGCTTCGACTGAGAATTATCATTTTGGTTTTTCTTGTGTTCGCTCACTTAGCTGATTCTTATAAGTCACAATATGATCTCCCAACTTGGTCTCACAACAGTTCTTGGCTTACCTCTAGAAACTGCACAATCCTTGAGGGAAAGTAGCATTGATGATAGGAATTGCACAGTCTTGACTTTCAGTCATCCTTGAGCTCAAAAATTGTGCATCCATGGGAGGAAACCCAACACTGAGCCCAGAAATTATGTAACCCTCACTAAGCTCATAAACTGCGCAATGCACTAAGCCGAAAAGTTTCCCATCTCTAGAGAACGACGCAATATTTCTCGACATGGTGCATGGAAAGTTTCCATGAAAAAAAAAAAGTAAAAAAGTAAAAAGAATCCCTAAAAAATAGGGATCTATTTTAGTATCCCAAAGGAGAAACTTGCATTATTTTTAGAAAATTCAGCCAAGTGTTAATTTTTCCTTGATTTTAGGCATGTGCATCATAATCCATAATTTTCCCAAATCTATTTAATCTACACTTACAGATATCATTTGCACACTCGATCTTGGAGCTCTATCATTCTTGACGAGATCAAGGAACCTTCAGTGCGATCGTCGTCAATTTTCTGGGTGAGTTTTTCTTTTGCCATCCTTTGTTGCTTTTTCTGTCACTTTTTGTCATTTGGCTTGTGCGAGTGTTGTTTCACTTGTTTCTCTTCAATTTTGTTGGTGTTTTAACTTTTTTTAACTTGTAGAAGTGTTTTTTTAAGTTTTAGATTGTCTTTCCTAAGTGTCGCATTAGTTTTTCTATTTTTGCACCTATGATGGTCGTTGCAGCAACTCTCCTCACATACTTTGTTTTCCTTCTGTTTGATTATGTGATGCACTTGATTCACATGCATTTACTTACACTTAGTCATATTTTCACTCATCTTCACACTATTTCTCAGATCTTCTCATTTTCCACACTTCCCTTAGGCAGATTTGCATTCCCCTTGGTTGATTTTCACTTTGTAAGCTAGCACTGCACAATCGTAAGGTTGAGGCCACAAGCTTGGCCTCTAGAATTTCGTAGTGCATAGTCCAAGCTGGCTCCAATTGCACACTATGTAGTTGGAGGAGAAAGTTTCTCCCAGGCCTCTCCCCAGGTTGAACTGCCCATTGCGTAGTTTCAAGCCACAAGCTTCCATCTTCGCTATTGGGATTGTGCAGTGCACAGTTCCCAAAGGAATCCAGTCCCTCTTTCAAGATAAAATTACACAATCCTCCCCATCAGTTTCTCAATTTATTGCTTGAACTTGTGTTGTAAGTATATTTTCTTAAGACTAAAATTTGTTTGCCATGAGTGTCCTTTTTGTCCCATAGGTATAGCAGTTTTTTAGCACCTCTCCAACAGTGACCGTTACCATGGAACCTAAGAGAGCTACTTCAAAGGAAACCATTCAGAGAAGTACTGGGGAAGAAGTTGAGCAAACATTAGTTGATTTTCCAGTGTATGTAGATACTCAGTTGTTTATAGAAAAGGGCTCATAATTGAGATGGTAGCAAATTAAAGTTGCTTTTGCAAAGGACTTTGAGGCAGACTTAGAGGACTGGTAGGTTTATCTTAGCATCCAGAAGTAAGGGTTATGCAAGGCTGCATGCAGGTATCCATCCTTCCCATGCACAGATATCATCAGCTAGATTATCTCACACATTGATGAGAAAACCATGACATTGAGCAGTCTCAGCGGACATAAGCTTGCCACCTTTCAGGCAGGAGACTTTTAGCAAATGTATCACTTTCCCGAGCCAATAGAGCGCATGGACTCAATCTTTTGTGCCACCCATAGCCATGTGAATAAAAGAGACATTGTCAAAGGTCGGGGGAAAGAGTCATTGAAATTTCCAAACACCCACCCATGTGTACAAGACAAAGTCCCTCAGGAAGGCCTACCAACTCTTGGTTATCTTTTCTTGTAGGATCCATGGTCAATAGAGGATGGAAACCTTTCCTGAAGGGTGGTAAGTCTTATTATACCAAGTGGTGAATGATGGGAAGTCGTTCAACTGGTCAGATCTATTGGCTTGACAGTTAAAGTCCCATGTAGCATAGGCTCGGAATCCTCCCAAGGGTGAGCGAGAAAGATTCTATATGTCCACATACTTACTAGATGCAATTTGTGCACAACAGCAGTTCCCTATCATGAACTGGACATGGACACCATGAGAAATTGTCGTGAACATCTATTGCAATTTGCTTTCAGAATGCAGTTATCGAGGAGTAATGGCATGACTAACTGACCACTTCATCATCCCGTTGTACAAGCTTATCTTTGAAGAATATCCACCTTGCATGTCATGAGAAGCAATGGAGGTGATAGAAGACATCGCAAATTGGTATTCCTCACCAGGTGGCACCTTCATTAAAGTGTTTGGCAGAGAGAAACCTCTGCGTGTTTTACCAAGGTATGCCACTAACAAACTTGTCATGCAAGAAGTATCATACCATCTCGCCACAGGGTTATCAGCAGCGCTGCACAGGAACAAGAAAGCACCATGAGCCACTCTTCCTTTGCAAATTGGATTATATGAAATAAGGAACTTGAAATTTGCAGATGTCAAGGAAAAGGACATAGTGAGATTTGAGTTCGGCACTTAGGACTTTAATTTGTATGATCCTTGCAGTATTTGTAAAGCACACTGTGCAAGAGTTTACTTTTCGTGGATCGATGGGGAGTTCCATTGGCCAGAGGAGGATCCTTGGAGGTACTGCTACAATGCCTCCAAACTCCATGAGCTGGTCATTTTAGCAGGGAATTTGCAAGTTGCTCCACAGACAATAGCAACTTTGTAAGTAGCAGCAGCAAAAGACATCAATCCCATGCAGGTCAAGGTAAAGATGAAGATTGTTGACAGTTCAGAGGGAGAACAAAGCTGCAAGATAAAGGCAGATCCTATTCTCATCAAAGTAGCTTTGGAAACAGAAGTGAAGAGGAAGCAGAGGATATAGAGAGCAGAGCAGAGGAAGAGAGAAAAGTAGAGATTGCATGAAGAATAACTGAAGCTGCATGATATAGATAATAAGCTAAAGAAAGAACATGATTTGAGGAGGAGAGAACGAGAAGAGAAGCAAAAGCAGGAAGAAGAAAAAAGGAAAGGTGTGATGACGGAGGAAACAACACCGATACAAGTTGAAGAACAGGAACATGAAAAACTAATAGCTGAGGAGGAAGGTGAACAGATGCAGGATTGGGAGCTTCCTCAGTATATTGAGCAATTGATTGAAGTGACAGACATGGATATGGAACAAGAGTCGTAGAATGAAGATCTTGATTTGATGCCGAGAGCACCACGGGTCATTCCTCAGTCTCCACCACCTACAGTAATAGAGTCATTCCCAAGCAAGAAAGGGGATGTTTTTCCCCTTAATGATGATCCGATAATGGATTTGTACAATCTATCATTCGATGAATTCCAAAGGAGGATTATAAAAGCATGGAGAAATCACTTTCTGGATGATCATGCATCACCTGGATGCGTTAGAGAAAGGGTGATAGTGTCAGACACCAGGAAGCATCCAAATGCCATTGCCGAAGCCAACTTGGCCTATGCAGGAGCAACAAGATCAAGCATTCAGTATTTGACGGCCGAGAATGAGCAACTGGCATAGAACTTGCGGGTTTCTAGGAAATAGGCAGAATAAATCTGCGTAGAAGCACAAAATGTAGTTGTCTGATGCAGGAGCATCGGGATTAGCCAGCAATGTGAAAAATTGTTCACATGTTGTCGCTAAACAGGGTGAAATTCATTTACTGTTGGGTCAAAATCGGTTTTACTGAGAGGGTTGGATCTCTCAAATAATCTGTTATAATTCATTAATTGTAATAAGTTAGAGATTATCTTATTTTAGATTTAGAAATAGAGTTGTTAGCATAGGTGTGCATGAGGGCTAAGAGATAGAAGATTGGTGTTATATCTCTTAAAAGTAGAAGATTGTTGTTAGATATTGTTAGAGAAATTATTTGAGTAATAAAAGAAGGAAAAATGTAATGAGCGGGAGATTGGAGAGAGGATTGCTGAGTGGAGTGAGGATAGAGCGAATGGATTGCACTCCTTTGGAGACAGAGGTCTTTATTGTAATAACAAGGCGAAGGCCGAGACTCTGTTCTTTGTTTTATAATGAATAAAACACTATTGCGTGCATTATCATTTGAGTAGCCCATGGAGGCTTTAAATGTTGACTTCCTTTCTTTGTGTTTAAACACTCCAATGCTGGCCTGTGGTTTCATAGTTCATAGTGGAAATCCCCGCGTTTAAGACCGATTTGGTGTAGTTTGGGTCCGCAAGCGAAAATCCCATTTACACAGGAAATCACGCTAAAACACTTAGCGGATTCGAAAGGCGGATTTGAAAGGTTATGTAATCGGTTGTCGAATGTTATTGGGTCTGGTAATTCCTATATTTATCGCGTTGCTCAAATCGTTCAGCGAGTGGCGAGTCCTACCCCCGAACCTTGGCGATATGCGAATGCCGACATATCGCATCGGCATTTCGGAGCGGAGATGACATATTTGTTAAAGCGGCCTTTGTAAACTGCCGATAGCGATAGCGATATCACATCGGACCAAGGGAGAGTGCCGATAGTGGAAACCTTGTGACAGCCGACCACCGATATTGTGATGGGATCCTAATCGTCCAATCGGTTAGATCCGAATCTGTGGTGTTAATACATATATTTGCTTGTAAAGGCGGAAAAAGCCTTCTTTAAGCCTTTTGCAAAGGTTTGGGTCCCGAAAAGGATTAAAGCATCGATTAAACGTTGAAGGGTTGGTTCGGTCCCGAGAAAGGGGAAAGCATTGTTTTAAAGGGTTTTGGTCCCGATAGTGAGGAGGGGTGATTGTGGGTTTAAAGATCCTTTTGGTTTTTATCAAGACCATTGTCTCGTCTACACCATTTTTGGTATCAGAGCAGAAGAAAGAGGTGTTTGCAACGAAGATTCCACCGAGGAGAGGAATTGGTCGAGGAAGACCATAACCAAATGCAATTTTGTTGGAAGAAGTGCGAATTTTACATGCACGAATGGAAACAATGGAGACAGCCCAAAGAAGAGCGCCTGATGATGGAGCTGAGAGTTCTTCAGAAGAATCTGCTACAGATGTGGGAGAAGTAGAAGAAGACAATGAAACTGCCAAAGTCCTCAAGATGCTGGAAAAAGTAGGAAGCAAACCCAAGATGGAGATCCCTATGTATGAAGGGAGTCTGAATGTGGAGGAGCTTATGGATTGGATCAGATCCATAGATCAATACTTTGACTATGAAGAGGTTGAGGAGAATAAGAGGGTGAAGTTTGTAGTCACCAGATTGAAGGGTCATGCAGCCATCTGGTGGGACGAGGTACAGACATCAAGAACGAGGAAAGGGAAATCTAAGATCAAGCAATGGGATAAAATGGTAAGCAAACTGAAAGCCAAGTTTTTGCCTAAAGATTATCATTTGAATCTTTTTAAGCAATTGCAAAATTTGAAACAAAAAGGAATGTTTGTTAAGGAGTATACAGAAGAATTCTATAGACTAAGTATTAGAGCAGGACATGTAGAAGATGATGTGGAAAAGATAGCTAGATATATAAATGGGTTAAGGTATGAGATACAAGATGAGATTAGCTTGTTAAGTCTGAAAATTGTTGAGGATGCCTATCAAGCAAGTCTAAAGGCAGAGGAGAAAATATTGAGGAAACAGAGTCAAAGGAATAGAGGAAAGAGCTCAGTGAGAGGTAGAGGAGCTGCCAGATCCAGAGGAACACAGCATCAGCATGAAGCAGGAAGTTCGAGTGGCAGATCACCACAAAGGGGTGAATCTAGTAGAGGAAGATTCGCACCCAGAGGAAGAGGGTGAGGAAGAGATGTTAGGTGTTATACCTATGGAGAATGGGGACACATGTCATGGGACTATCCTCATAACAAATCAGCAAGCCAGAGGGGTGAAAATTTGGTTTAGGCAAAGCCAGAACCACCTCGACTTGAGGAGAAAGAAGAACCCCCTGAAGAAGGTGAATCACTACTATTTAGAAGAAATTTTCTTAGAGCAGAAAAGGAGGGTGGAGAACCTGCGCAAAGGAAGAACTTGTTCATAACTACATGTAAATCAAAGGGTAAGTGTTGTAAGGTCATAATTGATAGTGGGAGTACTGACAATCTTGTGTCCACAGAGATGGTGGATAAGCTTGGGTTAGCAAGGATGGCACATCCTGCTCCCTACAAATTGTATTGGTTACAGAAGGGCCATCAAGTCATTGTGACGGAGCAATGTAAGGTGGAAATGCAGATCGGTACATACAAAGACGTGATTCTATGTGACATAATGCCCATGGATGTATGTCATATACTATTAGGGAGACCATGGAAATTTGATCGGAAAGCGGTTCATGACGGGAGAAGGAACACGTATACCATAGAGAAGGATGGGAACAAGCACACGTTGTTGCCATTGAAGAATGATGCTGATAAAGGAACACCTGAGAATAGTATTATGTTGATAAGCGGGAAAGAATGGTTGCAGGAGGTTGACAAAAGCGAGGAGTTGCATTTTGCTATCGTAGGGAGGCCCAAGGTAATCTTAACCTCTACGAATTTAAATGATTTGCCTGAAGAAATTAAAGTTGTGTTAGATAGTTTTATGGATATCATCATGGATGAATTACCACCGGTTAGAAGTGTTAGCCACCATATAGACTTAATACCAGGGGCAAGTCTACCCAATAAAGCTGCATATAGACTAACTCCTCAGGGAAACACGGAGGTTGCAAGGAAAGTACAGGAACTGATGGACAAGGGGCTGATCAGAGAGAGGCTGATCAGAGAGGGGTTGATTCCAGAGCTATCAACAAGATAACGATCAGGTACAGATTTCCTTTGCCCAGAATGGATGATTTAATGGAATATTTAAGTGGATCCAGATACTTTACTAAGATAGATTTGAAGAGCGGATATCATCAGATAAGGATTCGGGAAGGCGATGAATGGAAAACTGCCTTCAAAACAAATAGTGGACTATATGAGTGGTTGGTGATGCCTTTTGGGCTCACTAATGCACCCAGCACGTTCATGAGACTAGTGAACGAAGTGTTGAAGGAGTATGCAGGTAAATTTTTTATTGTTTACCTTAATGATATTTTGATTTTTAGCAAAAGTAAAGAGGAGCATTTAGAATATCTTAAGTTGGTCCTGAGAACTCTACAGAAGGAGAAACTACTAATAAATTTGAAGAAGTGTAGTTTCATGAAAGAGGAGCTGGTGTACTTAGGATTTGTGGTTTCCAAAGAGGGCTTGAAGATAGAACCGGAGAAGGTACAAGTAATGCGGAACTGGCCTACTACCAAAAGCGTATTTGAGGTAAGAAGCTCCATGGACTTGCTAGTTTTTACAGGAAGTTAATAAGAGGTTTTAGTCAAGTTTGTGCACCAATCCTTGAGACAATCAAGGAGGTCAATTAGCCATTTCGATGGACAGAAGTAGCGGATAGAAACTTTAATCTGTTGAAAAAGAAGATAAGAGAGGAGCCAATTCTAGCATTGCCTAATTTTGAGAAAATCTTTCAAGTAGAAACAGATGCAAGTGGAGTAGAAGTTGGTGCGGTACTGAGTCAAGAGAGAAGGCCAATAGCGTATTTCAGTGAGAAACTGAATGATGCGAAGAAGAAATATTCTTCTTATGACAAGGAGTTTTACGCTATTGTGCAGGCATTGAAAAAGTGGAGGCATTACTTACTGCCTTCATCTTATATTCAAACAATCACGCTTTACAGTTTAATAATAACCAGCCAAAGTTAAATCAGAAGCAGTGGAATTTCTGCAAAGTTTCACTTTTGTAATAAAGCATAAGAGTGGTAAGTCTAATAAAGTAGCAGATGCATCGAGCAAGGTAAGTTTTCTTTTGCAAGAGTATAAAGTGGGTGTTGTAGGTTTTGAGGAGATGGTAGAAATGTACAAGGATGATGAAGATTTTAGAGACATCTACACAACAGTTCAAAATCCAGTAAGCCATAACAGAAATCAGTGGATGGACTACCTCATCCAAGGAGGCCTGTTATTTAAAAGCAACAAGTTATGTATTCCCAAATGTTCAATGAGGGAGAACATCATCAAGGAAAAGCACAGTGGAGGGTTATCTGGTCATTTTGGACAAGATAAAACTTTCGCTCAGGTGAATGCTTTTTATTACTGGCCTAAAATTCAAACTGATGTTAAAAAGTTTGTTGAGTAATGCAGGGTATGCCAAAGGAAGGAGTCAAAATATAGGACTGTATCAGTCGTTTCCCATACCAGATCGACCGTGGGATGCAGTTAGCATGGACTTTGTTCTGGGTTTACCAAAAACTCATAGAGGAAACGATTCTATTTATGTTGTAGTAGATAGGTTTTCTAAAATGGCGCATTTTATTGCTTGTAGGAAAACTAGTGATGCAACACACATAGCTAATTTATTCTTTTCAGAGATTGTAAGATTGCATGGTTTACCTGTAAGTATTGTATCAGATCGAGATACCAAATTTGTGGGGCATTTCTAGAGGACACTTTGGAAGAAACTGGGAACTAACCTCAGTTTTAGTTCAACATACCATCCTCAGACAGATGGACAAACTGAAGTAGTGAATAGGATCTTGGGGAATATATTAAGGAGTTTAGTATATCAGAATCCCAAATAGTGGGATTTGGCATTAGCTCAAGCTGAGTTCGCTTACAATGATACACCAAACCAAAGCACTGGAATGAGTCCATTTTAGATTGTCTTTGGAATGCATCTGAGAGGAGTGTATGAGCTTAGAGATTTGGGAAAACAGGAAGCCAGGAGTGCAAGTGCTGAATATTTTGCCGAACAAATGCAGAAGTTACAAGAAGAAGTCAAAGGTAAATTGTAGGAAAGCAGCAGTAGATACAAGCAGAGAGTAGACCTGAAAAGAAGAGAGAAAGAGTTCCAAGTGGGAGACTTAGTGATGGTGCATTTGAGGAAAGAGAGATTTCCTACAAAAAATTATAACAAACTGAAAATGAAAAAGATAGGACCTTGTAAAATTATAAGGAAATTTTTAGCCAATGCATATGAAATTGAGTTACCATAAGGGATGGGCATATCTACCATTTTTAATGTTGAAGACTTATGCCCATTCAGAGAGGTAGAAACAAAGTTGCGAAATGAAGCTACAGATGATGAAGTTCAACCTGTGAACTGGGAGGAACAGGTACCAAAAGCAGTTAAAAAGGAAGTTGAAGCTATCTTGGATCAAAGAATATCCAAGAAAACTAGAGGGCAGACATATTTCCAGTATCTATTCAAGTGGAAGGAGTAGCCAGTGGAAGATTCCAGTTGGTTGACAGCAGCTAAACTATAGAAATATGGAGTAAGTCCTGACAGCTTGAAGGACAAGTCTTTTCTTCCCCGGGAGTCTGATGCAGGAGCATCGGGATTAGCCATCAATGTGAAAACTTGTTCACATGTTGTGGCTAAACAAGGTGAAATTCATTAACTGTTGGGTCAAAATCGGTTTTACTGAGAGGGTTGGATCTCTCAAATAATTTGTTATAATTCATTAATTGTAATAAGTTAGAGATTATCTTATTTTAGATTTAGAAATAGAGTTGTTAGCATAGGTGTGCATGAGAGCTAAGAGATAGAAGATTGGTGTTAGATCTCTTAAAAATAGAAGATTGTTGTTAGATATTGTTAGAGATATTATTTGAGTAATAAAAGAAGGAAAAATGTAATGAGCGGGAGCTTGGAGAGAGGATTGCTGAGTGGAGTGAGGATAGAGCGAGTGGTTTGCACTCCTTTGGAGACAGAGGTCTTTATTGTAATAACAAGGCGAAGGCCGAGACTCTGTTCTTTGTTTTATTATGAATAAAACACTATTGCGTGCATTATCATCTGAGTAGCCCATGGAGGCTTTAAATGTTGTCTTCCTTTCTTTGTCTTTAAGCACTCCAATGTTGGCATGTGGTTTCATAGTTCATAGTGGAAATCTCCGCATTTAAGAATGATTTTGTGTAGTTTGGTTCCGCAAGCAAAAATCCCATTTACACAGGAAATCACTCTAAAACACTTAGCGGATTTGAAAGGTTATGTAATCGATTGTCAAATGTTATCGGGTCCGGTAATTCCTATATTTATCACATCGCTCAAACCGTTCAGCGAGTGGCGAGTCCTGCCCCCGAACCTTGGCGATATGCGAACGCCAACATATCGCATCGGCATTTCAGAGTGAAGATGACATATGTGTTAAAGCGACCTTTGTAAACTACCAATAGCGATAGAGATATCACATCGGACCAAGGGAGAGTGCCGATAGCGGAAACCTTGTGAGAGCGGACCGCCGATATTGCGATGGGATCCTGACCGTCTAATCGGTTAGATCCGGATGTGTGGTGTTAATACATATATTTGCTTGTAAAGGCAGAAAAATCCTTCTTTAAGCCTTTTGCAAAGGTTTGGGTCCCGAAAAGGATTAAAGCGCCAATTAAACGTTGAAGGGTTGGTTCGGTCCCGAGAAAGGGGAAAGCATTATTTTAAAGCGTTTTTGTCACGCCCCCAGGCCGGTGGTAGTCTTTCAACCACTCTTGGCGAGGTGCGGCACCACCAAACACTTTCTTTTCACCAATACTTATGTTCATGGACTACGCCTAACCACTTGTCTACTTAGCTTGTTTTTCACAACCAAGTATTATTATGTTTCCTTTATACCAATGAACACCCATACACATTCATTATCATCAGCAATTATACATGAAGAAAACAATTGCACAGTATAAAGGGAGGGGCAACTCCCTGAACAATGAGTCTGCCCGAATAATATGTTATGCAATCTTTCAATATTACAAAGCTTTACAAGTATACTTAGAAACACCAAGTTTCATACTTAGCTAAAATTACAACTTCATCACACCTCCGTGTGATAACCAAGATCCTTTACCCAAGTCAGGCGAG
Source organism: Pinus tabuliformis (assembly GCA_031772625.1). NCBI lineage: Eukaryota > Viridiplantae > Streptophyta > Pinopsida > Pinales > Pinaceae > Pinus > Pinus tabuliformis. The sequence goes on along the minus strand of CM062819.1, from coordinate 1,323,654,560 downwards.
CGCGCCCTCACACGAGCTGCCTTCCGCACTTCACAACCGAACCTTGTGTACGATGGGCGGGCGACTCCACCAAGTCACCAAGACACCCTCGTCTCCTTCGCACGATGGTCACACCAACACCACCACGTTACACCGGGTGACTTCACCAAGTCTCACCCACGCTCCTTCGTCCGAACGACGAGCGCTCCTGCCCGCGCTCTCACCCAAGACTAAAGACTCATGCGTTTCACCTCCATGCGGCCTTGCCCAAAGCTGGGCGCATAGAACTGTGGCTCACGTTTCAAGTTGCGGCTTCATTCTTGAACTACGCACTTCTTCTTCTTGCTTGAGTGCCTTGAGCGAAGTTTGAATGATGATCAAATGAGTTTCCAACGTGCCAATATATACGTTGCACACATAGTAAGCCATCTCCATGGCCGACCTGCGTTATTCTCCCAACCGACGCCCTTCGTTTGCTTCATCGTTCGGTCGGCCCATTGCCAACACCCCAAACACAACCTTTCATCACCGTTGGCCACCAAGGATGAACACCCACGCTATCCATCGTATAAACATGCTCGCTCCTTCACTTTTCGCACGCATGCTCCAAGTGATCGTTCTGCTATTTGTTCGCTCAACCGCGAGCTCGTTTGCCTCCAAACTCGTCGCACATCTCGCCGGTGATGCCTAAGGACCGCAGGTCCTTACAGTTTTGGTCCCGATAGTGAGGAGGGGTGATTGTGGGTTTAAAGATCCTTTTGGGTTTTATTTAAAAAAATATTCTACTGCACCCTTTTCGCACAGGTTTACTTGGAGGAGATGAGAGTAGTGATACTTTATGAAGTATCAACACTTGGAGAAACCATGTAGAAGCTCTATGAGGGGTTTGTCACCATACATAAAGCAGTTGTCCGTTTGCATGGCCTATAACAACAGAGCAAAGAGTTTGTTAAAACTCTCAAGAACATACAAGTTGTCATTGCTTATGTACAAGAGTGGACATTGTGATACAAATGGGCACCACTTGACTTAGTGAAGAAAATGAAGCCACATGTAGAGCTGAAGAAGGCAAAGGTCCGAATGTTGATTCATAACAATAAGAATCTCGCCTCATTCATTAGTAGCATTGAGGCCTCATATGTACGGTTATTTAGTAGTTTGGATGTCCTGGTTAGAACACACCATATCCCATCACTCAGTTCACTCAACAAAGCTAAACCCAAGAACTAGGTCTAGCAGGAGGTCAAAGAGTACTTGGAGCAGCTAAGACAGAATGCCACCAAGGAAGACTTGGACCTCAACAGACATAACATGCATAATTTCATCGTTGGTCCTGTCAAAGTCATAAAAATGTTTATCATGCTTCAGAATGAGTTGGACACATGTTCCAAGACAGTGTACCCGAATGCCATGGAGGCCAGAGTCCACTTCTATCCAGACACCATCACGCATTTTTAGGTCACCATCACACAATACCAAGCTTAGCACTAATATGTGACCGAGAAGTAACAAGTGGAGCTTGCTGAGCTAGACTTAACCCAACCTCAAGCATCATAGTGTTGTGTCTTGTTAGGCTGTCAAGTTGTCTCTACCCTATTTTGTCTTATATGGGTACAAGTGTAAAATGTAATATTATTTGTAATTATGTTGTAAGTGAAATTCCAAGTGTATTGGAATATGAAGAGTCATCATGTAATATAATGTTTCATTTTGTAAAGAAGTTGAAGAGTCATGAAGGTAGTCCAAATGTCACAAAGGGGAGTTGAAGAGTCAACCCATCTTGTTATAAATAGAACATCATAACTCATGTCATGGGATTTTGGGAGCCAAGATTTTGGTTAAGCTTAGGCTTAGAAAGAGCTGGGGAGTATTGTGAATAGTCTTGGCTTCTCCATAGCATAGAGTGAGTATACTTCTTTGGAGGAGAAAGTGTTCTTGACTGTAATGTTCCATTATTAGGGCTAGTGGTCGTCAATGGTGTATGTATGAATGGAACTTTAACTTATAATAATAAAATCAGAGCCAACATGCTTTCATGCATATGTTGTGAATATAGTAGGACTATTCTTGTTGTATTTGAAATGTACATTATTTAACTTATGCTTATGCTTATGAACTATTTCTTTTGCATTTATATGAATCTTTTTTAATGCGTGTTGTTGTATCAACTCATCACTTTAACTTGTGGACTATTTCGCATCTTACTTTGTGATGTCATTTCATTCATGTGTTCCTTTCAAGTTGCGTACTATTATAGGGTTCCAAGGGGCGCACTCCCTTTTCCCTTCATTTGTTGGAACCTTCATGCATCACACTTGACTCTCCACAGGGTCACACAATTGCCCTCACCCAAAGTTATCATACTTCCCTCTACGCATTTATGCAGTCAAGGCATAACATCACAACCCACCACTAGGACTCCTACTCCAAATGGTGTGAGGTCTAGTTGGGACTTCATATCAGGGAGATCCCCTAAATGTTGGCGGGTCCAACACCGTCAACACCCCCCAATAAACGTTAGGCATACAAGGGGATCCCCTAATTGAATATTGGCCATAGATCATTGAGGGTGCAATTATCACCATTGGAATATGCACGATGCTTACCAAGCGCCTTTTATTTGAAAAAGTAAATAAATTATATTTTATTTTGAAAATTAAATATTTATTGTATATGGAATTTATAAATTTATGTCATATATTTACAAAGTGCATAAAAAGAACCCATTTTTTTTAGAATTTTCTTTAGAATAAAATAATTGGGGTCAAAAAATGTTACAACATGACATTTAGTACTATATACATGTTAAAGCAATTATTTTTTCTTTTGTTTTTAATGTTAGTATGTTGATCATCATTTAATTAATTTGTAACATTTTGATGCAATATGTATGATTAATATTGCTTAGTACGATAACTAATACAATTGTTTTTTGTGTTGTAGATTGTTAGGTGAATTTATGTTACCACCGTCAAATGTTTTACCTCGTACATACCGAGATTTACATGCCATTATGAAAGATATTGGAATGGAGTATCAAGTTATGCATGCATGTCCTAATGATGCTATTCTCCATTATAAAGAACATGCATCGAAAGACAAATGCCCAAAATGTGATGAAAGTAGATATCAAACCGATAAAGTAACAAAAAAGGTGCCTCGCAAGGTTCTTCATTAGATTCCCACAATTCCACATCTGTGATAATTGTTCGGGTTCAAAAGCATATCACAACTTATGGATTACGATGCAACGAATAGAAGTGAAGATGGTGTTCTTTGAATGCCTACAAATGGATCTACATTTAGAAATATAGAGGAAAGGTGGCAAAAGTTTAAAACATAACCTCATAATCTTAGGCTTTCATTAATAACTGACGATGTCAATCCATTTGGAGAGCTTAGATCTACTTACTCAGTTTTTCCCATTTGTGTTATCAATAATAACATTCCTCTGTGGAAGTCAATAAAGAGGTAGCACATAATGTTGACAATGATTGTTCCAAGTATTGATTTGTTTAGAATAAAAAAATTAACACAATATATTGTTCTAAGAGTTAATTTGTTTACTCATATATGTTCAATTATGTCTTATACTTTTTTTATTTACTCTTATATGTAGTAATTATGTATTGTATGTTCAATCAATTAGGTAAGTACCAGGTCAAAGATATGCATGTATGTATCTAACCTCTTATCGATGATTTATTGGATTTATGGAACGATATCACTATGTATGATATCTCTAGACTAGTATATGCACAAAGGGAATTTTAATTCCATGCAATGCTTGTATGGACAATTCATGATGCCCCAGGGCTAACACATTTGTGTGGTATGTTATAACATTATCCCGTGCTTCAATAATGTTTAATTTTATGAATTTCATTTCATGTATGTTTTTTAAATACTCCCTTCATTGTACATACTTAAAATAATTGATATAAAAATTATTCCATCTCTTGTAGATCTTCAAACAAAGGGTAAATTTTCTTGTCTTGTTTATGATCCTAAGATTAAAACTCGTCATTCAAGAAGCTTAAGAAAGGAGGTGTTTTATGAGTATAGGAACTTTCTTTCTAAGAACCATGGGTATCGAAGTATCAAAAAACATATTTTCAATGGGAAAGAAGAGACTGGATTAAGGCCACAGAGAATGACACCTCATGCATGGAAGTCGCAATATAATAAAGTCTCTCAAGGTATGGATCGAATTATCTATGTATCAATATACATGATATGTTTGGATTATTTTAGATTTTTATGGCATTCTCTTCACTGTACTAATTGACAGGTTATTTTTTTGTTATAATATCTTTAACTATGATTCACCTTCACTATAAGGAAAAGACCTTCTAGTGGAGGTTTTTACGAAATCCCCTATAAAAATAGCCCAAAAATTTGTTTGTAGTAGAGGTCACTAGCATAGGTGGGCGAGCGGATGTTTTAGCAGATTTTTTTTGGATGGTGCATCTAAAATATACAAATGCATTGGTGCTTTACTATCCATAAAAGCACAGGTGTTGTATATAACATGGTGCACCGTGGAAAACTTATTTTTATAAAATAAAAAAACATGGTGCACTAAATAACATAATGCCTCGGTGCTTGAATAATCGATAGAACTAGTTCCCTTCATGTAGTAAAGCATCTCAGTGCATACAACTAAGTAACATCGCTATAGTTTTTAAATTTCAGAAAAATGTGCCAACGACGCACCGATGTAGTAGAGCTACTAAAATGCCTTGAGGCGTCTACGAAATAGCAACACTAGGTGATTTTTTATTTTTTAAAATAGAGCGGTATTGTAGTCAGATGAAGAATCGGTGTGGTACCTGTATTAGAATTCCCCAGGGTGTCCTAAGAAAAGAACCGTGAAATAATTATTTATTTTAAAAAAATATGGTGATCTTGGATCTCTTCCGCACCAGTGTGTTTAGCATCATGAATTGGAGGAGGGTTAAATAAAAAAAACCCCTCCCGACTGTAAATTTCATTTTACCATCTATAGTGTTGGAGATCTCTGAAGCATCGGTGCCAATCTTGGCTCATGCAAGCACCCTGGCGTTAGTGCTTCTCTTGCTCACCATCATTTCGTACCATGGTCACTCCTTGACTTTCCAATTTTTTCAAACCCTGCTAAAATTTGTTTTTCTCCATTATATATCTACAATGCCTCCCCAATGAAAAAATGTCCAGGTAATGTCTACGTTTCTCTCTAATTTAATTTTTTAGCAAATTAGAATTGAAAATTAGGTTAAATTTTCCATTGTTTTAGAAAAAAAATCTCCCTCTGCGGTACGTTCGATATATTCGTCTCACACCGATAGCAATGCACCCTGTAAATTTACATGGTGCATTGCATTTCAGTGCATGAACATAACATCCCATGATTGTTGCAATGCATTTCGTAAAAAAAAATGCACCAGGAATACGATAAATTGTATGTCGGTGCGTTATTCCCACTGCATTTATATTTACCAAATGAACCACAAAAATAATATTTAAAAATATAGTTACAGCTCGGTGCATTTGATAACTTGAATGTTCTGTGTTGGTGTGGAAAGGTTATATGTGTGCACCGGTGCACAAGTGTGACACACCGCTGTGAAGAACTAAATTTGTGAACCAACAACAGTGTGTCATACTTATGTGTGCACCAATGTTGGTGCGGTTATGTTTGGAAGCACACCAGAGTCAGTGCATGACTCTGTTTTGAGCGCACTGATTTTTTTTTTTAATTGAATGTTATGTTACCATATTTATAAATACATGTTTCATTTAATATAAAAAAATTGTATTTTATGTATAAGCATGATGTATTTTATATGTCAATCATATGGCAGAGACATTAGTAGAGGTAGAAAGAGCAGTAGGAGGACCCATACAATATGTACTGAACATGTGAGGCCATAAAGAGGGAGAGGGATTTATACCCTCACCCTATTACTGCAGTGACTTGAGTACTCTTAATTAATGTAGGCCTCCTCAAGTACTATGAGGAGGCTACATCCCTGAAGGTGCACTATGTCTTATTGGCGCATTTGATCCGCCGATGGAGTGCCTAGGAGCAGACTTTCCATGTTGGTACTAGGGTGTGGTATAGGCCCACTAAGGAGGACATATACTTTATCACTGGCATATCCAAGAGAGGGGAGGATTTTCCCCAGTTCCCTGATGTCCCCCATGGGGTTGTAGCTGAGAGTCAACTTTCCTACTCTCAGAGATATGGTGGGCCTCATGCAGTATGTTCAGCAGATTTTTAGGTGCATGGTGGACAACTACATATTTCTTCTTTTGTTGCACATGAAGTTAGGTGTCTCTCTTTATTAGTCACCACCATTTCACACTCTAGTAGTGATGGGAAGTGCATTAGTTTCCCTCTTTCGTATTATGTTGATTCTTTCATTCGGGAGCCATGTTGTATCAGATGGTATGCCATTTCTTTGAGACAGTTTTGCATGGCTTTAGATAGATGTCGTGCGTTGGGACAGGGGAGGGCAACCTTCCCTTTCGCCTCAAAGCTATTTTGTTTATTTTTGGAGAGGTTTCCAAAGATGAGGCCCACATTTGACCATTTCCCTCCTAGGTCGATCACTGAGGTCCAGATGCACATGTGGGGCAAATGATTCCTAAGAGGGGCTTACCGAAGTATCCGGCCAGGATTTCCTCCAAGGCACTAGTACTATGGCCAGTGAGGATGACCATGTGTTTGTTACGTTGGTATTTCCATACACGGGGATTGATTGGAGATAGTGTCCCAACATCCTCTTCACAACGGCTGAGCCTCCAGATGATAAAGGTAATATTAGTGTTTTCTTTAAAGTAATCTAGTTTATTTTATTATTTTAATTAATTAGAATAAAATTTATTCTAGCACATTCTTTAACTTGTTTTACTAAATTTTTTAATATTGAAATTGTCTAATTATTGTTGTGTACAATATATTTTGTAGACATCAACACATTTTATGGGGACATGACTCCTCCCCCACTAGATGGAGGATGTGAGGAGATGGGCGAGTCCCAAGAGGGTGAGGCACATCCTCAAGGGGTAATGGGCATCCGAGGTCGTAGGTCTAGTCTGTGATTTCGGATGGACTACAGCAACAGATTAGCCAGAGTTTTGTTTGACGAGGGAGTGTACCCTGCAAGGGCTTAAGATATCAAGCCAGATCCTAGGTTCGTGGATCTCTTGAGGGACTATCTGCGAGAGACGATGACTCTTATGCGTCATATCGTCAAAGCTAGTATGATACTAGCAACGAGAAGGGATGCAAGGCATGCAACGACAGATACATTAAATGAGGGTGGTGATGATGATGATGAGGGTGGTGATCATGATGCTTTTGGTAGTACCACCCCATCAGATCATGGTTGTTAAGGTAGAGGTGACCCTTCGAGCAGTACACTTCCTCTTCATTCACCTGATGTTGAGATGCCAAAGCTAAAGGATATGCCTTATGTTTCCCTTGACAGAGCAGAGAGTAGCCATCTCCTCCACCTCAAAGTTCAACAAACCATGTTGAGGTAGTATTTGATTACCCACCATCTTCTACTACAGACTAGCCACCTCCTCCTAATTCACCTCAGCTGAGTTCGACAGACATTGAGGGAGTAGTTGAGCATCCATCGTCTTCTATTGCAAATCAGTCTGGCACTAATATGTCTTTTGTATCGACAGATTTTTTATTGCACTTATTTGACTTGATGTAGTTATTTGACTTATATATATATATATATATATATATATATATATATATATATCATTTTTTTTGTTCATGTTTATGTACTTAATTTATATGTTGGTGTTGATGTGTATATTGTTAGGTCATGTTAGATATGTTCATTTAATGTGCTTGTAGATAGATGTGTATGTGATAGCAATTATTTGACATGAGATTTATATTAATTTGAGGATGTGTGGTGATGATGTTAGATTACAATGTTTGTGTTTTGTTAGATGTGATCACAATGATGATGCCTTGTTAGATTATTAGATTTGTGTGCTAGCTAATGACGTTTATATGTGTTAGAGGTGTATATAATTAAATGATGTTAGTGAATTTGAATGTGTATCTTAGAGGATGTTTATGTTTGTTAGATGGTTCTCATCATGATGTTTATTTTTATGAAATAATATTTATTATAGATTATGTATTAGTGAACATATATCAAACTTTTATATATGAAATTGCATGCAAAACTACTTATTTAAAAAAAAATGCAAAGATTTTTTATAAATTGCGAAGTTTAGTATGGTTGATACTATGATTGTAATATTACGATAAATATTTTTATATTGCTTAGATAATTCATTGATATTCAATCTAACTTAGTTAGTATTAAATTTTAAAAACTTAAGTCAAAAAAAAATTATAACCAGCCTAGACTCATCTTAACTCTGGATCTACCAAGCGCCGAGAGGGATCAAATCTCTTGAGATGCAAACATCTTTTAGAGTGAAAGTTTAGAGATTTGATCCCTCTAGGCCCTTGGTAGATATGGAGTTAAGATGGATCTAGGATTGTATAATATATATGTAGTTGACATTGAAATATTTTATTTATAATTCTCGTTCTCCACATTAAAATGTTAAATTATGCTTTCTCATATTTTTTCCAGTATGTATACATTTAATTATTTTTATTATTAATATTTTCTAAAATATTACATATCAAATCTATATTAAACATTGAAAATTTTCCAAATATGCCTCGTGCATTGAATTAGAAAGCAACTATTAATGGAATAAGAATTCTCTCAACCTTTCTCACTAAAGTGAAAATATAAGAAAATTTTCAATTTAAATTACTTTATTTTTCTCTATATAAAGTATCTATAAAATTGTGTTATTAAATATGGAAATTGAAATATTTTACTTATGGTTGACAATAAAATATTTTTTGATATAAATATATTTTTGTTTTAAATATCACATGTAAATGGAACGTAAAATGAGTTACACATAATGTAATAACAATAATGTTATTTACTGTCAAGTGAAAAAATTACATTTCTTCCTTCTAGTAAAAAGTAAATTATAATTTTTTACTCATTACATTTCTTCCTAGTAATATGAAAAGCTAAATTTTTTTTTTTTACTTTCAGTTATTTTATATCTCTATATAAAGTTATATAAGATTAAAGTGTAAATTTAAATATTGTAGTTATGGTAGACATTAATTTATTTTGTTGTTATTGTTTTTAATTTGTTAATTTAAATTATTGTTTTACTATTTTTAAAGTAACTTACTTGACATCTCTCATCTCTATATAATTTAATTTATTTTTAAAGTTATGAGATTTTCAAGCAATTTAAATTTAATATTTATAGCAACTCTTACCAATTTAAATTAGAAATTTCTCTCTCTAAAGATGGGGATCAAGAAATGTAAAATAAGGCTTGTGAAGTTACTTGTAGTTGGGGATTTTCTCTATTGGAAGTTCTCCCTTAAAGAGGCAAGTGCATTTCTTTGTAATAATAAAGATATAACATTTTGATGTTATTTTGGTTCTTTATTTGCTATTGTATTAGTTTAAATTTAACTCTTTCTAATAATAAATATGAGTAATATAATACAAAATTGATACTATATTTTCACATACTTATCATGAGATAGTCACTAAAATTCATGCTTTCACATTTATCCTAGCTAATATTACATCATGTTCACAATCATAAAGATATGTTTACTTTAAATAATTTAGTTATAAATACATAAAAATAGATACTTATTTTACATAATCTAAATAGGAAACAAAAATCCATCACCAAGTTTATTTGAAATTTAAACAAATGCCTCTTAATCGCCATCACAAATGTGGTGTGCTTGATATGTTTTGCACGGACCGGAGAGATCATATTTACCAAACACATCGTAAAAATAATATTTAAAAATATAGCTATAACTTAGTGTGTTCAATAATGTGAACATTCTGTATCGATGCGCTAAGGTTATACCTGCGCATCGATGCGTAAGTTTGACACACTGCTATAAAAATTTATAATTTGTGAACCAACAGAAGTGCGTCATACGTGTGTGTGCACCAATGCTGCCATGGTTATGTTTGATAGCGCACCAGAGATGGTGCATGACTATGTTTTTGGCGCACTGATGATTTTTTTTTTTAATTGAAAGTTATGTTTCCATATTAATAAATACATTTTTCATTTAATAAAAAAAAATTATATGTTATGTATGAGGTTGATGTATTTTATGTGTCAATCATGTAGCAAAGACATCAGCAGAGGGAGCAGTAGCAAGAGCAGGAGAAAATGGTGGACCCATACAATATGGTCCAACCATGGGAGGCCAGAGAGAGGGAGAACACCTAATTTTTGTCCTACAATACACACTCTAGGTGTCTTACCTGGATCTCAGAGGTCCCTGCTACAAACCGCCATGGCGCCATGGATTTCAGAAATGGAACTGTGAAAAGTTTATACTTTCTTAAACGTTGTCGATTCAAATGGTAAAATAAGAGTGAAATTAGAAGGCAGTGGTATGGAGAAAAGATATTAGATTAAGGTTTCATGGGTCTTATCAATCACACACCAAACACCGTGAAAACTTGTAGGCGTGCCTTTCACGCCATTGTCGTATCGTACAGTTGATGTCCTTCAAACCGGTGACGTGATGTATATGGATTAGGCTCATGACTTTCAATGACATGATGTATATGGCTTGGGCTTGTGACCTTCAATGATCATTCTGGGTAGGATATATTTTAATAATATATCACACGCAACACCTTATTATGTAGCCTTATCTCTTATTATTACGAACTTATAAATACATCTACTTTATATAATTAACTTATAAATACATAAAAATAGATATTTACTTTACATAATCTAAATAGTAATGAAAAATGCATCACCGAGTCTTTTTGAAAGTCAAACAAATGCCTCTTATTTATTTTGAACTAAACAAGAAGAAAAAACATGTGAACTGATTAATAAATCGAGACTAAAGATTCAATGTTATTTCTAAATTAACTATTTTGTTCTCATTTTCCTATTTGAGAAGAGTTGTGACCTTGAATCCTTACTATCATAGATATTGTACACAATTGGAAATACTTAGTTTTAAGTGTAAAAACATTTCCACTGCAAAAAATAGTATAAAAACATTTGTAAATCTTACCAATTATGTTATAAAATACCAACAAGACAAATAAAAAAATAATATAATTAGAAAAATAAAGAAAACAAAAACATAAAACAATAATATAAATAATGAAATAACACAAGTACATATTACTCTTCATTGCCATCACCTTGATTATCTTCCTTGCTTGGAACGATAACATTGTTGCTCTCAAAAATATGTTTTGATCTAGGGTCATGTCTTAATACGAACCATCAATCCCTATCCAACACATCTAGGTAAGAAAATGTTGAAAATGCAGCAAGAAAATCTTAATTTAATTTTTTCCTTGAATTAAATTAGCAATAAAATTGTAATTCCACATCACAAGATAACTTTTACAATTCAACTAAGTTAATTTGACTTAGTTGGCTGAGTTAATTCAATTTGAGGGTCTAAATAGAGTCATGTAGAGTGTCTCCTACATTATAGGAGCCCTGGTTGAGTTTATTTTGAGTTATAATTAATTAATTCGGTTTAACGGAGTTAAAGTTAGTTAAAATAGTTCCAACTTATGGAGGAACTAGTAGGAGGTCATATAGTGGCGTGTTGCTTCATGTGTTCAACCAGTTAACTGATGATTCACTCATAAATAAGTCATGCATGTCAGATCTAAGAGTTACCCAGTTGATATTGGAGTTCAAGGACAGTGTACTATCAGTTGTACAATCATCTGAATTGTAAATGTGGTGCATGTTGTCAAAGGAATGCCTATGAGGATTGTGTAATTAATATTTAGGAATTTCCCTAATTAATAGGGAGTTGATTCCCAAGGAAACAATGTAAGGAAATAGGGACTTGGGCAAGCGAGAAATTGGTTAAGTATTAGCCTAGGCTTGTCTAGGAAGCTATGAGATAGATAGAGATAGTGCAAAGGTTGCTCAGGCTTGAGAAAAGCATTGTAATCTTCTCATATTTTCTGACTAATGCAATATAAAGATAACGGGGGTTTTTTAGTTGTGGATTTCCCTAGGAAATCATTATGTAATGTATTTATTAAATTATTTCTCTTGTATGCTTCGTGATTTCACGATTGTTTAATTGTTTCCGCTTATGAGTAGAGTAGATTCAAGTCTATTATTTTAGTAAATTACAATTAGCAGTTTAAATCTACAAGGAATTTCTACATGGTATCGGAGTAGAAATCACTCTAGAAGAGGAGAATACGAGTTTGTATTTTTCAGGTGAAATCGAATTTTCAATATCATTCTTTAGAGCCAGCAAGATGTCATTCTACGAATTGAGATTCGAATATTCCCTTGAGGGTAGTTCGAACTATATTGCTTGGAAGGATAGGATGGAGGTAGTGTTGGAAGAAAATGGGCTAAATCAATTCATAGACAATGATATTCATAGGCCCCCAACAACAAATGCTCAAGATCTGGCAGAGTGGAAGAAATGAGTTGCAAAGGCGAGAAGGATCATACTAGAAGGAGTTCTAGATCATATTGTCTCGAACCTCCATGGGAAGGATACACCATATGCAATGTGGTAAGCCTTGGTCGACTTGCTTTAGAACATCAGTGACCATAGGAAGTTGGCACTGAAGGACAAGCTTCGGAAGATGAATATGGAGAAGGGCGACACAATACCACAATAATTTAGCAGATTCACACAATGTCGAGATGAGATTGGGAGTTTCGATATTACAGTTGTTGAAGATGATGGTCAACCTAGCACTTCTAGGCCTTCCCAAGAGTTTGCACAACTACCAGGATACGGTGAATAGGAGGGAGCATCTACCAAATTGGGAGTGTTTGTGGTATGACTTGGTACAAGAAGAGATCAGGCGAAGCACCAGACATGGAACCTCATCCAAAGCATGATGATGAGGAGAATTGTGCCTTAGCTAGAATGGAGAAGAAAGGGAAATGAAAGAAATTCAAATCCAAAGGAGATTCCTGTTAGGGTGGCAAGAAGAATAACTTTCTGAAGATTAAATGTTTTCATTGTCATGAGTTGGGACACTATGCCACAAAGTGTCCGTACAATAAGGCTGACAAGAATCCCTAAGGAGGAGCGGCATGTGAAACTCTTTCTTCACAATTCGAGTTGGATTCCACCCTCATTGCTTGCATGGTGACATCGGTGATGGGTAGTGTGTGGTATCTGGATAGTGGAGCCTCATTCCATATGATCGACAACAAAATTTTCAGTGACTTGGAGGAGAAGGACCTCCAGATGCACATCAATATGGGAGATGATGGAAGGTATAGCGTGACCAACAGGTTACTTTTTAGAGGGAGTTTGGTTCTCCTCTCACATTAAAAGATATCATGTATGTTCTAGGTCTGAAGAAGAATTTAGTTTCAGTTGCTATGTTGGAAGGTCGTGGGTATGATGTGATATTTAGCAAAGGAAAGGCTTTCCTTTGTCACATAGCCACAGGACAAGTGAAGTAGATCGAGGTTCGGATGAAGAAAATCTAAAAATTGGATGTAGAAGATTGTGCAGCATTGAGCACAAAAGTAGAGAAGGTGTAAAGTCGAGACATCGATGAATTGTGGCATAAAATATTGGGTCACTTGCACCACAGAGCTTTGAAGATCATGCAACATATTTCTACAGGACTTCCCAAGGATGCACTAGAGCAGAGAGATATATGAAAAGGGTGTACCCTGGGGAATTACACCAAAGCCACCTTTCATGATAAGGATATTCGAGCACAAGTGATCCTTGAAAGAATTCACTCAGATGTGCATGGACCATTCTCAACAACCTCCACAGCCAAGCACAGGTATTATGTAATATGTGTAGATGATTTCTCACGTAAGTGTTGTATTTTCTTCATGTATAAGAAAGATCAAATGTTCTCTAAATTTTGTGAATTTAAAGAACTTGTTGAGAAAGACACTGGCAGGAAAGTGAAGGCTCTCGAGAGCGATAATGATGGAGAATATGTGTCGAATGAATTCAAGAACTTATGTGCATTAGAAGGCATTCGACAGCAGTTAATAGCAGCCCATAACCCACAGCAGAATGGGGTGGTTGAAAGGAAGAACAGAAGTATTGTGGGAGTTTCATGGGCCATGTTAAATTATCAGGGCCTATCGGTGCACTTGTGGGCTGAAGCATGCAACACAGTTGTATATGTGTAGAACATAAGTCCACATAGGATTATCAGGATGAGTATACCAGAAGAAGCGTTTTCACGTAAGAAACCAGATGTGGCACACTTCAAGATATTTGGTTCATCATTTTACTATCATGTTACCAAGGATGCAAGGAAAAAGCTATAACTGATAGTTGAGTTTGGCATATTTTTGGGGTACATTGATACACCTCACAACTATCGGGTGTACTTGCCATCTCAAAGGATGACAGTGGTTCGTAGAGATGTGAATTTTGATTAAGAGAAGCCCATGAGATGATCCCTTGAGACGGAGCTTCAGTTGCATGTAGATGAGGAGCTTTTAGCTCCAAAGGAAGAACCTCAGTATGATGTGGAGTAGCCACATGCAGAGGAGCAGAGAGTGGAATCACACACTCATGCAGAGGAGCAGAGAGTGGAATCGCACACTCGTGCATAGACTTCAAGAGACGGAAGGAATCACACTGGAGAAGCTGGCATATTGATGCATGATGCTAGAGAGAATGTGGGAGCAATCGCATCACAGCGTTGGTAGAGGAGGTCACTAGATCGGTACAATGGCTACATGGCTCTGATGAGCGAGAGTGTACATATTGAGCCATCCTCATTCGAGGAAGCAGTGCAACAACCATTAGGCATTGGCACCATGGTAGAGGAGTATGACTCCATTATTCAAAACAGTGTTTGTGAAGTGGTCCCAAGACTAGTAGACAAGTCAGTGGTGAGTTCCAGATGGATTTACAAGGTAAAGCAAGTATAAAATGGGAGTTTCGAGAAACACAAGGTTGGATTTGTGGCCAGAGGTTTATATTAGGTGGAGGGAATTGATTATGAGGAGACCTTTGCTCTAGTAGCAAGGTACTCTTCAATTAGATCTATTCTAGCACTTTCAATGTGGATGGGATGGAAGATACATCAGATGGATGTGAAGACAACATTCCTCAATGGATTGACTGAGGAAGAGTTGTACATTTAGCAGCTAGAAGGATTTGATACCTTCAACGTAGATTCGCATGTGTGCATACTCAAGTGAGTGATGTATGGATTGAAACAAACACCCCGTGTTTGGTACACTAGCATCGACAGTTATTTCACCAACTCGGGTTTCACCAAAAGTGAAGAAAATGCGAACCTTTACAATATTGAGGTTGAAGGTAAATTATTTTTTTTACATAATCGGTTGCTGTTTGTATTCCAAAAAAGTTTGGGGAGGCTAAGCTCCATTGTTACAAGGCGTTATGCCTGGGAAGCAAAGTAAGGAAATATTACAGGAGGGACAAAATTTCCCTTTGCTTCTGTCATTCTTGACTTTTGGAAAACCTAAACTAGTATAGATTCTAATAAACTGAAGTAATAGGAAACAGAATTTGCAAGTCATGCTTGATGAATGTTCGTATGATTGATTTGGTGGGTTGTAGATTCTTCAGGATTTCCTTCAACACCTTCATTCCTTAAATTGGATGAGCTGGTGCTAGGAGCGTTACTTTCTTCCATGATGAACTTCAAGATGTCAATGGACTTTTGGACATGACTGCATCTATTTGAAAGGTCATTGAACTGCTCCTAAGGAGAAGAAACTCAGTGAAGAAAGAGATTGAGGTCAGTCTCATGCTTCTCCTTAGTTATCCGTGCATGGGTGTCGATTTTGGTGTCCAAAATCTTCTGGTAAGCTCGGATTTGCTCCAGTTCTGCTTGCAGATCGGCATAGTGTAAGCAGTCCTTGCTTCTCGCCATTGCGTATGGCCAAACTAAATCCTCTGTGCGCAGTGAAGGTAGAGTGCTGCAAGCTTGCTGTTCCAAAGAGCTTGGGGAGAAAATCTTGGTGGAGGTTTAACAGAAATGAACCTGAGGGAAGGAGAATGAAGGCTCAGAGCAATATAGGATCGGTCGAGAACAAACGAGGGATGGAGCGAACGCAACCAAGGAAAGGAAGAGTTGCGATTCTGAGTTAATGAGAGCGTGAATATGTAGGCAGGCTCCAACGGGGGGATAAGGAAGAGCAGAGAGGGAGTCACGGGTATATTGAGAGATAAATCACGGGAAAGGGATGAGAGAACCAGAGCACCTTGGATGATGGGACAGAAGTGGGATTGGTAGATCGAATTCAGAGATATGGTGGTAGAGTCATCATCATTATAGATTTCTATGAAGATTTTTGCTGCAACAAGGATCAGATTCCGCTTGGAGACGCTGCGAGCAACAGTAAAAAGGTACCCAATGTTATTGAAAAATTCTGCGGCCGGTCTGAGAATTGATTTGCTTCTGATCATGGCAGGTAATTTTGTGATTCGATGGTGTTGCATAGGAGATTGCCTATGGATTTGGAGCAGGCTCTATTTGCACGAGTGTCGGCCTCCTTGTTGAGGGAGCGAAGAACATGGAAGAAACAGACTTCTTTCATTTTCTGGGTCAGAGCTTGACAACGATTAATAGTTTGTTGCAGGAGCACATTGGAGGCTCTCTGATTATAAACCATTAGACTAATGATAATGGCCAAGTCTCCAAGGATCATTGCAGTGCTTATGCCAAGTTTTTGAAGCTGAATGAGCCCTTGGTATAGTGCAAGAGCTTCAGCCCTGTTATTGGAGAGGGGGCCTAATCCCCATTCATAAGCCATTTTGATATCTCCATTGGCATTGCAGATGATTCCACCAGCCCCTGCCATTCCTGGATTAGATTTGGAGGCCCCATCGAAGAAGAGATAGTGAATGTTACAGTTTCTGAGCCAGATGGAAAACTCCTCATCTTTCATTCTTATTTTCCAACTGTGATTAGAGTTGTTGCGCTAGCTGCTAATGTCATTCCCGCTTTGGCCACTGTTACTTTTATCCAACAAGTACCCTATGAAATTCCTTTCTTCAACACAGAGATCAGCGATGTCAATTTTCTTTTGACTTTTGACTGAGATAGCTTCCAAAGTTAGGCTCCTTGCCTTGCTACATAATTTCCTGATGTTGGTTTCTTTGTCTTTGAAGACCATACGGTTTCTTGCCAACCATATGTTCCACAAAAGAGAGTAGGGAAGAGCATCCCAAACTCTTCTAGCAATATTGTTCTTCTTTCGTTGCCATGGATAGTTCCTCTTCCAAAGATGCAAAACTTCAGCAATGCAGTTATGGGAGCTCCAGGGGAGATGGGTGTTTAGAAAGATTTCTTTCCAACAGGCAGTAGCAAAGGGGCAATCGATGAAAAGGTGTTGGATGGTTTCTTCAGCTGCTTGGCAGTTTGGGCAGCAGGATGGACCAATAATGCCTCATTTTTGCAAATTATCAGATGTGAGAACTTTCCCTTTTAGGAGGACCCAAATAAAGAATTTAATTTTTGGAATGGTCTCTTATTTCCAGGCATTTTTCCAATGCACCCAAATGGGCACGGGATATTCATTATTACAGATATGCTGGTAGGCAACTTTGACTGTGTAATTAGAGCCTGAGGGATCCCAACGGAAGCCATCGTTACTGTTTTTTTTATTGGGGCAATGCTATGGAGATGGGTTTGGAGATTAGCAAAACTTGCTTCGAGATCAATGGGTATGTTAGGAAAGATCCATCCTATCCAAATCTGTGATTGGGTGTCCCACTAAGATATTTGGTCCAAATAATGAAGCCCTATGCTGTCAAAGAAGGATAGAATCTAACCAGTTCCAGGTTTGCTGCTGATGGGCTACTGACCGATTATTCTGTCTGCTCCGATTCTGATATTGTTGCCTCCCTCGGGAACTTTGGAAATGCTTTGGGAAATAAAGGGGATTTCTTTCTTGCACAACCTCCATATTTTAGAGCAAGCTCTGTTAGGGATATCATAATCCAAGAGGTGTTGTCTTGGATATTTAAGATATCTGGCTTCCAGCACATTTTTCCACCAAGTAGATTGGCCACTAATGAGTCTCCAAACAATCTTGCCACCAAACGCCAGATTTAAGAGCTTGGGTGATCTTATTCCTAAACCTCCACATTCCTGGGCTTGAATGACCTATTTCCAATTTATAATGTTGTACTTCTTCTTTTCATTTTTCCCTCCTTGCCAGAGAAAATGACGGAGGATGGCTTCCATTTTGTGATGAAAATTGGTAGGAGCTTGCAGAAGCATGAATTGATATAAGGGAAAAGAAGAAAGACCTATTTTTATAAGAACTAGGAGGCCTACTGGATTAAGCCAAGAGGAGCCCCACTGCTGCACTTTCCTTCTCATTTTATCTATGATAGTATCCCTTACTTCAGCTTTCGGAGGACTAGCACTCACTGGCATGCCCAGATAAGTGAAATGTCCCCAGTCTAACTTGCAAGGGACCTCAAATGTGCTGGCGATATTATGAAGAACTTGAGCAGAAGTGTTCCAACCATAGATGCAGCTCTTGAGATGGTTGACCATACCTCCTGAGTAGCTCATGTATTTGTCTAAGAGGGCTTTGAAACGACGAGCTATGATATTGGAGGCTCCTCCCATTAACAGTGTGTCGTTAGTAAATTGGGAGTGATTTATGTTTTTGACTCCATTCCCAAATTTAATACCTGTGATAAGACCAATTCGACAATTATAGTCCAAGGCCTTATTGAAGGACTCAGCCATCAAGATGAACAGGTAAGGAGAAAGGGGACAGCCTTGTCTTAGCCCTGGAGAGGATTGAAAGGAAGGCCTTGGTCTGCCATTAATGAGAGGAGAGATCAAAGGACCTGAAATGCAAGCTTTGACGAGGTCAAGGAAGGGCGCAGCAAATCCCATTTTCTTTAGAACAACAAAGAGGAATGAGTGTCTAACTCTGTCGAAGGCATTGGCTAAGTCCAATTTTAGAATGAAGCCTTTTTCTTTTCTAGATTGGCTGGAGTGTATAGCTTCTTGGACAAGGAGAATGGAGTCAGAAATTTGTCTATTGGCCAAGAAGCCTCCTTGATTTTCAGAGATGAGCGAGGGGAGAAGAGGTTTAAGATGAGAAGCGAGGATTTTGGTCAGAATTTTGTAAGATGAATTGCAGAGTGAAATGGGTCGAAATCGGGAGAAGGATGAAGGTCTATTCTCTTTAGGGAGGAGGGCAAGATGGGTGGCATTAGTGAAACCTCCAATTTTGCCCTTGCGTTGAGTCCATTTTATCATCTTGACAAGGTCTTTTTTTATTATTCCCCAATAAGCTCAGTAGAAGTAGATGGGGAAACCATCTGGGCCAGGAGCTTTGTCTGGTTGAAGCGTCCATATAGCTCTTCTTATTTCTTCTTCTTCAATCTCCTTGATCAGGTTTTCATTGATTTCCTCACTGATCTCAATGGGGAGGTGTTGCAGTAGATCTAAGTAATCTTCAACCTCTTTCATTTCAGTTAAGAGGGCACTATAATGATCTGAGGCTGCCTTTTTAATAGCACCTTGAGTGGTTTGGAGATTTCCTTCAGCATCGATGATGGAGGTAAAATTGTTCCTAATTTTCCTGACAGTGGCCTGCTTATGGAAGAAAGCAAAAATTTTATCACCTCCTTGCAACAATAGCTGCCTTGATTTTATTCTCCAATTTTGTTCCTCTGCTCTATTGGCACGATATAGCTGGAAGTAGAGATCGCCTTCGAGTGCTTTGTATTCCTGTGAAAGCCCTCATGCCTCTGTTATGATGTGAACTTTCTCCAATTTGTTTTTTATTTCAATTTTGTCCTTCTCAGGTTCCGTATAGTAGTTTTTTTCCCATTCCTTCAAGGCACTTTTGATCCTTTTTAACTTGTTTTCCCATATGTATCCCGGCGACCCTTCTATGTGCTGACTCCATGTGGTTTTGACAATCTCCTCAACAATAGGGATGCTACTCCACAGTGGACTATATTTAAAAGGTATGGGCCCTAAGGGATAGTGGGCTTCGAGAACAAGATTTGTGGGGTAATGATCAAACGCTGAATAAGGGAGAACAACAGCATAAGCGGTGGAGTAAGATGAGAGGAGTGTGACATTCACCAAAATCCTGTCTAGCCTCTCCATGATATTCCCTTTGCCCAGTCTGTGATTGTTCCAAGTATATCTGCAATTTTTCGGTACAACATCAACTAGATCATAATCCTGCATGATGATCTCCAACTGTGTTCTGCAAGGGTCATGAGAAAAATGACCTCCTCTTTTCTCGTTGGAGTGGAGTATGAGATTGAGGTCTCCACCAAGAATAATATTGTTGGTTCCTTCTTCATCTATGTCTGCTTTGAGGGAATTCCAACACTGCTCTTTGTCTCTATAGTGTATTGGCACATAGATGTTGTAGATAACAATCCTTTTGTTCTCTATTGAGCTCTCTAGGGTGACATTAATCCAGTACTGGCTGACTGTATCTGTTATGTGTTTCCAAATGCTGTGGTTCCAAAGGGTTGCAATTCCCCCGGAGGCTCCCCTTGATTCGCTTATGCATCCATTATACTGCTTGAGCTGACCAATGATTTCTTTCATTTCCTGGTGTCCTTGTTTTGTTTCTTGTAACAATAGGATTTCTGGTTTCTCATGTATTATTAGATCTTTTAGGGCAACAATTTTGGAGGGGTGCCCTAGTCCCCTGCTATTCCAGGATAGAACTTTCATCATTGAGTGTGAGGGGTACGGAGAGTTTCTCGCCCTCCTTGTTCCTTATGCACTTCTTCTTTACTGTTTTGCCCCATAATGTAGGTCTCTATGGGGTTCTGCGTACCCATGGCAATATCCTTTTGAGCGTTTTCATCTCTCTATTGCTTTGTAGACTTCCTTCCTGGCCCTTGTTTTTTTTGTGTGTCCAGAGTTACACCGTGCTCTTTAGAAGAACTCCTGGTAGATCTAGAGGAGGGAGGATCGTGGGAAAAGGAGGAGGAGATTAGCAGAGGGGGGTGGGATCAATAGCATCAGCTTGGGTCATGGAAGGGGGGTTATCTTTAGGGGGGGAAATGGCGAAAAAAGGGTTGGATGAAGTAGGGGGAGGGAGCGGATGGGTAGGGGAGGGGGTGGAAGAGATAAAGAGAGGAGGATTCGGTGAAGAGGTGGAGGGGAAGGCTGTGTTAGCCTTGGGAGGGACAGCTTCAGGGTTTGCCTTGGGGTTGGAAGCAGTCTTCTTTTTCTTGACCGTTTCCCATTGATCATCTTGTGAAGCATTTTCAACATCAATTAATTTAGAGCAACGATTGGCAAAATGGCCATATTCGTGACATACATTGCATTTAAACGGGATCTGCTCATAGTCCAACTGTTGGATGTGCGTCTAGTCATCCACTTTGAGTTTGATGGCCTCAGGGATGCCTTTGCCGAGATCAACTTCAACACATATGCAGGCGCAAGCTTGCATGTTGTCTTCTGGCTCACTGTGATCAATAAATCTACCAACAGCATTCCCAATGGCTCGAACCGATTCATCTCCCCAACAGTGGAGAGGGAGGTGAGGGAGCTGAACCCAGACCAGGACTGCACTAGGGACATCCAATTCAGGGTCAAAATCTGGAGTCCATTTGTTGAGTTATAAGCCTCTGGAGTCCATGAAATATGGTTTGTTTCTAAAGATTAGATCCTTGTCTTCTCTTGATTCAAAGTGGAAGGTGAAATACCCTTTCCCACAGAAGCGGATGGAAATTTTGCCTTGTATTTTATCAGACCAATTTCATTCGACCCACCTTTGCATTGTCTTTGGAGAGGGCCAGAGACCAGTGAATTGTCCGATGAGACCTCGTTTCGCCAGAGAAAGTGCTATCATACGAGGGAGAGCAAGAGGAAGAATCACCTCTTGCAGAACATCGAACTTCTTAACAAAATTAGAGATTGTTGGGTGAGGGCGCTGAGGTGGTAAGGATTTAACTAGGCAGAGAAGGCCTGTTGGGCAGCAGCCACCTCCGGGGTTGCATCCGGAGGGGCCATGGCAGAGGGCCGAAGGCCATAAGAACTGGTCGACGCTCAGCAGCAGCATGACCTAGCCTGTTCGCCTCTTCTACGCACTGTAGCATTGAGGTTGAAGGTAAATTATTGATTATAGTATTATATGTCAATTATTTGATTCTAATAGGTGATGAGAAGCTGGTAAAATCTTGCAAAGAGGATCTTGCAAGATAATTTGAGATGAAGGACCCAGGGCTCATGCATTATTTCCTTGGTATGGAAATATGGGAAGGAGTTGGGGAATTGTTTATCTGTCAGGGAAAGTATGCCAACGAGATACTAAAGAAGTTCCACATTGAGAGCAGCAAACCCATGGAGACTCCTCTAGCAGGAAATTGGAGGAAGGAAGAGGATACTTCAAGTGAAGTAGTGGAGGCTCCTATTTATAGGCAGATTGTGGTTTCACTTATGTATTTGGTGAATACATCACCAAACATATGTTTTTTCAGTTAACCAGCTTAGTCAAGAAATGGTTAAGCCAACCAAAATTAATTGGAAGGTAGTTAAATATGTGTTGATATACCGCAGAGGAATCACTCAGTTTGGTCTTTGGTACAAACGAATAGAGGGAGTGAAGTTTCAAGGCTTCACAAATGCAGATTGGGCAGGGATTCCATCCGATCGGAAGAGCACATCAGGGGGGTTCTTTAGTATTGGGTCAATAACAATTTCATGGTACAATAGGAAGTAGAGATCATTTGCACTCAGTTCAGAAGAAAGATAGTACATGGCTACTAGTCAAGAAGCTTGGTAGGCTATCTGGATGAGGAATATCCTTGTTGGGTTATTTGGTCAGTAGATGGATCCTATAGTGATTTATTGTGACAATCAGAGTTGTATCAAATTCTCTGAGAATCCATTTTTTCATGATCGGTCCAAGCATATCGACATCTGATATCACCATCTACGAGATTGTGTGTAGAGGAGAATCATGTTGTTGGAGTACATTCCTATAGAGGAACGGGATGCAGACATCTTGACTGAGGCACTGTCAAGAGGAAAATTTGAGTTCCATAGAGGTAGGATTAGGATATCTAATAATCCCTTTCTTGTTGAGAGGGAGTGTTGAAAATGCAACATGAAAATCCTAATTTAATTTTTTCCTTGAGTTAAATTAGGAACAAAATTGTAATTCCACATCACAAGACAACTTGTATGTGTTAACTAAGTTAATTTGACTTCGTTGGCTCAGTTAAATCAAGTTGAGGGTCTAACTAGAGCCACATAGAGTGTCTCCTACATTATAGGATCCTGGTTCAGTTTATTTTGAGTTGTAATTAATTAATTCAGTTTAACTGAGTTAAAGTTAGTTAAACTAGTTCCAACTAATTGAGGAACTAGTAGAAGGTCAGACAATGGGGTGTTACTTCATGTGTTCAACCAGTTAACTAATGATTCACTCATAAATAACTCATGCATGCCAAATCTGAGAGTTCCCCAATTGAGTTTGGAGTTCAAGGGTAGTGTACTATTAGTTGTATAATCATCTGAATTGTACAGGTGGTGCATGCAGTCAGAGGAAGGCCTATGAGGATTGTGCAATTCATATTGAAGAATTTCCCTAATTAATAGGGGGCTAACTCCCAAGGAAACGATGCAAGGAAATAGGGACTTAGGCAAGTGATAAATTGGTTAAGTATTGGACTAGGCTTATCTAGGAAGTTGTGAGACAGATAGAGATAGTGCATAGGTTGCTTGGGCTTGAGCAATGGATTGTAATATTCTCATATTTTTTTACTAATGCAATATATGGATAGCAGGGATTTTTAGTTGTGGCTTTCCCCAAGAAAATCATTGTGTAATGTGTTGATTGAATTATTTCTCTTGTATGCTTCGTGATTTCGCGATCGTTTAGTTGTTTCTGCTGATATGTAGAGTAGATTCAAGTTTATTGTTTTAGTAAATTACAATTAGTAGTTTGAATCTATAAGGAATTTCTACAAAAAAAGTGCAGTATGTTACAATTCAAAGGTGCAGTATGAAGTTAAAATTGTACAGAAAGAGATTATAATTACCGAGTTTCTACACCCAATCCCGATTCCCTATGCTTAGTGCATCCTCTTCAGCACGAGGGTAGCGACCAGATGCACCGTATTTCTCTCTGACTTGATCAGCAACCCAACTATTAGGGAATTTCATTGGAATATTTTATTTTAAATGATTAGGGTAAGGCACGCTTCTACCATTCAACCATTTGAAATATTTATTGTCACTATCCCATTTCCTCCTCTTATGTTTGTACTATGTGACCCATGTTTGTGTCATTTCCATATTGTAAAGAATGAATTTGTAGATGGCTTCAATTTTTTAATTCGTTGATGAACTCAAACAACATATCTATATATATATATAGATATAATACATATGATATCAAAATATGCATTAACATGAAGTTCAGTGTGAATAGTTATTGTGTAGTAATTTGAAAAATGATAAGTTTGCACTTACTCTTTATCATTTGGCTCTTTCCATTTGTTTCGAGAAGCTCCTCTTCTCTTTTGCCTTCATCACTTTCGTCATCGCAAACCATCACACCTAGTGTGTTGTCAATCTTCTTTATGTACTCATTGGCATAATAGAAAGACTCATACGATATATACCCCTTTGCCATAGACCCCTTGGGTTTTTCCCTTTGTCAAACAAAAAACCCTTCAATTTCTTCATGCACCTCTCTAAGAAGAGCATCCAATGACAAGAAACCACCCCAACTAATTCAACCTTATCTACTAGGTGAATTAGAAGATGAACCTGCAGTTCCATGAAACTCGTTGGAAGTTCCTTCTCAAACATACAAAAAATCTTAGCTATATATTGATGTCATTGTGGAATGTTAGCCATATCAATCTCCTTTGATGTAATCCAATGTACAAACGCAGATAATTTAGATATGGCACGCCATAGGTCTTGGGGGAATTTATGGTTCACACACCCACGCACGAGCAAAGGGTAATGAAAATGCACAATAAATAGTACATTATGCAAAAATTAATTATAAATATCCCATTACATAAAAATAATAAATAATAAATAATAAAATCATGTTTTTGACATATGTACTCTTAGAAGGTTCAAATGGTCATGCGATTTCAACCCCGACAAACGGTCTTCCACAGTGAAGCAACATCGTAGTGAAGACCCATATAGAGAAGGCATCTTCACACTCATTATAACTTCCTTTTCCAAAGAAAGATCATCTTTCTTTAAATCCATGGGACATCACCTTCTTTGAAAGTCCAAGATGGATCAGCATCTCCTCTAGTTTCTTATCATGGCCAATGTTTATTTTTAGGTTTTGAAGAAATAAGATATCTCCTAACAGCCAATGTGTCACTTTATTTTAATCATATGTGCCTCCATGAAGAAGATGAAATGTTTTTAAATATATGCATGGGATCTAGTAAGTGGGAAATCTTAATATGCTCCCAATATGGGAGCTCATAAAATATAGAATTCCTTTTCATCCTAATGGGAAATTTCTCAACATAAGTGTTGATGAATTTTGGATCATTGAACATAGGCTCCCCATTTGAATCGAACATTTCTGCAAACTCCTTCTCCTTCTCTCTCTCATATGCCCTAAGTCATTCAGTTGGTGGCATTATTGTGTGCCTTTGGGTTCTCTCTAGTTTACCATTGAAAGCGGATGTTTCTCTTTTGTAAGGGTGATATTTTGGGAGGAATGCCCTAGAGTAGTCATACACTGGATTTCGTAGGCAGTCGGACCACCTAGCCTTTAGAGAAGGTCCACAACATTTACATCCATGATACCCTTTTGTTACAAGACCTGCGAAATTATTATATACAAGATGACATGTTAGCGGCCATGAAGATCAGAACAATTGTAGCGAATTAAAGTGATATGCGAAAAAAACATTGTTACATATATAAACAAATCAATAAAAATGTAATTTACTAGAGCAAAATCCTAAGCTTGGATAACCATGTATGGTGTAAGCACATATGGCATACAATGCGAAACTCCTCTCTGTTTTGATGGGTCTTGATACATTGTACTCATGTATCCCTTCCCATAGTTCCTTCAATTCATCTACTAATGGTTGTAAGTAGACATCCATATTCTTCACTTGTCTTCTATGAGGTACTATGAGAGAGAACATAAGATGTTCATTCTTCACAGACAACCATGGAGGGATATTGTTATTGATCACTACTACAGGCTAAATATAATAGCTATTTTTTTAAGGGAATATGGGTTGACGCCATCCATGGCTATGCTGAGTCGTAGACTTCATACTTCATCCTTGAATTTTTCAGTCCATGTATCCTCTATATGCTTCATGGCTATTAAATCTATTGGGATTCGCATAAATCCAAGCTCACTTCTGTGTGAGGCATGCCATCCCTGCAACATAGCTAATTCTTGGCAACGAAAGAGTCTTTGAATCCTTGGGATTATAGGAATGTGTCTCAATACTTTATAAGGAGGACATGTGATTTACCCGTTTTTTTTAATTATGGTACCTGTCATGCCCACATTTCGAACATATCTCTTTGTCTGCATATTCTCCTCTATATAGACTTCAATAATTTGGACATGCATGATATGATATGTATTGAACACACAACATTTTCAACAATTTCTTTTACTCTTCGCAACTACCTGGCAATACATTATGACTCGGAAGAACCTTATCTTTGAATATCATTTAGTTGGTGGGGCATATAGTTGTACAATGTCAATATTTAACATTCATAAAATTGACAATTTTTAATTTTGATTGTGTGGCAAAATATAAGGAACTTAATCGATCATGTAGGTCAATTAACTAAATATTGTTGAGAAACATGCATTCGACATGCCCAATTTTGCTTTCACGTTGTACAACAACATCGTTATCCCTAGTTGAGTAGAATTTTACTTTCCGCCAGGTCCAAAGAGAGGGGCGGTGGAAGCAAATTTCAGGCTTTCAAATAAGGTATCAGTGATATGAGCATCATCCCCTAGCTCATCATTTTGGAATTAATTTAACAACATTTCCTCCATGGCATTCGTATCCCGTAAGTAATCATCGATACCATCCTTTATTTGATTGCCTCCATTGCCAACTTGTGATGAAGAACTATAATTGTTGTAGTTATTCCTAATTAGTGAATCTGGATGTAGTGGGAATTGAATAGGTGGTTGATTCAACTATTCTTTGTATGCTTCCTCTTTGATTCTTAATCTTAATGTAGCCTTCTCTTGAGTTGAAATTGTAGTGGGGTGCACTGGAATATGGTAGGTGGGTCGCTCATCATCACTACAATCCTAATTTACAAAAATATTAAACGTCATTAGTACAATATCAATTATATTAGTAAGCACTTCAATGCAATTGGTTTTTTGAAATTACATTATACCAAACAATTATTACCATCGTTGATACATGATTTTGGCTGGAAGATGTCATGTTCTAATGGGCAAGGTGAAGAGGCTATCCATTTTCATCTACCAACTACTTGCAATATGTTTCTCTTGATAAGAGCTTCTGACGTTTTTGAAATGGAGGAATATTTTCGTCATCTAAACTCGATCTTGTATCAGGATCCTACAAATTTGGATACATTTTTATTCAAATTGACATGGATTAAAAAAAAAATCAATTACATAATCGGAATATAAATCAAATATGAACTTTCTAGATATGGAAAGGGAGAACTCCGTGAAGGACTTTGATCAACAATATGGAACGAGATGGAATTTAAAGAATTGGTAATTTGATATTATTGAGATTTTGTCCCTGCATTTGAGAAAAATAGAAATAAAATTTTGTGTGCATATCAAAAATTAATCTCAAGAACCATATAACCACAATTTGAATTTCAATATAGTTTTCAAGCCATTTTTCAAGAATAAGGCGAATTTAAGCAAAAAATGTATACTATGAACTATTCTAATTCATGTGGATGCATCGTAAAAGATAATTTGAGATTAATATGCCATTTTATGTGAAAATAAAATTTCAAATAGCTTTTAAACCAGATCGGTGAGATTATCAGAACAAAGCACATCGATGCGTTTAAATAATATCAGCACCAGGGTGTTTAAATAATGCCCACACCAGTTTTTGACATTCCAAAAAAAAAATGTTATCATATCAGTGCTCTTGTACAAAAACACACAGATGCGTATCAAAAAAAATAGTATCGATATGCCCCTTGTTTCTGAATTTTAAAAAATAAAAATGAATTCAACCAACTCAATGCTCTTATAATGTATACTATGAACTACTGTAATACATAGCTTTTAAACCCTACTGGTGCACTTGTCAGAACAAAGAACACTGATGCATTTAAAAAATTTCAGTACTGGGGCATTCAAATAATACCCGTACCGATTTCTAGTATTCCGAAAAAAAATATGTTATCATATCAGTGCTCTTGTATGAAAATGCATCAATGCACTTCAAAAAAAACATCACCTCTACGCACCTACTTCCGGACTTTAGAAAATAAAAATGAATTCAACCAACTTGGTACTCTTATAACAATTAGAGCACCGATGCTTTTAAATAGAAACCGCGTTGTTGCATTAAAAAAATTAATTGTTCAGGATATGGAAAAAAATGGCATCATGTTAGTGCATTGAAAAAATTTAGTGCCTCGCCAATGTCGGTGCTATTTTCCTGTAAACGCACCGATGTGCAGAGAAATTGAAAAAAAAAATACACACACAATTTTTTTTCATCTTTTAAAATTCAAAAACAAACAACCATTTTCGAAATCTAATTTCATAAAGTCTTTTAAATAGTAAAAATGTATTCATTGTTTCATTATTTTACCCAAAGTTTCAAGGGAATGATTTGCAAGAGAGACATACTAGGAGCACTGTGTAGCAACAAAATACTTTGGAGCAACGGAACTATTCAGAAGATCAGAAGTTGAAAGGTATGGTGATTCACACAAAACCCTTCATACTAAAAAATTTAAATTTTATTATTTATATTACTAATAAAAAAATTTGCAATTTTTGTTAGGGTTTTATTAAAAGAGAGATCATTTGCAAAAGAGACATACTAGGAGCACTGTGGAGTAGAAAAATATTTTGGAACAACAGAAAGATCATAATTTGAAAGTAATGGTGATTCAATATTTTGGAACAACAGAAAGATCATAATTTGAAAGGTATGGTGATTCATTCAAAATCCTGGATAGCCAAAACTTCAGATTTTACTGTTAAATTGTTTTACAATTTCTGTTAGATTTATTCACAATTCGGGAAAAAAAATTAAAACCTTGTATAATAAAAAATTTACTATAGATTTTACTAGTAAAAATTTTTACGGTCTCTGTTCCTATTTCAATTTAATTAAAATTCAAAAAAAAAAACAAAAAAATCCAATGTTTACCTTAAACCCTTACTTCTTCCTGCAAAATTTCACCTTGGGGTTTAACTTCCTCTACCGCTTCACAATTAGGATTTTTCATTTAAGGCATTTTAGATTTAATGGGTTTGTGTACTTACTATATATAGGGCATTGGACATCTAAAGTAGGGGAATCACTTATTAAATTAGATGCAAACCCTGTCCACCCTCTCTCTTTTTTAAAAGACAACTATATGTTCTGTGGTGCTCCCTCTGTAATATAATGTACCGGTGCACCCTGTGTAATGCAACACACCAGTATATTATAGCATTGTTGATTATGTCTAGTATGTTCATTGTTGCTCCTGGTGTAATATAACACATTAGCGTGTCTCTTCCAAATAGCATCACTAAATCATTATAGAGCGTTTAGCCTGACAAATCCCACCGTTATAATTTAAAATCATTTTTTAAAAAAGTTTCCATTACGGTGTTAAACAATTAAACACCCAGTGTGTTTAATGGGATAAATGCACATGTGTGTTTATTTAGACAAATGCATCAGTTACCAGAGCTCTTTTTGGATGAAAATTATTTGATTTATTTATAAAATATATTTAATGGCTTCTGTATTGAATGATACAAGTTGTATTTTGATAATAAAAAAAATGCCTCAGAAGGTGTCAATCAACAAAAATATTAATTGACACAATGATAGCACATCAACAAAAGCAGAGAAGGCAAGTTCTTTGTAAATTACTTACAAAATTAACATGTTTGAACTATATGTAAGTTTAACTAATATGTACTAGTAAGCGTGTGTCATGCAGAGCCACAAAGTGAAGAAGGTCAGTAAGATTATTTCTAATCTAAGTGCAGAAAAATGTAAAATCCTGATAGAAAAATTGCAGAAAGATGAATCAAGTGAATGAAAAAATACTATTCAATATGAGTTTTTTTTCACTAATAATATACTTATGAATATTAGATAACATGTTTCAAACAATCTACTAATTCATATATGTTTAATGTTTTACAGGAAGCAACTACAAACGAACAGATTAATGTCATTCTAAGAAAAGAAAAATTATAGAACATGTAAATGACGATGAATTGGTCCTTAGCTCATCTGAAGTGGTGTTGTAGGTTAAATAAAGGGGGGGTGGAGGGGATTTACAAAACTATGGCAAATCTAGTGGAACGAATGTATAGAGGTACCAAATTATATCTAAACTATGGGAAGTGTTTCCAGAGCAATGGTCAATGATACATGTCAGACTTGCAATAGACAAAACATACAACAACAATATTCCTAATTAAAATGATTTGATAGAATTATATGTATATATTACTACAAACCATTCAATTATTAATATCGATTTGTTATATTTAATTTTCATATATAATGATATAAAAATAGTTTATTACATTTTTCAGGAAAATTATGAAAATCCCAAATGATCAACGAGTTGATATGCAAAACATGCCACTATGAATGTCCAAAAAAGTGTACAAGAAGATGATTAAAGAAATGGCCACAATTGCATCACAGGAGGGACCATCTCAACAACGTGCTTCAAATGTATGTAATCATGATTGACTTTGTAGATATAAAAAAATAATTTAACATTAAATATTAATTTTCAAGTATTTTCTTGCAGAAAATTAAACAAAATGGAACTCATTCAGCATAGAACAGTACGACAAGGAAGAAAACAGTTGATTACAAAGTTTGTGATTAATTGTTAATATTTCCTTATAACAACTCAAGGTTTTATTTTTGTATATTTTAAGTTTTTTTATAGAAACCACCCTTGAATGTCTTCAAATAGGTGTTAACATACAAAGAAGAGCCATTGGAGGAATTAATTGACATTGGGTTAAATAAGGGTTGTGAGTATATGTTGGCATATCAAAAATTAATTGTGGAATTTGTAAGTATCTATGTTGTTTTATTTCTTTGATTTTATAATTAATAGAACAAAAAAATCCTTTATATTAAATCTATGATTTATAATGGGGTTTAAAACATGCATGAAACAAACCATGGAACTACGCCAGCAAAAGACTTGTTGCAACAAGGCATGAGACTTGGTTTTGAAACCATGTGCACATTTTATGAGTCACTTTTTGGTATGGTACATTTCTATTCAATTTAGATTAATGTGTATTATTTATTTCAATTTTAATTATTCTCACCGATGTAGATACACTCATTACTATTTATTTTTATGTTTGCTAATGGAACTTGAAAAATACAAAAAAAATCGATGCAATCAACAAAACATTCCTCAAAATAATCCAATTCATGGAAGTAGCTCGAGCATTGACAACAGATCTAGTGAATAATGATGATCTACTTGGATACCAATGCAACTTCTTGTATTTTTTGAAATAATTGTCTGTGAAAATCAGAACTTTTGTTTAATGTAATGGACATAGTGTCCCAATTTAAAGACAAGGGGTTACCAATAACAAGATCGTTTTGTATGACAAAGAGCCTCTTGTTGATATCTAATAAAAATACATTTTAATTTATCCTATTGTGTTATCCATTGTTTTTGTGAAATGTTACACCGCTGATTAAATATTATAATGAAGAGATGTGAAATCGGATAATATAACAAATTAATAAAACATTGGTGAAACAACTTGCTAACATTGGTGAAACAACTTGCTAGTGTTTTTTTTCTACTAATTTGGGAATGAATAATGATCGCTCATTATTTTTGTTACAGTATGTTCTACCTCTATCTCTCCCAGACAACTTTGACAACAATGTCAAACAAGTTATATATGATATTGGCAAATACATGAGCTAAGTGGAGATTTGTGTGCACATTGTAATTTGTTCAGAAATTTGTTGTACAAATTATATTTGATTGCATGAGTTTTACTTGTCATAATGTACTATATATTTTTTGGTTGAAACTACCTATGATTTTCTTACTTCATTTGTATATGGTTGTCATCTAAAGAAATTGATAAAGAAGATATAAAGTACTAGAGGAAACAAATTACTCGTCTAATGTGTGAAATGCAAAAGTATCTACCTCTGGAATTTTCAATGCACAAGAACACTACCTCATACACCAAGTCAAGGAGACTGAAAAGTGTGGACATGTACACACAAGATCAATGTGGATGGTTGAGAGGCACTTGAAATCACTTAAGGCTTTGGTCAGAAAAAGAACATGCCCTAAGGGTTATATGGTAGAGGGATTTATGGTATATCAAACCATGGTTTATATTCATCAATATAGTCCTGCAATAGGAAAAAGTATTAATGTATTGGGTCACATTTGGGACATAAACTCCATGAACAAATTTGAAGGGGAGAACCTATTCGAGAAAGGTAGAATGAGGAAAGTGAGATGTGAGTAGATAGTGGAGATTTATAGTGCATTTGACTTTTTTGTTTTTGTGTATATCATACATATTTAATTTTTAGTCTTCTTGCATAATCCATTATTATGAGGGTATAACATGGTAACTAATTATATATGTGTGAATTGTTTTATTTTAATACAGTCGGTCGAGAGTGGGATGCAATACATTTATACATTTCGAACAACCTTGATTGGATGAAGGTATGAATTGAATGATGCAAATAATACAATAATGGTAGGTTATCATGGTATGTTGTGTCTATATTGGTCAAAGAAGTTGAACGTAGTGGAGATACCAATCTTCCAAAAAGGAGAATTGATTTAGCATATGGTTTAAAAGATTATCAGGAAAGCATATTCACCCATACTAATTAGTTTTTTTACAATTATATTGATGCATATGGCATGTTTTTTTCTTAATTTGTAAATTTTCCAAGTATAAATATGCTTATCAATTGACAATGCATTTTTTATTTGTTTGACATATTGCAGTTGAAACACCCTAACAAAATGTGGTTTGATGGCCACAAATTTCGCATGAAAAGGTTGGATAAAAAGATTAAAACTTTTAATAAATGGATAACTACAGTATTTCAGGTTATCAATGTTTCCTCTAGAGGTGGCAAGCATCTAGAAGTCTTTGACAATCGATACTATGGGTATCTGCATGATATACTTGAGTCTGACTTTGAATCCTTCAAAATAATTTTGTTCGATGTCAAATGATTTAGGCTACGAATCCATGAACGTCGCCATGATAGAAATGTTATTAAGCATGCTAACAGATTTACCAAGGTTGATACAAAGAATGTTGAGCTAGGATCAGAGCCCTATGTTCTTCCAATCCAATGCAAACAGGTATTTTACGTAGAGGTTCCAAGTAAAGCGAGTTGGTCATATGTTGTTAGATATGATCCAAGAGGAAGGTCAGTGAAGTATAATGTAGCAGAAGAATGTGATGTAGAGGAGCAGGGGGTTCATGTGCCAGACAAAGACATCGAAGAATTTCAAGGATATGTTAATTGAGAGAATGTCAATTTGGACGAATTAGATGATATATTTGATGTTGTGGCGGACGAAGAAATTGAAGAAGTCAAACCAAATGTATAAGAACATGTTCTGGATGATGATATAGACGATGATGATGTTGATATGGTGAATCCTTTGAACATGAATTCTGAACCAGATGGTAAAGATGATGAGTTGGATGAGGAAGAATATTAATGATATCAAAATGTTAAAATGTATGAGGTATGTATTTTTTAGTTGATTTGTTCTCTTTAAGGTTTTTATTTTCCTAGTTTTTATGTTTGATTATTAATGTGTTTCTTTCAAATATATTATAGTATATAGATTGGGTATTGGGGAATTGAGAGTGATGTGGGGGGGAGGGGCCATATGATCTTCCACTTTCACATGGTTGATCTTTTTCAGTAGAGAATATATTATTCTTGAAATGAAGAGAAGCTCATTTAGGTTTATACCATCATCTCCAATTTTAACTTTTGTTCATCTAATAATTTCCAAGGTTTTCCATTTACTAATTAGTATAAATTATGCTTTGACCCTGCATAGGGTAACCTATGAATGGGGCCAAAGACAAACCTAAGTTCAAATGACTAATTTGTAGAGTTCATAAATGACAAACCTAAGTTAAAATCAAAATGACATGACAAACCTACGTTCAAATCATCATCATCGCCATCGTCTTTTTCATCATCATCATCATGTTTTTCATCAACATCATTATGAAAATAATCATCATCATTATCATCGTCATCACTATATAATCGCATATTTATCTTCATCACCATCATCATTTCAATCATCGTCCATGTCATTGTCATCATCATCATCATTATTTACATCGCCATCATCATCATTATTAATGCCATCATAGTCATCTTTGTCATCATCGTCATCATCACCATTGCCATCATCTTTGTCATCTTCATAAACATCATCGTTGTCGTGATAATAATAATCATATTTTTCATCAACATTATCATTAACATCATCATCGTCGTCGTCATCATCATCATCATTATTGTCAACATCATCGTCGTCATCGTCAAAATTGTCATCATCATAATCATATTCATTTTTGTTGTCATCATCAACATAGTCATCGCTGTCGTCGTCATAGATAATGGTTCTACTAATAATATTATGCATCTTTACATAATGGAAGCAACTAGCTTATTATGTACTTCATAGTCCAAAGGTACCCTTCCATTTGAGAAGTTCAAAGATCCTTTCAATTTCATTGGTTTATGTTATTAAGCTTTTAGATTGTTCGTGTTTTTTTTTTCCTAATCATTTTTTTCTTCATAATTATGCTTATGTTAGTTTATCTAGGTTCATGATTTACTTTCATATGATCTTATGTTGAATTTTCACTTTACAAATAGTGATGTTTTTTGTACATTATTTTTTGTATATTAGGGAATGTATCTCCATTAGAGATGTAACACATTTTTTACCAAATAAATCTTATATTTGAGTGTCCTTTAAGATCAACAATGCTTGAAACCAATTCTTTTTTGTGTAGATTCTAGATATTTCAGATGTAAATGTCTTTAATGAAAATTGCCTACTTGGGATGCCATATTAGATTTGTTGTTTATTTAAAATTACAATATTAACACTAATATTTCATATTATCCCTTAATTATGAGCTTTACAAGCTAATGCATTTGAGAAATTATTGTTTGTTAATTGTTTGGAGGGAGAGATGATATCATATTACATTGATTGGTACTTATTAGTGTTTGAGGGGTGGGGGGGAGCGGTGTTTCACTTCTTAAAACATAATAGGGTTGATATTAATGGCTTCTATGATATTTGACACTCATTAAAGGAGGTATAAAAACATTCTCTATTTTAATGCTTTGTGTTATCCTAATTATGTCGATAATATGTAGAAGTTCCTAATAACAAAGACTAGCACCTAGGACATCCTAGTAAGGAAACAACTCTCTAAAATTTGGTTTAACAAAGCTTTAAAAACTAAGACTTGATTAACAATGTCCCATAAAAAATTTCATGGTATGAAATCTTGTATAAATATTTATACGTATTATCATGTTATATCTAATTCTAGTGTTCACTCTATTAATCATGTAGAATAGTTATTCTAAGTTTCATTAAAATTCTAACCCATGATTCTTATAACCACTGAGCACTAAC
This sequence comes from Pinus tabuliformis, assembly GCA_031772625.1. NCBI lineage: Eukaryota > Viridiplantae > Streptophyta > Pinopsida > Pinales > Pinaceae > Pinus > Pinus tabuliformis. The sequence continues at coordinate 1,323,618,609 of CM062819.1, read as the reverse complement.
ACTCAACCTTAAAATCATATAACCCTTAACCTTAACTACTAACACATTATTCTTATAGCCATTGAGCACTAACACTCAACCTTAAAATCATATAACCCTTAACCTTAACTATTATAACCCCTTACCTATTACCTCTATGAGATTTTATAATTATAACATTTATTATAGCCTCAAAAAATACATTTTTGACACTCATAACCCTTGAATTACATCAATAACCTTAATTAGCAACCATTAACCTTTGTATTCATTAACTATTAGAAAACATAGCACTTCTAACCCTAAACACTTAATTATATCACATGTAATATGACCCTTAACACAAATAGCCTAATTAAACCCTTAGAATATGTATAATGATCCTTAACCCTAAACTATTGTCAACCTTTACCCCTATACCACTAATCCTTATAACCCAAGTCATTATAAATTGTATCACCTATAACCATTCTTATTGTAACCTTGATGTTCCTTGACCCTTTGATTTGATCACTAAGTCATATAATGTAAAACTATGAAACTCTTAATCATGTAACTTATATAATCCCTAGCCCTTATAGAACACATCTTTAAGCCCTAACCATTTTGGTTACAACGTCCTTTATCACAAATAATTCTTGTCATTATCACTTTTTTACCCTTATTATCCCCATCATTACTAACTATAACCTCCATAATCACAATCAAATATATATCTTATTTACCAAAACTATACACCCTGAAATAGTATTACACCTATTTATTAGCATAACAAGCTCGAACTATGATGACTATTCTTCAACAAGATTAGGTGCAAGGACATGAAAATAGTGTGCCATATGAGTGAGAGTAACTGAGCATCATGAAGTTCAAAGTGGTAGTCCAATAAAAAAAAAGACTAGGTGAAGATGGTGACCAAAAAATGACAACATAGAAAATAGAATTTAAAGACCAACAATGTGAGAGTTCATTGATGGACACACTTTATAAAGGAAGTGGACTAAGGATTAGAACTCAACATTTGAGGCATGATGAAATATCAATCAATGACACATCATATATGCATTCATCATGACTAAGCAATGTAAGTTACCTAAAGGAGCTATGGATGCCACATGGCCAACATGCATAGCACAACTACCTGACTTCCTCTAGTTGACTGAGGTTGTTCTTCACATTTACATGACAAACCTAGGAACCAAATTTAGTGTCATGATTAGACCTCCTAGATTCTTGACAAGGGGGGATATTTTGTAATTCTATATAGATGGGTTCGTCCCATGGATTAGGGGTCGGGAAATTTCACATTCAAGGGAACTTAAGTATACTATAGTAACTATTTTTTCTCCATTATTAATATTAAGAAGCCAATTTCTTGGCCAATATTTGTAGAAGAATTCTATCTAGACTATTCTAGGAATAGTATGGTTTTATTCTGTAATTTAAATTGGTTCAATTTTATATTTCTTATATTAATTGCTTTGCTTAAGAGATTTACATGTTCCTTGGATTATTTTGTTAACACTAATTTCTTTTGTATGGTATATATAATATATATATATATATATATATATATATATATATATGTATTCTTATTATTTTCCTTTAAATCAACATTAGTCCTTGGATTCCACATAAGGGTTATTCTAGAATATGAATCCAATAAACCCATGTGATAATAATTTGTGTGTCAACAAACTATTCTATACAAGCACATGTTCCTTCACATGTTAGATTAAATGAACTTTCCTTATCAATTTAGTATGGATTTATTTTTTTATAATGGATTAGTTATTTTCCCTTCTACAATTAATCTAGAATTATAAGTTGTCATCATTTATACCTTGACTCATCCTATTTTTTGAATTACAACTTTTTTTATAGTTTTCTCTTACTTTGTTTCTTTGTATATCAATTGTTGAATTGTGTTTTAGGGAATGTGGACTAATCCTGTTTATTTTTTGTTGTTCCTATTCTTTCCTTATCATTATATCCCATCAAAACTAGTTTCTAGGTCACGTCATCTAGAATACTCAACTATCCCAAATATGGGAGAGTCTAATTGGGCCTCTATTTTGGGTTGAGTCACTTGAACTACTTGGTTGTGCATCCTTCCCTTCAATAGTTCTTCTGGCACTAGAAAGAGGGATAAACCTATGAAACTTTTTATGGAATATTTTGACACTCACAATGTTCATCTAAGACTGCAAGGAAATGAATATGAATTTGAAGTCCCAACTCATGAAGAAAATATATTTCAACAAGTTACATGCTAATATGCCAAGACACTTGGAAAGCTTCCCATCACTCCTCTCCTCCCTCACTAGATTAGGAGAAGAGTACCTAAGAGATCATAGAGAGGCTAGATCTTGCTTTGCAATGTCAAATATATGGTAGATATATTTTTCTTTAATATACACTACCCTATGAATTAGATCCCTCCATTGCATATAGGCCCATTTAAATTAGAATGTTCCAGAGAGGAAGAAAATAATAGATATTATGAATATAATCAAAGGAAGAAAACAATAGATATTACTAATCTAATCAAAAGGATATAGGATTGATTTCCAGGACGTTGAAAAGGAGATTTCATTTTGGGGATAACATGGGAGATTTAAATCATCCTTGGTTGGCCAAGGACACAATTGCAATCCTTGAAGTAATACATTTTTTTCTAAACATCTTGATAGGATACTACCCAATTTTGACCAAGATATATTCATAAAGCCTAAAGATCATAGTAAGAAATTCATCTTGGCCATTTAATTGATGAATTCACAACATGAGAACAACACATGTTGACTATTACCATACACCTTTGAGAATAATATAATATATATACACCTTTATAATATATATTATATATAATATATAATATTTTTTTTTATATAATATACAATATATTTATATATAGTATACAATATATATATTACATATATATATATAATATATATATCCGAGGGCATTATTTAGCAAGAGAATTTGAAAATCCAAACATTTCAACATTATGCAAGCGGTTTGTCGAGGAAATTTTCGAGAGAAATGTCGAGGTGGTTTGTCGAAAGCACAAGGGCATTCAAGCATTTGAAAAGCATCGGTCTATCATGTATGTGGAGTAAGAGCACTTGAGGGCATGAAAAGTGGTATGTCAAGGGAACGAGGGTATTCGAGTAGGTGGTTGCAGGCGGTGCAACAGTGAGTCCACAAGTGGTGGCAGAGACACATAACTTCACAGGTAACAAATATGGTAGTAAGATTCCTGTGGCTTCATTTTGTATTGAGACTTAAATATATGACAATGATTTTGGTCAAATACCTTCACATTCATCCCACACATCTCACTCTCTCTCTCTTATCACCATGAAAACAAATGAGATACCAATGGGAATTTCCTACCCTCATAGAATCACCCCCAAGCCTCCCTGATACGAAGAGCAGGATAATCACCTACACACACACCTCGTCCAAGGTAACAAAGGTCATTGGGTAAGTAGGAACTCTAGCTTGAATCCTCACCAATACCTCCACACCAAAGGACCCTAATACGGAACTCCATCTCACCATAGAGATAGCCATTTATGACATGTTCCCACGGCTAGGTACTCACATGATGTTTCACTTAGTCAAGGGCATAAGGACTAAGGAAAATGATAATAAGCTATGAAATATCACCAAGGGATGTGAAAAGAAGGTAAGGCATGATGACAAGAATAATTTTGACCATAATAGTGTAGGGATCAACCATGAGGAATTATGATGCAAATGATGTAGATATTTCAATGGAAGAGGATGGGACGGCTCCACACCTTGATGGTTTTGCGCTGTGAAATCCACACTATTGTAAAGAGTGGATTTGAAATCTAGATGTGGTCACAGTATTTCAATATAATGGGGATAGGTTGATCTGAGTAGGAAACCTAACACAAGTCTCCCAGATCTAGACCCTATCGGAATTTCATTGCTTGTGTTGTAGAGGCTAGGGTTTGTAAGGTCCTAAGAGAAAAGGGGTGTATAGCATCTCAGGAGCTTGTTATATCAACCTATCGATGATATTTCTTGATGCTTCCAACATAGATTGCCTTTCAATGACTCTTTGAATATCTAAACAAGAATACTTTTTCCATGAGATAATTATGTTTCTCTTCTTTCTTGAATTCTTATCAAATTCTACCATGGGTCTTAGATATTTATACTCCAAGATACTTGATATTTCTAGATACTACCATCCAATTCCAAACAAGAATATCTACTTCCTTTTTTCCAAATCTAGTTAGTGTTACCTGTAGATGCTACTACAAGTCTTCAAGCCTTGTTTCACTATGGCTCCAAGTCTTAATGGACTTTTTTAATAGGTATGGTACCTACTAAATATCAAAGAAACCTATAGCCTTTTTTTTGCTACTTTGATCCTCAAGCTAAGATTTTCAACAGTCACAAATGATTTTGAAATGCTTCCTCAAAATTGTGGTTTTGATTCCTTTTCAACATGCCATCACAAGATGAATGATAGGGTTGTTACTAGCCTTAGTAATGACCGAAAATGTTCCTTTGTTTAGATATTTTTTTACTTACTAAAGTAGACCTTGAAAATAAGCCTAATACGCTTTTCAAAGACTGATATTCTTTTCAATTTTCTAGGAGACTTTTATCGTTGGATTAAGGTCGGCTTCTATGTCACTGTAATATCTCGGTCTTCCTTATATAAGCATGCATATGACCTTATATTTTCGGATTTATGAGACTGATCTTAAGGCACTACAATTTGTGCATAGTACTCTTGGTCTTGAATAACTTACTTCTTCGTTGGATTATAGGACTACTTATGGTCTACTAGAGACACTTTGAACTTTTGATTCAGTCACCTTATGATGCTCGAATATCTGAGATGATGTCAAGAAGCTTGTTCTTATGCTCATGAATTCAAACTTCTTTATAGGACCCTCGACTTTGTCTAGGTTTCTTGGATTCTTTGAAAGTGATGACAATTAATGTTTAGATAATGCTTCTTGGAACCTTCACTATATTCAGCCTTCTAGCCTAGGTCTGCGGCCTAAACACTGTAATTTTGGTTTGTAATCAAACCTAGAATTATGTTATTAAGCTCAGTATTGCTATAATATGGCTCGATCTTTAAGGAAAGAGTGAAGAATGCTCTTTTGATAGATTTTGAAGCCCTTTGTCCTTCAAACAATGATCTTCTAGTTGCCTTATGCCACTATCCTTAGATCTGATACCATGTTAAGAAATCATTAGGGAAGCATTTAGGGTTTCTTATTAAATTGATTACTCTATTATTGAAAATTACTTGTGATTATTTATTACTTCTTCTTTTGATTCTTATGTTCTTATCATCAAGATAATTTCCAAACAATGAAGATCACAAACGAAACAAAGATACACCAGAGATATGCTCCAAGCTAGGGAAAAACTCCTCCAAGGGGAAAACCCAAAAGAAATCCTCTTCTATAAAAATAACTTCAAAGGAGACTTCCAAGACCCAAGACCCAAGAACATACACCTTCACCAAGATTAAGCCAGCCACCAACAATTTCTTTCAAGACAAGATAATGCCACCAATGTCAACAAAGGAATATTCTTTCACAATAAGATTTTTGGCCTTCAAACAGATCCTATAGTCATCCTGCACCTCTCAGACCTGTACAAACCCTAGAAGCTTCAGATATCTCACATGTGTGCGTTCTACAGAAAAAATTTAGAGATTTGAGACTTCCCAAGAGTAATTCTCTTCTTTGCTAGACTCCTCTTCCTCTTCTAAGTCCTCGCACTCTTCTCTTGCTCACAGATTGGACTAGATACGTGTGTGTTTTTATTTTCTCTTCTAGGATATTCCTTTTATATAGTCTTCCAAGGGCTTAACTAGGCCTCCCTTTGCCGACTTCATATTTTTTGGCTGACTTGATCTTCGGGTCTTTCTAGAATCTTCTAAACATTAAAATGAAACAAAAAGATTTAAACTTGCTAATAGTTTCTCTCATTTGATGGATTGTTATAGGAATTTTAGCCAAACAAGTATTTGTCAGATCAATCTTCGTGTCAGGGTTCTAGGGCACGTATCTCTAATGGTCCCTCCTTTCATACACAAAACTTCCAAATTTGTCCATGCCCATCACCTGTAAGAGAAGATTTATGAAAAACACAACATTAGTGAATAAAATCAACTGATAACACCTCAATAACTTAATATTCACTGAAAATTCTTTGCTCCATTGAAGCTTAGTGGTGAAATATGAGTGATTTCACTCTCGAATCCAAAATAAGGTGTCTAGTTTCAACAATGAAGTCCTTAGACAAGTTTAGGTCCCCTTTATTAAATATTTCCCTTCCTTTGAAACTCTCCACTTGCAGAGACAGTCTTCCAGCATTTAGGCACAAGGAACTTGAACTATTTTCTCTCATATTCGAACCCCAGAAGGGTGAAAAACCCGGCTTCAAATCAAGGGAACTCGTCCTCCCAGTTTTTGATGCCTATAACTCTAATGATCCCTCCTTTCATACACAAAACTTCCATATGTTTCCATGGCCATCACCTGTAACAGAATATTTATGTAAAACACAACATCAGTGAATAAAATCAACTGATAACACCTCAATAACTCATCATTCACTGAAAATCCTTTGCTCCATTGAAGCTCAGTGGTGAAATTTGAGTGATTTCACTATCAAATACAAACTGTGGTGTCTAGTTTTAACACCAAAGTCCTTAGGCAAATTTAAGTACCCTTTATTAAATATTTCCCCGCTTTAGCCTATGGGAACCAATTTAGGCTAGCGAACTTCGTCATAAGCTTCCTAAGTGGTCGGGGACATTACATGTCACATGTTGTATATCATGTTTTCACTATGATCAAATATATTGTGGCAAGAAACCTCCATAACTAAGTTACATCCCATGAGTTTTTTGTCTCGTTCAGTAGCAAAAATGAGGGTTCTTGATTTCCCTTCCCTTGAAACTCTCCACTTACGAAGATAGTCTTCCAGCATTTAGGCACAAGAAACTTGAACTATCTTCTGTCATATTTGAACTTGGAATCAAGGGAACTCTTCCTCCCAGGGTTCTGGTGCCTATAGCTCTAATGGTCCCTCCTTTTATACACAAAAATTCCTTATTTTTCCATGGCCATCACCTGTAAGAGAAGATTTATGAAAAACACAAAATCAATGAATAAAATCAACTAATAACAGCTCAATACCTTAATATTCACTGAAAATGCTTTGCTCCATTCAAGCTTAATGATGAAATCTGAGTCATTTCACTCTTAAATCCAAACTAGGGTTTCTAGTTTCAACATCGAAGTCCTTAGGCAAATTTAAGTCCCCTTTATTAAAAATTTCCCTGCCTTAGCCTATTTCATATTATGTTGAGTTCTCAAGTTATCGAGTGAGTTCATTGGTTAGGATGAATAGGTTCTCAAGTTCTCAAGTTTTTAAATATTACTTTAATATTTTAAACGCAAAGAACTTCCTTGTCATTCACTTGTACTATTATAATGTTCTTGGGGTTTCGTCAAGACATTTCTCAACATCCCTTATGACACTCACCAACAGTTTCTCTCCTTTGATGGATTGTTATAAGACTTTCAAACAAATAAGTATTTGTCAAATATATCTTCATTGAGTGATGGAAGTTCAGTTAGGATAGAAAACATTGACCAAACATAGGCTACGTTGTCTAGCAGGTAAAGATCAACTAGAGGTGAAAATCTTAGAATAAAAATCCATAGGCGCATGGAATTTTTTCTCGCTAAAGGAGAGTCATTTTCTTATGATAATGAGAGCATAGATGACATTGAGGTGCCCTTAAGGTACAAACATCTAGTGAAACAATGGGTACCCAAGGATCTTCCTCAAATAAACATTGTTTTTTTGTCAATGAAGGGATATACCGCATTGCCCCATAGTCATTACATGGTTTGCGGTTATTTTCCATGGATGGCGTAAAGGTATGTTATGGCGGATTAACTGAATTGATGGAGTATGTCGGACCCTGTTATGTCTATAATGATTGGGTACAACTAGTACAATATACCAAAAGTATGTGAAGATATGGTGTGGTTGCAAATTATATAATCTTAAAATAAAATGATCAAAATAAAGGCGCAATTATGTATATTGATGGAAGGCCAAAAGCAATAGGGAATATTGTAGGGTTTATAAATAGTACACAGCATGTGACCACAAATAAGCAATCCAATTTCATATTTGAGGGGATTGAAGGAAATTATGTATTTGTACGTGCCATAAAATCAATAAATGCAGAGGAAGATTACAATTTGAATTGAATAGATACAAATATTGCTATTATGGGGGAAGTATGTATTCTATTTTACCCAACTTTAGACATATGCCAGTAGTGGTTTTCTTATTAATATAATGATGATTAATTTTGGATGAATTGCTTGATTTTTTTAATGTGCCATAATGAAATTTCAATATATCATAATATTTACGAGCAAGTATTTAATTGGCTAAACTCCCCCTCTTATGTAAAACAAGGAAAAAAAAATTGATCTAAAATGTTTTTTCAAATTCAAATCTTTGAATATTTATAGTTGAGGATGGTGGAAAAAAATTACAAATTACACTTATTTGATCAAAAGGGTAACAAGGGGAAGGCACCAGCCTTAAAGCAGCCCACAAATGCTCCTGAGGAAGTGCTTAGTAAAGAAGCAATTTTTTTGTCCGTCGATTTGATCCAAAGATTAAGGAAGCTTCAAATGAAATTAAACAAGAAACTAAGTTCTTTAATTTTGATTTAGTCATAAACAGAAGAGACAAAAGGCCAAATCAAAACCCTGGTGGGCCAAATTAAACACTATGGGGTAAGAAACTCATTTAATTATCCCATTTATTTATTTATGATTTTAATTATCTCGTCATTTATAAAAAAATCTTTATTTTACAGGAGTTTTTGAGGGAGTACGAACCTCATGGTGTGACTATGGGGTTCAACATTGGTAGCAGTGTTGATGCTCCATCTGTGAGTGATGCACTAATAATTGATCCTGGTACACTCGTTGAACCACACACTCTAGGATTTTCACCCCCTTAACAACATACGCTAGGATCTGCACATGATGTTGTGGATGCAGAGCGTGATCCCATCGTAGATTTTGAAGCGAGATTTCTTGGATCTTCCCATGCTACTAGCATGGGAACACTACCAGTTAAATTTTTGGTAGATTATCACTATGTCCCTATGAAATTAGAGAAGCTTCCAAGTACTTAAGGAGTGTCTTCAATATTAAGTACAATCTAATTGAAATTTGCGTATAGTATGGGATTATTTTAAACTAATGATAATATGGTTTTGCAGGAATTGATGTATTTTATAGGCACTTGTATAACCCAACCTTGGAACTCTTTGGGCTCACCATTCGCACAAACTGGAAATCCCAAAGTTCCAATTTGAAGGATCAACTTATTAGCAATATGGTTGGCCTCTTTAGTGAGGGTACCTTTAACAAAACTAGAGTTACCTCCAAGGGAGGCTTACAATTAAAACATCGTCAAGACCAGTCATTTGGAAAGGAAAATTTCATATGAGCACCCTTCAGTGATTCCAGAGAGGGAGTGGAAATCCCTCATGGAAAATACAATCGAGAAGGTGCTTCGAAAAGTAGGGAAGACATCACTCGGACCAGGAAGGTATGAGGCACTTTTAATAATGTAATTATGATGTGTTATCATCATTGCGACATCTAATTAAGTTTTTTAATATTTTCAATAGAGGATCCTAGATACATCCAAAGCCACGATGACTATAATAGCTAGACATGGGCAGCATCATCTTGGCCCAAGAAATTACTCAAAACTAGCTGCAAAAATTGTAAGTATAAAAATAAAATTTACATCCAAATTATAAACTCTCAACAATTTTAATTTAATATCGAAGAAGAAGAAAAATTCATGTTCTCATGAAAAATTGTAGGGGTCACAATTCAGAGATGCTCCCACGAAGGAAGACCTCAATCTTGCTTTCAAGCAAGGCTATCAATTCGTGGTTGAATGTAGGACAAGCTTGGGGTCTACACATCCTTCCGACACCCAACTTGATACTCAAGTAAATAAAAGCAACAAAGAGAATTTATAAATTATCACTTGTACAATCTATTATGGTTATTATTTTTTTCCATAAAGTAATGTGCTTAATTGTAAAAAGCAAGCAAGCAATATAGATACAACACATGGGACTAGTGACAATGGAGTGCCTCTTTAAACCGATGTCCAGCTCAGTACTGGAGGTATTGTTATAAAAAAATTGTAGTATGGATTGCAATTAAAAATATTTAAATGCAAATGGTGTATTAATTATAACATTTCTTGTTTCTACTCCAGATCATCTATGGGATGAGGACATACAAGAGGAGGAACATATGGCCACGTATGAAAATACTTTGTGTCCCTCCACTACCGAAGCAGCTAAAGAACACTCTACTAATATTTTTATTAATAAAACACTTGTAATAATAATAACTATAAATATGAATTTAACATTTATTAATTATTGCAGTTGATGCTCTGCCCCCTTTGGAGCTGCATAGACGTATGACTAGGTTGGGAGCAAGGCATACAAAGCTCGTAAAAACTAAAGGGAAAGATGACATCCTTGAAAAATACCTAAAAAATAGAAAGATACTGAGTAATAAATGACTTTACTTGTTTATTTACAACTTGGTTTTTTTAGTGCCACATTTTTTACTGACAAATTGAATGCGTCATGGCATGTGCACATGTAACTTTTTACTATCTTAATAAAAAGTTGTGATTTTTCGCTTGGAAAAAAAATAGAAAGAGCTTGTTTCATATTAAGTAAACATATTTTTTGTGATAAAATTTATTGAGATGAAATGTTTTTTGGATGTATGAATGAATGAATGTATGTTTTCTATTTGTTTCTTTATGTATCTCAATATCTTTCTTTCAACTATTTCATCTTGTCATCATCAACTATTTACACAAAGGTAGCCCATAAATTACCCTTTCTAGATCGGATCTTATTCTAGTTGTATTGTCCTTCAAAAGTAATGCATGGGAGTCGTGCCTCCTTTAAGGGGATCAAAGTTCTAAAAGTGAGGTTTAATGGCCATTGTTTCGTAGAATTTGTTTGATAGTAATTAACAACGCTTCATTTCTATCTCTTCTTTACTTCTTTCCTTGATATCTATACTATATGCAAGATAGGCTATTGCAATCTATTTATTTCACTACTTCAATGAATGTTTATGAAAAGAAAATAAAATGTTTTCTTTATTTCACTACTTACATGAATGTTTACGACAAGAAAATAAAATGTTTTCTTTCGTTAAATATATATTTCAGAAATATTGGTAAGGTTTGAGAAGAAGGTAGGAAATTATTTGTTTAAATAATTAAAATAACTTGATGTGAGATTGTTTATTTTTTTAGATATTCGAAAACTCTTTTATTTTGTTGAAATATGTATTCTAGGGGACATGACGACAACGATCCTAATTTCTTTAATGATGATGATCGTGTTCATTTCTCCCGACCCAATCGTAACAATGAATAAGCTTGTGGTTAGAATGAACAAAGAACTTGTTCATTTGATTCACATTAGAAATAAAAGTTATGAGATTAAAGATAGGATCGACATGTTCAACCAACATCTTCAGAGATATCAAGTAATAACAATATTTTAAAGTGATTTTTTTATGTCATACGTTCAATTATGAATGTTTATTTTTTAACTTTTACATTATAAAAAATAAAAAAATAAAAAAATAAAAATAAAAATAAATAATAATAATAATAATAAAATAAATAAATAAATAAAATAAAATAAATAAATAAATAATTTTTCTTTCTTATAGAGGATTTTTTGATGGAGTTCACACCACAACATACGAACACCACGAGCCAGCTTTCAATGGCACAGAGTGTGATACATGAGGATCCTGTTCCAGAAGAGGAGCACAAGGAAACCATTCAACCAGTGTCGACTAGTGCATAAGGTAAAGAAAACTCTAATGCTCTTTTTATTAATGAAATACTTGTAATAATAAAACAAAACATATCAATTTAACATTTCTATCTTGTTACAACTGATGATCCACCCCTCTTGCGGTAGCCTCGACGACGTCATGAGAACATGGCTAGGTCGTCAAAATAAATAAATAAAAAAGGAAATGATTCTACTAGTTATATCATTAGAGACATCATGTACTATATTATGAAAACATATTTTTTATGATAAAATTTATTGAGATGAATTATTTTGTGTCTATGATTAATGAATGAATGTTATATGTTTATGAATACTTGTTATATCTTTCTTTATGTACACAATCTTGTTTCATATTATGTAAACATATTTTTTATCATAAAATTTGTTGAGATGAAATATTTTGTGGATCTACGAATGAATGAATGTTTTCTATTTATTTCTTTATGTATCTTAATGTCTTGATTTAAACTATTTCCTAGTACATAGATTGGGTATTGGGGAATTGAGAGTGATGTGAGGGGGGGAGGGGCCATGAGATCTTCCACCTTCACGAGGTTAGCCATGTTCAGTAGATAATAAATTAGGATTTGGATAACCTTGGAGAAAAACACCCTCAATCCAACAAAGCAACAACAAAGTCAATGTTGACTTCGTTGTTGCTTCGTCAAGTGGAGGGTGGTTTGCTCTAAGATTAAACTACTCAAAATTTTATTCTCGAAACTAAGAGGAGCTCATTCAGGTATTCATGCAATCAATTCCTTTTAATTATTATTTATTCATGCAATTAAATTTAATATTTGGTCAAATTTAATCTAAGTTTTCCTCATTGGTCTCATGAATATGTGTAGGACAACTAGTATCAATTCAGATGTTGAAGTGGAACAACTATCGGAAGCAAATAGCTCAAAATGGTAACATTACATTTAGCATTCAATTTTTTATTATTGTTATTAGGAATTTGTTTTATTACCAAATATTGAAAATATGTCCATTTATTCACTTTGTCATTGCACTTGCTTGAACCTATTCCCTTATTTCATATACTCTATTACATAGCTAAGATTTAAATATGAAAAAATTGTGAATAGACAAGTAAAAATAAAATAAAAAATGATATCCCCTTAAAGGGATCATTGGATAAAGATAAAGGAGCCCCTAGATTTGTTGGAAAAATCATTAGGGGAGCATATTAATTCCCCTTTCCTTGCTTTGACCTTGTTTGTGACATTATATTATTCTTGTTTTGTTTATGCTTATGTTCTTATCAGGAAATCAATGCCAAAAGAAAAAGAATGAATATCACATAAACACAAGATATAGGCTCCAAGTCATGTAAAAACCCCTCCAAGCGGAAAACCCAAAAGACCTATCTTCTTATAGAATCAGTTTCAAAGGTGACTTCCAAGACCAAACCCTAGACCAGGGCTCCCACCAAAAACTAAGCCAGTTAACCACCCTTTCTTCTACAAAACAAGACAAGACTCTTCCAAGGATAATGAAGCAACATCTTCTAGTCTTACATCCTTACCCAATCAGTCTCCAACTTTCTATGTGATTTCAGACCCTATAAACCCTAGGGCACTCACATGTGTGGTCAACAAGGGACAAATTTCAGACCTTCGATTTGTTCTAAAGCTTCTTCGTTCTTTTGTTTTCCTTCTCCTTCTTTTATAGGTTTTTTCACACTTCTTATTAATTGCAGGTCAAACCCAAACTTGATGCTTGATATGCGTCCAAGGAGGTCAAATTTACTCCTTTATATAGCATTCCAAGTGGTTATTTAAGCCCACTCTAGGTCGAGTTTACTTGGTTGGCCGACTTGTTCTTTGGATCCCTCTAGACACTACTAAATACAAAATAAACTATCTTCTTCTGGATACAAGTTCCCACAAGGGTATTTTATAAAGTGAGAATGACACCTGACTCATGAAAATCCCTACGAGCATTCAATGAATGCTTGACCTAATGAAAAAATGACTTGAGCATGAAACCCATTCTCCAAAAAAAAAACCTTTTTAATTATTTACATCATTTTCTTTCTCTAAATAATATTTACATCATTACATGATTCAAATGACAATTATGAATACTGAAACTAGTTACATTCTTCAACGCTCCCTCTTAACTAGGGAGGTATTCATAATTGTCCAACTGGTATAAGGACAATACTCCCCTTGAAAAGTTCTCATAAGAAGTGTCAGATTGATAAGCCAATTGTAAGCATCAACATTATGATCAACCATCACTGTCTTTGAGGCCTAAATGGACAAGCTCTACTTCATTGAACACCATTATGCTGGGAGGCTTTACGTGATAGTGCATGACCTCTACAAGGCACATACCCCATACAGATGTCCAAAAAGTATTTCCTTTTAGGACTATTCTTATCTTGGATTCTTGGCCTTGAATCCTCAAAGAATATTGGTCCTCTTCACCCACTCCTATCTTGGATACCTGTCATGTCCTCAAAGAGTGTTGGTCCCTTTACTTTCTTGGATGTTATATCCCCAAGGAAACCATGGATGCTTATCTAATGGGGGGAACAAAAATTGACTGGAGGTAGACTTCAATTGCTCCAAGATGTTACTAGGGAATTCAAGCCTGGTGTTCTTATAGCACCAATGGGAGTTAGTGGCACTAGTAAGGCAACTCTCTCAGATATCTTAGCTAGAAGAAAGACTTGAGGATACATTGAGGGTAATATCTGAATCTTTGGATTTCCCTAAAAAAAAAAAAAAAAAAACACGTTCTCGTGTTTCAGGTTACTGTGAATAGAATGATATGTGTTCTCCGCAGGTTACTGTATGGGAATACTTATATGACTATTCCAGGGGTACCAAAGATCAAAGATAAATACAACCCAACTATATGGATGTTGGAAGTTACCTCTATTGCAGAGCATTACAATAACTCTTTCCATTTATAAGTAAGCATTAAACACATCGATATTTTGCCACTAGAAGCCTTACGCGTATAATTTATAGCATTAATATAAAATATATAAGATTCAAACTCACATTCTAACAATCATCCCTTCTTTGGCAATAAAGTCAGAACAACGCATTGATGAATGAGCTCATCACTACATATCCAAAAGTAAAATATATTTACTTTGCAACCCAATATTCAAAATCATTCTTTGGATAGTTCAATGTATTTTCTTGGAAGCAAGGGTGGACTCACTGCCAAAGTCTTGATTACAACACTATTAGATTCATCTTCACATTGATTATGCTTTGGTCATTGGAACAATGTTTTGGAAGGCTGGCACAAAATGGTGTGTACCTAAGATATAACTATGTAAGAAAGATTACTTTTCAAAATGTTTTGTTATTTGGGTTTACTAACTACAAAAATGTTTTCTTATGTTATTTTTTATGGTTAAGACTCATCTTCTCAACTATGAAGAAAGAGCTTGACTGAATATACGATATCAGGGACAACATCACTGATATTTTTATTGTTGCAGGGGCCTTCTATGGAGTGGTTACTACATTATTAGGGCCTAATGAGTGTTCAACTATACAACATGTGTTTGCAATAGAGAGAATTGTGTTCTACAAATAAAGGTTGTAGGATTGTACTTTGCTTTACCTTATGCTTTATCTCAAGTTAGTCCTATATCATTGTTTCATTTATTCTTGACCCTAACTATCGATATTCAGCCTTTGTATGTTCCAAAGATTGGAAAATAATGCAAAATATTAGTTTTATGTCATTGCCAATTCAAAAGAAACATTTGGGGTCCATGTCCTTGGGTTAGTATGTCAACATCTTCCCAAATAGCTCATATTAGAATTGTATGATATTTCCGATAAGGATTTTATTTAATGTTTTCAAATCAAACTCTCCATGACAATGGGTAATCCTTTCTCAAACTCCATGTATGGGTATGCCAGAGCACAATCCAACTCTTGAACTTTCCATCTACCATTAGTTTTTAAATCTATCATGAGTTAGATGTTTTAATAATTTCAAAAAAAATTATACAAACACCACCTATTTTACAAGAAGGTATTGATATACTTGAAGTTGAGAATTAGATGATGAATGAAGAAAGTAGTCTCCACCTTGGCAAGTTCATATCCTAGACAATGCCTTGGACCTCCACAAAAAGGCATAAATTGTTATGCACCTAACTTCTACAAAATAATATGTATGCTCTCTTTCTACCATCCTTCTATAATATAAATTTATTAATTAAAATGTATATAAACCTAAAATTTCAAACCTTCCATCTCCAAGGGTTGAATTCTAAAGCAATTTTATAAAGATATTCATCCAAATGTGCTACTATTAACATGGGAAGCACCTTCAACCCTGAAGGGATTTGAAATTCTAAAAAGAAATATAAATCTAAATATAATCTCTTTGTTTCTCAAAAAACATAGCAACTAAGATGAGATCATGGATGCAGAGTTTGAATATCATGAAAGTAAAAAGGCTTTGGTTTATGAATAATACCCTTAAATTTGGTGTCCTTCAAAAAATCAAAATATATTTATTATTTGTATAAGGTTTTGACATTCTTCCCATATTTTTTTTGTTATGGAAGGAAACCAATAAGGTAGCGCAGTCCCATCTCTTGAGCGAAGAACTACTTTTCAATTTATTACTTCTAACTTTGAAAATTCAAAGTGGCTTATAAATGCTCCAATCAGTGTAGGAGATACCAATATGTTTGAACCAATGGAAAACTAATTGCATTTTATGGCCAAAGTTGTCAACGTTGTTAAATTAAATATAAGTCAAAGACCCTTCACTTGCATTTGCTTATTGTATCACTTTAGCAAGATGTTGACTTTATGATAATTGAATTGTACCAACAATTCTTTGGAGAGTACCTTCAACTAATCTTGAAAGGTGTTCCAACACTTGTTTATGGCTTCCATGTGACACCAGAACTTTGTAGTGTTTATAGTACAATGTGATTTGCATAATGTAGGAACCAATCACTAAACAAAAGTTTTTTCCCCAACTTTGTTGTAAAAAGATAATACATTGGAGAACATGATTATGTGATTGTTGCTACTACACTTTTTGGACATGATGCGAGATATGTTGTAGTTTTCATAGGGACATATTTGAAGATATTTGTTGAAAAGAATAGGTTGTTGTTCTTGATGATGTTGAAATTTTTCTTCTTCTCTGTAAAGAATATGTTGTGGGTTTTGGTAGATAATGAAGTAGTTGAAATTCAACAGATTGTGGTTGAAATTGCAAGGTTGTTTATTTACAAGGAAAAAGGATTTTCAGTGAATATTGAGTTATTGAGTCATTATCAGTTGATTTTATTCACTTATGTTGTGTTTTTCATAAATATTATCTTACAGTTAATGGCCATGGAAAAATCTGGAAGTTTTGTGTATGAAAGGAGGGACCATTGAGCAAAGAACTACTTTTCAATTGATTACTTGTAGCTTTGAAAATTCAAAATGGCTTATAAATGCTCCAATAAGTGTAGGAGATACCAATATGTCTGAACCAATGGAAAACTAATTGCATTTTATGGCCAAAGTTGTCAACATTATTAAATTAAATAAAAGGCAAAGACCCTTCACTTGAATTTGCATCTTGTATCACTTTAGCAAGATGTTGATTATAATTATTTTATGATAGTTGAATTGTACCAACAATTCTTTGGAGAGTACCTTCAGCTAATCTTGAAAAGTGTTCCAACAATTTTTTATGGCTTCTGTTAGTGCTTGAAATTTCACCTCAGGCTGAGAAAGGTAAACTTCAAGGCAACATCAAACCACTTAGCCTCGTAGCTAGCCCTACGGGGCAGGAGAGGGCTCTCTCCGGTCTATGTCGGTAAAGATTTTCAATGGGTGAGATGACCAATAGGGTAACACTGATTTTAGGCTAGTAAACTGATCAAAAGGGTTGATTTGGGGTTTTTAGGGTTTTTGGTGGCAAATTGAGGAGATGGCAATTTTGGGTGCGGGGATTGGACACAGTTTCTGCAGGGGGTTCTTTGGGGTGAGGTAGGAGACAGTATTGATGCCTTTGATTGAGGTGGATGGTCAGGAATGATAGGTGAGGAGCTAAGGAGAGCAAACATTAACTTTGAATTCTCCTTAAACAATAGAAAACATTGAAATTAAACAAACTTAAAAGCAGAGCATGACAGTCATGAATTCTTACTTTAACACTTCGTTTGCTTAATGTGCAGAAGGAAAAGAAAGGAAATGATTTCACATAACACACTTACAAGTACATAGAGAAACACACCATCAATACATGTAACCACAAGAATCCCAAAAAGGACTGCAAAACCCTGGTCTTCCTTAGCCAAAAATTGCAGAGATACAGTGAATAATACAATGATAACTTCTCCCTCAAGAGTCCAACCATGAAAATGAGCAAGAAAGTACATAATATAGATGATCTAACCTCTTTCCCTGCCTCCATGGGTCGAGCTCACTATCCTAGGAGCTGTTTCAACCACTTCTAAACTAAGCACTACAAACTAGGCAGTCAAAACAACTTGCCTCTATAAGCTAGGAAACCAATTCATTCATTTAATTTTCACCTTTTTCATGAATGAATCTTCTAGAAGAGGTACACAAGAGTAAAAGTGTCATAAAAGTACAATAATTACATCAAAAAGCCTAAAAATTCACCCCAAAAAGTCAAACTGGGTCAAACTGCGTTTTTCTGAGCTGTACAGTGCATTTTGGAAAAATCTGCCTGACGGGTCGCGCGCCTTTGGAGCCACTTTTGGGGCACTTCCAGGTGTCCAAATTGAGCAAGAGTAGGCTTGTTGGAAAGGTATTTGAGTCTACTTTCCAACCCAACTGGAATTTCTGAATTTGGTGATTATTTTCCCCTCCAAAATTGCAATCTCCCAAGAATGCTTTCTGTGTCTCAAAAATGTGGCAGAAAGTCAATTTTTGCTTGTTTTTTGACTTTCTGGAGGCCCAAAACTTCATAAAATCTCAAGTCCATTGATGAGCATATGTAACTTCTCATGAAAAATCTGGAAATTCTGATTTTTTGCAAAATGGAGTTGCCAAGATGAAGGGTCGCGCGGGGGTTGAGACCCGTTAATGGAGAAAACCTGTGTTTGGCATAAAAAATTCACAAATGACAAAATTTTCTCCAAATTTCTTTAAATTTGGACTGGGAGTCCCCAATCAAGTACCATGCTCAGTCAAAGAGGCTTTGGCCAAAATTTGGAGTGGATCGGGCGTTTTCCTTCGTTTTTGTGCTTTGGCCAACCGTCCTTGGAGCACCTTCGTTGTCGCCGGTATTTTTGACATTTCTTTAAAACCATGACACCTGTGCAAAATGTGAAGGAGGTTTTTCTTCCTTGGCATGTTGTGGACAAAAACCTCTCTCATTTTTCCAAAATTCATCTTTTATTGCTCTGGAACATCATTTGAGTGCGACTTGTCCCGATGTGTGAAACAAGGAATTTTGTCGAAATGGAGCGAAATGAAGGGAATAGGGGGCTTCTAAATTCTTGGGGAAATTTTTGGAAGTAGGGAGGGATGTTAGGAAGCAGGGGAAAGTGGAATCTCAGAGATTGAGTGAGGGGAAGGGATCCAAAAGGGCAAAACACAGGCCCAACCTAGAAAATTGCCAGGTTGTAGCTAGAAACTAGGGTTTGTGCAAAAATGAGGAATTTGGCGGATCTAAGGGATGGGAAGTGTTTGATAAGGTACTTTAAGGATAGGGGAAGGTGTATGAACATCAGGAAACAAGTTTTTCCGGTGATTTGACCATCCAAGAGAAATTGCCTTCAAAACCCTAGGAGAGGGAAATGACCTTGCCTGGGCGCAACTGAAGCATGAATAAACTGTAAAATGACCCAATGGACACTGACATGATAATGAGAACCCTATGAATGATGATGGACTCAGCTGAATAGTAACATAGACTGACATTTGGGCAACTTTAGAAGGAGTGAAAGCAAACCCTAGACCTAATGCCTAGTGACCAAATTTTGCTTGAAGACTCACTGAAATGACAAAATTTGACCTTGACACTTCAAAATCACTTTGTAAGAGCATATTTGATCACTGGAGGAAGGCTGGAAAGACTGACACTAACAGCTTCCATGCGACACGAGAACTTTGTAGTGTTTATAGTACAATGTGATTTGCATAATGCACTAACCAATCACTGAACAAAAGGCTTTTTCCCAACCCATTGTAAGAATATAATATATTGGAGAACATGATTATGTGATTGTTGCTACTACACCTTTTGAACATGATGCAAGATATGTTGTAGTTTTCATAGGTACATATTTGAAGCTATTTGTTGAAAAGTACAAGTTTTTGTTGTTGTTGTTGATGTTGCAATTTTTGTGCTTCTTTGTAAATAATATTTTGTGGGTTGTGGTAGATAATGAAGTAGTTGAAATTAAACAAATTATGGTTGAAATTTAAAGGTTGTTTAGGAGGAACAAAACTCCCATATTTTTTGTGATGTCAATGAAATATTTTCTTGTTCACATTTGCCTGGATTGTTACCACAGATCATTCAAATCTCCTTTCATTTGCATTAAAGGATTTGTGCTTAGTCCTTGAAAGTTTAAACCTTGAAGTGCCTTTTCTTCATTATCATCTCCATCCACCAAAAAGTTGTATTCATATTGACTCTCCTATCTTTAATACTAAAAGATTCTAGGAATATTTGTAGTGGTCCTTCTTGAATCAGCAAAAACATTAGTTCTTTGTTTTTTCATTAGATACAAGTAACCACAAAATGAGTAGATTAGTGTTACATGTGGTTGCATTCCCAAGGTTAGAGGTTGTGTTCTCTTATCTCCTAGGATGTGGTTACTCCAAGGGGGATCGCCTTCTTGGAGGACACAAGGGGATGTAGTAGGGAACATGCACTTCAAAAAGCACAATGTTCCCAAACTCCCTTTTGACTAATGTTTACCATTTTGAGGGGAAAAAAGACTAGCAAAATAAATAAATAAATGAATGAAATCTTAGTGCATATAGAGAGGAGATACATGAGTAGTCACAACTAATTGGATGTTGTGCCATTGAATATTCTAGGGGTTTAACCTTTTAGTAGAGGCTTCCCATCTAATATGGGTTGCTAGAGCCTAGCCCAAATTAAATTATTTTTTTTATTTCTTGGGCACCTATCAGATATTTGACGTTAAATCGCAACCATAGAATACTTGACCATGCCGATAGCAAAACCGTTGGATATCCGACTTTATACCGACAGAACATATTATCATATACATAACACTCTCATTGCACAAAACTATTATAATGTTGCTTAATCAATGCCAAACTTTCGGACATCCGACTCCATACTGACGAAAAAAATTGTTGGACCCATCGCATTAGACCAATATAAAGAGTATTATCTGACAGAAGGAATGTGTTGGTGTCAAATATCTGACTTCAAAGCATCGGATGTTGAAACTCTTTCCTGGCATCTTCGATGGCGGATATCCGATGTTTAGAATTTTGCATATCTGATGCTTTTTGGCGTTGCAAAACCGACGACAAAGTGTCAGATGATCGAACACATTTTAGGACATCTTCGGTGTCATATATTCTAAGTCAGTACTATCGAATATCCGACGCTCAGTAAATGATCGACTATTTGACACAATCCCACCGAAGAAATTTATGACTCTAATGTGTTGGATATTCGATGACAATGAGTCAAATAGTCGAAGAATATATGACATATTTTTGCCCCATTTGTACTAGTGATGGATCCAGGGTTTTGAACTAGTCAAACACTTGAAGAAAAGCATTCAAACTGACATGGGAATACCAGAAACAACCCAAATTTTGTTATACGAAGGAAAAGTGCTCCAAGATTCCCTCCAAATGAAATATTATGGTGTGGCAAGGGATTCTAACATAATATTAAATCTGAAGTTGGAAGGTGGAGCTACAGCCTTCAGAAACCCTAATGTATCCATCTCGTTTAAGGATGTAGTGAAACAAAAGACTGTCGCTCGAGCTTATCCGATTCAAAATATGCCAGGACCTTATATTGTTAAGCAAATGGACAAGGTACCAGCTATGGATGTAAAAACCCCAGAGGTGAAATTGAATTTTGTTGATCTACAATTTAAGGCATTAATATGTTGATTTAATGCTTTTTGGTCGATAAATGAAGAATTATATCAGTGGGTGTTTTCTTCTTGGACACAAAACTGTGACCTCTACTTATGCTCCAAATGATTCTTCATAGTACAATTTGACACATAACAAGATATAGGAAAAGTTCTAAATGAAGGGCGATGGTTTTGGGGTAGAGCTTGGCTTTTCATCACCCCATGGTTCACAAAATTTGATGCAATAAGCATGGTGGTAACAAAAATGGTAGTATGGGTGAGGTTACCAAACCTCTCTCTTCCCTTCTAGCACGATCAGATCTTGGAGGATATCAGAAATACACTAGGTAAATTCAAAAAAATGGATCTAGACAAAACAAAAAAAAGTATCTTTACATTTTCCATAATGTGTGTATAAACAGACCTTAGCAATATGTGGATGAAGAATTCCTCCTTGAGAAACAAGAACTCACCAAATACAGAGCTCTCCATACTATGGTGAAGATCATGATTTCTCTTTGCCAAAAGGTAACAAGGGAATTCTTTAGGTGTTATGCTACAATATTAGTTTACTTTTGGGTATTAGCTAAAATTCCAGAGTCACTTAATTTCTAACACAATTAAAATTCAAGAAACCACAAGTGAAAATTTAGTATAAGAAAAATAAAATTTGATGATTCCCTTAATGACAATTTTAAGGGATATGTTGCTTGATTACAAATTGAGGACACTTGGTACAAGGAGGTCAGTTGGAGTTTAAGGGAGGATGTCAAGGAGATGTATCATAGTTTTCCCTTCCTATTTTGTGGACTTTGGGACGAAGTCTATAGCTAAGAGGGGGTGTATGTAGTGCCCTGCTCTAGTCGATCGAATTTGATGTTACCTTAACTTTGATATAGCCTTATGGCACATACCTTATTCTTTGAGGACCTAAGGTTGAGGATTTGGTTATTTTACTTTTATTACTAATGGATGTGATATTAATTGTGATGTATCAATTTGATGTTATTTTGGTTCTGATGATGGTTTTGATGCACCTGTTTGATGACTATCTGTAATCATTCATTATAAATTGTCTTGTTTACATATTCTAAGGATTAGCTTCTTTCTCACTGATCCGTTAATGAAAAAGGTATTATAGACTATGTGTGAAGTTGCCTATGTTACTTAGTGCAATGGATCGAAAATATTGCGAATAACATAAACACTTAAACAATTAGAAAACACATTCAAACACATCAACACAACCAAATTTGATAAAGGAGTTCACCAGACTTCCTGGCTACATCTCCTGGTCCTTTCGCTTCTAGTGCTAACCTCTCTATTATGCCTTCAAATTGTTGTTACAGCTGTGAGCTCAAAAACAGCGTCTCAACACGAAAATGGATCTCACCACTGTGTTTAGCTCGAGTTTTCGAGTCAAAACGAGTATACACTCGACCGTACTTGGCCACTATGACCTCCAGACCCCCTGGAATGGTTCAAAACCACACTTTGTCAACTTTTTTGGTGATATGGTATTAATATACCATGTTTAGTTACAAACTGCAATAAAATTGGGATAATATGATTACATTAAAAACAGAGGATAAACCAAAGGACCAGCGGGCGTGGAGTTGACCCCGACCGTTCGGCCTTTTCCCGGCGCAGATCCCGATGCCATATGATCCAACGGTTATCATGTCATCCGCTCTCGAACGATCTCCACTGTTGATTTGTCCTGCTCGATCCGACGATTGTCGCGCAATCTCGCGCTCCAACTAGCACATCAGTTAATTCTTCAAAAGCACGTGATAAAAGTTGTTTCAGGATGCTACGTGTCAACCGCTGAGTGGAATCGTGTAGATTTATGAAAAACCATTTCCAACCTTTGAGGCGCGCGAGAAACCGTTTACCGCTTCCCTGCCAGAACTCAAAGAAGTTTAACTTATTTTGAATAACCTCATCGCGTCCGTTTTCAAGGATAACCTGCTTGCATGTCTCGATGCGATATGCATCGATCTCCTTTGATCAGACGATCTCTGCTCTCGTTCGTTGATCCAATTGCCTGTGGTATGAACCAATCACAGATTGCCATGTCACCTTCTGCGCTGACATCATCCAAAACCTGTGACTCATTCCCAAGTTGCCACATGTCCTGTTGACGTAGGCATTGACTTTTGACCTAAATCTTTAATTGGTTCTAATTTCTTCATTCGAACTCAGATTTACACGTTGTTTGCACCGTTGGATTTGTATTAACGAGCACTTTGACTTGAGCCTACTTTCACCTGCATTTGAAGACTTTTGATCTGGAGGTAAAACTGAATCCATTTTGGATCACTCCTCCCCACTGGAAGCTTTTGGTCCACCAAAAGTTGGTTTTAGCTATCGAGTAAGTGAGGATAAAGTTCCCTCACTTTTCCAATCTCTATCCATCATGCTTTACTTGGATTTGTACCTTTGAGGCCAACTCGAAGATACTCAACATTTCCCCTTCACGAAGTTCTTATCCTCCTATCAAGAACTATGTCCTCCTGTAACTCATTGAGATACTTGGGCAATAGATCTTCAATGGAAGGTAGCTGACCTTGCTCTTCGGGATCTTCAATCAATGAAGGTTCATATAATCACAAGTTTTCAACATTTACGACAGAATAGATCTGCATATAAGCTGGTAGATCTAGGTGGAAAGCATTTTCACCAATTTTGTCAAGTATTTTGAAAGTACCATATCTAATTGGTTTCAACTTTTTACCTTCCCCTTGCAGTCTTTCTTTGCTGATATACAACCAAACTTTTTCACCAACTTGAAAACTATGCTCAACTCGATGCTTGTCATGTCGCGCCTTATACCTTTCTTGTATTCTTTCCAATTGTTCATGTACTGCCTGGTGAATTTCCTGGATTTGTTCAATGAACTTGGTTGCTTTGTCCACATCATTGTGTCCATCAACTGCTATGTCTTTACCAAAGACAAAATCCAAGGGAGACTTTGGTATAAAACCAAAACAAGTCTCAAAAGGAGATCTCTGAGTAGAAGAATGTTTTGCATGGTTGTAAGCATGTTGTACATAACACAAATGCTCATCCCAAAGTTTGGGATGCTTGCTACAATATCCTCGAAGCAACTGTATCACTGTCCTATTGACCACTTCTGTCTGACCATCTGTTTGTGGATGAAATGTCGTGCTCTTCTTTAGTTTTGTGTCCATTAACTCCCATAGACTTGAACAAAATTTCCCGACAAATCGAGAATCTCAATCAAATACAATAGAAGTGGGTAACCCAAAATGAACCCATACATTTTGAAAGAACAACTTTGTAGTTTGTTCAGCTATGACCTGTTTATTACATGGTGTCAAAATACACATCTTACTGAACCTATCCACAACTACATACAAATAATCATGACTCTTTCTAGACTTTGTCAATCCCCCAACAAAATCCATGGAAACACTTTCCCAAGGACAAGAAGGAATTGGAAATAGAGTATACAAGCCTAATTTTCTATTACTTGACTTGCTTGTAGCACACATAGTACATCCTTTAATATATCTAGAAACTGTCTCATTCATTCGTGGCCAATAGCAGAATCTTTGTAATTGTGCAACTATTTTACTTACACCAAAATGACCTGATATGAGAGAAGTATGTGCTTCTCGAATTATATTAACTCTTTCAGTTTGTGGAATGCATAACTTTCCCAAATGATATAAGAATTTGTCCTTTATAAATAATCAAATTCTTCTACCTGCTTGCCATGACTTAAAGTTGCATATACATCCTTAAAATCTATGTCTTTAGCATATTGTTCAATGTAACTTTCATAAATTACTGAATTATGCTTAAGTATTATGGATGCATTTATAATTGGTCTTGATAACATGTCTGCAACCTTATTATGTATGCCCTTCTTATATCTAATAACAAGATGAAATTGTTGTAGAAAACCCATCCACTTGTAATGTCTTGATTGTTGCAGTTTAGTTTGTGAGTGTAAATATTGAAGTGGTTGATGATCTGTATGTATGATTGTTTCTTTACCCATTATGTAATGTTTCCACTTTTTAACACTCTAAACTAATGCATACAATTCTTTATCATATGTAGGATAGTTAACTACTGTTAATGTGAATGTAACAGAATGAAAGCATATATGCTTTTTTTGTTGCATCAACACTGCCCCCATGGCATATTCACTTGCATCTGTCTCGATCTCAAATGGATGCTGAAGATCTGGCAGTGCTAGTACTAGCGTTGTACTGATCCTTTCTTTTAATGTGTCGAAGGCTTTTTGTTGTTTGCCTCCCCACTGAAACACTTGTTTCACACTTGTCAAAGCATTTAAAGGAGCTGCAATCAAAGAAAAGTTAGCAATAAACTTTCTCCAATATTGTGATACCCCTAAGAAACTTCTAACTTCTGTAGCAATATTGGGCTTAGGCCAATTTATAATGACTTTGACCTTAGAGGGATCTATCTTCAATTCACCACCCCCTACAATATAACCCAAATAATTCAAAGATGTTCTGCCAAATTCACATTTTGGCAGTTTTACATGGAGATTTTCTCTTTTCAAAACATCTAAAATCTGCTTTACATGCTTTACATGTTCATCCCATGTTCTATTAAAAACAAGAATGTCATCTAAATAGAATATTACAAAATCATCAATGAATGGTCTAAATACATCATTCATGGCTCGCATGAATGTAGCTGGAGCGTTAGTTAGGCCAAAAGGCATAACCATCCATTCATAGAGTCCTTGCTTCGTTTTGAAAGCAGTCTTCCATACATCATGTTCTACAACTCTGATCTGATGGTAGCCGCTTCGCAAGTCCAATTTAGAGAAGTAAATTGCATCTTTTTATTGATCTAACAAATCATCAATACAAGGAAGAGGATAACGATTCTTTATTGTGATTTTATTTAATGCTCTAAAATCAATGCACATTCTCCACGAACCGTCTTTCTTTCGCACTAACACAATAGGTGATCCGCACGGTGATGTGCTTGGTTAAATAAACCCTTGATCGAGCAACTCCTGTACCTGCTTCTTTATCTCTGCATTCTCTAGAGTTGATAACCTGTACATTCCAATGTTAGGTAGTGGAGCATCTTGCTGCAAATAAATCTCATGTTCTATCTCTCGCTTGGGTGGAAGCCCTTTAGGCTCTTGAAACAGAATATCATAATCGAAAACAACTTTAACTAGATCTGCTTGTTGTTTAGGATTACAGCCTTGGAATGCATCGGATTTATCAATATCCTTTGCTTTTACAATCATAAGTAAAAATTGCTTACTTGAATTTACAATTCTTTTCATCTGTCCTGAATTTATGAGAGAGAAGTTATCTTTGAGTTTATGAGCCCTTACAATATATTCAGTTCCATCCTTAGTGAGTTGATACTTATTTTCAGTTCGATAGAAGATAGCATTTCTATCGTACAAGTATGGACTTCCTAATACAATTCCACATATGTCCAATGGGACTATGTCTAACTCAACCTCATCTAAAAACTTTGACCCAATAGAAAAATGAAGTTTACATTGTTTCGTAACTTGTAGCTTTGTTTTATCACACACCCAACCTAATGGATATGGCTTTTTATGAGTTTTTGTTTCTAGACCCAATTTCTTTACAATTGCTTCATAAATCAAGTTAACTTGTGACCCACTATCAAATAAAGTATCAATTTTAGTATGCAATAGCTCATTTCTTTTCCTCTCGTCATTATCATTATCAACAGAATGCGAAGAAGTACTTGTAGATGCTTTAGAATCTTTACCTTTTATACCTATAGTTGTAACCGTTGTCTCATCACCTAAGTCTGACCCCAAGTCCTTTTGAATAGCAACAACATTCTTTCGCTCTTTACTCCCGAACTTCTTAGGCTTCAATTCTGGATGCAAAGACCAGCAGTGTGCCTCATCGTGTCCTTCCTTCTTACAATGAGTGCATGAAGGTTTATCCTTCTTTAAAGTTTTTGTTTTCTTCTCCTTCCATTTCAGTTTCTTCTTACCTTTACTCTTGCTTTCAATCAGTTTGGATGATTTCCCAACATCTTGGGTTACATTTTTACCTCTAGCTTCTAAATGAGTGGCTTGAACTGATACATCATCTAGGCTAGTTGGATTAAACATAAGTATGGTATGCCTCAAATAACTATGAAGACCACCTATGTATTTCAACAATGTCTCTGGTGAGTCCAATGATATGCCTAATGTTAAAGCTCTCTTACAGAATTCTTGAGTATAACTCTGAACACTTTGACCTTTTAATTGACGTAGTGTTTGCCAACTCATCATTGCTTGTTGCATATAAGCCAAAGGATAAAATTGCTTTTTAATGGCGGAAACAAATTCATTCCAAGTTGAAATGATTTTACCATGTTTTTGGAGATCTGCTTGTGTCTTGCCTTCCCACCATACAAGTGCGGTTCCTCCAAGTCGAAGGCTAGCAAGCTGGATCTTCTTCCTTTCTGAATCAACTTTCTGCACCCTGCAATATACATCAATTTGTCTTATCCAATTATCAAGCTTTTCAGCGTTAAGTTCTCCATCATAAATTGGCAAATCAAATTTTACATCTAATTTGATCAAAGAGGATTTCTTCTTTTTCTTCTTAGAAGAACTAGTTTTATGAGAAGAAGACGATGATGATGGTGATGATGGAGGAGATGGTGGAGGAAGCTTTTTTCCTTGTCTCTTTATCTAGAGGAATAAAAAGAAAAGGTTCCTCTATTCCTTTGTCTGGTTTAGGTGATGAAGTGCCTTCACCTTTACCCTTTTTAAACTCATTATACATTTCTTCCACCATTGCACGTATCATCATGAAACTATCCAAGAATTGGGATTCTGACCCAAGTGGAGTTTCATTTGCCATCCTTCTTTGTGAAAAGACCCTTCCAATCTCTGGATTCGCCTCAACAAGTTCACCTTCACCTCGTCCGAGCCTCAACCTAGTAAGCATTCAAATCTCCACACAAACTTGTCAAACCTTAAAAACCTTGAGCTCTGATACCACTTGATCCGTTAATGAAAAAGGTATTATAGACTATGTGTGAAGTTGCCTATGTTACTTAGTGCAACGGATCGAAAAGATTGTGAATAACATAAACACTTAAACAATTAGAAAACACATTCAAACACATCAACACAACCAAATTTAATAAAGGAGTTCACCAGACTTCCTGGCTACGTCTCCTGGTCCTTTCGCTTCCAGTGCTAACCTCTCTATTATGTCTTCAAATTGTTGTTACAAGTGTGAGCTCAAAAACAGAGTCTCAAACACGAAAATGGATCTCACCACTGTGTTTAGCTTGAGTTTTTGAGTCAAAACGAGTATACACTCGACTGTACTTGGCCACTATGACCTCCAGACCCCCTAGAACGGTTCAAAACCACACTCTGTCAACTTTTTTGGTGATATGGTATTAATATACCATGTTTAGTTACAAACTGCAATAAACGCGGAATAATACAATTACATTAAAAACAGAGGATAAACCAAAGGACCAGCGGGCATGGAGTTGACCCCGACCGTCCGACCTTTTCCCGGCATAGATCTCGATACCATACGATCCGATGGTTATCGCATCGTCCGCTCTCAAATGATCTCCACCATTGATCTGTCCTACTCGATCCGACGGCTGTCACGCAATCTTGTGCTCCAACTAGCACGTCGGTTAATTCTCCGAAAGCATGCGAGAAAGCTGTTTTAGGATGCTACGTGTCGACCGCTGAGTGGAATCGCGTAGATTTCTAAAAAACCATTTCCAGCCTTTGAGGCATGCGAGAAACCGTTTACCGCTTCCCTACCGGAACTCAAAGAAGTTTAACTTCTTTTGAATAACCTCATCGCGTCCATTTTCAAGGATAACCTGCTTGCATGTCTCGACACGATATGCGTCGATCTCCTTTGATCGAACGATCTCCGCTCTCGTTCGCTAATCCAACCGCCTGTGGTATGAACTAGTCACATATTGCCATGTCACCTTCTGCACTGACATCATCAAGAACCTGTGAATCATTCTCGGGTTGCCACATGTCCTGCTGACGTAGGCATTGACTTTTGACCTAAATCTTTAATTGGCTCTAATTTCTTCATCCAGACTCGGATTTACACGTTGTTTGCACTGTTGGCTTCGTATTAACAAGCACTTTGACTTGACTTGCTTTCACTTTCATTTGAAGACTTTTGATCTGAAGGCAAAATTGAATCCATTTTGGATCACTCACAGATAGCAATTATGTTGAGATTGTGTCATAAGAATAATTTAGCATGTGCAATTATATCAATGAATAACATTATGATCATATATTATTGATGATTATTGAGTATGGCCAGAGTCCACCTAGATGCACCTGCATGTGATGAGTCAATGACCTCTAGTTCTATCAATTGCATACTATTGACATTAAAATTTAAAGTTCTAATTAATATTTTGTTATGATTACTAATGACATGATAGTGGTTTCATGCACATATTAGTTGCTTGGCTGAAAAACTCGTACATGGGTGATGGGGTTGTACAAGGCAGATGAAACTTCATGGTAGGGGTGGAACAGCGTCCCTTATTCCACCCATTAGCACTCCTATCGTGATTTGGGTTGGAAGGTATTAGGATACCTTCCCTTTGAAGCTCAAGATGTCATGAGGGTGGACCCCAGATTAGGTCACTCATGAGGATTCACTAGAGGCACTCATCAAAGTGAATTACTTGATCCCCAATTCCATTAGTCTCACCATAGAAGGTGACATAGGAGATGACAGTGATCTGTTGCCACACCTAGTTTTTCCCCTCACAGTCACAGGATGCCTGAAGGGCAACGGAAATGACACCCTTGAGACTTCTAAGGGAAGCTCTTGAAGGGCATGACCAACTTGGCACCCATGGCAACAAGAAGAAGAAGCTAAAAGGTTCATGATTATAAAAAAAAATGAGCACTAATTCACCTAATGTAGTAGGTGGGTTTTTAGAATCAAATTAATTAAACCGGAAGAAAACCTTGGGAGAAGGGAGAATAGTGTTGGGTTGTGTTATATTCTTTCCACGTAGTTAACAGGGGGTTTGAGGGGCACCCGTAACCCCACTTTATGGGGTCCGAGGTAGCGGCCCAGAAAATTTTGGTTTTGGACCCTATGTTAGGTTGGGCGGACCCGCCTATGGTTTTGTGCATGATTTTCGCACATGGTTTTTGGACGCGATGGTTTTTGGTCCATGGTATTGGATGCGATGGTTTTTCGGTCCATGGTATTGGACGCGATGGTTTTGGGTCTGTTAGGGCTCGAATTTGGCTCAGGATGAAGAAGGTGAAACTCAAGGTAACATCAAACCACTTAGCCTCGTAGCTAGCCCTACGAGGACAGGAGAGGGCTCTCTCTGGTCTATCTTAGCAAAAAGTTTTCTAAAAGGGGCTGAGATGACTTTAAAAGAAACTGATTTTAGGCTAGTAAACTGATTAAAAGGGGTTTTTAATAACTGATGGGGTTTTTCTGGGCTGCATGGGGCAAAGAAACAGCTTGAACAGAGAAATATAATCAAAAACACAGATTATCTCCTGAGGCAAGGTAGGCAAGAAAGTTTAACATCAAATTGAGATTAATTGGAATGGCCAGACTGCTGAGGTGCTGACAAGGGCATAGAAGATGAATCCTTGTCAAACAAAATAAAACATTAAATATGAACAAACTTAAAGGCAGAGCATATAAATTATGAATTCTACCTTAACACTTCATTTGTTCAATTGGAAATGATCATGAAATGAAATGAACACATAACAGGCTTTACATGAAATAAAGGAGAACACAAATGTTAAATCTCATACCACAGGAATCTCAGAAGCCAGAGCTGTGTATTTTCATTAAAATCTTTGTCAAAGACTGTACAATGGAAGCTCTCTGTTCTCCACCAGCTCTCAGAACTCTCTCTCTCTCTCACTTTACAAATGTTTTTACATTAAATAAATTATGAGAGGTGTTAACTGATTGATGAAAATAAGGAGCAGTTACATCAATAATCAAAAAATAGGAAAACTCTGCTCTAAAAGGAATAGCGTTGTATTTGTTTGTTGATGACCAATGAATTGGTAGGACGCGTAGCTAGACTTTCTGAACTGCAGCTTGAAGACCCAAAATAGACCAACCAATTCGATTTCTGTGCTGGGATAGTTATCTGTATTTAAATTTGGCTTTTGACTTTTATTCTCTCCCAAAATGTCACGGAAAGTGTCTCTGCTGAAGGCCGTTTCCATGCTGCCACATATGTTCCTTAGATGAATCGAATGCCTCACATATTGCAACGACTGCCACGTTACATTTTCCCTTTTGCTGTTAGACCAAAATAGCACTTGGAATGTGGAGATCGCCTTTTGACAAGCGCATTGCAAATCAAGTCATGTTACCTTTGAAACAAAACCATTTTTAAATGAAAACTCCTTCAATCGAAAACCTTGTTTTGAAGATCAATCGCACTTCTTTTGAATATAGTGCCATCCCTCAAGTAGCTATCCATTTTAATGGAGCCTGCAAGTTGATTTTCCAGTAATTGTAATCTCCCCATAATCTAATGACGAGGCCATGCTATCATCTGTAACACCCTATTTTGCTTCTTTCAGCTGATTGTTTTCATTTTCACTTGCAATAGTTCTGATGGCATCTGACAATACAGACGCATGAGAATACATGATCAAATGGGGAACACATTTCATGTTTTTGATCAAATTGTGCATTGTCAACGAGTTCAGAATTATTTGACTGATCTTGAATGACGCTGATTTTCATTCTTTGGGTTTAAAGTCGGGTGTTCCTTTGTAAATCTTAATGATGAAACAAAGTGATCAGCTTCCTTGGAATTATCTAAGCAACCCTTTTCTTTTGTAATTTCTCTTAACAGTTCTTCATTCAAAACTTGACGATTGCTTCTGCCAAGATCCTTATCCTCTGCATCCTCTCCTCTTGAATTTTTAAGCTGTTTCAGAGATGTGCATCCCTCATGGCATTGACCTTAGTTGATGTGCAGTGAAAAGGGCATTAAGTTTCTTCTGTTGCTGGAATGCTTTAGCCTTCAAGCCTAACCAGTCATCATCACTGGACTCTGAATTTTACATATTTCCATTTCAGCACATAAAAGGATCGGGAGTAACGGAATTTAAAACGTTCAATGGAATGTGGAGTGTATCTATTATACAAAGTCCAGCTTTTTTTTTCTTGTGCATTCGACCCTGCCTTATTTGCCACCATATCCCTCAGAAGCAACATAGAGCATAGAGGGAGGATTCTTTTGGCGTGTGTATGATCGATGCCAGTACAAATGATGTTCTAAGAAGTCTTCAAGAAGTTCCATTTGAGGGGCTTTCCAAGAACAAAATTCACAAACTTTTGCTGATCAGGAAGGCCTGTGGTTTCTTGACCAAGAAATATATCAACAATTTCTTCATTTGGAAATCCATCAGTGGCACGAAGTTTAGAAAAAAATTTGTTTGCCAGTCCAGGGATTTCTTATGTTCCTTTCTCTTCTTCTCCTGCAGACAGCCTGAACATTCACACTTGAATCCTTGAGATTTTTCTACACACCTTTCTTCATTGTAAAGGGTCTTGCACGCCTCACAACCAAGCCTCCTATGATCTCCTTTCTTCCCCAAGTGCCCACAATGAGAACAATGGTGCTCTCTTTTAGTGTGCATGTCACCAGGAAGTTCTGATTCAACACAGTTCAATACTGATGTATCCATCTCTGAAGGTGATGATGCATTCCCCTTGCCTAAATCACGAAGCTTGTTCAGAATCTCATCCTCCTTGAATAAGCGGACTATGCTCACTGCAGTGTTAAGCCCAATTCCTGGTACACTGCGTGCATTATAGTCACAACCTACCAATAATGCCAGGGCTATTAGATGCTTCCTCGTCAAACCAAGAATCATATCAATATCAAATGCCCTATAGCATTCTATAATGGGCTCTTTACAATCTGCTTGGAGACACTTTATTATGCATTTAGCTCCATGAAGAAATGCATCACTATCAACTGTAATACAAGCATCCACCCAACCTTCTCTATTTATCTGTGCACAAAGTGCTTCAGCCTCACCCTTTGCTCTTAAAACTGGCATTCCCACAAGTTCTAACAGCTCCACACATTTTTCAATACTTCAATTGAAGACAGAATTGCGTTCCAATTTGATACATTCAGTTTTTTCAGATGACAAGAAAGCAATCCCTGTCATTCTACTAAAGCGGACCATGCGTGCTAGTGACTTTAAAGCTGGAGGATCCCCATCCACAACAAACACTGGAAATACTCCAAGCTGTGGTTTGATTGAGTTAGCAGAAGAGTTGAATGTTTGCTAGCAAAGTTCTGGGCAAAATTCCCAATGCGTAGCGCGCCAATGCTGATGCGTAGCGCGCCCAAAAGTTGCACCAACTTCCAGCAAAACGCACACGAACACTGCCATTTTCCTTCATTCCTCCTTGTACATCTTCATTTTTTAGCCATGTAGGACTTTGACCTGCATAAAGAAGCTCCCCAATCTGCGAATGGAAAACTTGTAACACACCAGTTACATAGAAGTTTTTGGAAAGTTGGGTTGTTTGGAAATTTCTTCCTTCATGATGGCTGTGTGATCATATACATGAGCCAGGCGCACCTTTCCTACTCATCTTGAAGGCTCTGATTATCCCCTTCCAATGATAATTAATATCTCCAAAACATTGCCATTTTACTCTATGCTTTTGTCTTATTAAAGGTTCTATTTTAACCCAAGAACCAACTGATAAACTCAAAGGAATCCATGTCTCATCATCATCCTTTGTGTTGGATATAACCATCAAACTCCTACAACAACTGAGCGTGTTGTATATTTGGAATTTCTGTCATTTGGATGCAAAACTATGTTTTGTTTGATTTCGCTTTGTCTCTATTTGTTGATGATATTCTGAATTGTGCTTGTG
Source organism: Pinus tabuliformis (assembly GCA_031772625.1). NCBI lineage: Eukaryota > Viridiplantae > Streptophyta > Pinopsida > Pinales > Pinaceae > Pinus > Pinus tabuliformis. The sequence goes on along the minus strand of CM062819.1, from coordinate 1,323,583,655 downwards.
CAGGGATAGGAGCTTGAAGTCGCTGCCATTTGAAGAGCTGGAGAATAAATTACATATTCTAAAACAACACATTTAATGATTTCTTCTTCAAAACAGGGTTTTGAAGAAGAATCAATCTCACATTTGACATACAAGACGGAGTCTAACATCGGCTCCACTTGGGATGGCAGTTGTCGCTTCGTGGAGGTGCCAAGAACCGCAGTACTTTGGGAGAGCAGACAGTGCCTCCATCCATTGGGCAATGGAGTCCATTATTTCAACAAATCAACACAACTGAAGACTCAACTTATTAACTGGAAACTGACTGAATTGATTGAAAGACTAATTCAGCAAACTTCAAACTAAACTGTAATGAAACTGGAACAAGATGTTGCCTTTTGGCTGCTTATTTATTTACAAAATCTACCCTACTTTGCTGTAAAAACAGTAGATCAGGTAATACTAAAATGCCAGATCAACCATTCCAGTAAACCGGAGAATGATGTCGCTTGAGAATGCTTCCGCCAGGACACAGATGTAATTGCTGGCAGCCCTTCATGCACATAATGAGCCTGGTCATGTACAAGACAGCCTGATCTATCAATCAAACTGAAAAACATTTCCATGTAAGTTGCCATTGGATCGCGGAAGCCAGACTCTGTTGGCTGCCCCAACTCTGCAATGCATATTTCCAGCTGCACACTGTCAATATAAACATCGGTAGACAATTCTATGATTTCTTGTTGCGAAGGAGGAAGGATTTCCAAGAACTTTTTAGGGTCTTGGAAATCATAGGACTGGATCTGCTCATCTAAACGTTGAATCTCCTTTTCGATTCTTTCAACAATTAACTCACAAAATTTAGTTTTGAACCAAGGGAACTTTGGAGATTTCAACCAATGAAGCAAGGCACTGAAAACATCTTCATCAAATTCAGTATTTGCTAACTCATTTCTTATTTCTTCTACAGCTTCACACAGGGCAGGGTTTGCCACATACCCTACCATTGCATGAGTGAATCAACAAGCACTGGAATGTCTGGATCGAATTGGAGTCGCCAGGTGAATGGTTCAGCCTGCATATGTGTCTGACTGCTGTCCACCATCAGCATCAGATCTGCAATTTGATTTCATGTACTGGGACAAGACAATCAACAAGTCGAATGTTCTCCCCAGTATGGTCGCCAATATGTTAGCACTTGAATTTGGCCTCAGGCTGAAAAAGACAAAATCCAAGGCAACATCAAACCACTTAGCCTCGTAGCTAGCCCTACGGGGCAGGAGAGGGCTCTCTCCGGGTCTATCTTGGCAAAAGGTCTTCAAAGGGCGGAGATGACCAATAAAGAACATTGATTTTAGGCTAGTAAACTAATTGAGAAGGTTTGATTTCAGATTTTTAGGGTTTTGGTGGAAAACAGGGGGAGAGCAATTTTGGTGTGGGGATGGGACACAGCTTTTGCAGAGGTCTTTTTGGGGCAAGGTAGGAGATTGTCTTGATGCCTTTGATTTAAGTGAATGGATAGGAATGACCGGTGGGGAGCTAAAGAGAGCAAGAAACTTTCAAGAGTTCTCTTTAGACAGAGGAAAACATAGATATTAAGCAAACTTAAAGGCAGAGCATATAAATTATGAATTCTACCTTAACACTTCATTTACTTAATGTGCAGAAAAGAAAAGTGGGAAAATGATACACATAACACACTTACAAGTACATGAGAGAAGCACACCATCAACACAAATAACCACAGGAATCCCAAAGAGTGCTGCAAAACCCTGGTCTTTCCTTTGCCAAAATTGCAGAGATACAAAGTGTAATACAAGAGAAGCTTATCCCTCAAGAGTCCAACCATGAAAATGACTAAGAAAGTACATAATATAGGCAAGCTAACACACTTCCTTGTCTCTCTCTAGTACCTGTGCTGCTGTCGAAAGCGAGGCCCCTTCCACCTGATGTGGAGATAACACTCGTTGTGCTGATGAAGAAGGTGAGACCCCTTCCACCTGATGTGGAGATAATACTCGCCGTGCAGATGCAAATAAGACCCTGTGGCCTCTCTGATATGTAAAATAAGACCCTCCTTTCCACATAAGGAGGAGTGCTGACATGCTCGGGCTCAGGAATATCAAACTGATGTGAAGGCCCTCCCTCATCACGAACAACCTCAGGAGGTGGCTGTGGCACTGTGAACAAGTCACGAGAAATAAAATCCTCCCATGGAATACCCTGTTGTGCCAACTGATGCATGACCACAATCTTGATCAGTGCATAATGATAAATGCTCTTGTGTTGCTGTGCTGGGCTCTTTCTTTGCACCAAGGGCACCATCCTCTCTATATTTCGGCACATGAAAAATGGAATGTTCATCATTCGTACCTGTGTGAAATGCATCAACAAACGGATATGGTACGAATACAAACGTGAAAATCTGCCCTCACAAGTGAAATAGCGAATGATGATCCTCATCAAAGGTGCATACTCGTCTCTTAAGAATCTGAAGGGAAAAACACCAGTTAGGTACCTCAGATATGCAGGTTTGATAGATGGATCATAATGAAATCTGTCCAACTGTTGGCGCTTGCTCCATTCTTCTCCAATATTGGGTATCCCTGTTACTTGAGCAACAATCTCGGGTGACAATGTGAAGTCCACTCCTGCAAGATTCACATGCCCATTGTGCAAATGTAGGACAAACAAGCGGGCCAATTCCTTGTGGTGTTGAATTTGGGAGATTCTTTCACAATATTCATAGCATGATAGATATCGGAAACATGACACTGCAAGTGGACAAGCTTGTAGATAAGCCAAAGAGGTGGGTTCCTCCCTGACATGCTGACCACCCTTACCACCCCTGTGATGCCTCCTTGGCACCTCTACCTCTGGTGTTGATTCACAGTCATCACTTTGCTCATAATCTGTTTCGGTTTCTAACATGGTTTTGGAGGCAAGTGACTGAAAAATAATGCTGACTGTGCAGCCAATGAACTGTTGTTTTGACTTGTTTGAATGCTGTTACCAAGGGGACAAACACACATGGGAAATGTTAGAGAAAAGGGAAAATTGAGGGGATTAGGGAAAGCAAATGTGAAAGGAAATTTTAGGAAAGGAACATGGAACATATACAATCATAATTTGTAGGATTGTAATGGGAAGTAGGGTTTAGGAAATTTACATAGGATTTTAGGAATTAGTAGGGTTTAGGGATTTTAATGATTTTTAGTAGGGAAATTATATGATTTGCATGGGAAATGTCAAGGAAAATGGTGAGGAAAATATGGGGAAAGAGGCATGGGAAAATGAGTAACCTTGGGTAGCAACTTTCCATGAAACCCTAGCACATTTGCATTTTTTAAATTTGATACAGCAAGGTAGGGTTTTACTCCATATTAGCATGGTATTTTTGCATGTTCATTGCTCATTCATCTTAGTCAAACCAAAACCACCATGGATTAGAGGCCTACCTGAAAAATTTGGAGAAAGAAGCAGTTTTGATGGCTTGCTGGCGATTTCCTGAGCAAGAAATCCAACGCATAGCGCGCCCAGCCTGATGCGTAGCGCACCTCCCAACACGTAGTGCCTGAGTTAAATTGAACTGGAAACTGCGCGCTGATGCGTAGCGCGCCCCCCAACGCGTAGCGCACCTCTTCTGATGCGTAGCGCGCTGCTGCAACTGCTCAATTCGCCCAATGACCTTTGAAATCGACTTGACAACTATTCTCTTGGAGTGTTGAGAGGCAAATGAATTACCAATGAGGGATGGCATGTTTTTATAGGCTTCCTTTTAATTTTTCACTTGCCCAAAACCCACTTTGTTATGTTTGAATGTTGACATTTTTTTGCTTTAATTGGCTCTGACCTTTAATTTCATTTCTTTGAAAAATTGGTTGAAATGATGATTTCTTCTGAAAATTTTTGCAGGGATAGCTTCTGGGATGCTTTGGCAAAGGAGACCAAGGCTGCACTTCGACATTTGAAGAATTTGAAATTTTGAAATTTTTTACAAAAATGAGATAATGACCTTGTTTTCAAAAACAGAGTTTTTGAGAACAAGGCAAAAATTTAGCTGTACAATGATAAGAAATGTTTAATGAAGGACATCCCTCTGGCCTACTGGTCCTTGATGACCTCTCAAGACAAAATTAGACTCAACCCTAGACCTAAAACCTAAAAACTTAAAGCAAAATGAATGACCCTTTGAGGACTTTATTTATTTGAACAAACCTGAACCAGCAGTGCCAAACAAGAGGGGAATGATGACGTAAACTCCTTCCACCGAGATTATGGCATGCCTAACGAAATGCAACATGATCACACTGATGAGACACCTAACTATGAAATGCAAAGAGCTTTGATCTCTGGTGGAGGGCTACTAGACCGACTATAACAGGGTCCATGGTATTGGATGCTTCGGCATGTATAAATATCTATTATAACTTTGAAAGGAACATAATGAAAAATCAAGCTGGTAGTCCCGGTTTTGGGATCCAGGGGAAAATCTCTGTGTATATGTGTTTTATGTGTTCTGCTCTCGCATTATTTATTTTCTGTGTTTTAGAATTTGTATGCAGGTAATTTCTATACGGGGTTAAAACCCACATTTGGTATCGGAGTAGATTTGGCTTCAAGGGGACGCATTTGTTGCTGAGGGGTTTTGATCGGGCCTGTGGTAGACCCTGTTCAGTGGGAGATCTGCGAGATCGATTCTAGTGGTGAAAGAAGATGGCGAGCAGTGGAAAGATAGAGATTGATAAATTTAATGGTCAGAGTTTTGAGTTGTGGAAACTCGAGATGGAGGATCTATTGGTGGATAAAGATCAATGGATCGCAGTAGATCCGGGTACTAAACCAACGGGAGTGTCTGATGAAGAATGGAAGAAGTTGGATCAGAAGGCAAAGAGCACAATACGATTGTGTGTCTCAGATTCAGTATTGCTGAATGTATCAGGGGAAGCTACAGCAAATGCTTTGTGGGACAAGTTAGGGACTTTGTACCAATCTAAGTCTCTGGTGAATAAACTGTTCCTGCGGAAAAAGCTGTAGAACTTGAGGATGAAAGATGGAGACTCGGTGACAGAGCATCTGAACGCATTTAATACTGTGGTAAGTCAATTAGCATCTGTTGATATTAAAATTTCAGATGAAGATAAGTGCATCATTTTGTTGTGTTCTCTACCAGATTCATGGGATAGTCTGGTTATTGCAATAGGTAGCAATGCAACTGCCTTGTAGTTTGATGAAATAGTCTCAGCCTTGCTGATGGAGGAGATGAGACGGAAAAATATGGAGAGCCAAAATGGTGATGCCTTGTCTATACGAGGACGGTCCCAGAACAGAAACAAAAATAAGTCATCGAGTGGGAGATCTAAATCTAGAGGGAGATCTAAATCTCCAGGAAAACCTGTAAAGGTGGTGTGCTGGAAATGCGGAAAGGAAGGCCACTTCAAAAGGGACTGTAAATCTAAATCTCCTGACAAAGGAAAGGGATCTAATGAGGCTCCTTCTGTAGAGGCGAAAACCACCTCAGATGAAGGTGGGGATGTGTACTTGGCTTCTTCAAGTACACATGTAGATCATGAGGCATGGTTGATTGACTCAAGTGCATCCTTTCACTTCACTCCCCATAGAGAGTGGTTCTGTGAGTATGAGAAATATGATGGTGGTGATGTCTTCTTGGGGGATGACAGGAAGGCTAGAATCATTGGTCGTGGAAAAGTAAAGTTGAAGCTGCAAGGTGGAAGGGTTAGAACACTTCCGGGTGTTCTACATATTCCTGCATTAGCCAGAAATCTGATTTCTGTTAGTAAGCTGGATGATGCAGGTGTAAAAACAGTGTTTGAGAAGGATACCTGCAAGATGGTTCGGGGAGCACTGGTATTGATGCGGGGAGTTTGGATTGGAACTCTGTACAAGCTGCAAGGTAGCACTGTCGTTGATGGGTGCAACAGTTCCATGGTTTCTAAAAGTGGAGCAAAAAATCTAGTGGTCTCTGGAGAAAAGACCATGTTGTGGCATCAAAGGCTTGGACATATTGGAGAGAAGGGCCTTCAAATACTTCAAGGTAAAGGTATGGTAGAAGGTATGAGTAATAGCTCTCTGGATTTTTATTTCTGTGAAAATTGTGTATACGGGAAGCAGAATCGGGTGAGTTTCCCCTCTGGTGGTAAGAGGGTGAAACATATATTAGAGCTTGTGCACAGTGATGTGTTTGGACCTGTGAAGGTTCCATCACTAGGTAATTATGTGTACTATGTATCATTTATAGATGACTTCTCAAGGAATACATGGATATATTTCCTTAAGAAGAAATCTAAAGTCTTTGATAGGTTTAAAGAATTTAAGGCTCTAGTGGAAAACCAGACAGATAAGAAGATAAAGGTGCTGAGGACAGATAATGGTGGAGATTTTTACAGTAAGGAATTTGAAGAATTCTGCAAGAAGTGTGGTATAGCATGGTAGAAGACTACTCCATATACACCTCAGCAAAATGGAGTTGCAGAAAAAATGAACAAGACGTTGATGGAAAGGGCAAGAAGCATGCTCAGTGGTGCCGAGTTAGGACAGGAATTCTGGGTAGAGGCGGTGGATATTGCATGTTACCTGGTCAACAGGTCACCCTTATCAGCGTTGGAGGATAAGACTCCACAAGAGGTATGGACTGCTAAGAAACCCTCTCTTTCACATCTGAGGGTATTTGGATGTGATGCATATGTACATGTTCCAAAGGAGAAAAGAACAAAGTTGGATAGTAAATCTGAAAAGTGCATCTTTATTGGGTATAAGGATGGTTTAAAGGGTGATAAGCTTTGGAGCCCAGTAACAAGGAAGGTTATGTACAGCCGAGATGTGGTGCTCAGAGAGGTGAAAGATGTTATTCAACATGAAGTCCAACCAAAGGAACTTGAGAAGATAGAGTTTGAGCTAAAGGAGGAAGAATCAGACTCTACAGCAGAGGAGGAATCGGAAGATGAAGAGCCACAAACTCGAGAAGATCAGTTCGAGAAAGAAGGCAGCCAGAAAGGTATAGTCCATCTACTTTCTGTTCAAATTTTGCTTTGTCTGTTACTGATGATGATCCCAGAACTGTGAAGGAAGCAGTGGATTCAAAGGATGGAAAACTCTGGAAAGAGGCCAAGGTTGATGAAATGGCATCTTTGCACAAAAATGAGGCTTGGGATCTGGTGGAGTTGACAGCTGGAAGGAAACCCATTGGCAGCAAATGGGTGTTCAAAAAGAAGACAAATGCAGAAGGAAAAGTGGAGAAATACAAAGCTCGGTTGGTAGCAAAAGGTTATTCCCAGGTGCTGGGAATTGATTTTGGTGATATTTTTTCTCTTATTTCCAAGGTAACTTCTATTAGATTACTTTTATATGTTGCTTCTGCTTTTGATTTTGAGGTAGAACAGATGGATGTGAAGACAGCATTTCTTCACGGGGATCTGGAAGAGGAGATCTACATGAAGCAACCTAAAGGATTTGCGGTGAAGGGTAAGAAAGAACTGGTATGTAAGTTAAAGAAGTCTCTATATGGGTTAAAACAATCACCAAGGATGTGGTATCAGAAATTTGATACATTTATACGGGGATTTGGCTTCACCAAAAGCAAAGCAGATCACTGTGTGTATTTTAAATTAATTGGTGACTGTGTTATTTATCTAGTCTTGTATGTGGATGATATGTTGTTGGTTGGAAATAACAAAGAAGTTATCCAGGATTTCAAGACCCAATTGTCCTCCAAATTCGACATGAAAGATCTTGGTGCTGCAAACTATATTTTGGGCATGGAAATTAAAATATATCGGGCAAAGAGGAAGCTCTGGTTAAACCAGAGGAAGTATGTCGAGACAATATTGCAGAGGTTTAATATGCAGGATAGTAAACAAGTGAAGGTTCCTATTCCTGTAGGTGTGAGGTTATCTGCTGAACAGTGTCCCAAGACACAAGAAGAGGAAGAGGACATGTCCCGTGTTCCATATGCAAGTGCAATCAGTAACCTGATGTATGCAATGGTCTGTACTAGACCAGACATTGCACATGCAATGGGAGTATTGAGCAGGTTTATGTCAAAACCAGGGAAGGAGCACTGGACAGCAGTGAAGCGGGTATTCAGGTATTTGCGTGGCACTAGTGATTATGGTTTGTGATACCAAGGAAGACCAAGATTGGACAGAGTGTTGGATATTCATGGCTTTGTTGATGCAAACTGGGCTGGAGATCTGGATCAGAGAAGATCTACAAGTGGGTATGTGTTTAACCTATTTGGAGGTGTGGTCAACTAGATGAGTAAGAAACAATCTGTAGTGGCACTATCAACTACAGAGGCAGAATACATCGCAGCCACTCATGCAAGCAAGGAAGCAGTTTGGCTGCATAGATTGTGTTCAAGTATGGGGTTAGTACAGGAAGCTATAACGATAGACTTTGACAGCCAAAGTGCAATTTTCTTGGCAAAGAACCCCGCATATCATTCAAAGACAAAGCACATTGATGTTCAGTATCACTTTGTGAGGGATATGATAGAAGACAAAAAGGTGTTGCTGGTAAAGGTGGACACTTTGAAGAATACTGCAGATGCATTGACAAAATCCATGAGCTTTGAGAAGTTCTCTTGGTGTAAAGAGACAATAGGCATTTCAGGGCTGGAAAAATGACTAAGCTCTCTTGTGGCCCCCTGTGGAAAGAAAACAACAAGTGGGAGAATGTTGGGTTGTGTTATATTCTTTCTACGTAGTTAACAGGGGGTTTGAGGGGCACCCGGACCCCAAAAAATTTTGGTTTTGGACCCTATGTTAGGTTGGGTGTACCCACCTATGGTTTTGTGCATGATTTTCGCACATGTTTTTTGGACGCGATGGTTTTTCAATCCATGGTATTGGACGCGATGGTTTTCGGTCCATGGTATTGGACGCGGTGGTTTTTCAGTCCATGGTATTGGACGCAATGGTTTTCAGTCCATGGTATTGGATGCTTCGGCATGTATAAATATGTATTATAACTTTGAAAGGAACATAATGAAAAATCAAGCTGGTAGTCCCGGTTTTGGGATCTAGGGGAAAATCTCTGTGTATATGTGTCTTATGTGTTCTGCTCTCGCATTATTTATTTTCTATGTTTTAGAATTCGTATGCGGGTAATTTCTGTACGGGGTTAAAACCTACAAATAGGAAGAATTATAAAAACTGGACCAAATGAGTAATGTTTACCCCCTCACATTTGAAAGACCTTAAATATATAATGTGGATTTAAAATAAATCCAAAACATGTAAGTTATTCTAATAACAAAACAGAAAGGGACATAGAGTTAAATTAAAAACATCAATCCAAGGATAGTTTAGCCTCATTAAAGAAATATGGTTATGTATGAAATTAAAAAATAATAATTCAAATTTAGAGAAATTTTGTTCCATGAGAGAACCTCCATGTGGCAAGAGCACAACACAAAGATCTACATCCAAGATTTCAACCTGAGATAAACTAGGAGTAGTTGGGGAACAATATTTGGGACCTGCCAATTGACTTCAGTAATGAGCATAAAATAGGGAGTATAAAAGGGGATCAAGGGACAACTAGGAGAAGAAATAGGGAATCGTTTGTGGTCGAGGGACGATATCATATTTAATAATAAATTAAGTAAATAATTCTAGGAGATCCTTGGTGATATGTTGACACATGGATAGGTGAATAATCAAATCATCGGTTTAATAAAGACAATTATTTTTTAATGAAGTGACAAGTGTCATCTATGAAGCCTTCTATAAAAGGGGCAAGTTATGAGATAGGTTACTCTCTCTGCCCTATTGTTGGATGACTATCTGAATGTTATTGTTTATTTAGAGTGATTATTGAGTTGTATCATGAGTTTAGTGAAGTGGAGGAACTTTAAGTGGGAAACTCTTGAGCTAGAATGCTCTCCCCCACCTGCTAGTGTTTTTTTCCTTCCATACAACCCCATTGCAACTCGGGGTCCACGAGGAAAAAGACTACCCAAGTGGTAGGCTGGGAGGTCATATGGTGAGTCGGAAGCATTTGCTCAAGATGCAAATTTTTCTACACATGCATGAGGACTACATCAAGGGAGTGCGAGAAATTAGTGGATCAAAGATCAAGTTCCATTCCCTTAGCACACAGTATCATTGGTTTTATAAAAAATTATCCGATATTATTGTGATTGTTGTAATAAAGACATAATGTATAGTTGTGAATTCCTTGGTTGTGGATATATGTATCTTGAACTATTTGTATGTTTCTTTGTGATTGGTTGTTATTATCCAAAGGATGATTTAATGTGAAAAAAAAACCTCATTGCTTATTATTTTTGTAACTCAATGACTTGGAAGGCATAACATATCTGTTGATAAAAGGATTTGGGTATGGAATCATGTGTATAAATAATTGTGTATTATTTATCTTGTGTTTTTAAACAAAAAAATCGCATATTGCATAGTTAGGAATGGTTCATGCAATCTTCAATCATTTAATTATAAAAAAAAAAATTATGATCCCATTTTGTTTAAGAATATAACAATCGATCCATAAATGAACCATGAGAAAGAGAAGCAACCTCAGCTGGTAAGAGGCTAATCATTCGAGAAAAGCCAAAAGAGCCACTTTTGTAGGAAAAGTAGGCTCCCATCTGCTTTTCGTGCTTTTCGTGGGAAAACTGAAAAATTAATGAATGAATATTTCAAGCAAAAATGTTTTAACAAGTTGCTCAACATCTTTGTCGAAACCCATGAACTGGTCTAGAGCAAAATATGGGTAGGTTCTGAATGCCCACTTTGTAAACTAGCTTGGTAGTCTAGTATCACATAATATTTTGACTTCTAGCATAGTGTATATCTTCCAGTTCACCCACAAGGTGGTGGTAAACGAGAATTCCCAAATGTTTTCATGTTTTTTCTCTATTTATTCGTGTAGTGATAGTTAGACACCATATAATAAGTCTACAAAGTGTGGCATATGCTTTATCAAAATATCTGACAATGTAAAAAATAAAACAACTACATAGAATACAAAAACCATCTATATGGCATCTAAAGCAATGTCACAAATAGCCTTAGCATGATTATTAAATTGTTCTATTCAGAAAAAACTTTGTTGAAATGCATTCAAAACATTCCAGCAATCGAAATTCCAAATAGTGTTCAAGAAAAACATAAGTACCAATTGAATGTTGGAAAATAAGAAAACAAGGATGATAAGAATAAAATGGAGATGAGGTTAAAATAGAACACCAATAAAAATATTTTTTCTATGGATAATTACATTGATGAAGCTCATTTTCACAGAGGTAAAATCAAGTAGCATCAAACCAATCTTGCAACACTCCTTTTAGCAACGCTTCCCTTCTATTTTTCTTCATCTAAATTTGCATATATGATTCAATTTAGTTTTTCTTTGGGAAAAACTTACCTTCTGCAGACCATGAACATAAAAATGTACAATAGTTTGGATTTGTGAGGAGATGAAAAGTCAGCATTGTTGGGTCAAAGCAGTGAGCATTCTTTCTTGAAGTGAATAGTATATCATGAATATTGTTAGGTCAAAATGAAATTGAAGTAGTGATAAAGAGAAAGTAATTCACTAGTCTATGGTCAATTCATTAAACCTATTCACTTAGATCTGAGGCTCATTTAGTTACTGACAAATCCAAATATTATATTAAAGTGGAATGAACTTATTAAATTATTGAACCACATCCTTGTCCATTCTAGACTCACCCTATCCCCTCTATTTTAAGTAGGAATTCACCTTTCCTTTTCTCTTTGGCAAACTCGAAAAATCCTCGAACGCATGCCTAGTATCGGGCCCCCTATTTCATGGTTGGGTACACTCCATAATTTGATCGGTAATGTTCCGAGGGGGGAACATCTCCATCGTCAAGGAGGTAAACCTAGGGAAGTGTGAGAGTTATATTATATATATTGTAGCAATTGGAAACAAAAGATATTTTCATTAAACAGTGTTATCATTCACTCCATGGTTCCAACTGGGATAGAGGATAGAGACCATTTTTTGAACAGATTTTGTAGTAAATCCATATGATCTAGCCATTTCAGTAGTTGGTTGATATTGATATCCAAATACCCCTATTGATGATGCAAGTGATTTAGTAGATCCAATACCAAAGTGCCCACATTGGGAAAGGAGCCATAAATGTCATCAATTGATAGAAATTTTGAATGTCATTTCCAAGTTCTTGATAGGATAAAATAGATAATGTGAGTTTCCTTTGAGAAGCATGGAAAACAAAATTTCCATAACAAAAATGTTTTGACAAATGTATAAGACAATAGGATCCACGAGAAAACTCTAAGAAGAAGCAAAAGTGCAAGAAATGATTAATGGAATGGAAGAATGACTAAGTGGGTTTAACTTCAAAATATATTGCATAGCCCCCACACTAAATGCATTAATCCACATGACTTCCACTGATAGTTTGTATGAGAATATATATATATACCAATTAGAGAATGCGAAATATTTTTTTTTTAGTTGGAAGTGTCGAATATAAGGAGTTCATTTTCTTCAAGATCTAGATAACACGAACCCTCTCTCCCTTTCTTTTTATTTTTTTCCACATTTTAATATTTTTCTTTCTAATTTCTAGTTGGGCATGACTACATTTCAATGCATGGATAACAATGAGACATGTGGTCAATAACCGATTAATATCCTAAAAATGAGACATACTTGATAATGTGTTTTATTGTGCTAAATGGTCCTATGTTATACTTTCTTGTTTATTACATGGGAAATGACCTTCATTGCTTCACCTCATCCAACAAGTTGAGAAAAATAGATGAAATTATTGCTAATAATTTCATAAGATACTTGAATGGTATTTTATTTTCATTCAGGAAGATTGTTCCAGTCGCAGTTGTCATCCAGCCTAAGCAAATACAAAAGATGAACAGAGCTAAGGTTTGACACATTCATTGTTGTCTAGATTTAAAGAGTCTTTTGGTTATGCTCCATCTGATCCAAACCATCTCTAACTCATATGATCTCTTTATCTTATCTCTCCTTGATCTTTTGAGCAAGTTCTCCCTCTGTTGAGAAGTGTAGCAAGAAAGTCTCAATATGACTTTGCCTTGGTCAAATTGGGAAAATTCAAATTTCCACATCAGCAGACAACTTGGAGGCAATTAACTTGTGTGACATGGCTCTTGTCAATTAGTTAGCTTATTAAATTCAAGTTATAGGGCTTGGTGTTCATTTAACCATGTGTGATTTCTAATTTGTTGCAATCAATGTTATTTATTTCAAGTTGTTTTCAATTAAGCTAGTTCTAATTGCTGACAAAAACTAGTGGAAGGTCAGTTGCACAGTGGGACAACACTCTAACTCGGTGATCATCAAATTACATGATCAATCAACCCAAAATAGCTAGTGCATGTAGAGAATTTGAGTTCCCCTATTGTGGTGGAGATTCCAAGGCAGTGTAACATCACTTGAAGACTAGTCTTGAGTGTACGGGTGTTGAATGCAGTCATATGGTCAACCTTGGGAATTGCACAATCAATTGGAGTAAATTCCTAAATAATAGGGGCCTAATTCCTCAAGATTTTCCCAAGGAAATAGGGGCTCAAGCTGAGGCAGAAATTCACTAAGCTTGGGTCAAATCTTCTCATTGAGAAAAGAGATAGGTTATTCACTTGCAGGTTGGGTTCAGAGCGAGCTAGCAATTGTAATACATTCTCTATTCATCTGATTAATACAAGCAAGCTTATCGAGTTTTTAGCATTTGATTTTCCCCTAGAAAAATATTATGCATGTGTGGTTTTTCTTATTGCATGTTTGCAATTGTTGTTCTAAATTATGAATTAAATTCCGTAGAGTAGTAGAGTAGAATTGCGTCTCTTGATTTACATTAAAATTTCTTGAGCAGTTGCAATTCTATCACCGTATTTCTACATGGTATCAGAGCAAGATTCACACTAGAGCAGGAATTTCAAAGTTTTTTCTCAGGAGGTTCGAATTTGCAGCTTCAATGTAGCAGGATCTCTTCAGAGTTGGGAGAATGGCCTTCAATGGACTAATACTAGAGTATTCCTTGGAAGGTAGCTTGAATTTAACTGCATGGAAGGATCACATAGAGGCAATGCTTGATGAAAATGGATTTCTAGAATACATAAAGAGAGATGTTGCAAAACTAATGAAATATGGTTCTTAGAACCTAGCCCAATGGAAGAAAGATGTAGCCAAGGCGAGGAGAATAATCTTGGAGGGAGTGCGAGACCACATTGTCTCAAATATCCATGGGAAATAAACTCCTTTCGCAATGTGGAAGGCATTGATAGATCTATTCAAGAATAGCAGTGATCATAGAAAATTGGCCCTCAAAGACAAACTTCGAAATATCAAGATGCAGAAGAATGATACTATTCTGCAATATCTCACCATATTTACACAAGTTCGGGATGAGCTTGGAGGGGTTGGTGTGAATGTTGCAGAAGATGACTTGGTGAGCCTAGCTCTTCTAGGCCTTCCCAAAAGCTAGCATAGCTACCAGGACTCAGTGAACAGGAGGGAGAAATTACCGAATTGGGAACACTTGTGATCTGATTTGGTACAAGAAGATATTAGGCAGAGTATCATAGATGGAACCTCATCCAAGGGAGAGGATGAAGAAAATTTTGCATTGGTTAGAAAGGGAAAGAAGGTAAAAGGGAAGAAATCTCAAACCAATCCAGAATCCAGCCAAGGGGGCAAGAAGAAAGAGTTGTCCAAACTAAAATGCTTAAATTGTCATGAGTTTGAACCTTATTCTACAAAATGTCCACACAAAAATTATGAAAAGAAGAAATTATGAGCATAAGCAAGTGAGGCATTAGCTTCACAGTTTGAGAAATACTTCACCTTTATCGCATGCATGGCCAACACGGTGATGGGGAGTGTGTGGTACTTGGACTCAGGTGCCTCATTCCACATGATAGGGTGTAGAGAGGTTTTAGTGACCTGGAGGAGAAAGATCTCCATATGCATATTGAGCTTAGGGACAATGGAAGGTACAATGCTACCTAGATTGGTACAATAACCTTTAAGAGGGAGTCAATATCCCCTCTTTGCCTCAAAGGTGTCATGTTTGTTCCAGGCCTAAAGAAGTATCTCATCTTTATAGCAGTTTTGGAAGGTTGTGGTTATGATGTGATTTTAGCAAAGGGAAAGCATTCCTAAGACACATAGCCACTGGATAGGTGAAGCAAATCAGGGTTCATGTGAAGAACCTGTATAAAATTGATGTGGAATATTGTATTGCATTAAGCAGTAAGGCATAGAAAGTGCATAGTCACGATGTCGATGAACTTTGGCATAGGAGATTGGGCCATTTGCACCATGGTGCCCTGAAAATTATGCAACAAATAACCACTAGCCTACCTAAAGGAGCACTTAAGCATAAATATGTCTGCAAAGATTGTACCTTAGGGAAGTATGTAAAATCCACATTCCATGATTGAGACAGCAAAGCACATGCGGTCTTGGAAAGAGTCCACTGTGATGTTTATGGGCCTCTCTCGACATCCTCCACTGCCAAACATAAATACTTTGTTATTTTTATTGATGATTTCTCAAGGAAGCGTTGCATCTTCTTCATGCCGAAGAAGGATGAGACATTCTCAAAGTTTGTAAAATTCAAGACACGAGTTTAGAAAGATATCGGCAAGAAGGTGAAGGCTCTCAAGAGCGACAATGGAGTTGAGTATGTTTTGAATGAATTCAAGAATTTTTGTGTGAAAGAAGGCATTCGAAGAGAGATGATAGCACCCCACAGCCCATGGCAGAATGGGGTAGCTGAGAGAAAGAACCAAAGAATTGTTGGAGTTGTGAGAGCTATGCTACATGACCAAGGCCTACCACTGCATTTGTGGGCAAAGGCATGTAACACAACAGTCTACTTGCAGAACTAAAGTCCTCATTAGATTCTTGGTATGATTACACCGAAGGAGGCTTTCTCGGGGAGAAAGTCGGATGTATCTCACTTCAAGGATTTTGGAGCCTCTATTTACTACCATGTCTCCAAATATTCGAGGAAGAAGCTTGAGCTGACAATAGAGTTGGGAGTTTTTGTGGGTTACACCGAAACTCCACACAATTACCGTGTGTACTTACCTTCCCTCAAAATGACAGTTGTGCAAAGGGATGTAAAGTTTGATGAGGAGAAAGTGATGTGGTGCTCTCTTGAGAGGGAGCTTCATATCCCACCAGAAGAGGAGATTTTAGCTCCAAAGGAGGAGCCTTGTGAAGTTGTGGAGAAGCCACAAATAAAGGAGTAGAGAGTGGAGACATCCACTCAAGCAGAACCATCTAGAGAAGGCAGAAAAAGAACCAGGGAAGTTGATATATTAGTGTAGGATGCAAGGGAGAATGTGGGAGATCCTTCAAATTTGCGCAACAAAAGGAGGTCACCTCAGAGGTACACTCGCTACATGGCTCTAATGACTGAATTTGTAGAAATTGATCCATCATATTTTGAGGAAGTAGTTGAGTAACCTGTTAGGGTTGATGCAATGGTGGAATAATATGAATCGATTGTAAAGAACATTGTTTGGAAAGTGGTCCCAAGACCGGCAAATAAATCAGTTGTGGGTTCGAGATGGATCTTCAAAGTTAAGCATGCAGTAGAAAGAAGCATAGAGAAGTATAAGGTCATATTTTTGGGCAAAAGATTCTCTCAAGTTGAGGGAATTGACTATGAGGAAACATTTTCTCCCATAGCAAGGTATTCATCCATTATATCAATTCTTGCACTGGCTACGCAGACGGTGTTAGGCCCCCATAATACTAGTGATTCCCTCATTACTATTGTCATTGTAGCCCTTATTGTTATTATTGTGCCCCTATTGTCCCCATATTGTTATTAGTGTGCCCCATAGAATCCCACTATTTTTATTGTTGTGCCCTTATATTATTATTGTTATGTCGGTTTTGATTATATTGTGACCCCTTAGACTCCTATATATAGAAAGGAGGTTTAGTCATTTGTATCATCCAAGAATTGTTCATTTGTGTAATGTAAAGGAGGTTTCCCCCTCGAAGAGGATGATTTTGAAGGTATTCATCTATCTTTTCTTCTATTTTGTGAGTTGGTTGCATAACATTTGGTATCAGAGCTTTGGATTCTAGGGTTTCGTTGCTCCAAACAGGTCATCGTGGAATTTTCGCTATAATGTTTTTTTCTGCGACATTTCAGAAGCTACAAAAAAAACCATTTGAGTCAAAATCGCTATAAACAGCGGGTCAGAATTTCAGATATTTCCTCACTATATTTTCGGATATATGATCCAAGGAAGTTAGGGTTTTTGCAGGATCCCAAATTATATCTAAAAAATGTGACCTTGGGAAAATCATCATAACTTTCTCTCTGAGTATCAGATTGAAATTTCGTAAGAAGTTACAGAAAGAGAATGGATTTTAGTTTTTTGTGCATCATTTTTAGGTCCGAAGGTTGAAATAGTGACATGTGGCACTTCATACAAGTTCGATCTACCGAAAAAGTGTATAATCAGGCCATCTTGGGAGATTGGGAATAACTCTTTCTTGGAGAATCCAATTTTGATCAGACTAGTGGCATTGGAAAGAGGACTCAGAGGGCTACCACAATTCGCAATTTTAGATATTGAAGATCTGAAATTTCATAGATACATCAACTTCCATATCAAGCTCCTACAAAGTGAAAAAAGGTGCGTAGTTTTTTTTTAATTTTGCATAAGTTTGGTTTGAAAAATTAGTTTGAAGTAATTCAAAGGGCATAGTGAAGCATAATTATCATTAATTGATGCCCTGAAGAAAGAAAATGGAAAGACCTAGTAAGCAACCCGAAAGCTCTAGCATGACTCGTCAAGAAGAGGAAGAAATGCAACATGATATATCAAAATTATGAGACCAAGTGCAACAAAATTCACTCTCACGAAAAGTAATAGAAGCTAAGATGGATGGTTGAAAGAAAGGCATGGAAGCTAAGATGGATGGTTTAAATAAAGGCGTGGAAGCTAAGATGGATGGTGTGGAAGCTAAGATGAATGACGTGGAAGCTAATATGGAAGGCAAAATGGAAGAATTGAAGATAGATTTGACAAAGTTGCTACAAGAAATGTTTACTAATGGTGAAAGGGTAGTAAAGGAAAACCATGATGAGAACAAAAGAAATGTTAATCATGATTTCATAGACTCTAAAGTTGGATTGAAGACCCACCATGTTCCAAAGATCGATATGAGGAAGTTTGATGGCGAGGATCCCGTAACATGGATACTACAGATAGAGCAATATTTTGATTTCCATAATGTGCAAAACACACAAAAGGTACACATTGCAACTTTATATTTGGAACCAAACCAGTTTGTATGGTATCGATGTCTTTGCTCTCATAAACAAATTGTCACTTGGGCAATTTTTACGGAAGAAATGATAGCACATTATGAGAATACAAAAGAAACACCTTTTTTAGCCAATTGATAAATCTCAAACAAAAGGGTTCAATGATGGAGAACAATGAGGACTTCCAAAAAATGAATATAAGGGTAAAATATATTCCAAAGGAGCATGGGATTGATGTGTTCATGGGGACTTTAAAGGATAACATCCAACATGAGGTTCGCCTTTGGGAACCTGATTCATTGGAGAAGGCATTTAGGTTGGCAAGAAAAATGGAAAGAAAAGTTATGGCATCCAGGAAGCCTACCACTTACAACTATAAATATGGAAGTGTTGTTGCCCCTAACCTTCCACAACCTACAAGGTTGACACCACAACAATTGCAAGAAAAAAGAGAAAAAGGGATTTGTTACAGTTGTGATAGAAAATACACTAAAGGTCGTAAGTGTGCTGAGAAGAAATTATTGTACATAAATTGTGAAGAGGAGGATGAAAAGGAACAAGAAACATCAAAAGAAGAGGATATACGCCAGGAACAAACCCTAGAGAAAGAAGAAATGAATCTAACCATATCTTGTAATGCATTGGCCGGAATTACCACTCCTCAAACTATCAAGATAGAAGGACATATCAAGAAGAAAAAGGTGATAGTGTTGATTGATTCAAGAAGTACCCATAATTTTATTCATTGTAAGATAGCCAAGGAATTGAATTGTTTCCTATATCCAGCACCAAAGTGTCAAGTGATGGTTGCAAGTGGAGGAACCATACATTTCTCTGGAAAGTGCCATAATATCAAGCTATCCATGGGAGAATATGTATTGAATAGCCCAATGCTTTCCATTCCAATGGGTGGCGCTGATGTTGTACTGGGAGTCTAATGGCTACAATCCTTGGGTACAATAGCTTTTAATTTTCAAGAACTTTTCATGAAATTTTATTCAGAAGGAAAGGAATTTGAATTAAGGGGTATCGCAAGGAAATCGGGAAAGATAATTAGCTCTAATGGAATGACAAATCTTCTAAAGAAAGAACAACGAGGCGTAATTGCACAATTATGTTCGCTAGAGGTTCCCACATCGAAATCATCTATTTCTCCAGATCTCCAAAAAAATTTGGACAATCATTCCAAGGTATTTGAGACTCTCAAAGGCCTCCCACCTATTTGTGATCATGATCATGCTATTCATTTGATTCCAGAAAGTGTTCCTCCAAACATCAGGCCTTACAGATATCCCTATGCCCAAAAGAGTGAAATTGAACATATGGTTGCAGAAATGCTAGAGGCTGGTATAATTCAACCTAGTTAAAGTTCTTTCTCTGCTCCAGTAGTATTGGTGCACAAGAAGGATGGATCATGGCGCATGTGTCCAGATTATAGGGAGCTCAACAAGCTCACTATTAGATAAATTTCACATTCTTGTCATTGATGAATTATTGGATGAATTACATGGATCAATTTACTTCACCAAGTTGGATATTCATTCAGGATATCATCAAATCAGACTGAAGACTGAAGACATTATGAAAACAACATTTAGAACTCATGAGGGTCATTATGAATTTTTGGTCATGCCTTTTGGCCTTACCAATGCACCTTCTACATTTGAAGGTTTGATGAATTCCATTTTCAAACCCTTCCTTAGAAAATTTGCGTTAGTATTTTTTTATGATATACTAATCTATAGCAAGTCTTGGAAGGATCATGTTCAACATATTGACAGGGTGCTCAAACTATTGGAGGAAAAACAATTATATGCAAAAAGCTCCAAATGTTTCTTTGGAGTACAAGAGGTGGAATATATGGGCCATATTGTATCTCATGAAGGTGTTAAGGTAGACCCTAGCAAAATTAAAACCATTAAGGAATGGAAAATCCCCACATCCATAAAGCATCTGCGAGGATTTCTCGGGTTGACAGGGTATTATCGCAAGTTTGTTAGGAATTATGGGAGAATAGCAGCACCTCTAACAACATTATTGAATAAAGATGCATTTTCATGGACTCCAGAAGAAACAAAGGCCTTTGAACATCTTAAAGAAGCAATGTGCCAAGCACCAGTCTTACTTACGCCTGACTTCACAAAAACCTTTATTGTGGAATGTGATGCCTCGAGAAATGGAATTGGTGTTGTTTTAATGCAAGAAGAAAGACCCATTGCTTTCGAAAGTCGTCCAATCAAAGGAAAGTATTTACACAAAGCTATTTATGAGAAGGAAATGTTGGCAACACTACTTTCACTAAAGAAATGGAAACCCTACCTAATGGGAAGACACTTCAAGGTAAAAATGGATCATGATAGTCTTAAATACTTTTTAGAACAAAGATTATCTTCAAAAGAGTAGCAAAAATGGGTCACAAAGATGTTGGGTTAGGACTTTGAAACCATCTACAAAAAAGGGAAGCAAAATGTTGTGGCAGATGCACTCTCAAGAAAGGATGCGGATGTGGAAGCATTGCTTTGCGCCATTTCTATTATACAACCAGATTGGATAAACGAAGCAAGGGATGAATGGAAGAATGACAAAGAAGTGTGGGCACTCAGTCAAAAGTTACAACAAGATTCTAGTACATCTGATACATTTAGCTGGAAAAACGATTCGTTATGGTACAAAGATTGCTTATACCTATGTAAGAATTCCTAACTCAAACAAAAGATTCTTATGGAATTGCACACTTCTCCCCTAGGAGAGCACTCGGGATTTTTTAAAACTTACCACAGGGTTAAGAAGGAATTTTTTTGGGATGGCCTTAAATCGGATATTCAAAATTTTGTGGAAGAATGTTTGGTTTGCCAACAAAATAAAGTTGAAACAATTAATACCCCAGGTCTACTATAACCTTTATCCATTCCAAGCCAATGTTGGGAGGAGGTTTCAATGGATTTTATCATAGGTTTACCCAAGTCCGAAGGAAAGAGTGTCATCATGGTGGTAGTTGACAGACTTACCAAGTATGCACACTTTTGTGCATTATCTCATCCATTTAAAGCCAGTACATTTTCTACTGCATTTATGGAAACAATTCAAAAGCTACATGGAAACCCAAAGATTATTGTAAGTGATAGAGATCCCATTTTCGCTGGAAATTTTTGGACAGAATTATTTTCTTGTCTCGGTGCTTAGTTAGCTCATAGCTCATCTTATCATCCTCAATCTGATGGGAAAACTGAGATAGTAAACAAATGCTTGGAAGGATATCTTCGTTGCTTTGTCTTTGATAAACAAACACAATGGGTCAAATGGTTGCCTCTGGATGAATGGTATTATAACACTTCCTTCCATGCTGCAGCAAAAATGACCCCATTTATGGCACTTTATGGATATCATCCACCATCCATCACATCATATTTAAGAGAAAATTCTAAGGTTCAAGCAGTGGAAGATCACATCGAGCATCAACAACAAGTTCTCCAAATCTTAAAGGATAACCTCACTTTGGCGCATAATAGAATGAAACAACAGGCAAATCAACATCACAGCGAAAGAAGTTTTGATGTAGGTGACTGGGTATTCCTACGGCAACAACCATATAAACAAACGTCCCTCAACCAAGCTAAGAAGGGTATTAAATTATCACCAAAGTATTATGGTCCATACAAGGTGTTGCAAAGATTGGTACTATGGCATACAAATTGGAGCTTCCTGCAGCTTCCCGAGTGCACCCAGCTTTCCATGTTTCATGTTTAAATAAGGTTATAGGTGACAAGCTCCCAGTTCAAACAATATTTCTAGAGCTTGATGAGAAAGGAAAAATCATATTGGAACCTAAAGCAGTCACAGAAACAAGAACTCGACAGCTACGAAATCGATCAATTAAGGAATATCTCATCAAGTGGAAGAACTTACCCGCTGAAGATTCCACATGGGAGGATGAGAATTTTATACAGAAGCATCCAGAACTACTCAAGTGTTGAGGACAATACTTTTTTGAAGGAGAGGGGCATGTTAGGCCCCTATAATACTAGTGATTCCCCCATTACTATTGTCATTGTAGCCTTTAGTGTTATTATTGTGCCCCTATTGTCCCCATATTGTTATTAGTGTGCCCCAGAGAAGCCCACTATTGTTATTGTTGTGCCCTTATATTATTATTGTTATGTCAGCTTTGATTATATTGTGACCCCTTAGACTTCTATATATAGAAAGGAGGTTTAGTCATTTGTATCATCCAAGAATTGTTCATTTGTGTAATGTAAAGGAGGTTTCCCCCTCGAAGAGGCTGATTTGAAGGCGTTGATCTATCTTTTCTTATATTTTATGATCTGGTTGCATAACATATGGGGTGGAAGATTCACTAGATGGATGTAAAAACAACGTTTCTCAATGGTGCTATTGAGGAGGAGGTGTACAACGATCAACCAGAAGGTTTTCAGACATTTGATCGAGAGTCTCATGTGTGTAGACTCAGGCGAGCATTGTACAGTCTCAAACAAGCACCCCGAGCTTAGTACACCAAGATCGACAGTTATCTCACTGGCTTGGGCTTCACCAAAATTGAAGCAGATGTGAACCTCTGTCATATCTTAGTAGAAGGTAAATTGCTTATCATTGTTTTATATGTTGATGATTTAATATTAACAAGTGATGAGCAGTTGATCATCTCTTGCAAGGAGGACCTTGCAAGGGAATTTGAGATGAAGGACATGGGTCTCATGCACTACTTCCTCGGGCTGGAAGTATGGCAAGGTGATGGGGAATTGTTTATGTCTCAAGGAAAGTATGCCAATGAGATACTACATATATTTCGCATGGAGAGCTTTAAACTCATAAAGACACCTCTAGTTACCAACTGGAGGAAGGAGGATGCCACTTTAGGTGAAGAGGTGGATGCTACCATTTATCGGCAGCTAGTGGGTTCACTAATGTATCTTGTGAACACATGACCATATATGTGTTATGCAATCAACCAGCTGATCCAAGCTATGATTAGGCCGACCAAATTGTATTGGAAAGTAGAAAAGCATGTTCTACGGTACCTAAGAGGCACAACCCAATATGGATTATGGTACAGACACATAGAGAGACTGAAGTTGTGTGGCTTCAAAAATGTAGATTGGGTAGGGATTCCATCTGACTGAAAGATTACATTAGGTGTAATTTTCAGTGTTGGGTCCATAACAGTTTCCTAGTACAACAGGAAATAAAGATCTATGGTGCTCAGCTCAGAAAAAGCAGAATACATGGTTGTAATTTAGGCATCATCTGAGGTAATCTGGATGAGAAAGATACTTGTGGGACTATTTGATCAGATGATGGATCCAACTGTGATCTATTGTGATATCCAAATTTGTATTAAGTTCTCCAAGAATCTGTTTTACCACGATCAATCCAAGCATATAGATATATGGTATCATCATTTACGCGACCATGTGAAAAGGCAGATAATGTTGCTACAATACATTCCGACAGAGGAACAATATGTTGACATATTGACAAAGGATTTGTCAAGAGAGAAGTTCGAATTCCACAGGTGCAGGATAGGGGTGGTTTATAATCCCTTTCTTGCTAAGAGGGAGTGTTGAGAAGTGTAGCAAGAATGTCTCAATTTGACTTTGCCTTGGTCAAATTGGGAAAATTCAAATTTAAACATCAGCAGACAACTTGGAGGCAGTTAACTTGTGTGACATGGCTCTTGTCACCCAGTTAGCTCAATAAATTTGAGTTATAAGGCTTGGAGTTCAATTAAGAATGTGTGATTGTTAACTTTTGGTAATCAAGGTCAGTTGTGCAATGGGACAGTAGTCTAACTTAGTTATCATCTAGTTAATTGATCAAACAGCCCAAAATATCTAGTGCATGCAAAGAATTCAAGTTCCCCATTTGTGGTGGAGGTTCCAAGGTAGTGTAACACCACTTGTAGACTAGTCTTGAGTGTACATGTGTTGCATGCAGTTAGATGATCAATCTTGGGAATTTCACAATCAATTCGAGGAAAATTCCTAAATAATAGGGGCCTAATTCCTCAGGATTTCTGCAAGGAAATAAGGGCTCAAGCAAAGGCATAAGTCGACTAATTCTATATCAGAGCTTCTCATTGAGTAGAGAGATAGGTTATTCACTTGCAGGTTGAGCTCAGAGCAAGATAAAAATTGTAATACATCCTATATTCATCTGATTAATGCAAGCAGGCTTAAGCAGTTTTTAGCAATTTCTTTCCCCTAGAAAAATATTGTGCATGTATGGGTTTTGTTATTGCATGTTTGTGATTCTTGTTCTAAATTATGAATTAAATTCCATAGAGCAGGAGAGTAGAATTGTGTCTCTTGATTTAGATTAAAATTTCTTGAGCAGTTGAAATTCTATCACCATATTTCTACACCGTGTGGTCAAGCGAGTAGTTTCTCGTTGCTTTCCCTACCTCTCAGATCAACACATCAATGGCTCAATCAACAAATTCTTACTTCGAAATCGGTGTGGGAACAAGAGGTGTTGAATATTCCAAATAAGGAAGGAGTTTTAATTTTAGGGGATTATCTATTTCCTCCCTTGAATCTTTAAATGTATATGTTGTAGCTCCTCAATATCGATCAATTATCTCTAGAGTGGGCCAAGGCTAAGGAAACAAGTGACTAGAAAACAAGGTTAGTAGAGAGTATGTAGCTTAACTTTTATTTCTCTAGCTTATGTGGTGAAAATAATGTGGTATTGTTTATCATTGTCATATATGTTGTATGCCATTTGCTTTGGTTATCTCTTGTATTTGGTTAACCCAGTTAATCCATATTATTGAGCGTATTTCAATCCCAAGTTGATGTTGATCCCAACAATTGATTCAAGCCATTAGCATAGGAAACAAAGACTACATGACAACTCAAGGAGTTTGGCTAATGTAGTTGATCCATGTAACCATCATTTGCATCCATCAAACATGAAAATTTGAATGTGAAAGGTTTTTTTTTTCAATTTAAACATCTTATTTCATGACCTTGGCACTGCGAGCACATGCAAAGATGTATTCCTTCATTATTGTAACATAGATTGACAGAAATTCTTGGAACCCTTTATGGTGGAAACCAAAATGCAAGCATTTCAAATTTAAGTGAGCATGGAACACCTCACACACACCTAAATGACAGGACACACAAAAATAGACATTTTCAAATGCATCTGTGTATTCTAGCCTGGCATGGTAGTGTAGCATTAGGTACTTATTTTCTTAATTCACTCACAAGGATGGTTTTGACGTTACGTTCGTTATCGATGAAGGCCTTCAAGGTCCACCTACCGAATCATCATGTGTAATATCCATGGGGTCAACTCATGTACTTGAGTCACACAATTTTAACAAATTTAACAAAAGTTAAAGGTTTACTTTAATTTATAGGTGTATGAAGTGGGGTGCCCGAGTTTATTGTGTTAACCAATCTCTGATACCGTAGGGCCCTCCATGTGACCCCAAACTCTAGCTAAATTATAATTTACTTACTTATTTATTTATTTATTTTTAAACATGGAAAATACATCTATAAATATAAATGCAATCTTTGTGAAATTAACACTTAATCACACCATCATTCTTAAATTCTAGAACAATGAACAAACAATAATGCATGAAAATGAAGAATGGTCAAGTTTTTTACTAAATAATCCATAGAAAAAATTACAAGTTACCAAATACCCAATAAAAGGTAGAATCCACAATGCAGATTGTCATTATCCTTGTTCCTTCTTCGGCATGTCTCCATGATCAATATTTTGTTATTCCACCATGCTTGACCAAAGTTGATGACCCACTCGGTTTTCCACCTTACCAATTCTAAGGTACTCTTCTTCCCCTTGGCCCCCCGAGTTGAAGTGGGTTTGTAGGCAGGAGGAAAGAATAACATTAGCTAATAGGAGTTTGGGCCACAACATTGATCTCCCCAAATCATCAATTCCTATCCACCACATTATCAGTGAATGCTTAATATCACCAATTTACAAAATATCACAAGTTATCACTAAAGAACTTTGAATGTCATTATAACAACCATCCAACACTAGGGAGCTCAAGGATGTCCCCTTCATATCCATGTGTTCCTTTTATAGACTCTTTTTGGTGAGGGTTAGATGTGACACTTGTTTTCACATGCAAAGTAATTAATTATCAAATTCCACAAATTTAATTATTCACCCAATCACATTTCCTATCCATAATTTGGCTCTCATTTAATTTCCTATTATTTTATTTAAACTAAATATTTTCTCTCACCCAAGAGTCACATGTTCCTAAATTGATTGTTAGATGTTCCCTTATGCCCTTTCTCCCTTCCTTAATTTTTTCTATTTGTTTTTTTCTTTAACTTAAGTCTGTGTTACCTACCAAGAGTCCCAATTAGTTGTAGTTACATCTTTTAAGTTCTCATATTCAACTTAAGTTATCTTTTTAGTATTTTCTCAATTAGGTGAGGTTCTCTTAATTTTAATTTCCTAAAATTACTTATTTAAATAATTCAAATCTTGCACATATCTATTTAGATTTTATTCCACTTATGTCCACATCAAATTAAATTTAGATTATTCCCCCTTTTAAACATGATATAGTTTAAATAAATTTTGTATTTATCATTCACTTATCTCTAACTTATATTAACCCCTTTTTAGGTATTAGTTTACTAAGGCCAATTTTTTCAATTATTGTATTATCACATTTAGTTTAGTTTTCTAGTTTTCACTTATTAAACCTAAGATTAACTTGACATTCAAAAACATATCAATCCTTAACTTATGAATTAACCAAATTATATATTTTATTATCCTCCATTTATTCCCGAGAGTGCTAACTCTCATGCCCTTTAAGAACCTCTTGTTCCAAGGGTGCCACGGGTTTCCCTTCAAACACATGTGATCTGAGTATGGGCAAAATTAAAACTCAATCTTCTCTTCTTCACCCTTGTTGATAGTTCCATGGTGACTAAGGATCAAGGCTCCTTTTGATGTGTGCCCCTTAGTAGTACCTCATGAGCTATCATATCCATGGTCTAGCCCTCATGGCATTGTGAAAATCTAAGGATAAGTACCCTTGTACTTCATCCTAAGGCAAGGCTTGAGTAATATTAGGCATGATTAGGGACACTACTCATACCTCTCCAAATATGTATAGCCTACTTCTCCTACAACCTCACCACCCATGTGTGGATCATCCGGTTAGCCCTCATCGGTGCCTACAAAAAGGACCTATGAGGACATCCATCAATATAATCCATATAAGCATACCCACTATCTAAATCAATATCGAATATCAAAACATAAATATAAATCATAATGTGACTCAAACCATTATGGTATGGGTTGTTTCCATAGTCCTCTTTTCCTGTGACACTCAGGAAGTAGTCAGTAAAACCTGATAAACATAATATAACTATCATCCAATAATCATCATAAATGATCACATATAAAGGCCATAATCAATTTTATCATCAAATGAAGGTAAAATATCATAATATCATGAATACTTGTCTCCTCAAAATACATAAAAAAATTTGGATCATCGTATTAATGTCCTCAAAGAATAATATATGAGTCAAATGGTGTCTCAAGGTCAAGATAGTGTAAATATCCTATAAACCAAAATGGGGCACTACATATTCCCCAAATCAAAATCTAAAGAGGCATCATTTATCTTTTGGATTGGATTGGTTTTGGGGTTATTGGTCAAAGGTAAGGATGCCCTAGTCCACTATTTGGTTGGGGCATCATTACCATTTACCTCAAGGTTTTATGTTTTTTTGTTTCTTCTAGTATAATTCAATGTTATGAACTTATCCCTTATTTCTATAACATTGACATCTGAGTCCAGGTTCTTAACACATACCTTAATTATTTCCCTATGGTGTTGCCTAACAATATGAAAAATTTTATTAGATGGAGAAGATATAGGACAATGATCATTTACTAAATTCAAAGGTTGTGAATTTTCCTCTTCACCTTCCTGATTGTAAGGACACCTTTCATCGCTATGGAATTAATTACAATCATTGCACCTAGCCTATATCCCCTCTTGATTATCATGTTAGTAGGTGCAAGGGTGTTAGGAACATTTTGTTGAAGATGATGTTTATTGCTTGGCCATGTGTTCCTTATGAGTGGCTTGTCATTATTATAATGAGGCTTAGGAGAACAATTTGGGTGTGATCCTCTTTCCTTATCCATGAGTGTTAACTTATTCATCACAGTAATTTAACCCTACATGAGTTCATTAGTTTCTTTATCAAATTTTTAGAGAAGGAATGTAACTCTAGGTCAACATGATTCATGATTTTAGACTTGGTTTCAACTTTGGCTCTAGGATATGAGAAGAAATCAAATTTGGAAGTGAGAGGTTATCTTCAACACCAACATCACATTTTTTTCCTTGAGCCAAATTAGTAGGACACTTGTCTCTAAGAACATAGTTACAATGTCCAACAAAAGCAGTAGTATATTGCAGCAATATGTATCTTTAGTGGGCTTTGGTATTTCTTTGATTAGGGAATCTAATCTCTAATTGGAGTCCTGGACACTTTCATTTTCTATCTCCTTTATTTCATGACATTGAGCCATTAATAATATTCAATATTCTTAGTTTCCCTTCTCTTGTTGAAAGCCTCGTGGAATTGATCCTAATCCTTGATGCCTTTATTAAGCATAGCTTGATACCATGATTTGGTGTTCTCTGCAAAATGATAGTGCAAAGAGTTTCATTACAACATATTCCTCCTCAATATGTTGACCACAAACACATTAGTAAAACAAATCTATATGTTTTTCAATTGTGACCACATCATTTCCAATGTACATAGGCCAACATTCTTCAAATTTATTAGGCATTTTATTTGGGTATCCTTGAATAATGCTTATGTCTAAAGGTTGGAAAGCATTAATGAGTCATGACTTAATCCTTGTGTCTAAGGTAGAAGGATTATTGAAGAAATATTTTACTACAGGACTCTTAATATTTTTCTTCCCTATAGGAGGAATAGTAGCTTTCTTACTAGGCCTTAAACTAGTAGCTCCTGAGTCAGAATAGGATTGTGGAGTCTTCAGATGAGCAATTTTAATCTAGGTTTTGAGAAAAGCTCATCAAGAAATATTGAAGCATAGATTTTGGATCACAAAGAGGACTCAAATCCTCCTTACCAATAGCAACAAAAATTTTACTACAAAATCTAACACCTTAGTACAAAGCCTCACTAAGCAATCTAGATTGAGAGAAACAATGGGATTAGTTACCATTGCCACCTTAGCAATTATTCTCTTGTCGTTTTGTGGTTGAATACAATCCCATAAGGGAGGCTTCCATAGTAGATCTTAGAGATTAAATAATCCAAGTAGATTAGACTAAATCACCCCTAAGTGTTCTACTAAAAAATTTAACCAAGGATAAATATTCAAAGGTTAAGGTTTCAAGTTCTTTAAGGTATAATTCTCATATTGTGAGTTCAATGAACCTTATGGCTAAATCTAGAGGGCTTAGTATGTCCTAAAGAACCTCAAATAAGCTCCCAAACACATGTAACTTAGAAATTATACTTTGTTTTTATAACCTAGGGTTCCAATCAACACAATTATATCATGCAAATATTTATAACATCAATAACAAAATAGCCCAAAATTTATAATGCACAAGTGAAAAATAGGGGTTATTCAATGAGTAAACTAGGAAATAAATTACAACAATTTTCAATTATTGAAAGCACATAAAACAACAACAACAAAAACCTATACATCAACCCTAATTAATGGCTAAAAAATGCATGTAAAATAATATTTTCACTCTTCCAATTTAGTGCATGGAAAGTCTAACTGTAGGACAATTAGGTGCAAAGTCAATAGAGTTGAAAAATCTATATTTGTTGTATCCTAAAACTAATTGACACAAGAAAATGAACTAGTGTCTTTCTCAACCAAGGGTTAATTCATTCTAAGGCTAAACATCTGCGGAAGAGGATTGTTGGAAGTCATTTCAAGGAGATAGAAAGCTACACTTAAGTTTCTCAAGTGCTTAAACCTAGAATCCTTTTATTTTCTTTGGAGATAAAATAGAAGGAAGCTACACATAGGTTCCTCCAGAGAAATTTGGTGACAATCTTGTCAAGGAGATGTTAAAGCCACAAAATATTCAAGAACACTTCGGCTAAAATTTCATTAAACCCTAATTATACAACACGTATAAGGTGAAATAAGATACTTACAATAAATTAGCACAAACTATCATAGAATCACCATTCATCATCTAAGAGAGAGAACCATCCAATCATAATATCATCGACAAGACAAATTTTCACCTTTAATGCTCCATAGTGACCAAGAGAGAAGAAGCAACCTAGTGGGAACTACTCTGCAATTTTGTGACAATCATACAAAACTAAATTAACTTCTCTCTACTTATATGAGGAAACCAATTCAATTTTGTAGGGACCGTCCCATGTGACACCAAATTTTATTTTGTTTTTTTGACCCATAATAATGGAGTTAAGTTTCGAAATGCCATCAGAAGCAAATTAAATATTTCATTTTGAACTAAGAATTCGCTAGTAACATCCAATACGAAGATCACATAGAAATTAAAACCCATCAACATTGGAAAAAACATAGATATTAAGGCATATACATCAGTAGTCCATAATTTGCCATTCAACCCTCATATCGTTTACTTTTACAATCTAGTAATTATTTATACAACTATATAAATGTAATAGAACTCTATAGAACATGAGGTACCATTCACCAAAAGTGGAGATTCTATATCGGCTTTGTTGCTTCTTGCGCTCCCTTATTGTTGTTTGTGTACATGTATGAAGGATTTTGTGCCCCAATTGAATGTCGTTAACTCATCGGTTGACCTCCCAGCTTACTCCTTGGGTACTCTTCTTCCCCATGGACCCCCGAGCTATGAATGGGGTTGTAGACTAGAGGAAGAATGCTACCCAATGGAGGAGAGAACTCTTAGCTCAAGATTTCCCTCTCTAATGACCTCCACCTCACTAAACTCACTATAGGATTCGTAATCACTCACAATAGAAATCCATCCAACAATAGGACAAAAAGATCTCCCTCTCCCATAGCTTGCACCTTCTTTTATACAAGGATTCATAAGTGGCACTTGGCACTTCATGCATAAATAATTATTTTTGTTAATCTAAAAGTTTGATTAGTCATCCACCCATGTAACAACCTCTCACCAAGTCTCTCCTAATTGATTTACTTATATTTTTATTCAAAAATAATATTTTTCCTCACCCCAACATGACTCCCTATTTCTTCTCCTAGTTGTTTCTTGATCCTCCTTTTATACTCCTTATTTTGTGTTCATTGCTGCAATCAACTGGTAGGTCTCAGATTTGGATCCCCAACTACACCCTAGTTTATCTCAAATTGACTCTTAGAATGATATCCTTGTGTTGGCTCTTGCCACATGGAGGCTCTCTCATGAAACTGAATTTCTCTAATTTAAATTATTATTCTTTATTTTTATCCACCACCATCTTATCTTAATGAGGTTAAACTATACTAGGATTAATGTTTTTAATTAACTTATGTCCCTTTCCCCCATTTTCTTATTAAAAGGGTAGATTTCTCAATTAATCCAATCTTTTTGTTTATTCCTATTCTCCCTTTATCCCAATATTTACAAATGATTTAGTTAACTTGGTTCTAAAAGCTCAGTTACTTCATTATGTGAATCAGTATGATTACCATATCTTAATTATGTTTTAGTATTTTCTTCTTGATTCCAAGGGTGCCAAGTCATTCGTCCCCTTCAAGAATGATGAGGCTCATCATTGGGTAAAATATATGGACCTTAATACACCTCCAAGCTTATTAAAATCAAATTTTCTCATAATTCCTTACATGTTTTAATTATATTTTGCTTAATGAGATAAGTAAAAGTAAGATGTTATGTCTAGTGGTTGCAGGTCTTTGGGAGCAAATTATGGCAAATTATGGCTAATTAAGGTGCAGGAACTAGAATGAGACAAGAAGGATAGATTATATGATATGGATCTTCCTCATTAAATCCTCACTCATTCGAAGATCCCTCAATAAAATCACACCAGCTCGGAGTTGCAGGCAGCTGAGTCATGAGGATCATTGGCAGTCGAGCCAGTGATAATTAAGAACCAATTTATCTTGAGATTAGGAGCCAAGTCTCCCTAGATTTAAGGAAGTTGTTGGCAACTTCAGTTGTATAAATAAGGAGGCCTAGAGCCTCATTAGGATTCGATTTTTTTTATGGAAGATAGCTAAACACTTTCGAGTTGAAGGATTGTGACAAAACATTGTTATGTATTTTTTTATATGTTAATGAAATGAGCATTCCCTTGATCCAACACTGAGTTGACTCAGAGGGCTGAAGCTCTTGTGTTAGGGCCCAATGCTAGTAGTAGAGGTTCCTCTTACTGTACTTGTATGCTTAGGTTATTTCATAAATTACTTGTTGAATTGATTTTGGCATTGTTACATTGCAAATATTGGTGAATTTGATTAGTTTTCTTCCATTTGCGCATAACTTTAGCAGTAGCATTAGAGAGATAAAGAAATATCAAAAAAGGACAATAACAAGTGGATCCTACCTCATTCCTCCCTTCAAGGACCATGGTTTGAAGAAAAACTCCCATTCATCCCAAAAAGACAGAATTCTGATTTCTTATGAAATTTAGGGTTTTTCTACTAATTAGGCCAACATCTTTTAGTTTTAGAAGATAGGTTGAAAGTATCATTTCTGTTATCTTAGCTCTGTAATAGATTTCATGGTGGTTTCATAATGGGCTTCAAGCATTTCCATGCATGAACTAGGCAAATAAATGATGAAATTCTACTTTCCTATGTTGTTGGAAACTTTTCTTGTTTTGACATGACTTATGGATAAAAGCCAAAAATGATGTGCATATTGTAGGAGTTTCAATAGTGCGGGAAAATCTCATATCAGCAGCCTCAGCCAAACCTTATCCACCCATGATTGCCAAAGGCCATTAAGTTCACAATCCGAGTTATCATTTCACAAGGACAACTTGCCATGCTTGTTGAGCAAATCCAACCATCATACAACTTTAGTTTGAGTTCTAAGTGAATCCTAACCACTTCCTTGCCTTATTCCTTCCATCACTCACCTTCCCTAAGCCCCATACCACTGTCCAAATCACTCCTTATGCTTTCGGCATGTTCCTGTAGGAAAACAGGGGATCCTGTAGGTGAATTAGGACATCTTGTAGACATCCTGTAGGATGACTTGTAGTGGCCTGTTTTGAGCCCGATTTGTGAGAAATGCATCACAAAAGCTAGGAGAAGACCCTTGTTTGTCTCCCAAGCCATTTGACCCATCACAACCATCTCTCTCTACACCTATCCCACCTACCATACAATCAAGAAGGATTAGCATTCATGTTTTCACAAAAAGACAAAAAGAAAAAGGTTGTTATGCTTATTCATGTGCACAGTAGTTAAGTGTTTATTTGGGTCAGATTTCATGCTTTGGTTAGTTAAGATTTCACATGCGTTATATTAGAATTCTTCTGAAACAAGGTATCTTAACAAATAGCTAGATGAGTTGTGTGTTTTAGACATCTATTTCAGTCTTTCATTACTCCATTAGGTAGCATTTCAATTCTCTCCATTAGGGTAAAATTCTCCTTTCTCAATTGGTAATCAAACTTCTTCTAAATCAATAGAAGGATGGTTTGAGAAACCCTAGTGGTCTATCGCCAGCTCAGCAGTGACAAAGAGTGGACCCATTGCATCTATTTGTGTATACATCACTGTCACCTCCAAGTTTGTACGAACCCCGGGTTGATGAAGTAAAGTTGGTAGCCCCAAGAGTTGCAACATTCTTGCTGCAATACTGGTGCTCATCAAAGAAATTACCTTTGAAGTTTCTAAGGTTCCACGCCAATCAATTTCTTCTTGATTCCAAGGGTGCCAAGTTGGTCGTTCCCTTCAAGAACTTTCCTTTTGAAGTTCCAAGGTTTTCATGCCACTCTCCCTT
Source organism: Pinus tabuliformis (assembly GCA_031772625.1). Taxonomy (NCBI): domain Eukaryota; kingdom Viridiplantae; phylum Streptophyta; class Pinopsida; order Pinales; family Pinaceae; genus Pinus; species Pinus tabuliformis. Next base: position 1,323,549,360 of record CM062819.1, on the reverse strand, counting down.
CAAGCATCCGATGAATACGAGGGGAAAAACTAGGTGCATGGCGTTGGGGTTCAAGGAATATGTCTTGATACGTGCCCCCTTAGTAAAATCCTTGTAAGTGACCCAATCTAAGGTTTTCCCCCACACATCGTGATCTTCAAGATGAAGGTATCCCAACACCTTTGATCCCAAGTCACGACAAGAGTGCTAGCAGGTGAAATCAAGGACATTGTCCCACCCCTCCCATGATGTTCCATCTATATATATAGCCCCATCACCCATTTGTGAATCGTTTGGACAAGAATATAACTTGTTCTTGTAACCACTAACATGTCGTTAGAACTCACAATAGAATTTTAAATTGAACCTTAAAATTTTTGAGGCAATAATATGTAATTCAAACCAAATAAGAGGTTGTCGAATCATCACATGCAAGTGCATCTGGGTAGTCTCTTGCCACACTCAATAATCATCAGTAATACTTGATTCATAATATTAGTCACCAATATAATTTTGTATGCTAAATCATCATCATGACATAATCATCAACATATTCGTAATTGTGAGCAAGAACTAATGTAAACATACACATAATGAATCCATCATATGATCATACATAGTCATAAAACATGTCCATCACAATATTATCATCCTAACATCAATAGGAAAAATAATTATTATCACATTCACTCATAGTAAGAGTCAATATCTGGATCCTTAACCTAAGGTCCTCAAAGAATAATGCATCAAGGATAATTTCATATCAGGGTCAGTCAACCAGAGTGGGAACTACATACACCCCCTCTTAAATTTATACTTTGTCCCAAAGTCTCAAAATAGATAAGGAAACCATTGTCACACCTCAACTGCAATCTTTCTTAAAAATGGATTTGAAATTACAATTATTTTTCCTTAACCATTAGAACAATAGTGAAGTTATTGATTGCAATGATTCAATATACTCCACTTTCCAATTCATTCCTTAAGTAACATCCTCATTGATTCAAATATTACCAAGAGAAGGGTTTGGTGTGATCTATCACAGATAGGTATGTGTGAATTGTTCAAGTATTGCTTCACTCATATAGCAATCAATACATTTTAATCTTTATTTCATTAACCAAATATTAGTAGTGGCAAGCAAGTTAGACTAAATTACATGTTATCTAACCTATTCACCATATAACTAAATAAGAAGGTGTGTTATACTCAATCTTTTGGATGAATCCTTGTTTAATATCCTCAATTAATAACTAGTGTACCTTTTGTACTAACCTCAAGTTATTTAATTACAATTTCCTTTAACATTTTTTAAGACATCTCATGTTCTTGAATGTATGACATAATTTGTGTCTGATTGTAAGTAAAAACATATCTAATATTTATTAGTAACCTCTGAACTTTGTTTAGCAAAACTTAATAAGGAATAAGCAATTAACGACAATACGTTCCTAGAGTTAAACATTACCATGTAGATAAATAATTAATGGTATATTTTAGACTGTGGGATAACCAATGTATAATAGAAAGATATTATCCACTTAATACCATAATTCAAATCATATATTCATGTGTTTATCATGAAAATTAATATATAAATTATATATATATATATATATATATATATATATATATATATATATATATATCCCCATTCCTCGTATATGATAAAATAAAAGTATATATATGGTCAAATAAAAGAAACATTGAACAATAATTTACCCTTCTATGTCCACATCGGACAATTTTGATATTGCTCTTAGTATAATGTTATACTACCAAGAAAATGGTGTCCATGTGACTATCATGAATCCAGTAGTACTGTTAGGGTCCCACCCTAACCCCCTTATTTATGTAATAGGATCGAGTCATAGTTATAGTTAAGTAAAGAGTCAATAAAGCCCATATTAATAATTGTAAGTGGTTAACTCGCATTTAATGACGGGACCACAGTTAGTTGCAAATGGGCCATGGTATTAATAAGAACCATGGTATTGCCCCATGGTATTGCATATATGAATCCTATATAAAGGATAGAGACTCCCTACGAGGAGCATCGTGTCTTATTTTGTAATCGAGCTCAGCTCTATTGGAGGTTGCCCCCTTGAAGAGGCAAGTGAACTTTGCTTTCTGAATAATAAAATACTTGTTGTTATTGCTCTTGTTCTATGTTCTGGGTATATTTTTTCGCATATTTGGTATTCTGGTATCGTCTTGCAGGATTAAGAGCATAACAAGTACAACTATAGCCACAATGTCCTTCAAGTCAAGATGTCATTTTATCCTTTGGCTTATGAGTCTAGCAAAGTGGTAAGTAATCTTGATTAATAAAGGATATTGCTAAAATACCACTTCTAACCAACATTACGCTAATGGTCATAAGTAAGACATGGAAATATATAAGGGATTCACTAAAAAAGAATGACAATTCAAGCAGCAATGGTTTTGTGCATATCACAATCACATCAATTGGTAAACAAAATATATCTAGTGAATGATTCCATTGATTGATTGCAACCCTCACATACCAAGTGTTACTCAGAAGGATACTATTCAATAGGTGAATATATAGATTCATTATAAGTCCTATCAATCAACTAACTTATATGGTAATTGATTTACATATTTAACAATTCATTATCTCTCTATTTTTTTAGAACCCTAAAATCAATGGAATATTCAGGGTGTTTATATTTTTCAACTCCACTCTATCCTTCTCCTTCTATGTGTTATTTTGGTTCCTCCTTACCATCATCTAGTTCTACTATCATATCGAGTCTAATCACAATTTATTTTGTTGGTCATTGCATGTTCTCAATCCAATTTATTTATCTTCTAGAATTTTCCAATTTAATCAACTTGTTTTATTCAATTTTGTCTATAGATTTTCCTTGATAAGTATGACATTGAAAAAATCATGGATCTCTTATGCCATGTCATTCTATCTTCCATTAGCTTCATACTCTATTAATATGTTTATCATCACAAATTCTAATGTTTTCTCTCCTCAAGAATTGTTCTCCCCCTTTTAGATATTGATTCTACAATTCCCTATACTTAATCAAACATAAAATTTATTATGGTTATGTAATGGATTTTCTAATGCAGTTTAAATAGCGTGACATGGAAATTCAATTTTCATTCCCTTCTACTTCATTCTAACATTGATTTCTTACTATTGCTACTGGGTTGTCATCTCTCTTGCTAAATTACTTCAATTTGCACAATAACTTGTGCGGCAGTTGATTAGGAAAATACGAATAAAAAAAGACACTAATTATAAAAATGGACTACTAAAAATTGGTGCAATACTTAAAGGAAGAAGCACTTGAGAAAACAAGTTTTAGCAACATCTTTCATACAACTCCATAATATGAAGTATATGAAATATTCCGCTGAAATCTGAGAATCCTTCCATTTTTGCCTACATAAAATGACTCTCATGATAAGTCTTCCCTAAGAAAATTCACCATTGCATAAAAATATATGTTGATGAACCCAATTTTACATGTCTAACATGAAGATCAACCCATTCAACCTCAAAATTTCATACACGAAATTCATTATGGACAATTGTGTTTAAGATAGTGGACTTCCTAGACCAAGTCTTCGGTATGATTATTGCACTTCACATTAATTATGAGAGATATACCTTTATTTGTTAAATAATCCCCCAACAATAGATATCTAGGAAATTATTGTACATAAATTGTACTTGAATGTGACCAACATATAGGTCTATCAAACCATCCACCAAGGATTTCATATAACCTTTTTTTTTCTTTTTTCTTTTTTGGATGACAAGGTTATTAAACTCATGGACATGGATTAATCCTTCAGATATGATTTATCCAAGGTCTTGTATGTTTTTCTTAACGTATCTAATATTTTGAAATATTGTAAATCAAATACACTTCTCGACCTTTATATATATAATCCTCTTATAGTAATATCTAGCAAACCACTAATTTATTATTTATTTTTCATTATTAAGTCAAGAAGCATGAACTGCTTTATTTGAAAACCCTATTTTTTTAATAATTGATAAGAAACAAATTCCACTTATTAAAAGGAAACTTTGTTATATTATTTCTTAAATTTTGGTTATAACCTTTGAGCATGTTTAATAAAATAGTGTAATATTGTTGTAATGACTATGTTATGATTATTAATTTTACGGCCCTAAAATCCCACAGTTGGAAATGAGTCTCATTTATACTACATTAATTTCCCCAATTTGATGTCCATTGTACATTCATAATGTGTTTCTCAGGTGTACATTGCTATTATATAACTAGCATTTATCTATTTTCCTTGGGTTTATTTGTTAAACAACAGTTTTGTTACTCAGTTTTAGTTGAGAGTAAATTCGAGATTATGGGATGGGTGCAAACAACCATCTATTTATTTTTAATTGTTACACAAACAATAATATAAATAAGAGTATCCATTGAGTGCAAACAACCACTTAATTCATTAGTTGTTTCACAGTGAAAACTAGGACTAAAATTAAGCATGTATGCGTTGAGTGTAAGGAAAAACATTTACCATTAGTTTTCCCTTGGATAAAATTCAATCAAGATAACATAATTTCAAACTTAATATCGAAAACTTCACTTAGATTAAAAAGAAAAATTAAATGCATCTCAAGTTAGTTATTCAACTATCCGCTTGTGGTAGTTCAATTAGCAATGGTCGTGGAAATGAAGTATCATCGAACCGGAAGTCTTGGGTTCAAATCTTGTGCTATCCCCCCCGATCGAGGTGAGAAGTTGGACATGATGAAGATGTATTCCTACCAAGCTTACAAAAAAAAATAGTTATTCAACCAAGCTATTAGGTATATCAAGAAAATATAACAATATAACATAATCACATCGGGTTGTTCTCTTTTTAGTAAATTAATATGAAATAATTTGTTAGTGAAGAGTACCAACATTAAAGATATATTTAGATGATTTTAAGTTTGAATAATATTCAATATTTTAGGATTTTATGGTTTTTCCCACCTGGAAGAATAAGATTGATAGGTGCAATATGCACTTAATGTATATTCCCTGGTCAAGAATTTACCATAAGAAATGGTATATGGTTAACATTTAAGGTATAGGCCACTCCTTGCTTTACAATGATGTAGCCATCACAACTAATGCATAAGGTTAAACACCCATGGCCAAGTATACAAAATCAAAGCAGAATAACATCTCAAGACATTTGTTTAACCTTAGAATGACAATATCGTGATGAACTGATTAACATGACAATTATATCTAGAACGATTTGTTGAATACCATAATGAACATATCTAGAGCAATTATCATTTTAATGCCATCATTCAACTCAGAAGCATTGAGTAAATGAAAGTATTTATGAAACAGTTTAGCATCTAAGGTGATAATATTGTCAGGCAACTCAGGGGTATGTAGCTTTGATGGTAAGTTTGAGGGATGTGTTTTCAACAAGAGATTATTGTGCACTCTCATTTTCTCATTACTTATCAGTCACTATAATAGAAGTTACAATAGAAGTTGAAAGGAACTTGAAGCACAATGAATTATTTCATAGGCTTCCCACTTTATATGGTATGAAGATACTTAAAGTATAATGATAATATTAACAATAGCACAAAGCAGTGAAACTAACCTATTTCAAAGCAATTAACTCTTGTAGACAAAGCATCACATATTTACCAACAATTTATTAATGTGGCATTTGATACTAGAAAAGTTGAGTTTGAACCTCTAGTATGTAATTCAAACAATAGTAAACTTTCACAATTGTTATGTGGACTTATCCCTCTTGCGGACAAGAGCGGTCTCCCTATACCTTAAAGAAATCTAGTAATAAACAACCAGGGACTACTACCTTTCTCTAGACTATGATTGACTGAAACACATAGTATGATAGAAGCCACTTACCGTTTAAATCAAAATGCCTGATGAAGTCCTATTCAGAGCTTTCGACCATATGCTTCTCCTCGATGCTTTAGAGATCTTCCCATTGCTTCCCACAGCTTCTCCAAGATGTCCTGAAGAAGATTTGCATAGATAGAAACATACACGAGATTAAAGCATCCATCATATAGCATAAGAGATAAATGGACTAATTAACCCAATCATATACCAAAATGGATCAACATACCATCAAAGTCTTTGTAGGTGATTAAGGAATCTTGAAAATTATAATAATAGAAGCATAATTTAGAAAGAGCAGTTGTCTTTATATTAATAAAAATGGAGAATAGACTTACAACCGTGAATCCTTGATGTTGCAAGTCCCCTCCCACAATCTACAACCCTCTCCTTGAATTAATAACCTTTCAACTTTATTCCAACAACATAAGCCTACTTCCAACAGTCCTCTCCCAATCCTCAAACTTATGATAGCTTTATAGGCTAAGAATGGGAAGTTTGGGGTCCATTCTCCAATGGATGAGATCCACTAAAAGTGGGATAGGGGTTCCATAAAGAAAGGGAGTTGCTCCATGATGGGAGGGATCGGGGTTGAATAGGCACCCATTCAAAGCTTGTTAGTTGGGATAGATATGACTAACAATGCTTCTAGACTTTACTTTTTATTTTTACATTTGTTAAGTCATGTGCACAGGCCACAGTGTAAGACAGAGCGCACTTATGCGCAGTTTCTAATGGAATTCTCTACGTATGCGCAGAGATTGATTAGGGAATTGTGCAAGAAGCCAAAAACAGGGTTTTGAACCATGGGATCCAGTAATTTCACTTTCTTTGGGATAGTTTTGATTCTAACTTTGCATGGGAATTCCTTGGGACACATTTATGGATAGTGAAAGATCCAAACCGATGGTCATTTGCCTAATGCGACAAAATGATGTGTAACAGATTGCCCCCTAAAGTGCAAAGTCAGAAGAGATGTATGATGACTGAAGCGCTTTATCATGCCAAGGTTTGGGTTAGAGACTGCAGTCGAAGACTTGAAACAATCAATCAAATGTTACAATGAAATATATAATATCATCGTTGAGGTAGGCATTCCCATACTCAGAGTATAAATGTCTCAAAGAATAGTACGGAAATACATCTGAAGATCCATGTCAACATAAGACATAGTATGGACACAGCCATCAATGGATCTATGTTTACAATCATGAATATTTAATAACTCCATGCAACCTGGATGGATGAAACTAGATCCAGGGTCTTGATCTCCATCTCTCGATCTGTAGTACGAATCTAGCCATGCGAGTGAATGTCTCAAAGTCGAACATGGTAGAAACCACTTGATTACCGGTCAATGATGTGAATCGTTAACAATCATGAGAGAAACCACTAATAATGACAATGGCTCTCAAGGTACATCCAATACAATCTATGAAGTGTGAATCGATTTGTTGATGTCAAACACTCATAGAATCATTCTATCAAAGGTCAATGATGAGAACCTATCGTCAAAGGCGAGAAACTTACCTTTAAGGCATGTAGGTTGCAAGGTACTAAAGATTTCTAGATCAACTTCCTATATAGTGAGTCAAATTTGATAGGAAGTGACCCGTCGCAGGAGGGCCTAAGACACGAAACTCATGCCAAGTTTTGAAGAACAGCAGTTTGGAGTAATCAGGACTGACTCAAGGAAGGTGGATGAAACTGAGGGCTATGACTGGAAAAGTAATTTTACTGAGGTTAAACTTCTCTTGAACATATCTGTGACACGACATTTTGACTTCGTAGCATTTGACTCAAAAATAATATCCAAACCAACTAAAGACTTTCAATGAGGTATGGTCAACTGAGAGGCAAATGGATTTCCCAACCCAGACACAAAATTGATGGAGTGTCATGTTCAAGAGAAACATATTGCCTTTTATAAAACATAAACAAAGGTTATTTCTCACTTTTCCCCCACCATTACTGGCAAGTGCATCTTTATTTTTCACAAGCCTGAGGAGGATAACATATGCTTGTCCTGTAAACTCATCCTTCAAATGAGTCCTTCGAAGTATTTTTAATGAACCCTAGGAAGGAGTGGTTTGGTTTCGCCATGCTTAACAAGTCCTGCACTGTTTAGGTTTTACAAGTCCAGTGAAGGGGTAACTCGATGTCATTTTCATGTCTAAAGAGTTTGAAAAGACATAAAAAGAAAACTCATTCAGTTCTTTCACCTTAAAATTTTAACGAGAGAAAGTAAAGCTCAATGTTTTTCAGTTTTAGGGAGTCATGAGAAAAACATAAGTAAACTACACAGTGTCCCTTTTCATAAATTGAGTCCCTCAAGCTCGAAGATGGGTAAAATAATGCAAGAGAGAACTCTATTGACCATGATGAGTCCATGTATACCTTTTTTGTAAACAGTCTAATTCAGTCCGTAAAGGGGTAAATTTATACTGAACAAATGGTTATTCATTTACTTTTACGAGTTCAAACAATCAAGTACTCAGAGATCATTTCATTTTTAAGGAGTCTGAAAAGGGCGTAAAGAGAACTCCTTGGTTTCACTTTTTCGTAAGTTTAAACGAGTTTGAAAAAGTGATAAAAATATACTCAGTGCCAAAATGTTATGTTTTCATAAATAACTTGTGATCTCCACACTTAAACTCAAAAAATCATATCACTTCTCAAAAACATGGTGAAAAGCATCATAAATTTGGATTTTAGGCGCTAATAGGAAAAAAATAATATTTTAATAAGCCTAAAAAATTATAAAAACCCAAATAAGTAAAAAAAAATTACCATTTGTGTTTTTTACCCTTTGAGAGTGATAGAGCTCATTTTTCACCAAGAACTTCAGAGGCAGATTCTGGGCAAACCGTTGGACAAAATCCCGAATCGTCTTCTCTAGGAAAATCACCTCTCCGAGATCTTTGTTTTCATGGTTTTTATTTAGCATTTCACTGTGGATTTGGTTTTTTTAGGGAGGGTTTTCAAAGTGAAAATTTTCCTCAATTTTCGCAGTTAACCCATATCGGGCATGTGCACATTGACCATGTTTTTCACACTAAAAAATGTGATGTGCACGGTTTCTAAGGAGATAACCGCACACATACGTATTATTCTGCATAGTCGGTTGTGCACGGCGCCAAGGGAATAAAAAATAAAGTAGAGAGCGCACATATTTCTTGCAAATTTTCACCATGATTGTTTCTAATGATCTTTTATGCTTGTCTGCAGGGCTTTGAGCTGCAAATATGGAGTGGAGAGAGTGTGAGAATGAAGAACAAGACATAACTACTTTAAACCATCCAGAGACCATACAAGCATTGACAAACTGTGGCATGTACAAGTTCTTCACTATCCCGAGCATGAAGGCCCAACTAGACTTGCTAGAATGGATGGTGGGCAAGTGGAGTATTCAAGAAGAATGCTTCAAAATTGGAGATCATAGGATCCCTATTGATGTTGATGATATTTACTTCTTATCTGGGCTCCATGTCGTAGGGGTGGAAATCTCTTTGTATGGGCATAGGCAAGGTGGAGAAACAAATGCCACTTATATGATACAACATTATACTGGAGGATCTGCTCTCAAAGATGGGAGAATCGACATAAAACCCATAGCGAGGCTTCCCTTGAAAGCTATTTGGTTCATTGTTTCACGGCTATGTGGTAGTGCAGCACTTCATTTTTTCATAAAGGCTCAAATGCAAATTGTCTTAGAGTGTTTGCAACCTACTATATTCAACTGGAGCGAGGTTGTAGTTTCCAATTTGAAGGGGCAACTAACCAGAGTTAAAACATGAAAACTCGAAAACTTTGGGTATGGTGCCTTCATCATTTCATTTTCTCTAGAGCAGATTCCTCTTCTTGCTCCATAGGTAGCTATAGAGAGAGGAGGACCTCGTGACCTTCACATGCTGAAATGGGTTACACTGATGGCACGCCACGGAGGTGACAACGGACCAATGATCCGGTAAAATTCTGATTTCTTCGGGTGGCTGGAAAATCAAATCATCATGATTAAGGATTTTCCATACACATGCATGGATTACACAGGTGATCCAGATATTCCATTGCCAACTGGGATGCAGTGGAGAAATCTAGGTAAAAAACCTCACACTTTGGTTATTTTTGAATTTTTTGAATATTTTGTTATTTTTTGGCATCCAAAACTAATTATCTAAAATGTTCATGTAGATTTGGCCCCAGTGAACCCAGTAGGGTTACGGAGATATGATAGACGTGGAGATCAGTGAGCAGCTTCCGTAGTGTCAAACCCGGATGCAACAGATGCATTGACTGAGTTAGAGCACAACGTCGAGAGGTTGACCTTGGACATCTTGGATATCATGATAGATGACCTGCCTCTCCGCTACTAGAGGCACACTATGGGGGTTCCCATACCTATTAGTCACTTGATACGATGACTAGCTCACTATGTTGTATACTACCATGATCATCATCATGATTAGTCACTAGTCTTAGGGCTAGATTTTTTATTTATGATAATGTATCGACATGTTTGGAAAATAAAGGCCATAGGGCCACATGTCTTTGGATGACAACTTTTGTAAAAACCACGCTTTTTATAGATATTTATCTAATGAAAGCTACTACTTCTATTTTAGTCTATCTTGTACAATATATGGATGAATATTGCATTGATTTCTCTATAGATGTTTTACAAATGACAATTTAACACATAATTAGCCAATGCATCAATTAATGTGTTTAAATTTCTCAGAATATGTTGATACTCGATATAAACAAACTCTCTTTCCAAGAGATGAACCCGCAAAAACATTCTTAATGTCGAAACACTTCTAATTGAATAGACACCATTCAAATTTAATACTATGAGTTGTGAATCTAACCTAACGATCAATCGACGAATGCCGAATGAAATGGCATAGGATATAGCTCAATCACTATGCTATATTTTGCAATATTATTCATTGTTTGACCAAGGCATTGTTAGAAAATTATATATTATGAAGCAAAGCAACACATAAAATATTGCAGAAATATGAACACTGAAAACGCATAAAATAAGAGAGACACTACGTGGTTCACCCAGTTTGGGCTACGTCCACGGAGAAACGGCCAGTCCTTCTTTTATTATATTATCCAGCAAACTGAAGAGATACAACCTACAGCAGATCTGCTGTAACACCCTCTTCGCTCTTAATCTCCTCTCTCTTCCTCACTCAGAATACAGATATGCATAGACGCAATACAATTCCCTCATATATAGTGAGGGGTTGCCTTCTAGGGCAAAAAACCCTAAATTAAACATAACTTCTATCGTTAGATCATCCGCCTAATGAACGACCTAGATTGACTAGAAATTACTAGACTTTTACAAGGCAATTTTACATCTATTTTTAGCTTCGGGGACGCTACCCCCAAACCCCCGCCGGGGGACCGCTGGCCCCCAGACCCCCCAACCGGGGGGGGATTAGCCCCCCCATGTGGAGGGGTGTACATTCTTCCTGGGGTATACATCCGGCTGAAACCTTTGAATACAGAAGATAATCAGGCTCCACACCCAACAATCTCCCACTTGGAGACTAATTATAGCAACTCCACCACTGCTTCATTTGCTAGACAATGACTCCACTTTGGACCTGGCTGTTTCTCATCTTCTTCATCATACTTGAAGACCAATTGAAACTGAGCAAATTCTCAGTTTCTCCCTGGTTACAACTTTTGTTAGCATATCTGCAGGATTCTGGCTAGTGTGTATCTTTTCCAGCTTCAATTGTCCATCTTCCAACGCTGACCATATGAAATGGTACTTGAGCTGTATATGTTTAGTCTTGGAATGAAATGTAGAGTTCTTTGCAAGATGTATGGCACTCTGGTTGTCACTGTATAACCTGCCCAACTCCTGCTTCTTGCCCAATTCATCCAGAAACCTTTGTAACCAAATCATTTCTTTACTAGCCTCTGTAGTAGCAACATACTCTTCTTCTGTTGTTGAAAGTGCAACAACACTTTGGATTTTTGAAAACCAACTGACAATTGTTCCACCTACAGTAAATACATATCCTGCAGTGCTCCTCCTGTTATCTCTGTCACCTGCCATATCTGCATCAACATATCCCTGTAGAGCAATGTTTGAACCACCAAAGCATAATGCTTGATTTGTGGTACCTCTCAAATACCTGAGAATCAATTCACTGCCATCCAATGTTCTTTTCTTGGATTGTTCATGTACCTGCTTACAACTCCCACTGCATGTGCAATATCAGGCCTTGTGCAGACCATTGCATACATTAAGCTTCCAACTGTGGATGCATATGGAACTTTAGACATATGAGCCATTTCTTCCTGAGTCTTGGGACACGTCTCCTTACTTAATTTGAAATGGCTAGCCAAAGGTATACCAACTGGTTTTGCATTCTGCATATTAAACCTTTTCAACACCTTTTCTATGTACTCACTTTGAGACAATGTTAATTTGCGATTCTTCCTGTCTCTAGTTATTCTCATACCAAGGATTTGTTTTGTAGCACCCAAATCCTTCATTGCAAATGAGTTTGCCAATTTCCTTTTGAGCACATTTATTTCCTGCATGTTAGAACCTGCAACAAGCATATCATCTACATACAATAACAATATAATATAGCTGCCATCATTTTGCCTTTTGAGATAAACACAATGGTCAGAGTGACATCTAGTGTAACCTTGTTCAGACATAAACCTGTCAAATTTTAGATACCACTGCCTTGGAGCCTGTTTTAAGCCATACAAGCTCTTCTTCAACCTACACACTAGTTTCTCCTTCCCTTTTACCTCATATCCTTGTGGCTGCTGCATATATATCTCTTCCTCCAAATCCCCATGGAGAAAGGTTGTCTTTACATCTAACTGCTCAAGATGCAAATCTTCAACTGCTACTAGACTTAAAATAGTTCTGATTGAAGTCATTTTAACAACAAGAGAAAATATTTAATCAAAATCAATACCTTTCTACTGTGCAAACCCCTTCACCACAAGTCTAGCTTTGTAACTCTGTTTTCCTCCATATTCTTCCTTCAGCCTGTAAACCCATTTATTCTGCAATGTTGTTTTACCTGCAGGCAACCTGACTAAGTCCCATGTCTGGTTATGTGGTAAGGAGTCCATCTCTTCTTTCATGGCTTGCTCCCACTTCTTCCTAGTTTCTACCTGCATTGCTTCTTCATAACATTCTGGTTCACCAAAATCAGTCAACAATACATAATATAATGAAGGAGAGTATCATTCAGGGGGTCTACTTATCCTGGTAGATCTTCTAACACCACTTTCAGGTGTTTGAAACTTGTTGCTATTGTGGTTGTTGTTCTGGCTGTTGATCATTATGATTTTCAGGCACCATCACTTTTCCTGTGATATCGTCAAGCACTGTGTATTCTCTGTTTTCTTTTTCTTGTTTCTCTTCCTGCAACTGATTCTTATACAAGACCTTTTCATTGAATATTACATCTCTGCTCCTAATGATTTTGTGATTTTCATAATCATATAAGCGATAACCAAAATCATTAACACCATATCAAATAAAGGTACATTTCTTTGATTTTGCCTCAAGCTTTGTTCTATTTTCTTTATTAATGTGGACAAAAGCTTCACAACCAAAAGTCTTTAAAAATGAGTAGTTTACCTTTTTACCTGTCCATGCCTCCTCTAGAATACCACCATCTAAGGAACTTGAAGGCCCTCTGTATATTAGATAAATAGCAGTATCTACAGAATCTGCCCAAAATTGTAAAGGCAATCCTGCATGCAATCTCATGCACCTTACACGCTCCATGATTGTCCTATTCATCCTTTCTGACACACCATTTTCTTGTGGTGTTCCTGGAACTGTCTTCTCTCTGCGAATTCCATTCTCTGAACAGTACCTATCAAACTCTTTGCTGCAATATTCACCTCCATTATCTGATCTGAGACACTTCAACCTTTTCCCTGTCTCATTTTCAACCAAAGCTTTCCATTTCTTGAAAGTATCAAATACATCAGATTTATTTCGAATACAATAAATCCAAGTTTTTCTGGTTGCATCATCAATAAAAGTAACATAATAACGAGAGCCACCAAGAGATGATACCTGAGTAGGTCCCCATACATCTGTATGCACAAGCTCTAATTTTTCGCTCTTCTTTTCTTTCCCAACTCTAAGGAATCTGACTCTCTTCTGTTTTCCATAAACACAATTCTCACAGAATTTTAAATCAACATGCTTCAAACCTGGTAACAAATTTCTTGAGTGAAGAATCTGCATCCCCTTCTCACTCATGTGCCCGAGCCTATGATGCCACAATGTCGTATCTTCTCCTGTAGAGGTTAAATCATTAACAGAATTAGAAATACCATTGCATAAATACAATGTACCAACCATTTCTCCTTTCGCTAATACCAGGGATCCTTTAGTGACCTTCCAGGTTTTATCTGTGTAAGTACTTATGCAACCTTCACCTCCCAACTGCCCCGTTGAAATCAGATTTTTCTTTAGATCTGGAACATGCCTTACCTCCTTCAATAGCCACTGATTTCCATTTTGCTGTTTTATGAAAACTGTACCCATTCCAACGATTTTACAGGGTTTATCATCACCCAGTCGAACCTGTTCAAAATCTCCTTGAACATAATCATGAAAATGTTTCTTATCAGGTGTGGCATGGAATGAGGCCCCTGAATCTACCACCCATGCATCAATAATATTTCCTAATGAAAGAATCAAAGCATCTTGCAACACATCACCTGTTACATTCACTTCATGATTAGTTTCTTGTTGTGCGTCTCCTTCTTTTTGCTTTCGAGACTTGCAGTCTTTCTTCAGGTGTCCTTTCTTCCCGCATTTCCAACACACTATCCCCGATCTGGACTTGGATCTGCCTTTTCTTGACTTACTGCGATATCCTGGGCTCTTTCCTCTTTCCATTTTTCTTCCCCTAGTCTCTGTAGTCAAATCATTACTTGATGTCTCATCGGAGCTTTTCCATCGCATTTCCTCGCTAAGGATTGCACCGACAACATCATCAAACTTTAAAGTACTAGATCCAGAGACAGAGTTACTAATGGCCATAACTAAGCCATTCCAACTTTCTGGTAATGAGCACAAAAATAACAGAGCCCTAACTTCATCATCAAAATTTACCCCTACAGAACTTAACTGACTTGTAACTGTATTAAAATCATTTAAATGGTTTGCAACAAATCCACCTTCTGACATCTTCATATTAAATAAATTCTTCATAAGAAATACCTTATTTTAGGCCGAGGGATTTTCATATAGTTTAGCCAATGCCAACATTAAACCCTGTGTTGTCGTTTCCTATGAAATATTAAACGCTACCAACGCCGCTAGGCACAACCGTATTGTTCCAAGTGCCTTTCTGTCGAGAATATCCCATTCTATGTTTGTCATACTCATCAGCTTCTTTGTCTTTCCGCTCAATGGTAGGTACAGATCTCTCTGATACAGATAATCTTCCATCTGCATCTTCCACAGCTGGTAGTTTTGGCCGTTGAATTTTTCGACCCTAAACCTACCATCTTCTGCCATTGCTCCCACTCGAACCAGGAACCCTTCTCTCCTGCAAGTTTATCAGCCAAATAGACCTTCGGCTTTGATACCAATTATTAGAAAATTATATATTACGGAGCAATGGAACACATAAAATATTGCAGAAATATAAATACAGAAAACGCATAAAACAAGAGAGACACATATATACATGGTTCACCCAGTTTGGGCTACGTCCACAGAGAAACAGCCAATCCTTCTTTTATTATATTATCCAGCAAACTGAAGAGATACAACCTACAGCAGATCCGCTGTAACACCCTCTTCGCTCTCAATCTCCTCTCTCTTCCTCACTCAAAATACAGATATGCATAGACGCAATACAATTCCCTCATATATAGTGAGGGGTTGCCTTCTAAGGCAAAAAACCCTAAATTAAACATAACTTCTACCGTCAGATCATCCGCCTAATGAACGGCCCAGATTGACTAGAAATTACTAGACTTTTACAAGGCAATTTTACATCTATTTTTAGCTTCAAGGGCGCTGCCTCCGAACCCCCGCCGAGGGACCGCTGGCCCCCGAACCCCCTAGCTAGGGGGGGATTAGCCCCCCCGGACCCCCGCGGGGGGGACAAGTCCCCCCCGAGTGGAGGGGTCTACAGTCTTCCTGGGGTATACATCCGGCTGAAACCTTTGAATACAGAAGATAATCAGGCTCCACACCCAATAGGCATATCCCATGAAGAGAAACTAACTCATCTGTGGGGAATAAATGACCCAAGTTGCAGAAGATAAATTATGAGTACTATGACTAGCGCAATCAGCAAAGCTAATGTAAGTTTGAGGGAGATCGACATCTACAAATAAAGTGTAACACAAGATAAGCAGGAGAAGTAGCAGAAAAAATTGTAAAAAGTTAATAAAAATTGCCACACATAAAATATGGTACAACAATATACAAATTCTTCACTAAAAAATCTAAGCATAATATTTCTTTAGGTAAAGGCCATTTATGGGCTTTCCCAAAGGAATTTCATCATAATCAACTAGTTCATAGGCCCCTTTTTCCAATGCACGTTTTACAACATAAGGGCCATGCCACATGGGCTCAAATTTACCAGCGCCTAACTTATCATGCTCTTGATCATAGACCAAGACTAAATCCCCTTCTACATATGAACAAGGTTTTACATTTTGATCATATTGTGCCTTAACGTGTTTCTTTTGAGCCTCGCTAGCTAATGCAACATCACAACGAGTCTCATCGAGTCGTGCTAAGTACAGGAAACGTTCTTCCTCGGCAGAAGTGGCTGGTAATAATTCAATTTCCAGTTTTAAAGACGGTATTTCACATTCAATAGGTAAAATTGCTTCCATGTTGTAAACAAGCTGGAAAGGAGTAAAACTCGTCAAAGTTTTTGTTGTGGTACGGTAAGCCCAAAAGGCTGGAAAAAGAATTAGATGCCAATCTCGTTTATGGATCCCGATAATTCGTTTAATCATGGTGGTTAAAACCTTGTTAACGGATTCTACTTGGCCATTCACCTGCAGGTAATATGGAGTAGAATTGTCATGACGCAGGCCTAGCTTCGTAGTAAGATCGGTCATCATAAAGTTTCGAAAATGGCTACCATGGTCCATGACGATGGCTTGTGGAACTCCAAACCTAGCAATCACATGATTGAATATGAAAATGGATGTTGTTTCACCATCATCCTTATATGTGGGCATCGCCTCGGCCCATTTTATGAAATAATCTACCGCAAGGATAATGTACCCATGCCCCCCAGCCGAGTGAGGGTTACATGTAAGGAAATTGATGCCCCATTTAGTGAAAGGATCAATAGAAATGATTGGGTGAAGAGGAGATGGGTGCGCACGCATTTTTTTATCGTAGATCTGACAATTATGGCAGTTTTGAACATCAATTAGGCAGTCTTTAAACATAGAAGGCCAGAAATACCCTGCACACAGGATCTTTTGAGCACTGGAAAACCCTGACATATGAACGCCACAAGCTCCAAAATGGCATTCATTTAATGTCTTTTCGGCTTCCTCCTGAGTTAAACATTTCCTGAAGATGGAATCAGCACCATGACGATAAAGTGTATCGCCAACAATATTGTATTGTTAGGATTGGTACTAGATACTACGACGATCAGTTCGACTTATTTTTGGCCAAAATGTTTCGATATGAAGATAAATGATGATATCTCCCTACCAGGGATATAAAGTACTAATAAGAAAGAGAGATTCATCTGGAAGAGAATTCTCTTCCACAGTTTCCATCTTAGTATGGGGAAAGTCACACAATAATTCAACAAATACTAGCGATTTCTTAGATTTGGATTTTATGAATTCCAAATCGAATTCCTACAGGATAACTATCCATTTTGAATACTTCCCCCCCAGCAATTGTCTCGTAATAATATAAACCATGGGGTTTTAATCGGAAATCACAGTGGTTTTGCGCAAAAGAATGTAGTGACTGAATCCTTGGATATCTTGAATGGCTGCCAAGGCCAATTCCTCTACATGTGCATATTTTGTTTCAGTTTTGGTCAAATTTCTACTTAGGTAATATATCACATGCTCTCTGTTCAGTGTGTCTTCCTGAACTAAAATCATGCCAATAGTGGCATCAGATGCAGCTAGTATAAAAAGTAGCCTCGATGGTAATCGAGAGGATGCAACATCGGTGTATGGGTCAACACATATTTAAGTGCATCAAAGGTTTTTTAAGCCACTTCATCCCGAGTAATTAAAATTCCCTTTTTCAACAATTGAGTAAAACCTTTGGTTAACTCGGCGTAGTTCTGGATGAATCGACAGAGAAAGTTTTCCTTCCCTTGCAAACTTTGGAGTTGGTGAATATTGGAAGGAGGAGGCAAGTTCAAAATAGCCTCAACCTTGAGCGGATTGACACGAATGCCTTCCTTTTAAACAACAATTCCTAGCAATCAACTGGATTACATACAAAAAACACACTTTTGTGGATTCAAGCGTATATTGTAGTGACGCCATCTGATAAAGATAGATCTCAAATGCTTTGGATGGTCTTCCTGTCTCAGTGAATGACTTAGAAAGTCATCCAAATAAGGTTGTACAATATGCTTGATATCTTGAAATGTGTAAGACATAGTCCATTAGAAATTTGCACCGGAATTCTTCAAACCAAATGGGAGTTTTTGGTAGCCAAAAGTCCCCCATGGATAGATGAATGCAGTTTTATGTTGATTAGATGGGAGTATGTTGATTTGGTAGTAGCTAGAAAATTCGTCCATAAATGGAAACATTTGTTTTCCGACACAATCATCAATGATTTGATCAATAAAGGGGGTGGGTAATTATCCTTTGGACAAGCCTTATTGATATCCCTGTAATCAATGCATACTCTAATGGTTCCCTGCTTCTTGTTAACAGGTACAATATTGGACACCCAATCAGTCAAGGGAACCGGGTAGATGAAACCTACTTTGAGTAGTTTCTCGACCTCAGCTTTAATCACAACAGCCTTTTATGGATGCACAGGACGTAATCATTGTCTAATAGGTTTTGCATCTGGGTAAGTCTTGATCTCGCGCACAACAATGCTCGAATCAATTCCTAGAATATCCTCATAGAACCAGGCAAAAATGTCACATAATACTTAAAATAGGAATTTATACATTTGAATCTCTTCAAATGAGCACGAAGTGCCTATGTGAATATTTTCAATAATTCTTGTTTTGACTGAGATGTCAATGGAAATCGTTGTAGATATATTACCCAAATTCCTTTAGATTCGGCTTGAAGAACTGAAATGGGCCATTTCAGACTATCTACAATCTCAGGCAAAAACATATTTGAAAAATCATTCTCGATTTTAGTAGGGTCAGGTAGAAAAGATGAACGATGATGATAATCATTCCATGGCATTTCATCCACATTCTTGACCTCCATAATACTTTCGTCAGTTGGAAACGTACAATTGAAAGGATCGGGAAGTGAAACTAGTTAAAGCCAAGGTAAAGGAGAATAATCACCATTGATCATATCCGCTCGATCAATATCAAAATATGATGGCTTGGAAAACAATTGAACTACCTGATAATCCAATTCAAGAGGGATCGAAGGCATATTATTGCCATAGGAGGTCGGTTCAAACTCTGCAGGCACTATCCACGGATCATATGATTCCATAGTGCTTGATGTAATCATGTTAACCTCGGAAAAATTAGAAGGAAAGTTAGGTGGAGGGAGCGCAAAGGTTCCCATCAGCGATGAGTCTTTGAGAAAACCAACACCAACATCCTCATAAAGAGCATTCATTTTTTTGACAAATGGTATGCTACCTGTAGAGATAGGGTATGAATTGTAGTAAGACAACTGGTCTACTTTGAAAAGTTTCCCTTTATGAGGAAATTGTATCATTCGAAAAAGCGATGAGACCACTGCTGACATAGCATAGGTCCAACTTCGACCAAGAAAAAGGTTGTAATCGAGTTGAGCATCAACAACTTCAACTTCAATCGCGACCGTTTTACCCTCTAATTTTATGGGCAAATCATTTGTGATTCCATAAGGATGAAAACCCCTTCCATCAAAGGATTTCAGAGTGGTAGGTGACTGATTTATGGTTGGTGAACCTAAAGCTTTCCAAAAATAAATCGACATAATACACGTAGAAGCTCCTTCGTCAACAATAATACGAAACACTCGTCTGGTTTTGACAAAAACTGGAATCTGAAATGCCAGTTGATGTGGGAGTCTAGGTATATGACTCTCAAGATCAAAGATAATTAGATTAGAATCCTACGGATCAATAGCTCCAATGGCTGACAATAATAACTTTCGTTGTGTTGGACATGTTTGGAGCACCTCAAGAGTTGACATTGTGGAAGGAGACATAGCCAGATCTTCAACAATGTTATAATTTTGTGCAGCTCTAGCATGTGGATTGAAAGTTGATTTTTGAAGCACACCTTTGGGAGGTGGTCGAATCATCATGTCAGGATTCAGTTTCTCGATCTGTAATGGTTCAGAAGGAGGAGGAGGAATTGAACTAGAAGGTTGACTAGATGAACTAGTCTCGTTCCCATTGACCATAGGACCCTTAGATCCATAATATTTTGATCTCGTAGCTACCATAACTTGTTGTGAAGACATCATCATGATATCTTGATACGGAAGAGGAAGATGTGTTATGAGAAACCATTTTTTTGTCTTCAGAAGGAAATGGATCCTTCAAAACAACAGGAGTTGGAGAACCTTTAATGAATTTGGAAACCTCTGCCCGATGTGGGCATTCCCTTATGTAATGATCCTCATTGCAAATAAGGCAAGGATAACGAGGTTTCCATTTCTCGTCAGCAGGTTCAGTTTTAGTGGGTTTCTCTTTCGGAGAATAATTTTGTTTCGATTTACCTTTCCCCTTCCTTTTACCTTCGAACGATTGACTCTTGCTAGTATATGATTCGACAACATTAATTTTGGAAATAAATTCGAGAGAAAGGCTTAATCCTATATGGCCAAAGTCTGAGTAATGTTAGAAATTTTCTTTTGGCCCTTGAATTGTTGGCTAATAAAACCTATTATACCATCAGCGGCATTAGATCATGTTTGATCATTTGTTGGGCACAGTAAATTCAGGATTTTTTCGTACAAGGTGCCAGATTGAGTATAGACTAAGTCTAAATACTGGGCACGAACAATTACCTACTCTTCAGTCACGAAACCTCCCTTGGAAACATCCTCAGTAATAACGGGAAGTAATGACTTCGTAAACCATTCAGCTAAAATCTGATCTGGAATAAAAACTTTGACTAACCAACATCTACATCTCCATTCATGGATATGATCGGAAATGTGAGTCGATTTTGATTATTTTAAGGAAGTCAATAGTTCAGTACCAGTATCATAATGAATCGGTAACTGAAAATGGGTTAAAAATGTTGTTGCTAGAGAGTTAAAGTTATGGAAAGAAGCGCGAGGTAGCTCTATGTACCATTTGGTTGTCGAATAGGTTAAATTTTGTGGAAAAGGCAAAGTCGAATAGAATCATCAATTAAAGAATTCAATGAATACCAAAGATGACATGTCACCATATGATTGGATGGGTCTTCTCCCGAATTTGCCTTCAAATTTGGGTATGTCACTCGGTAACTTGGTGGGAATTGCCAACCAAAAAGGATAATAATAAATAGGATCATTCGTTAGATGGTCTAAATCAGGTAAATCTAGGGTTGCAATGAACAGTAACTATCGATTAGGGTCTTGTTGCAGAGTTTGATAACCTTGTGGGTTAATTCCAACCCCTGGAGGAGGATACCCAGGATATCCTAGAATAGCCTGTGCATTTGGAATCAGAATTCCACCAGGGTAACCAGGGTGAACCATACCAGTTTGAGGTTGAAGGGGACTTGATAAGTATGACCGGGGTATGGTTGACTCTGGAAAGGTTGAGCTTGACCCATTTGACCTAAGTAATATTGCCCCTGTATAGGTTGAACTTGTAAAGGTTGACCTTGAACAAATTGACTTTGAATAGGTTGACTTTGGATAAATTGACCTTGAAAAGGTTGGTTTTGGAAAGCTTGACCTTGGAAAGGTGGACTTTGAAAAACTTTTCCTTGAAAAGGTGGAACCTGATAAGCTTGACCTTGAAAAGGTACTTGCATTGTTCTTGTACCATATTTCCCAATAGGAATCTGTGGTGTAGACTGGATGGTAGGACCAGTTTGATAAGCAGAAACCTGAGGGATTTCCTGTGTAGTTTGAGGAACAAGAATTTGAGGGGTAACTGGAACGATCGTTTGTGATACTCCTGGGATAAGTGTCTAAGGTGAACTTGGGATTTGCTGTGAAAGAAGTGTCTGAACAGGTGTTTGAGGTGCATTCTGAATAGCTTGTTGTATAGGTTGTTGAACAGGTTGTTGGATTGGTTGTTGAACAAGTGTTTGAGGAATTCCCTGAACAGGCTGCTAGACAGGTACAACAATATTCAGAATAGACATTTGAGGAATAGGTTGTCTAGTAGGCTGGACAGGTTGATAAACTGGAACTTATGGAGCAACTAGACCAAACTGTTGAGAAAAACAAGGTTCCAAATAGTGTTCGTCCCGAGATAAGGAGTACCGATCAAAGGTTGAGCTACAGCAGGTTGACCAAGACCAAGCTGAGGTATCTAACCATAATTTCCAGTAAAAGGTTGACCTCCAACTGTAGGGTAGGATCCAACAACAGGTTGTCCTCCAAGTGGAGGATAAGGCGGTTTCCCCCCTCGCGGATAATAAACACCAGTTGGTCTTGCTTGAGGGTTACCTAAATTACCGGACACTATATGAATATATTGGTTTGATACCATAGACTCTTCGTGCAAGGATGTAGATAAACCAGATGACCAAGTAGAAGGTTAAGGAGAAGGAGTAGCTCTTGAAAAAGTCTCAGTAAGTGACTAGTATCCAGGAGGAACTGATGGACCACCATACAATAATGATTCTGAAGAGCTAGTAAACATGGATGAATCAGTAGGTTGGCTCCCAAGAGGAATTTCTAACATGGTTCTTCATGGTGAATAAGAAGGAATGCGATAAGGTGGAAATATAGGACCTAAAAAGTTCAAAGGGGTAGAATACCAAGGATCAGGTCGAAAATGATCGAAAGGAACTCTTGGAAAAACTCTTAGATCAAAAGGTTCACCAATGGTAACTGGAGTAAGAGGTCAATCATCCTCCTCATTCCCAGTCATTTCTTCAATACTAATCAATCCAAGAGGTAATCCAGTCATAATTATCAGCTTCCTTCGAGGTGAAGGTGGAGCAGGAGTAGGATCTAAAATAGCCGAAGGTGATTCAGGTTGAGAAATATTATATTGAGGTTCTTCTACGTCTTGTTTGATTAGTTCACTGTCTAATACTTCACCAGTATCACATTTAGTTTGAACTACATCATTAATTTTTGGTCCATATGAATTAAGCCTGATTCTACTTCTTGCGTTCGATTCACTTTTGTTTCTATGTCTCAAAATGTAAAACTGTAGATGTTTCAGGTTGTTCTAAGGTTCCAGATCCTGTTGATTTTGACCTTTTAGTTTTTATCTTTTCCAATTGACTAGGTGTATATTTAGGGGGTTTACCCTGCATTCTATGCGACTTCCTTGTTGAATCAGCCAAGATGAAATTTTTATCATAAAATCATCAATACTCACAAATCATCATAAAGCCTCTAAAAAAGTAAAAAATAACAATTAACACATGCTAAAAAATCTAAGGATTCAAACCATGTAAACAAGCTTTTCATAGCGAACTCACTAGCTGGTGATGAAATCCAACGTCGCTGAGATCAAAGTGAAAAGTAGCTATAGATAGAGCGGATGGAACCAATTACATTGACAACCTGCTTAATGTACATGATCTGGTGCAAGTAAACTTCATTTATGCCATCTCGAATGAAGAATACCCTCCAAAAAATTCCAAACAATTCTAGTCAATATTTGTTCCAGGTACTCTAGAGACTTCCCATCTGTTGTCACCTCGGCTAAAATCCCTAATATTATAGTCGCTAAGTTTACCACGTAAAATAATTTACCTGGGGGGACAATCACAGATTGGGTGTACACGCAAGGGAAGAGTAACAAAGCTCAATCCCCTTGAAAATTCCTCAACATGGTTAAACTGAGGTTTACTTCTAAGTGACTCCCAAGTACCTTTCGGCATCGTATTTAGTACGTGTAAATCACTCTACCATAGCCAATGAAGTGGGATCTATCACTTCACCGAGTTCGATATGATCTCGTGCTTGACTCCTTTGTAAGGGGAGCTTCCCAAAGCAAAATTGTAGTAAATGGATTTTTCTCCCTATCACAAGATGTTAATGTTTTTTTGCAGCTTTGGAAAGTTAAGTCACTTTCCTATTCCAAAGCCCTACAACCTAATCTACTGTAGGTGGAAAATATCCCTAAGAATAAAAACTTCTAGATCAATTTTATTAGTGTTGATTTTTAAGAGTTGTTGTTTACTCAAAGGTAATGGACATGAAACTTGATGGAATTGTGACTTGACGCAAATCCTAATGCAATCGAAAATGAAAATGATATCTTTTTGTTTCAATGAATTTCTATCTGAAGTAAGGAAAGAGTCTTTCAATTTTTAACGAAAATGTAAAAAACTCTAAATCCCACTATAACCCTTTTCCTACAATGCAGATATCCAATTTTAAATTACCCAAATATTGAAAATAACTTCAATATTTTCACTTTTCCCAATAACACAAAAAATCAAGAAATTTCTCTTTAAACATACAATCACTCATAAATTTGCAAAATGCAAAAAGAAACCAATGATCACTAAAATGAATTTTTCTCTAATTGAATGTTATGAATTCACTTGCAGCAAAGAGTACAGTTCATAACACTTCAACAACGAAAGGAAAAATGACTTTTCATTTTGAAACTAACATAAGAAGTA
Source organism: Pinus tabuliformis (assembly GCA_031772625.1). NCBI lineage: Eukaryota > Viridiplantae > Streptophyta > Pinopsida > Pinales > Pinaceae > Pinus > Pinus tabuliformis. Next base: position 1,323,524,516 of record CM062819.1, on the reverse strand, counting down.
TTTTTCACAAACAATACTCAATCTTGTAAAACATTTCTTTTCACACACAAAACAATCTTTCACAAAAGAGAAAACTAAACTCAAGACCTGATCTGACCGAAAGAAGAAAGATAGACAATCAACAAGGCAAGACCAACTGATCTCTCTTTTGATAGATCAACCATTCACCAGATGAGACTTTACCCTAATTTGCAAAAACAAGATAATCACAAGCAGATCTTTTCACAACACTCAGCTAGACTGACAAACACTCAAAGAAGGTACAAACAAGTGTAACTTAATAGGAAAAACCAAAAACTTTGGACTTGATGAGGATAAAACTGAAATTTTCAAAAATTCCAAGTATGTGCACAGATCCTAGAGAAAACCAGTGTGCATACGCTCTATTGTAGAAATATAAGTGCGTAGAAGTGTGCACTGTGCCTGAAGTCTAAGTGCACATAGCAGGAAATTTTGGAAAAAATAAAAAACAAGTCAAATCAAACCCAAAATCCAAATTTTTAAGATTTCCAGACACTCAAGGAAGGCTTGTACAGAAGGTTCAAAAGGTCAAACAAGGAAAACAATGGAGAGTGAGATGATTCCCCAGTGGAGTCGCCAATTTTTTATGTGTAATTATCCCTCTTGCAGACAAGAGCGGTCTCCCTAGACCTCAAATAAATCTAGTAAAAATCAACTAGGAACTGCTACATTTCTCTAGACTACAATTGACTGAAACACATAGTATGATAGAATCCACTTACCATTTAAATCGAAATGCCTGATGAAGTCATGTTCAGAGCTTTCAACCATTCACTTCTCCTCGATGCTTTAGATATCTTCCCATTTCTTCCCACAGCTTCTCCGAGATGTCCTGAAGGAGATTTGCATAGATAGAAACATACACGAGATCAAAGCATCCAACATATAACATAAGAGATAAATGGACTAATTAACCCAATCATATACCAAAATGGATCAATATGCAATCAAATTCTATGTAGGTGATCAAGGAATCCTACAAATTATAACAATAGAATCATAATTGAGAAAGAAAAATTTCCTTTATATTAATAAAAATGGAGAATAGACTTACAACCTTGAAGCCTTGATGTTGCAAGTCCCCTCCCACAATCTCCAACCCTCTCCTTGAATGAATAGCCTTCCAACCTTATTCCAACAGCATAATCCTACTTCCAACAGTCCTCTCCCAATCCTCAGACCTATGATAGCTTTATAGGCCAAGAATGGGAAGTTTGGGATCCATTCTCCAAGGGATGAGATCCACTAATGGTGGGATAGGGGTTCCATAAAGAAAGGGAGTTTCTCCATGATGGGAGGGATCAGGGCTGAATAGGCACCCATTCGAAGCTTGTTAGTTGGGATAGATATGACTAACAATGCTTCTAGACTTTACTTTTTATTTTTACATTCGTTAAGTCATGTGCGCAGGCCACAGTGTAAGACAAAGCGCACTTATGCACAATTTCTAATGGACTTCTCTGCGTATGCGTAGAGATTGACTAGGGAACTGCACAGGAAGCCAAAAACAGGGTTTTGAACCATGGGATCTAGTAATTTCACTTTCTTTGGGATAATTTTGATTCTAACTTTGTAGGGGAATGCTTTGGGACACATTTATGGATAGCGAAAGATCCAAACCGATGGTCATTTTCCTAATGCGACAAAATGACATGTAATAATATCATTTACTTTTACAAACTAGTAATTATTTAAACAAAAATACACATTTAATAGAAATTTATGGAACATGAGGTACCATTCACCAAGGGTGGAGATTCCATCTTGGATTTGTTGCTTCTTGCGCTCCCTTGTTGGCATCTCTCACTCACCGGTTTACATCCCAGCCTACTCTTTGGGTACTCTTTATCCCCATAAGCCCCCAAGCTGTAATGGGGTTGTTATGTAGAGGAAGAATATTATCCAATGGAGGAGAGCACCCTTGGCTCAAGAGTTCCCTCTCTAATGACATCAACCTCACCAAGCTCACTATAGGATTCGTAATCACTCACAAAATCATTATGTAATACATTCAACAATGAGGAAAAAAGAGCTCTCTCCCCTATAGTTTGCTCCTCCTTTTATAGGAAGATTCATAAGTAACACTTCATAATTATTTTTATTAATTGAAAATTTTGATTATCCACCCACACATGTGCTAGCCTCTCACCAAGTCTCTCCTTATTCTTCTCCTAGTTGTCTCTTAATACCCTTTTATACTCCTTCTTTTTTGTTCATTACTACAGCCAACTGACAGGTCTTAGATATGGTTCCCCAACTACACCCTAGTTTATCTCAAATTGACTCTTAGATGGAGATCCTTGTGTTGGACCTTGCCACATGGAGGTTCTCTCATGAAACTAAATTTCTCTAATTTAAATTATTATTATTTATTTTCATTTACCACCCTCCTTTCTTAATGAGGTTAAACTAAACTAGGATATATGTTTTTAATTAACTCTATGTCTCTTTCCCACGCTTGCTAATTAAAACCGTACACACTTTGGAGTTATTTTATGCACACTATCTACCTAATATTTTCCAACCGTTGGAAAGGTAGAGTTCTCAATTGATCCAATCTTTTTTTTCTTCCTATTCGCCTTTTACCCCAAGGTTTACTCTTGACTTAGTTAACTTGGTTCTAAAATCGAACTTACTTCATTATGTGAATTACTATTATTACCATAACTTAATTATAATTTAGTAGTTTCTTCTTGATTCCAAGAGTTCCAAGTCAATCGTGCCCTTCAAGAACTTCCCTTTGAAGTTCCAAGGGTGTCACGCCAATCAGTTCCTTCTTGATGCCAAGGGTGCCAAGTCAGTCGTGCCCTTCAAGAACTTCCTTTTTGAAGTTCTAGGGTGCCATGTTGCTTTCCCTTCAAGCATCCAGTGAGTACGAGGGTCAAAACCAGGTGTTATGATGGACACCGTTATCCTATCCTATGTCGCCCTCTATAGTGAGACTAATGGTGTTGGGGATCAAGGAATCTTCCTTGATGCGCACCCCCCCCTAAAATCCTCATGAGCGACCCAATCTGGGGTCTTCCCCCATGCGTCATGATGTTCAAGGTGAAGGTATCCCAACACCTTTTAGCCAAAGTCATGGTGGGAGTGCTAGCAAGTGAAATCAGGGACAATATCCCACCCCTCCCATGATGTTCCATTTATCTGTACAGCCCCATCACCCATGTGTGAGTCATCCGGTGAAGAAACTAACCTATGCCTACAACAATTAACATGTCATTAGAATTCACTACAGAATTTTAAATTGAACCTTAAAATTTTTGAGATAATAGTATGTAATTCAAACAAAATTAAAGGTTGCAACCTCATCACATGTAAGTGTATCTAGGTAGTCTCCTGCCACACTCAATAATAATTAGTAATACTTTATTCATAATATTTGTCATCAATATAATTTTGTATGCTAAATCATCAACGTCTTCGTAACTTTGAGCAAGAACTAATGTAAATTGTAGTGCCCACTCTTGTTGTCTGACCATGATATGACATTATCCTTGATACATTATTCTTTGAGGACCTTAGGTTGAGGATATTGATATTTGACTCTTACTATGAGTGGATGTGATAAAAATTGTTTTTCCAGTTTGATGTTATGATGATAATAATTGTGATGGACGTGTTTTATGACTATCTAATTGTGTGGTGATGTCTTTCGGAGTCATCGCATTCATGATTTTATGTATCGACGTTTCAAACCAACCTCTGTGGTTCATCATCAGGATTAGATATGTGAAAAAGTCAGAGGTTTATGGGTAATAAATAGAGGATACGGTAGGGATGGTAATGTAAGGAGCCAGGTTTGATAATGTTGTAAACCAGATTTAGTTTGATTAATTAATTCTACTATTAAGTTTTTTATTATTTAAAATTTCTAATTTTTATTATTAAAATTTCTAATTTTTATATTTATTTATTTTCATTTTTATATTTATTTTTATTTTTAAATTTTTTATTATTATTAATGATTATTAGCTTATAATAGTTGTATGTTGAGATTATTAATACTTAATTATCTTATAATGATACTAATGTTCTAAATGTTTTTAATAATGCAACTAACCTAGTCTTATTTATATTACTAATTGAATATTAATTATATTATTCAAACTTTGATTTAATAATTGTTAGAATTTTTTTTAATTTTTTTTTAAGAGTAATATTATATCTATATTAATTAATAATTATTAAGGTATTTTATTAATGAAGTTTCTCAGTTTAGATGCAAGATGTATATTATGTAATGATGTATAGAGTTTTCTCGTATTTAATTAATCCTAGATTGAGTTAACTAAGGTTTCAAATAAAATTCAATGAGTTTAATCTAATAAAGTATTTAAGGGTTGAAAGAGAAAGGGTTCTTGATTATTTTTATTTTAGAAATTATTTTAAAGATTTTTAGGGATTGGTGGACCATAAGGAGCATCTAGGAGATGGTAGAATCCCCTGTTAGCGTCGGGATCCAATTATCACTAATTTTCCAACCATCATCGTGATTTAGGTTATTGGGGTGTTTTCCTATTTCGATAGCTTCTCTAAATTTTCTATGGTGGTAATGATCAATTTTGGCCACAACACAGGAGTTTTCTATGCAAATGTGATGATTTGTCTTACTAGAGTGCTCGACCAAAGCTGAGGTTTTGGAGCGGTTATGTTTAATGTCAGCGGCATGTTCTTGAATCCTAGTTAATATGGAACGACCGGTCTCACCAATGTAGGCCTTGCCACATGAACAAGGAACCAAATAAACCCCTTTGTGGTGTTTAGGATCAATAGGATCTTTTACCGATTTTAGACATCCGCTAATTGTATTCATGGGTTTGAAAGTGGTTTTTATATTATTCTTTTTTAAAATGTGTGAAATCTTGTCTGTGGTGCCTAGAATGTAGGGAAGGTGAACCTTACCAACACAATCATCCATAGGTTGTTTGTTTTTGGGATTCTCCGCTTTTTTGAAAGCTTTGATTCCTTGGTGTCTTCTATATCCATTCTTTTCAAAAACATCCAAGAGGTGGTTCTTTTCTTGCTCGAAATGGTCGTGATCTGAAATACACACCGCCCTCATGGCTAGAGTGTTGAGCACCCCGAGTTTCTGAGCAGGATGATGGTGAGAGTTGGCATGCAGGTAATGTTCAGTGTGGGTTTTCTTACGATAGACTTGGTGAGATATTGAGCCATCTTGGTTTCTCTTGATTAGGATATCAAGAAAGGGAAGACAACCCTTCTCTTCCACTTCCATAGTAAACTTTATGGAATTTGATTGATTGTTAAGGTGCTAGAAACCGGTCTAATTTTTCTTTTCCATGAGGCCAAATGACGTAAGTGTCATCCACAAATCTTTTCCACAGTTTAGGTTTTAAAGGGGAAGATTCAATGGCTTTGGCTTCAAAATGTTCCATGAACAAATTAGCAATGATGGGAGACAGAGGTGATCCCATGGCCACACCATAAGTTTGTTCGTATATATCATCTTTGAAGCTGAAAAAGGTAGATTTCAAACAAATTTCCACTAATTTAGCTGTGTCAGGTACTTCCATGGCTCATCTATAGGAATGTTGGTATAGATATCTTTTACATCAAATCTTACCAAGATGTACTTTCGGTCTAATTTTATATGTTTGATCTCATTAATGAAGTGATTGGAATCTTTGACAAAGGAGCTGGTGTTCCCCACCATGGGTTTAAGCTTCCTAGCAAGATATTTCGTGAGATGGTAAGTAGGACCTCCAATGGTATTGACAATGGGTCTAATGGGGATACCTTCCTTGTGAATTTTAGGGGCTCCATAGATCCTAGGGGTGTAGGGATTGGTTTCAATAAGATTCTTTATATTGTGTTCATTGCTCAATTTTATTAGGTTAGTAACATTCTTGGAGATCTTCCTTATGGGATTCTTTTTTAATTTAATGTAACAACCACTATTGGTCAAGTGGTCTAACATCTTCTCATTGTAATCTTTTGTGTTCATTATAACAGTCGCACCACCTTTGTCAGCTTTCAGGACCACAATGTATGATAGATTCATTATGTGTCTTTTTACATTAGCTCTTGCTCCCAGTTACAAATATGTTAGTGATTATGTCATTATGATGATTTAGCATACAAAATTATGTTGGTGACTAATATTATGAATCAAATATTATTGATGATCATTAAGTGTGGCAGGATACCACCCAGATGCACTTGCATGTGATGAGTCGACAACCTATGATTTGGTTTGAATTACATACTATTGTCTCAAAAAAATTAAAGTTAAATTTAAAATTATGTTGTGAATTCTAATAACATGATAGTGGCTGCAGGCATAGGTTAATTGCTTGGTCGAACGATTTACACATGGGTGATGGGGTTGTATAGATAGATAGAACTTCATGGGAGGGGTGGGACAACATCCTTGATTCCACCCCCTAAAACTCTTGTTGTGACATGGGTTGGAAGGTGTTGGGACACATTTGCCTTGAATATCATGATGTAGTCGAGGTGGACCCCAAATTAGGCCACTCATGAGGATTTTATTAGGGGTTCACGCATCAAGTCGGATTCCTTAATCCCCAGCACCATTAGTCTCACTATAGAAAACTATTGAGAAATGGAAATAAGAAATTCCAGTTTATTTTGTCCTTGAATTAAACTGAGAATTAAAATCAAATTCTATTCTCATTTCAACTTGTAAATCGTTAATTAAGTTTAATTAACTTAATTAGCGTAGGAATTTCGAGTTGGAAGTCTTTCTATAGTCATGTATATGTTCTCCCTGAGTTTTAAGGGTCCATTATGAGTTTAAATTGAGTTGGAAATTAGATCTCTTAGTTTACTGAGTTATACTCAGTTAAATTAGTTCCAAAATGTTTGAGGAACTAATAGAGAGTTAATAGTCAGTTGGTGCACTAGTGCATCCACAAGTGTCACTCTAGTTAACTGAAGATTCCCTCATCAGAAACTCATGCATGTTGATTCTGAGAAAGACCCAGTTGAGACTAGAGTGCAGGGACAATGTACTATCAATTGTGTGATTTACTGAGTTGTAAATATCATGCATGCAATCAGAGAAGGATCTATGTTTGGATTACGCAGTTTTGGAAGCCTGAATTCCCTTTAAATACGAGTTATTCATCCCAGGAATTACACAAGAGATTAGGGGCTTGGAGAGTTGTAGAATTGGCTAAGTGTTGGCCAACAACTAGCTTGTGAGCTGAGAGAGTTGAGCATACTTGTGCGAAATTTTTCTAGTGACAACAAGCTTTGTATCTTCACTCATATTTATGATCTATGCAATATAGATAGTGGGGTTTTGAGTAGTGGATTTCCCCAGATACATCTTATGTTATGTGCCATTGATTTATCTTCTTCTTGTTCTTATTGTTTTCATCGATCTATTGGCTTCCACTGGTTGAAAGTAGAAGTAGATTCTTATCATGTGCTTTAGTACATTGCATGAGCTTGTGAATCTACAGAATTTTCTACATGGTATCAGAGCTGAGAACAGTATACTAGAGGATATTTCAAAGTTTTGAGTTCTGGTTTATATGTGAAATTCGAATTTTCAATACAGACTTCAATATTGGTTGATGGCGTTCTACGGTTTGCGGCTTGAGTATGCCTTGGAAGGCAGCTCGAATTTTATAGCCTGGAGGGACAGAATGGAGGTTATGCTAGAGGATAATCGCTTGAAGGAATTTGTTGATCAAGAAATTCCTAAGGCAACAACATCACCGTATCGAATGCACAAAATTTGGTCGAATGGAAGAAGTGTGTGGCAAAGGCGAGGCGAATAATCCTTGAGGGAGTTTAAGACCACATTGTCTCAAGTCTCCATGGAAAGGAAACTCGATATGATATCTGGAAAGCATTGACGGATTTGTATCAAAACAACAGTGGCCAAAGGAAATTGGCACTGAAGGACAAACTTCAAAAAATCAAAATGGAGAAAGGCAAGATGATTCCAAAATACTTGACCAAGTTCACTCAGTGTCGTGATAAACTTGGAAGTGTTGGAATCACAGTTGTCAAGGATGATATGGTGAGTCTTGCTCTTCTAGGACTCCCAAAGAATTGGCATATTTATCAGGACTTTGTCAATGGTCGGGAGAAGCTGTCGAATTGGGAATGACTGTGGTCAGATTTGATGTAGGAGGAGATTAGGAGGAACACCAGGGATGGCTCTTCATTAAAGACTAGTAATGAAGAGAACTATGCCTTAGCGATTAAGGCAGAGAAGGGGAAATGGAAAGCTTGTCATTCCAAATTGGATTCTTATCATGGAGGTAAGAAGAAAGATATGACAAAAGTTAAGTGCTTTCATTGTCTTGAGTTGGGCCATTTTGCTACAAATTGTCCACTCAATAAGTCCAAGAAGAAGTCCTCAAGAGGAGCAGCGGGTGAGGCTTTATCCTTTCAATTCGAATTGGACTTTTCTCTCATTGCATGCATGGTGTCATCAATGATGGGAAGTGTATGGTACTTAGACAGTGGAGCTTCATTCCACATGATTGGCGACAAAGAGTTATTCAGTGACCTGGAGGAGAAAGATCTCCAGATGCATATCGAGATGGGTGATGATGGGAAGTATAGTGTTACTAGATTGGGCATGATTACTTTTCAGAGGAAGCATGGGGCTCCACTCACCTTGAAGAATGTTATGTATGTGCTCGGGCTGAAGAAGAACTTGGTATCCGTTGCCATGCTTGAGGATAGAGGCTATGATGTGATCTTCTCGAAAGGAAAGGTGTTTCTTTGACACATAGCCACAGGTCAAGTAAAGAATATAGGGATTCGGGTGAAGAATCTCTATAAGCTAGAGGTAGAGGAGTGTGCTTATTTGAGCATAAAAGCAGAAAGGGTGCAGAACTGAGACATTGGAAAATTGTGGCACAAGTGATTGGGCTACTTACATCATGGGGATTTGAAGATATTGCAACAGATCTCTACCGGTCTTCCCAAAGGTACGCTTGAGCAAGTTGATACATGCAAGGGGTGTACTTTTTGAAAATACACCAAATCTTCCTTTCATGACAGAGACAGTCGAGCAGAGGCTATTCTAGAGCGAGTCCATTCATATGTGTGTGGACCATTCTCGACAGCATCCACAACAAAACACAGATATTATGTTATATTTGTTGATGACTTTTCTCAAAAAGGTTGGATATTTTTCATGCAGAAAAAGGATCAAACTTTCACAAATTTTTGTGAATTTAAAGCATTGGTGGAGAAAGAGTCGGACAAGAAGGTTAAAGTTGCACGGAGTGATAACGGTGGTGATTATGTCTCAAATGAGTTTAAGAACTTTTGTGTAGCGGAAGGGATTAAACCAGAGTTGACAGCACCCCATAACCCTCAGCAGAATAGGAAGAATATAAGCATAGTAGGGGCAGTGAGGGCAATGTTGCATGATCAGGGCCTACCACTACACTTGTGGATTGAGGCATGCAACACAACAGTTTATGTTCAGAACCGTAGCCCACATCGGATACTTGAGATGAAGACACTAGAGGAGGCTTATTCTGGTAAGAGGCCAGATGTTGGTCACTTCAGGATTTTTGGGTCATCGGTATATTTCCATGTGACCAAAGATGCACGAAAGAAGCTTGAGCCGACAATAGAGTTGGGGATATTTGTGGGGTACACTAATACACCTCACAACTATCAGGTGTACTTGTCGACCAGCAGGATGACAGTGGTTTGTAGGGATGTCAAATTCGATGAGGAGAAGGCCATGCGAGTTTCCCTTGAGAGGGAGCTTGAGCTACATGCAGATGAGGAGATTTTAGCTCCTAAGGTTGAGGAGCCTCATATTTATGTGGAGAAACCACATGCAGAGGATCCGGGAGTGGAGACATCCACTCAGGCAGAGTCTTCCAGAGAGGGAAGAAAGCGCACCAGAGAGGCTAACAAATTGTTGGATGATGCATGGGATAATGTAGGAGCACCCACTTCTCAACGCAGGCAGAGGAGGTCACATGAGAGGTACACTGGATACATGGCTCTTATGGGCGAATGTGTTGTGACAGAGCCATCTTCCTTTAAGGAAGCAGTGCAACAACCGGTTTGGGTTGATGCCATGGTGGAGGAGTATGAATCCATAGTTCGTAACAATGTTTGGGATGTGGTCCCAAGACCGGAGGAAAAGTCAGTGGTGAGCTCCCGTTGACTTTACAAGGTAAAGCAAGTTGCATATGGTAGTGTGGAGAAGCATAAGGCTAGATTTGTGGCCCGTGGCTTTTCACAGGTAGAGGGGATTAACTATGATGAGACCTTTGCTCCTATTGCAAGGTACTCGTCAATCAAATCTATATTGGCACTATCAGCACAGATGGGTTGGAAGATACATCAAATGGATGTAAAGACAACCTTCCTTAATGGCATGATTGAGGAAGAGGTGTACATAGAGAAGCCTGAAGGTTTTGAGACCTTCGACCATGAGTCGCATGTGTTCTGACTCAAGAGAGCATTGTATGGGCTGAAGCAAGCACCCCGTGCTTGGTACACCATGATAGATAGCTACTTCACTGGGTTGGGCTTCACGAAGAGTGAAGTGGATGCGAACCTGTACCACATAGTGGTGGAAGGTAAATTGTTGACCATTGTACTTTATGTTGATGATCTCATACAGATAGGTGATGATCAGCTGATCAAATCTTGCAAGGAGGACGTTTCTAGAGAGTTTGAGATGAAGGACATGGGGCTCATGCATTACTTTCATGGCATGGAGGTATGGCAAGGAGATGGGGAGTTGTTTGTATCTTAGGGCAAGTATGCCAACGAGATACTTAGGAGATTCTGCATGGAGAGCAACAAACCCATGGAGACTCCTCTAGCAGGTAACTGGAGGAAGGAGGATGCTACTTCAGGGGAAGTAGTGGAAGCTACTATTTATAGGCAACTTGTGGTTCACTCATGTACTTGGTGAACACACGACTGGATATGTGCTATACAATTAACCAACTTTTTCAAGCGATGGTTAGGCCTACCAAGTTGTATTGGAAGGCGGAAAAGCATGTGTTGAGATACGTCGGTGGAACTTCTCAGTATGGATTATGGTACAAACGGATAGAGGGAGTGAAGCTTCAAGGCTTCACTGATGCAAATTGGGTAGGGAGTCCATCTGACGGGAAGTGCACATCAGGAGGGATCTTCAGTATTGGGTCAACAGCGGTTTCATGGTACAACAGGAAATAGAGATCGGTTGCACTCAGTTTGGCAAAGGCAGAGTACATGGTTGTGATTCAAGCAGCATGTGAGGCCATCTGGATAAGGAAGATCCTAGTTGGTTTGTTTGGTTATCATATGGATCCAACTGTGATTTACTGTGATAATCAGAGTTGTATCAAACTCTGTGAAAATCCAAATTTTCATGATCGGTCCAAGCATATTGATATCCAATATCATCACCTCAGATATTTTGTATTGAGGCAAATTATGTTGTTAGAGTACATTCCCATGGAGGAGCAAGATGCTGACATTTTGATAAAAGCATTGTCAAGATGTAAATTCGAGTTTCACAGAGACCGGATCAGGATAGCTGATAATCCCTTTCTTGTTTAGAGGGAGTGTTGAGAAATGGCATGAAGAAATTCCAGTTTAATTTGTCCTTGAATTAAATTGAGAATTAAAATTGAATTCTATTCTCATAGCAACTTGTAAATAGTTAATTAAGTTTAATTAACTTAATTAGCTTAGGAATTTCGAGTTGGAAGTCTTTCTATAGTCATGTATATGTCCTCCCCGAGTTTTAGGGGTCCAGTATGAGTTTAAATTGAATTGGAAACTAGACCACTCAATTTACTGAGTTATGTTCAGTTAAATTAGTTCCAAACTGTTTGAGGAACTAATAGAGAGTTAACAGTGAGTTGGTGCACTAGTGCATCCACAAGTGTCACTCTAGTTAACTGAAGATTCCCTCATCAGAAACCCATGCATGTCGATTCTGAGAAAGACCCAGTTGAGACTAGAGTGCAGGGACAGTGTACTATCAGTTGTGTGATTTACTAAGTTGTAAATATCATGCATGCAATCAGAGAAGGACCTATTTTTGGATTGCACAGTTTTGGAAGCATGAATTCCCTTTAAATATGGACTATTCATCCTAGGAATTACACAAGCGATTAGGGGCTTGGAGAGTTGTAGAATTGGATAAGTGTTGGTTAAGAGCTAGCTTGTGAGCTGAGAGAGTTGAGCATACTTGTGCGGAATTGTTCTAGTGAGAACAAGCTTTATATCTTCACTCATATTTTTGATATATGCAATACAGATAACGGGGTTTTGAGCAATATACATCTTGTGTTATGTTCCATTGATTTATCTTCTTCTTGTTCTTATTGTTTTTATCGATTGGCTTCTGTTGGTTGAAAGTAGAAGTAGATTCTTGTCCTGTGCTTTAGTACATTGCATGAGATTGTGAATCTATAGGATTTTCTACACAGACGACATAAGAGAGGACATCCGTTTCCATAGTCGCACCTACTTTTCCCGGAATAGTCACTAGATGCTTGAAGGGAAAGCAGTGTGGCACCCTTGGAACTTCAAGGGAAGTTCTTGAAGGGCACGATCGACTTGACAGACTGGTTATCATGAAGCAACTACTAAAATATAATTAATATATGATAATCATACTAATTCACATAATGTGGTAAAGGAAGTTTTAAAACCAAGTTGTCTAATCAAGAATAAAACTTGGGGTAATATGAAGAAATAAAAATATTGAACCACTTGAGAAATCTACCTCCCCTCATTTGGAAAATTTTATGTAGATAATGTGAAAAAGTGTTTTAATAGGCAAAAATTGGGGGGCAAAGGGGGACATAGACTTAATTAGAAAGATTAATCCTAAAATAGTTTAACCTCATTAAGAAAAGAGGGTGGTGAATAAAATAAAGATTTATAAATTAAATTAGAAAATTTTTAGAGAACCTCCATGTGGTAGGAGCCAACACAAGAATCTCCATCTAAGAGGCAATTTGGGTTAAATTAGGAGGTAGTTGGGGGACCAAATCTGAGACTTGTCAGTTGAATTCAATAATGAACGCAAATTAAGGAGTAGAAAATGGGGATCAAGAGATAACTAGGAGAAGGAATAGGGAGTCATGTTGGGGTGAGGAAAAATATTATCTTTGATTTAAAATTTAAGTAATTAATTTTGGAAAGCTTTGGTGAAAGGGTGACACATGATTGGGTGAATAATCAAACCTTTGGATTAATAAAAATAATTAATTATGCATGAAGTGTCAAGTGTCACCTATGAAACCTCCTATAAAAGAAGGGGCAAGTTATGGGAGACGAGACCTTCTTACCCTATTGTTAGATGGCTGAGATAATGTTATTGAGAGTGACTATGAGCTATAGTGAGTTTGGTGAGGTGGAGGTCTTTAGATGGGGGATTCTTGAGCCAAAAATGCTCACCTGCATCAACTAACATTATTTCTCTATTGTACAGCCCCATTACATCTCGCGGGTCCGTGGGGAAGAAGAGTACTCAGGGAGTAGGTTGGGAGATAAAATGGTGGGTAGCTAACATATGGTTAAAACACATCAACATTCACATGTGGACACAGATGACAGTAAGGGAGCACAAGCAGTGGCAATTCCGAGAACCAAAACTCCACTCCTTGGTGAATGGTACATTGTGTATTCATAAATTTTGTTATATGATTAATGATGTATTTATAATGACCATAATGTAAATGTGAATGTTGTTATGAGTGAATTACAAATTATGGCTATTAGCGTATCTATCACAAATTCATGTGTTTTCGGTATTGATGAAATTTTAAGTAGTGTGTGACTTCATAACGAGCATGGCTAACAAATGACTAGTTGATCATAATGCTTATTTACTTATTATTATAGAATTGTGACTTGTTGGAGAATCTAATTCCAAACACCTGCTAGGTGTCAAAACCGTCCATCCAAGTCTCTTATTTCAGTTTTAGTTAGTTCAGTTTAGTTCAATCTCACTGCAATCATTTATTGTTGATGTCCCCAATGTAATCTTATTTAATTGATTCGTAATATTGAGAAGAGTAATCCTTTGCTCCACAGTTTTCATATTTTTTTCATGGTATCATAGCTAAGTTGTGTAACTCTTTGAGAGCAGCAAAGAGAAGAGCCCCAGGTCGAATAGGACTCCAGAAAGAGCATTATGTTGTTTGAGGTTGTGAACGCAGAAGACGAGTGGAGATGCTTGTGGAGAAAATGGAGAAGCGAGCAAAAAAATGACCAAAGCACATGTAGTCTCTGCTTAATTGTGTTGATCATGGAGCACTTACGAAACTGGGCAAAACTATGTTTCAACACTATCAATTAGCATCGTGAAGTGACAGACAATTAAAAAAAAAGAGAGAGATTTTTAAAAGACAAGCACGCAAGGTCAACCATTTCATTTGGCCTAATGTTATCTTCAATGAAGGCATCGGTGAAAGAAATAAAACATGGATGAAACAAAACTACACATGGATGCAAAAATGGGATATATACCTCAATGCCTGTCCCACAAATAGCAAGGAGCTAAAGGATTTTGTTATGGAGAAGTTTCGTAAAAAGGTATGGGGAAAAGAGTTAGGTAGAAAGAAGAAATATTACATTGAGGAATTCAACCCTACGTGTGATTTACAACAAAAAGAGTTCATTGGAGCTAGCATTTCGTGGAGGGCAAAGGTTCTTATTGCTCAATTAAGGACCAACTCACATCAACTTCGGTGTGAAATAGGACGGTGGAAAAGGCCTAAAGAAGCTTGGGAAGAAAGGGTGTGTACATTTTGCACATCTGGGGCCGTGGAATCGGAAAAACATTTCATTTTGGAATGTGATGCATTCAAAGACATCAGAGAAAGTTATGAGAACATGTTAGCATCAGTTTCTTGGCATTGTCCTTTTAGCGAGGAGATTGTTGGAAGGTTGGGTCAGCTCATCATCAATTTGAATTGGAAAAGGACTAAATTGCAAAGAGCGAAAAACAGAGAACTAATGGTCTCATAGACTATTTTTAGTCTCTTGGACCTTAAAATATCATTTCATTTGGTAAATTCGTAAGGCATTTTCTTCAAAGCTTGTTTATTTATACAAGATCTTTGTTTTAACAAAAAAGAGCCATGCACGAAGCACAAAATGTCAAAGGCACATAAGGTTTCGAACACCAATGCTTTCATGTGATGTATGTGTAAGGCGACATATTTTTAAACAATTTTTTTTTTAGATTTTATTTTTTATTAAACAAGGTGATTCAAGGTTTTGTATGAAACGGGAGTTAAAGAGGGCTTTTTGGTATTTTTTGTAATTATTTTAAAGGGTTTCATTTGAAGCTCTATTCAAAAAAAAAAAAAAAACTTTCAAAGTATTTAAAAAAAGGAGTGGTATTGTTGATTATAGTGGTGTAAAAGTTTTTTTATTAGGGTTTTGCGAGAACATTTGTGAAAGCCTTGCTCTTATAAAAACTATGGATAAAGATTGTATTGAAGGTGAATCCATTTGAGATTCATGAGCCACCATAGCCAAAGCCAAAGTTGAAGTTGAATTTGTTAGAAGACGAACAACAGAGCATCCATTGTAGAGGTTTTTTATTGCAAGCATCAACTATGTCTGCGGTTTGTTTTGTTTGTTGAGTCATAGTGAGCCAACATTCAACAAATGGGAAAAGCCAAGAGGCTAAGAAAGTCGAAGCAACAACTAGTTATGTGTAAAGCTTTTTTGAAAGAATTGGAAGTGAAGAGGCAAAAGGATGACTTCGCATTAAAATACATAAAAGAATCTATATATGACAACATTTTCCCCTTATTTTAGATGCCAAGACAACCAAGGAGGCCTGGGATACCCTTGAGAGGAGTTTTGGTGTAAGGGGGAGCATTGAAGTTGAAGATGAAGGTGGATCTATAGCAGCAGATCTACAATGAGATGAAAATTTTGTTGAATCCCACTATGCTCAGCCACAAGTGGATGATGTCTGTGAAGAATTTGCAGAAGAAGAAGAGAAGGAGCACATAGATGCTCGTGAATCCCACTGTGCACAGCCACAAGTGGATGAAGATTTGGTGAATCCAGCAACAAAGCTTGTTGATGACAATGAATTTTCCATTGGAGCAGTCAATGTTATGGTGAATCCAACAATTAATATTGCTGATGTAAACTTTGATGAAGATTTGTTGACTAGTGATGAACGGTTGTAAATGATGCAACAAAAACATGATATCAACATGATGTTATTTCGTGAGAGAAGCCCACTTGAGTCTGAAAACCAAGTGGAAGACAACCTGTTTGCAGCAGCACAGGTTAGTAAAGAAGTCAAAGAGACAGAGGCAAAGGCAGAGAATGAAGCCCACAAAGACAAATATCTCATTGCAAAGCAGAAGGAACATACCAATGTAGTTCTACAAATGTTTTTACACTTACCATTGAATTCCAATGTGCAGGTAAACATAATGATTGTGAAGAAGAGTTAAATTTCCTTAAAGCATGGCTTGCAACACCATGTCTTGAAAATGTCTACTTAGAAGTTGCAGAAATGAATGTTGAAAGCACTGTAGATGATGAAAACATCAATGAAATTTTCAGGCTTTGGAGTCCTAAAGAAATATTTTTTTATTATAAATTTATGTTGCAATGAATTGATGATGAAGATCACACAACAAAAGATGACATGTGGCAGCAGTTCACATACAAGCCGATTTTTGAAGAAGTCCAAGACATGCTTAGACAACCTGGAAAAATGGAAGACTTGCACCAGCAAATGAAGAAACTGAAATTTGAAGCCTACAACAAGAAGAAAAAGTTGAAACAATTTAGAGGCTACAGGATCTGGAAGAAGAGAAGAAGAAAAGTAAATCTAGTTGAAGTCATTTTTTTAAATTGTAAGCCTAACTGAGACATAGACCAACATGCATCTTAATTAAATTTTTATGTGGTTGTAATTAAGGGGAGTGTTGGAGAATCTAATTCCAACCACTTGCTAGGTGTCAAAACCATCCATCCAAGTGTCCTAGTTCAATTTCAGTTAGTCCAGTTTAGTTCAGTCTCACTGCAGTAATTTATTGTTGATATCCCCAATGTAATCTTATTTAACTGATTCGTAATATAGAGAAGAGTAATCCTCTGGTCCATAGTTTTCAAATTTTGTCATAACTTAAATATGAACTACGCCCTGTACCTAGTAACTATATATATATATATATATGAGACATCATAGAGAATGTCCCTACACTTGGTAAGCAATAGATTCAACCTCTAAGACTTATGCACCCATCAACATTTGGTACTTATGCCACAAAAATCTGATTTTTCTCAATAGCTTATGGAAGTGAAATATCATGCCTTATTTTGAATGGGACCTCAATGATCCTGTAATTTCTTCTCATTTTGATATGTGACAATACCAAAACAATCTCAAACTTGTGCTAGTAAACTGTGAGGCAATTCTTTGCCCACAGGGTTACTCATGAATGAGATTCATACTATATATAAGCCTTTACTATCTCTTAAAAAAAATGTAAGGTTGTATCATCCTATGATTGTGCTGAGAGGCTCATTCTACATCGCAGTATGATGTGTAACTATGTTCGTCCGTCATCAAAGTTGAAATTTTTCTCATGTTGGCCAAAATAACAAATTTTAAAAATCTAAAAAAAAAAATTCTCATGTTGACCAAAATAACAAATTTTAAAAATCTAATTATTAAAAAATTAAATAAGCACTTGCAAAATTAAAAATAAAAATAAAAAATTGAACGTGAAAAAATTGGATCCCTTTTGGCTCATATTAGATCCGTATTTAAGATGGATCTATACTAGTAATATACATAAATTGATAATATACATATTTAGAAGTCTTAAAGACGTAACACATATACCCTAATAATTAGTTAGATACATATACCCTAATAATTAGTTAGAAACACTGGATACTCACAAGTCTCTTGATCCAATCATAAACAAAACTAAACTATATATAATTAAACAAAACTAATAGCTTCCGCTCTCGACATCATTTTATTCATATATATATAACCATAAAAACCTAAATACGAGAGCTATCATTTTGTTCATATTTAAAATATATATATATATATAAACCTAAATATGAGAGCGGAAGTCGTTCTCACTTAAACCAATCATTGCATTAGCACCATGTGTGCTTGTATGTATGATACCAGACTTCCATGTTCAGGCCGCGAAGGTGTTCGTCTTGTGGCTTCGCTGTGGTTATTTCCAAGCAGGAAAAAACGCTCTTCATATATAAATAATGACAGTACATAGTTCAGAGAATACATGATCCAGAGAGAACGTAATTTCGTAAACCAGAAATTAGATCTACTCATTGTCACCTATGCAGAAAGCTAATATCAGTCTCGTTCTGTATGGACAACCTCCATTTCAGACATAACAGACTTTATAGTGAAGAACAGAATGCATTACAGACTTTATAGTGAAGACAGAATGCATTGCTGTGCAATCCGGGAAAACAAAAAACCATACATTCAGATGGACATACAACGAAAACAGAGGAGGCAAAAAACTTTAAGCAGAGTACGGTAGAGAGAACCTGCTGCTAGCATTTAGGTCATAAAATGCCCCTTCCCCTGCAATGAGCCAAGGCAAAAAACTGGAAAAAAATTCTTTACAGAGGGAACCTGCTGCTAGCATTTAGATCATAAAATGCCCCTTCCCCTGCAATGAGCTAAGGCAAAAAACTGGAAAAAAATTCTTTGTAGGGTCCGAATAGCAACTTTTTTTAGTGATCCTCTTCACCAATTTGGATCCTGTAGATATGGGAAATGGAGACAGAGTGAAGCTTTTTATCGAGGACTGAGTTCTGCATTTCCAGAGATCGGAGATTAAAATCAGGGGAGTTTAGGAAGCCTCTGTCAGTGGATGACTGATTTGGAGTCTCGCCCACTTTACCATGAATTTTAGTTAACTGATTCCTTGGAACAACAAGTGTTTTTCCATGAAAACACTTGTCATCTCTCAAATTACCATGCCAGGCTATTTCCCTGATCACCTGGTCGAGTTTCACCTGCATGTCAAATCGGTTGAAGTTGAGTATCATATCATACGAACTGTAGATAATTGAAGTAATCAGAATGTATGTGAAATTAGAGATAATTCGATGCAGATTTCATTTAAAATTGGTTATGTATTACGTAATACAACAAAGAAATGTTATGTCATCAATAAAACAATAATGTATTACGTAATACAACAAATAAATGTTATGTCATCAATAAAACAATAGATTTGTTTTATTTTATACGTAAGAATTAAGTAAGTTTTGGTACTAGTTGAGTAGAGAAGTTTATTTTATAGCTAAATCTGACGTGTAAAAATGTTAGTCTGTCATTAAAGTTGAAATTTTCTTATTTTATAGCTAAATCTGACGTGTAAGAATGTTAGTCTGTCATTAAAGTTGAAATTTTCTTATTTTATAGCTAAATTTGACGTGTAAGAATGTTAATCTGTCATTAAAGTTGAAATTTTATTTATGTTGGTTAAAATAAAAATTTTAAAAATTACATGTACATAAAGTGGATCCCTCTTAGCTCATGTTAAATCCGTATTTAACATAGATTTATGTTGGTTTATGCACAGTCTAATGGTATGTCACTTATAGAGATCAATTACAAAGCATATTCAAAGTGTTGTCTAACCATATTACAATGGCGAATTTATTATGAGATTCTGGTGAGAAATTCTTCAAAAAATCTGATTATAACAGTGTTTAAATAGTTTATTTTTTTTTTATAAATCCTCTTACAATTATAATCCATGTTTTGTCCAAACCATACTAAAATTTCTATAAGCTGGCAGCTAGCTCTTGGGATAATCTATTTAACGAGGGGTTTGTCGAGAAGATGGGAGCATTTATTGTGAAGCTTCACAAAAAAAGGGCCGAATACATCAAGCAGATGAAGAAGCAATCTGTCCCATAGGCTATCTTTAGCCTCGTGGACGTTAAAATAATTTCTTTCTTTCTATTCTTTTCCAAGCCATGACTAGTTTACTAAGTTGTTGTATATTGCAGGGTTAGATTGTAAGAATTTCTATTCTTTTCCAAGCAATGACTGGTTTACTAAGTTGTTGTATATTCAAGGGTTAGATTGTAAGTAATTTATGGTTTTTTTGAAGAGAAAAAAACACCATCTTTTATTATCAAAAAGAGAGTTACAACTGCATACTTATACGGTCTTAAAGCATCAAAATCCGGTTGAGGAGAATGATAAAACTGTTAAAAATTAGAACTACAGTAATTTATATACCAAACCCTAAGTTGCATTTAACGCGAAGTGAATCTAATTGTCATCATTAATAAGCATTTACTTTCCAGTTGAATTTTACTCTCAAAATACACCTAGCCTTGCACCAGAGGATGTTAGGCTAGGAGGAGCTAGACTCACCAAGCCTAAACAAAAACCATTCTGGTGACTGAACTTACACTAGCTCCTCTCCTGGTTCTTATAGAACTGTGTAAATCTTGGTATAGGGTCAATCAATTTCCTTAGGAACGCTTTTCAGGATCCTCAGGAGCGATTAACAGGTAAGTTGTCCCACTTTAATTAGGGTTCATTGTATTTTCTTTCAATTTTTGAGAGCAGACATGTAAACCCATATGGGGGGTTTTGCATTATAAGACACACAATAGTGCAGGAATATGTATGATATTGCTTCCAGTGCCGGGTATAAGAGATTCCAACTTAACATCCAAGAACATTATAGACCTACTGAAGTGGCAAAAGTTCATGTTTCTCATGGCAAAATCTGAATTATTCTTTTATCGTTACAAATAAATTAAGTTGCATCCGCATAAAAATAACTTCGAAATTCTCTCATTAACGTGGCAGAAAGTGCATAAGTTTGAGTACTGTCATTACAAGTGTATAAGATCTAAACTCAATAGAAGTAAAATCCATAGACACATACATCCTTAATTTTGGTTTGTGAAAGTCGCTGAAAAACAAGAACCGTTGAAGTCTTTAATAAAACCTCCAAAGTTGTTGTGGCAATTGTTAGGATCTTAAAGGCCACCACCCGAGTTTTCTTTGAGTAGCAATAGGATTTTTTTGATTTCAGTAGTTTTTAGTGAGAGTTTTTGGAAATTTTTCTGGTGGTTTTTCCATTCTAATTTCTTTAAAATCCGACAGGAATTTATTGAAATCAGAAGCTTGACGGGTAACTTTGCACAATCTAAGTGCCTTAAGGGTTTCGAGGGTGCCGAATCCATATATATAGTCAAAAAAACCAGTTTAAATAACACAAATCAAGATTTCACCTCTAATTTTTCCGTAGAAAGTCCAAAAAGTCACGCTAAAGACAACTCCATTTTGATTACCACCAGCTTAGATCCATCTAATCTAACACTACATCTATCATGGGCCGAGAGAGATCAAATCCCTTGAGGTGCAAACATTTCCTCAAGTTCTACACATAAACAACGTCACATTTTTAGATTATCATTATTACGTATATGTTTGAGATTAACTTCAAAATTCACATTATGTTTTCTTTGTTTGGTATGACCATATCATTCTCTTCTTTAACTTAGTCTGTGTTGCTTTACTTGAATGGTTTGTACATCTATGTTTGGATGCTTTAAGTGGTTTGTATGTTTATGCATTTGCATTTGGATAATAATTTTTTTGAATGTTAGGCTTGTTGTGTATTATTTTTATATGTGTATGTAATTGTCTATTAATAATTAGTTGGTGAAGAAGAAGGGAGACAATCTTGTCAATAGTTTGCAAGAGGATTGATATTGCACATCTATTTCATTCAATTTTAGGTATTACAACTTCTGGCAACTAGTTAATTCTCAATAGTGTCCCTCGAGGTGTTATTAAATATGTCTTGAAGAGTAGTTTTAATAATTTACTCTTTAAATATATTTTTTTCTTTGCTAATTTTTGAAATAATTTATTTCATTCAAGAATATTTTAATGAGTTTTTATCTATAGTCTATACAACAAAGTCAATAAATAATGTATTTTTTAATGAATAGCTAGAATTATAAAATCTTTACATTATTTGTTTCTCCAAACAATTATAACATCTCCTTCAAGAATATTTTGATTTATTTTGAATGTTTATAAATATATATTTTCCTCTTGTAAATATTATGAATACATTATTCTATGCAATTATATATTAGTAATTTTTAATATATTTTGAATATATGTAATTGTCTATTAGTAATTAGTTCGTGATGTAGAAGGGAGATGATTTTTTGTAAGGATTAATTTTCCCTTTAGAGGAGGATTGATTATGCACATCTATTTCATTTTAATTCTAGGAATCACAACTTTTGACAACTAATTAATTCTTAATAGTGTCCTTTTAGGTAATACTAATCTTGAAAATATTTTTTCTTAATAATCTACAACATCAAGATTAACAACATCTAATGCAAACAATGAAATAAGATTTAAAAAGAACATCTACATTGAAATTAATGCATCTAATGCAAGCAATCAAATGAGATTAGAAATCAACATCTACACTAAAATCAATGCATCTAGTGAAAGCAATCAAATAGGATTAGAAATCCAAATCTACACTGAAATAAATGCATCAAGTGCAAGTAATAAAATAGGATTAGAAATAAACATCTACACTTAAATCAATGCATCTAGAGCAAGCAATCAAATAGGATTAGAAACCAACATCTACACTCAAATCAATGCATATAGTGCAAACAATTGAATAGAATTCTAAGAAAACATCATCTACACTAAAATCGATGCATCTAGTGCAAGCAAACAAATAGAATTAGAAATCACCATCTACACTGAAATCAATGCATTTAGAACAAATAATTAAATAGGATTAGAAATAAATACCTACACTAAAAACAATGCATCTAGTTCAAACAATCAAATATAATTAGAAATCAACATCTACATTGAAATAAATGCATCTAGCGCAAGCAATCAAATATGATTATAAATCATCATCTACACTAAATTCAATGCATCTTGTGCAAGAAATCTTCTTCCCTCTCCCCCCCCTCCATCTATATCTATATCTCCCTTCATCTCTCCTTCTCTGTCTCTCTATCTCACCCCCTCTCCTCCCAAACACACATACACACTCTCTCTCCATATATATCTATCTATCCCCCCCCCCTCTCTCTCTATCTCTCTCTTCTTCCCTCTCTTCACCTCTCATCTATATCTCTATCTCCCTCTACCTTTCCTTTGTCTCTTTATATCACCCCCAAAGAATACACACTCTTTCTCTATGTCTATCTATCTCTCCCTCCCTCTTCCTCTCCCCCCCTTCTATTTTACTTCCCTCCTGCTCTCCTCTCTCCCTCTACCTTATCCCTCCCTCTCTCTCTCTCTCTCTCTCCAACTTTCTCTCTATATGTCTTTCTTCTTACCTACCTCTCCCTCCCCCTCCAACTCCCTCTCTCTCTCGCCGCCTTTCTCTCTATATGTCTTTCTTCTTACCTACCTCTCTCTCCCCCTCCAACTCCCTCTCTCTCCCTCCCTCTCCTCTCTCTCTCGTGTCCTCTCTCTCTCTTCCTTTCTCTCCCACCTCACTCTATCTCCCCTCCCTCTCTATTCTCCCTCCAAATCTGTTACTGTCTCACTCCCTCTCTCCTCTCTCCTTCTCTCCTCCCTTCCTTCCATCTCTCCTTCTTTGTCTCTCTATCTCACCCCAAAATATACACACTCTCTCTCCATCTCTCCCTTGTCACTCCCTCTCTCCCCCTCCAACTCCATCTCTCTGTCCCTCCCTCTCTCCTCCTCTCTCTCAAGTCCTCTCTCTGGTCCTTCCCCTCTCTCCCTTTCTCTCCTACCTCCCTCTCTCTCCCCCCATCTCTCTCTCTCTCTCTCTGCCCTCCAACCTTATCATTCTCTCTCACCCCCTCTCTCTCCCCTCCAAATTTGTGTCTCCCCCTCTATCTCTCTTACCCTTCTATCCCTCTCTCACTCCCCTCCTTCTCTCTCTCTTCATTCCTCTTCTCCCCTCTCCTTCATTGTATCTCCTCCTCTCCCTTGTCACCCCCCTATCTCTCCACCTCTATCACTCTATGTCTTTGTTCTTCCCTCCATATATATCTAGAATTAATATATATCATGATATATTAATATATATTATAATATAATAAATTTAATATTATATTAAATTTAATGTTGCATTAATCCAAATTATTAAACTTTTATATTATAATATATTAATATTAATATTAAATATAATATTAATATTAGATTTAATGATGTTTTTTACATGGCATGATAACAAAATTTATAATAAAACTACATCAAATTAATATTTTCAAATATTACAATTTTGATGTAGAAATATTTAAGTCTTTAAAGATTTTAATATATCACTAGGATATGGCTTTTCATTTTAAAGATTCATTTTACAAATGTTTAGTTAAAAGAAATATTAAAATATTTTGGAGCAAGAATTTTTATTCTTTGTGTGGAATTAACCTCTTTCCTTTGATTTAAGAAATGATATTGGCTTTAGTAAAGAGTAAAAATGGTTAAAATTTTACATAATTTGGAATTTTAATGTGGTAAAAAAATTTGTTAAACGTAAATTTATGATCTATTCAAATTCAGGTATATGATAAAAGAATTATTAAATCTCATGAACTAATTTACTATCCATTCAAATACATAGTTATATTTTAATAATTAATCATAGTCCATTAATAAGATTAAAAAGTTATATATAATTTAAGATTGGCCAACATTAGCCAAAATTGTTTTTATTATTTTTTGAAGAGATAACCTACTTACACATCACATGCGGGTCATACTACGCTATAGAATGCACCTCTCAGTGCAATTACGAATTCCAAGGGCTACCACTTGTGTTAAGATAGAAATATCAATAATTATTTATTACACCCGTGCCTGTAAGTATAATGTAATAGAGTTGTTTTTTTTGCTGTCTACATAATAATTTGGTAAACCTTTTAAACAATTTCCAATTTAACAAAATTAAACATTATAAATTATTTTTGTATTTTTTTAATTCTTTTATTAATATTTATTTTTAATACTATTGGCCCTGACTATTATTGGGCCATGCCGCTTAATTAGTGGTATACCCAACAACCTCTTCATACTCTGTAGTCTCCAATTTATACTCTGTAATCTGTGCGGGTTAAAATAGTTCGATTTGATTTTGACACTTGATGTCATTAAATGTCAAGTCACACTCAAATCCAGCTAAACATGCAGTGTATTGAATGAAATAAAATTTCATATCTCGGTGACGTTCGACACTGGTGAGCTCGCAACAGAGGGTAGGAAAAATGGAATTGAAGAGGATGACCCCACATTGGTTTCTTCCCTATGTTTGCGTCGCTGCATTAAACGAGCTGACAAATATCTTCGACTTTAGATTTATCTTGAGATTTTGGGGTTTGTGGAAACCGTTGGTATTTGATAAACGAGATGACAGTGGCCTTGTACCTTTTTCTATTGCACTGCGCATCATGTTTTCAAATTATTTTTATATAATTATATTATAATTCTTTATTAATTTTTTTTGAATATTTTATTAGAATATATATATATATATATATTGTAAGTCAATCTTCTATTAATTTTGGAGAAAGGAGTACATAGAGATGTCGTCAAAACAAGTGGTCTCACCCTAACCGAGTTTGTTGACCAAAAAGTTCACCATATGACAAAAATACAAAAGGGCCTCTAAAGGCAGAAACCAGAACCGATTAGGCCATAGGCACCAGAACACAGCTAAAACAAAAAATACTCCATAAAGCATACTAGTCACCAGAAGTAATGGATGCAGGGTTGTCCAAGGTAGTTCCAGGAGGTGGTGGAGGGCGAAAGTCGCACTGGACGTGCCCTTCGAAGTGTGTCATCCAGGTCTCCAGCTTTTCAACTTTCTCTGAGAGCAGATTCTGACCTCTCCACACCACAACTACACGCTCCCTGAGTTGACTCTGGAAGTAGTGAAGCCGCTCCAAGGTTGCCATTTGCAACACATGTTCTTCTCTTCGGATGCGTTCATCAACATCCATTTGATTCATTAGATTAACAATGAGGTGTCAACAACTTTCCCCACAACACTGGTGGTGGACTTGCCCTTCTTGACCTTCAGACGCCCCCGGGCTGCTTTTCACTCTACCTCAATGTCCACCACCCTGACTCCATTGTCCGAGATTGTTCTCCGCGTCCCCCCCAACTCATCCCCTGTTTGCCACCTCTCCTAACGCCTCCCCCTCAGCAGACCCCCAGTCGTCCTCCACCTTTACCACCTTGTGACTCGTCGACACCTTGCTACGAGCTCTCAACCATTTTTCCACCATAGCGAGGCGAGCCGAAACCAACGCTTGGGTGGGCGATTCCTCAGTAGCAAGAGGACCAGAGGAGGAAGCCTTCCACGGCGGAGTCGTCATGGTAGTTGCCGCAGACAGGGAATTGCACAGAGCTTCCAGCTCCAAATTGAACCCCACCGACCTGCACTTGCACCAAACAAAAATTACCCAGAACACAATCCACCGAATGTCACCATCTTCCGAGCTTTCTCTAGGAAAATGACGTCCTCCGGAGTTAAGCGGATTATTACCAAATTGGAACAGAAATTTGAAGAGCTTCCACTCGCAAAATTCGATAAACCAAACTTGGTAGCAAGCCCTCCTGGTTTTCCACTGCGGATGAACAGGGACGCCACGAGGGCGGGCCGGCTACCGCTGCGCAAAGAACGAAGGTCGGTCCAGCGACCACCACCACCCTATCCCACTGCTACACTGCCAATTAACCACTAGAGCTGAAGCAGGGACTCTCCATACCCGAATACGTTGAACACACCAGAGAATGCAACTTCGCAAGCAATGGAAGCCTCCCTCTTCCCTACGCCTGACACCCTCCCCAACACACAGCCAGAGCTCTCTTCCCACAAAAACTAGGTTTACCAGCTCGCCATGCCTTTCTAACCACCAGCCCATCACCTTCCTCCAGACACGAATGCAAACACAGATGCAAATACCTAGGATCGCCATCGCTCCGTCGTATTTCACCCCGCCACCCTCGACAACATTCTCAAGAATGCTCATCACACGCTTAACCACCCACTCCACTGTACCACTCCCCACGACTATTAATGCCTGAAAGGACCGGGAGGCCCATACTCCCCACCTCAAACATTTGGATTTAGTCATGTGGTGACGCAACCACGTGTTGCCGACTCCGCACCCCATCAGGAATAAAAATTATAAATTTTAATTTATATAAATTTAATAATTTTTTATTAAAAAGATATTTTATAATGGAGAAATATAGCGAAACTTATATCGGATTCTTAGACCGTTGTTACTTTTAATAACATTCAAAATGGAAAAGGTAAACAATAATAATCTGAATAGATTGAATATGTTTGAGGCGTTGGAATGACATAAATATACAATGGTACATGATCATCTAAATATGTTTTAGTTTTAATTTGTTTCTTACCGTAAACACAAATAAAGTAAGGATTATATATAATATTATTTAATTAAATACAACATACTAAATATTAAGAAGTATATTTTCAAATTATTATAATAATAAAATTATCGTTCATCCAATGTTTTTATTTTAATATTTTAAATAGTGTTTTTATTTTAATTATTAAACTAAATATAATCATGATTGGATGTTATATAAATTATGTTTTTTTTATTTTATTAAAATTTTAATATATTTTTTTTTATTATTATTTTATTATTCAAAAATTATAAATCAGTCAAATTGGGTTTAAAATCTTAATATTAATTTGAATTCATTATTTTTGCTTTACTTTAATTATATTATAATTAAAACTAAGGTAACACTTTTGAAATTGGTTTTTGTTATTAGTGAGAGAATGTTTTAGTCAAGTCGGTAACAACTTAACTATTACATGTTTGAACTTGTTGCTACCTTAACCTCTTTAATTTGAAAATTTGGTGGTTTGACAAGTGATAAATAGAATTAGTCCAACAAAATAGACATTCCATTCTTGTCTTTGACTAGAATACAAGGTCATGTTTTAATCTTATGCCATTGTCTTAGTTACCTCATTCGTTGCATTTGATTCTCTAAATATAGAAATTTGATGGATGGTGAAATAATTTTGTTTTAGTTTGAAAGTTAATTTTTCAAATTTGAATTCAATTAAATTTGTCTATCTACCTAGATCTTTACCAAATCTAGAAATGAACCCTGAAGATAAGTTGGGACAGGAAGAGGTACTAGTTAACAAAGCGGTTGTTGTGAAACTAGTTATATGTAAATAGAATTTGGATAACATGTCACTGATCTTCCTCCATGTAAATCTCTTCATGTGAATTGCTTTGACTCTTAACATTTTTTCATGGGATTTGCTTGACTTTTAAGATCGTGGTGCACTAGTGAAACCAAATTCAAGCAACGCGTCGAGCAATCTTTGAACGAATGATGAATGCGGAATGAAAAAAAAAACACTTTGATATTGTCCAGTAAATGTCTTAATAGAATTTCATAAATAATTACGTTGTAAGGCCTTTCTTTTTTAGAACAACTCTTCTAGCTGCTACAATGTACCAATCTACACCATTAGATAGAATGTTAGATGATTGAAGATTTTTAGGTCATCAGATTAATAGTTAATAATTAAGAGAAAACGTGTTAAAAAAAAATCGAAAGACTGGCTAACAGTTTCTTGATGGCTTAGCGCAGAGCCTGATGGCTTAATGCAGAGGCATTCTGCTCACACATGAATACGAGGTATGCCTTAGAAGCTTGAGCCTAGCCCAAGAGGTTAATGACAATGGGGCCAATCTACTGAGTTTTAGTATGAAGGGAAAGTTCTGTTGGATGTAAACTCAGGCCTAGACCTCATGAAAGATATGGTTGAACCAGGTTGACTAGTATGAAGCATGTCAAGAGTTTGTAGGTTTTCATGAAAGAGATTGTCACATTTTGGATCGTATGAAGGGATTGTTGTCTGGTTTTTGTTTTTCTTTTGTATGTACATGTTTCTGTGGATGGTTGCATGTTCTTGTTAATAAGACCTCTTGTCCTCTTGTATTTCATGAGTATCTATACTTGTTATTATGTGTCTTAAATGGTTGTTCTATTATGGTTATTTATCTGGTTATAGGCTGGTCACAAGTATGGTTTTATGACAGACTTGAGTTATGGCTCTCATCATGTTTTGATTAGTAAATGAAATAATATTAATGAATGAATAACCTAATAGATGTTTTTGCAGCTATTATGAGAAGGCATCAATCCTTCTTGTCGATTCTTAGATAAGCATGAGACCCTTATGTTCAAATGTGTAATTATGACCTATAGATTACATGTTCGTGATATGTTTGACGAAATTCCTATCATGGTTAGCATGAGTCACGTCAGGTCCTTGTTCGAGTTTTGCATTAGAGGTCTTGTCTTCTTGTTACTTATCATCTCTGAGAATTTCATCAAGTTCTAGGCATAAGCTTGAGTCCTATCCCTGAAAAAGTGGCTCAAAATTCGAGGTCGCTAGCGTAGAACTGCGTGAAAAAGACTGCAGTCCCATGGAGGCCTTATTATGGCAGTGATTAGAGGGTTACAGTCGCATGGAGGGCTTGTCATGGGAGTGAATGGGGGTTTAATTCAGTTAAAAGGCATGTTAACTCTGGGGTTGGGCACCTGGAATGGTTGGTTAGCCCCTAGGGGTCCTATAGCTCCCGAGGAAGGTCAATTTGGTTTTGTTTTGTCGAATCCACTTCCTTAACTACTTGGGGAGTTGAATCATATCATAATAACTCTTCGTCACATATTTACCTTGATGGACCAGTTAGCTTGGGTAAGTATGGGAGGAGGGTGTTACATGTACATCAAGAACAAGAGGACAAAAAGGGTTGGAAGTGAAGGATTGCTACAACAAGTAAGTCATTTTTTTGTTCTTTGTTGTTTTGGACATATTTAAGGTCTAAAGGAATTGACCTTAAGCCTTACTTGTACATTAGTCTTGTATCAGGGTGTAAAAGGGCCATGATCCCTGGTATGAGAGCCCTACGAATTTCTTGTTGATGGACTAATAGGAAGTGTTTTGTGCCATACATTTCTTTGTGTATTTTATTGATTCACTTATGTTATAATTATGTTGTGCAAAGCTGTTTTGGTTGAACACTGCTAGTGTGTTTGTATGCTAGTCTAGCCATAGACCAGACCTTGGGTGTAGGGAAAATTGAACCTCTAAGACCAAATAGACAGATATTTTTGGGGGTTCCACTAAAGGCTTCTAGAATTTACAAATATAGATTCCTCCCAATTTGGTGAATCACCATAACTAATACTTATAACATATTAGAAATATTAGTTATTGCATAACCATAGTTAGTACGTGGAAAATGTGATAAGTCCTATATATCTTGAGTTCCCCTCCAACCATACCCATAAGTCCATGTATTGTAATACAATAGTTTGAACAACAAAAGCATTGTTCCAAATGATTGTGAGGGGTAGGTCACCAATTTGAACCAAATTAACATTGACTCATAAATTGATCATAACTAAGTATGTAGTTTACTTGCCTAAAGGGTGAACAATCTTATAATATTCTAGAATTATGGGATTCTATAACGATAATACATATATTTCATTATATATTTTGAATTGTGGTAATGCTATACACACATATATATAAGACACATATAAGAGGTAATATTGCATTTATATGTAATATCTAATTTTATGTAATATATTAGATGTAATTAAGGTTATTGACCATACAGAGTACATGACTCTATTCAAGATAGCTTAATAACAACTATGGATGATGACTGTCTTGTGAATACTATCTAGATTGAAATTGCCTTATGACCTTGGAATAATTTCTAAAACTATTTCAAATTAGCTAAGGTCTCTTCATTCAAGGTAGCTTAAATAACCACTATGGATGATGACTTTCTTGTGAATACTATCTAGATTGAAATTGCCTTATGACCTTGGAATAATTTCTAAAACTATTTCAAATTAGCTAAGATCTCTTCTTCTTTGGAAAATCGTAAATGATTTAAGACCTAATTTACTTCCTTATAAACCACCAACAATAATAATAATAATAATCCAATTTTAAGGTCACAATCAAGTGAGACACCAAATTGGTGTATGAGACTTCTTTTGTGGAACAAGGGGTCCACCTCTGCCCAACAACGATTTCACACAAAAGATCCACCTCCAGGCAACACTATTTCACTTCTATAAAACTGTACATACTCTATCCCTTTAATTTTGAACCTATAACTTTTTAGATAATAAAATTTTAATAATAATAAAAATTAACTTGAATATAAAAAACCAATAATCACGTATTGGATCATATTTAAGCATGGTAGGATAATTTTTGTTCCCACGCAAGGAAGAAAGAAAGATATATAAAAGTGCCAAAATGACCAAAATCATCCTTACAAAAGTCAAAAGAGCACGGACTATAGAGTTCATTTTATTGAGTGATATGTCTGAGGTCAAAATTTGATAAATTGATTTGCAGTGTTTTACTCCGGAGTTCCTTCCATCTCTTCGGGCTCCGTTATTAATAGATCGATTTGCTGTGTTTGATTCTGGAATTCATCTCATCTCTTCAGGCTACCTTCCATCTCCAGGGAAGTCTTGAGATAGTATAAAATTAGGCTAGCCACACAACATGGACGGTGATAGACACAACCCATATAATTCAGACGAGACAGACCAAATCCAAGGCAATTCAGCTCACGCCCAGGTATGCTTCGCAACGCAATTTTATATTTTATTCCAGGGTTAAATTCTGTTAAGCTGTTTTCTGGAGCCAATTGCCTCATAATAGCATAGCGGGATTAAGTAATCGCAGCAACACATGGCTACAGATCAATTGTTGAAATTTCACTCAAATGTATGGTTATCGGATTAAATCCTTGAATTTCTAATTGAATAGGTGATTTTCTTTTGAGATAAATCTGCCGAAGCGGTACATAATAAGTGCAAATTTCCCTTAAACCAAACCCTTTAGCCTTTGGAAAGTTGATTCCATTGAATTTTATATATCACGAGTCTGCCACACTGCAATTTATTTGACAGTTTTAATTTTTGCATAACCTATGCTTATTCTAGTGATCAACATGGTCCAACCAAAGGCCCTGGGTTTACAATTGATATTTTTGGTTACTGGGGCTTGCAAATTTTTGAGGTGCTTAGGAAAAGGTTTGTCCCGCACCCGTTAGACCATGTAAGTTGCATCTTGCCAACTATTATTATTATTTTTTCGGAACTGGAAGACTCAGCGTTCAAACTCATGCCCTTCACGTATTAGGTACCCATATTGTGGCTTGAAACAGGCACCGACTGCCTAGACGTCTTTATTCACACAGATCATTTATAGTGGCCTGGGAATTATCCACATCACAAACAGTAATGCATGTATCGTCTCAGCTAACAGTATGGTTGTACTGAGGGTTTGCAACGGGAGATCAGGGTTCTGAAAATGTGTAGCACATGCTCACATCTGTGCTTAGTTTTCAACAGCTCAGGTTTGTAGGACGAATCTTGAAAGGGGAGGATGAATATCTCATAACATAATTGATGAATGATGACAGGATGATACTAATGATGAATGTGAGAGCCTACATCTAGTTCCAACGGGTGTGGCAGATTGCCACACAGTTTTACTTGCAGTTATATTATGTTATTGCTAATGAGGCTTCTTGTGAGAATTTTATCGGAAAAAAACAGTGATCCAGCTGGCATGTGAAGTACATGTGCAGTACTGTTCAAATCTAGGCTGACTAAAAAATAAATAGGTCAGGAAAGGTATAACTATATGTAATAACTATACATAAGTATATGTTACATAAGGAAGGGAGTAAGAGTCAGAATGGAAGAATCCGGGGTTCAGACAGCATGTCGAGTCTCTGATGCACAGGTGTCAGAGAGATCTTATGAACCAATTTTAGTAATTAACGGAAGGACTATGGTTGCATGAATGTAAGTTTTATGTTGGAAATTTGATCATAATTGAATATTTAGGTCATGAATTGTATTCATACTTTTGATTTTAAATATTTTTCTTTTGTTTTCTCATGTAATAAATTCCGTCAACTCACAATAGGAAATTTATTTGTAAGTAAGATAAGTTTTTAAGTAAATTCCCTAAGCTGTAAAACTTGAATAAATTTTTTATTCTATAAATAATTAACCTATAATTATTATTGACTGGGTACAATCCTTAATCTGTGCCGTCTCTTCACCTCTCCTTATAAGTTGCATACATGCATATGCATATGTACACTGTTAAATCATCCATTGTAATATTTATTGTTTCATTACTTTTATGTGTAAACATTGATGGATGATGCAGTAGTATCATATCTAGTGGTATCGGAGTGAAAATTGCTTTTCCTAGCCTGTGGCTATTTCCACTTACATTATCTGGTCTGTGGCCATTCTCCTGTCTGGCTGGTAGCCTGGTAGCTAGAAATCATGAGCAGTAAGATAAAACTAAAACCTTATCATGAAAAATACTGCTTGCTAGTTGGAGGATAGATGGGACATGGTGGGAGATTAAAAAGAAGAGAAGAATAAAACCCCTAAATTTAGACAAAGGATTATTGATAGTTGCTGCCAAAGATTAATCACGGTAGAAAACATAGATGCCTATGGGAAACTAGAAAATTGCAGCTGCCTTTCATCAAACATTTTCAGTGACTCATATCTTCACCTGTTATGATCCAAATTTTATCGGTGGTGAAAACGGCAAGGATAGGCAGAATAGCCAAATTCTCTGCCACTACTAGAGCTGGAAAGGGCTTAAAAGATTTAATAGCTACCTGCAACAACATGCAATCAAACTTATCAAAATGGGAACTGGCTGAGGGTTACACCAGGATTGGACTGGACTCAAAATGGTTGGAAAACTAGGTTGAACCGGTTGACTAAAAAATTTAAACTGCACAATTATGCAAATTTAAATTAAAAAGTATATTCATGCACATCAACGTAGATCCAAACCATTAGACACCAAACATGTAAAGTTTGTCCATGTATATAGCATGTAATGGTGAATATTGTTGGAATTATTAGTATAAACTGCACATATGGTCCTGCTTCATGTATCATTATGTATTAAAGTATTTGTAATTATGGGTAAGGCTATGTTCTCTATTCTGGTATTTTATTACTAGGTGTGGTTAAGGGAAACCTAGTCCACTTGATATGTATGCTCAATAACTCTCTTGGAGTGTGTGCCCTTGTTATGTGGGCCTATAAACCCCTCTTTGGAGGATACCTCACTTAAGTTGTGTATAAAATTACAACTCAAGCTCTCATATTTATCATCTCATCTTGTGATCTTCTTGATCTAATATATAAAGTGTTAATAAGCATAAGGGCACTTACCTTTGGGGATATTTTTATATGTTTGGCATTTTCTCTGGGGCACGCTTATGTATTTTGTTTTTAGGTCACTTGTGCCTGGCTTTTGCACTCTAGACCTATCTTTTTGTTGTGGCATTGTGTGGAGGCTATTTTAGAATTTGCATGAGATTTGGTTCTATATTGATTCTTCTGTTGATCCTTATAAATCTCAACATGGTATTAGAGTGAGTGTGAACCTTATTCTCTCATTTCTCTTGGCTGATCCGAAAATTGTTGGCTAGGCATCATATATTATGTCACAAAACTAAGGTTTTCTTAGATCATCATTTTCTAGGTTTTTTTGTTTTGTTTTGTTTTTTTTTGGTCACTAGGGGTTTAGGAAGTATAGACACTAACTTTTTTTTCAGTTCTTATAAAGGTATTGTAGCAACTTATGGATTTATCTTATAGTGCACATGTGGTTTTGTACTCTACATATTGGTTCTCCTCTCCATAGGAATGGATTGTTGACTTTGGAGCCACTAGGCATTTCCACATTACCATAGTGACGAGAAAGTGATTAATGATGATGACTCAACTTTGCGTGTTTCAAGATGTGGTGATGTTCTTTTTGAAACTGCCAAAGGTGATGGAAGTCCTTAACATTCTAGAAGAAGAGCCCAAACTTCTCCCAATACGATGTCACTCATGCCAATAAAAAGGTGGGATTTTGGCTAGATCGATGGGTGATAAAAGACATTGATGATGGTTTTAAGTGGTTGCCTTTGGATGTTGTGATGAATTGCCATATGTACTAGTTGGGGAAATCTAGTTCTTCTTC
Source organism: Pinus tabuliformis (assembly GCA_031772625.1). Taxonomy (NCBI): domain Eukaryota; kingdom Viridiplantae; phylum Streptophyta; class Pinopsida; order Pinales; family Pinaceae; genus Pinus; species Pinus tabuliformis. Next base: position 1,323,489,372 of record CM062819.1, on the reverse strand, counting down.
AACATAGAATCCTAGTTCTCTTTCAACGCAGAAATTATTTATTGTTATGGTCGCTAATGCTAAGAACACTAGCAAATTGTGGCATCAACATTTGGGTCATATAAACTTTGGGTCCTTGTGACATATGAGTCACTTGCATACAACTAAAGGTCTTTCATAGATTGAACCACCTATTAGTGTTTATGAAAGATGTATATTGTCAAGACATCATCAAGTGTCCTTTCTTAAAGCGAGACATACATATCAACCTCTTGTAGTGGTTCATAGTGACATTTGTAGGCCTATGACCACTCAATCTCCTTGGGGGGCTAGGTGCTTCCTTTCTTTTACTGATGATTTTTCCTATCTTACTTGGATATATATTATGTAATCCAAGGATGATGTTTTGAGAAATTCAAGGATTTCAAACTATCAGTGGAGAATCAAGATGAGACGAAGATCAATTGCCTCTTGATTGGGCATGGAGAAGTTGATATCGATAGCACTGTTGAAAATGTAGCGTTTAAAGTCTTCTACCTTGTGTCTTAGCCAGTGAAGACCTCGAGTTAGTCTTTCTCTAGCATGAGTGCGAGCTCATGAGATAGCCTTAAGTTACAATGAGTTTATTCCAGTTTATTGGAATGATCATCTAGATTGCATGCGTAGAGTTGGAGCTTCAGTTATGTGGAGTCTTTTTTAGTTTGACTACAAAACGAGGTGGCAGTTACAAGTTCAGTTAGAATGAGTTAGTCTTCAGTGTTGATTGGAGAGAAAATGAGTTAAGACTCCAAGTGCTGATTGGAGAGAGAACTAGTAGAGCTCTCAGTTAACTAGTAATCACAACTCGACTTTGAAAATTGAACTGGGCCTTCCTTGCATGCTTGAATTGGGTCTATAAAGAGGAGGACGAAGGCATAGGATCATCATAAGTTTGTGAGATCATTCTTTGTGTGTGCGCGTAGAATTGAGGTGATTGTGCCCTAAGAAATATGAGATCACAAGTGTGCAAGGAAATAGGGGGTTTGCACTATAGGAAATAGGAGGATTTGTGCAAGGAAATAGGGGTTGCTTGTGCGCAAGGAAAGAGGAGGAAGGATCAGGGATTGCAAGGGCAAATCAAGGATATTCAATAGGAGAACAATTGTGTTCTCAGAGATAGATTGCTAGCTGCAAGAAGCAACGTGAATTGTAATAGATCCAATTGCTCAAGAACAATCAATAAAATACCACAACAAAGAAAGAAGGTTTTCCCTTTTGGGTTTCCTGGGTAAACAAGCGTGTCAGTTTGTGTTTTTATCTCTTGATTATTTTCCATTGCTTATAAATTATTAGGAAGCTTTGTATCTTGGTGAAAGTAAATTTGGTTTCAGTTTTTAGTTGCCTTGTTTTCAGTAATTCATCTAAGTAGTTGCAGAGTTTCAAGGAAAATTAACATGGTATCAGAGCAAAGATCAACATAAAGACCAACACCAAATTGTTTAGTAAGTGAAGAGCGCAGTTTAAGCAAGATGCTTGCGCTAGAGTTTTGAAGATTAGGTTTTGGATAGCAGGATGGTGTTCCAAGGACTAAGGGTAGATCACTGTTTAGAGGGAGCCTCAAACTTCTACTCATGGAAGGAGTGGATCTTAGTGGTGTTGGAAGATAATGGGGTGCTAGAATTTGTGGTGAATCAAATAAATCCAACTTGAGATGCCCAACAATTGATCTAGCATAATAAGAATGACACCAAGTCTAGGAGGATCATTCTTGAGGGGGTCAAAGACCATATTATCCCTCATCTCCATGGGAAGAAGATAACATATGAGATGTGGATTGCCGTCTTAGATTTGTATCAGGGTTCCAGTGATGCCATGAAGCTTCTTCTTAAGGACGAGCTAAGAAATATATGGATGAGCAAAGGAGAGCCCATCATCATGTATCTTTCCAAGTTCATCAAGGTTCAGGATGAGCTAGCGAGATTGTTCCTAATAGTGATCTTGTGAGTCTTGCCATTCTGGGACTGTTGCTACACAAACTAGCAAGCCTTGTAAAGAGGCAAAAGCTAGAGGGCACAATAACACCTTGGGACAGAGGCCCATTGTCACCATAGCCTAAGTCCCCTTCTCTTCTCGAATTCTCACCGATAGGAGGAGTCCTAGTATTCCTCACTTGCGATAGATATGTCTATGATATGCTTGGATTGAGGCAATATGGCTCATTCAAAGGAAAGGTTCAATAATAGTGTGAGATTTGGGAGAAGCTAGTAAGACTTTCCACGAAAACCCCCTTGAAAGGAAGGCTACATGAGACCTAGGTTTGGTATATTTAGCTATAAATGAGTTCATCCAAGGTCAAAGGAAAACAAGAGAAAAGGCGGTTAATGGTCTACTCCAATGAGTACTAAAGCAAATGCCTTGAAGAAATCCCCAAGTTGAAGGATTAGCTTATAGGGTTCCCACTTGGTGTGAAGGCTAGGGCATCAAATTTCCCTAGATTCCACTGTAGGAAATCCACCAAAACTTGAGGATCACTGGAGCAGACACTAAGGAATAGTTATGTCCAGACAAAATTCAAAACGCACTTCTCTAATGAATTTCGCACCAAGCCCTAGAGAGGCCTCCTTATCTTTAAAGGGACGAGGAAAAGAAGGTGAAAAGGAGGTGAAAAGAAAGATGATTTATCAATTTTGAGAGTGATCACCAAGGATTTAAGACCAGTGCATAGCAATTGGGAGAATTGGAGTCAAAGATAACCTTGATTTGGTAATTTGCTCTTCAAGGAGACCTAGAAGAAAATTTTCTACCCTTCATGGAAGCAACAACAAAACAACCTCTAGATATTTATGCTTCGATTGCAATCATTAATGGAGTTTCAAGGATGCATATGCAAAGAATCCCCTAGGAACATTCATTATTTCATTATCTATGAGTAACACATGCAAAATTTCCCAATAGTTTCAATGCTTTAAACAATATTTCATCAATTACGGCACATTAACAACCATGAAACAATATTCCATGCATTAGACATTAATAAAAATCGGAAATATAACGTTAAATAACACTTACAAGACAATGAAGAACATATCCATCCATCAACTTGCCAAAAGGAAGCTCCAAGAGAGATAGCGTAGTTAACCAAACATCAAAATTCATCCACTAATTGCAGGTTCGAAATTCTCAAGAAGAGATATCAAAAATCCAAAGTGTGATGATAGGGAGAGACTAGCTCTCCAAAATATGAAAAATGAAGACGCTCCAATGCCTAAAATGTCAAGTAACCCACCCATGGTTACAAGCCAATCATGATAGCTCAAAATTAAAATCGAATTTGCCCTCTTAAGCCCATGCAAGGCTGACGTGGACCTAGAGGGGTAGCGTTGAGGCCTCATGTGCTAAGGATGAGAGTGAGGGCCTCAAAAATGACAATAAAGATGGGGATGCCCTCCATATGTTGCAAAACATCTCGAAACCCCTATTTGGGCTTTGTGGGCTCCAAATGGGTCTCATGGGTCTCCAAGTGGCTCAAGATCAAGTCAATGCTCCATCAATTAGGGCTAGAGGATGACACATGCCCTCCCATGTCTCCCTAGGAAAGACATAACCTCCTGTGGGCCCTGGATCAACTGCGAAGTGTCTGGTTCAATGTGTAGTCGGTTGGGCAACGTGGTCCAAATGCATCATCATATTTGAATAACTGGGGTATGCACAAGCAAGTGGTGGTGCTGAGGAAGCCCATGGTGTGGCAATCAATGCTTTGCATGAATGGAGGCCCATGGCTCTCAACCCTCACCCTACAAATGCCACTGTGATGCTCTGGAGGGCTAGGATCCCGTATAGGGAGGCCAAGTCCAAGATGAAAAACCCACCTGCAATCTTGTATAAGATCCAATGTGTCTCCTCACCTTCCAATACAATGATTCATTAGTGCAACAGAGTAAATAAGCTTGCAAATCAAGGGCATAAGTGGACACTTCATAGGGGGTTTTCCTTTCAAATTTGGGGCTTTAGAAATGTCCTGGTGTTACCTTCCTCGACAAGAGAGGTTAATGAAGGACCCTATTAGGTGGTTTCAACCTCTAACGGAATGACAGGTCCAAGGTACACCCTACAAATGGAAAGTGGCATGTGAAATGATGATGTAACAGAGTGGGGACATAGGGAAGGCTCCTAGCCACATGCCATGTTATAGGGGTAGCTATGGGGAAGGAGGCCCACACCTTGGGTGTATGAATGTAAGGAGCGAGCAATCGTGGTACATGAGTTATCCCAACCTTTGTTTTTCCACCCTTCTTCATTTGCCTTTTGCCTTTTATTAATTTTTCTTCATTTTACTGCTCAGGGCTCAAGGGAATGAGAGCATGGTGTGTAAGATATATCAGTGATTACCCCCTTAATGTGGGGCGGTTCATTGCCCACCATGGGTTGGGACATTCATGGGTTCCTTAATGATGCAGTGGGCATTCATAGGGGCCCTAGGAACTAGGGTGATGGCCATAATGATAAGGGGTAGAGCTCATGTTGGGCTTTTACGCACATGCTAAATTTTATTGTCCCGACCATCTTTTTCATTTTGTGGTACATTTCCTGTTGTATGTGGCCATATAATGCTTTTATCTTTCTTTTTAGCTGCACCAACCTTCAAGGCATTAGTCTAGGCTTGACCCTAGGTGTGGACTAGGGGAAGGGGGGGCTAACTGTTAAAATTGGCAACTAGGGCCAAATTCCATGTGGGTCATCTTATTTATGGCAGCTGATATTTTTCCTTGATTCCTCTCGTCGAGAGGTGTAGGATTGATCTAACAATCATCCCATTCCGACAAGTATTTATGGAGATATGAATTTATTTGTAATTACTTGACAAATTGTCAAGGTCGGCCAGCAGCTAAATGTGTGGCACACATGTTCAACATCTCATATAAATACAAGATAGGTGGAGGCATTATTTCACCATCTCATCTCACTCATTCTTCTCTCTCTCTCCTTAGCATTGGGTTAACAAGGAGCAACCAACGTGGGAGAAGAAGGACGCAGCAAGGAGGCAAGGAAGACGCAGTTTGGAGGACGCAGAAGCAGCAGGTCATCTCTTTGACCAGCATTGACCAGCGTGGGCAATTCAGGGCTGCGGTTTTGGTGTGGCTGCCTCTCCTAGGCAGGCCGCAAATTTTGGCACAAAAACTGAGGCATTCTGACCTATGGTTTGACCAGGGTTGACTGCCCTAGTTTGGGGCAGCAAGCTGATTACAGTTGACTGTGTTTTTGGGGTTGTTTGAGGGTTGCTTCTTCTTGCTGTTGGAGGACTAGATGACCGGGAAATTGACCAAATATATTGAAGGTCAATTTCACCTTGTTTGACCAGATTTGACTTTGCTGGTTAGGGTTTACTGCTGCTGTCATAAAATTACAGATTTATGAATTTGTACTATTTCTCTCTGCTGAACTATTGAAGAAAGGGTTTCCCCACATTGGGGTTTGTCCCTAGCTAGCTGCCACATCTTGTGTCTCTTGTCTTGGCTTGTTTTCTGTCAATCTATTAATGTTCTATCTGCACTTTACTTTATTTTTATGTGATTGCTAAACAATGGCTAATAAGAAGAATTGAAGTAAACTGCTCTAAGCTTAGAACACACCATAAATTAACACTAACACCTTGTGGACCCAATGGACAAATGTGGACCCAGATAGGGAAAATGCGAAAAGTGTTTATAATGAGCAAATGGGAGTGAGATATGTGGTATCAGGAAGCAAGACCACACAACCAAAATCAAAGTTTCCCGAGTAGCACCACTCCTAAAGCTCGTAGCCAATAAAGGAGATCCCACGGGACTAGGATACGGGATTAACCCCCCAGCGGAGATAAGGGAACAAGAGTACAACCAAAGCCCTTCATTCTTCCAAGTCACCTAATAATCCATGTCCAAGTGTGCCCAATAAAAACAAGCATAAACACCTAATTACATAATGAAAGATCATACCTTTGGGGTTGGATGGCCCACCTTCAAACATACGATCATGACAGATGAGCAAGGGTACACAATGGCTGGCTTAGGTGGTGGAGAATGGTAGCACATCATAGCTCTAATGAGGCTACAAGGGGTTGTTGGCTGAAGGGTCAAGACAAATCTAGGAGAAAATTTCTCCTATAGGGGTCACCCACTGGTGTAGGTAACATCTGGCTCTAACTGGGACAAGAGCTCTCAGTATAGTGTGGGAACCATGTGCTTGAATGTGGAGGTCATGAGAACACTAGCAGTCTCTTGGGACTGTAGACCTATTACTTGCACATCACAGACAAGTGAATGGGGTAGCATGTGTCGAAGGTGTACTTTGATCGCCCATGCTTTCGTTAAATAATAAAACCAAACAGGAAACAAAATCCAGGAGAGACCTTTTCCTCATTTGGACATCATATCATCACATCTTCTTCTCTCTCTTTGATTGGGTTGTTCAACATTGGAGGCATCTCTCTTTCTTCGCACATGTGGCAACTCTCTCTCTCTACTTCGCATGTGTGGCAAGTGGCCAAGTTTTTTCGGTGAAACAGGTCGCAGATTTCAGGGTGTTGACCAGAGTTGACTTTGGGTGATTTGATCGACCTTGACCTCGATTTTTGTGCCAGAAGTTCGATTTTAGGAGGCCGCATTTATTGGCTCAGAAATCAAGGTGTTTGGGGACAGTTTGACCAACGTTGACTTTAGGTTGATTTCTGTTTTGACCGCAGAAAATTACAACAGACTTTCTCTCTCCTTTGACTGGGTTTTGACCAAAGAATTTGGGCTAACTTTGACTCTCCTGGAAGGCCGAATTGAACTGCTGTTTGGAGGATGTTTTGGGGCATCTTTGACCACCGTTGACTTTCTGGTTAGGGCTGATTTGACTGTTGATTTAGCAAATCTGTTTTGGGCTTATACTTATGATATTTGTACTCTCTCTCTCTCTGCTAAACTATTGAAGAATAATAAGAAGATTTGATCAAAGGGTTTCCCCACATTGGGGTTTGTCCCTAGCATCTGCCACATCTTGAGTCCTCTTGTCTTGGCTTGTCTTCTACATATGATTTTATGTTCTGTCTACATTTACTGTCAATGTTTATAAGTTAATGTGATTACGACTAGATATAATTGGAATTTGTCATTGGGCTGCTAAAGGAACATTGAAGTAAATTGTCTTAAGCATAGAACATACCATTGTTATCTAAAATTAACAGTTTGAAAGCAGTGGTAAGATATATTTTGGTCTTAGGGGCATTAGGTTGGTTTTGATTTTGATTAGTGTTGGTATTCATGTTGATATTTGTGTTATAAACTTCCTCAAATTTGGGGAGTAGGTTAGTTCTAACAGGTGACGGAGTTCTCTACCCAATTTTTGTAGCGGCCCTGGTTCTAGGACGAATTGTGTCTTCAAGTTCTTCACCTCCAAGCAAACTAGGGGTTTTAAGCAGTGGAGTCGCCAGAAGAGGATCTATATTGTCGCAATATAAATCAACTCTTCAAATATTCAAACCAAGAAGGTAGACTTGCTTCCTTCCTGGCAACGACACCAAAAATGTTGCTACACAAACTAGCAGGCCTTGTAAGGAGGCAAAAACTAGAAGGCACAACAACACGTTGGGACAAAGGCCCAATGTCACCACAACCTAAGTCCCCTTCTCTTCTCGGATCTTCACCGACGGGTGGAGTCCCAATATTTCTCACTTGTGATAGATATGTTTATGATATGCTTGGATTGAGGAAAGGTGGCTCATTCAATGGAAAGTTTCAACAATAGTGTGAGCTTTGGGAGAAACGAGTAAGACTATCCACAAAAAACCTCTTGAAAGGAAGGCTAGACGAGACCTAGGGTTGGGATATTTAGCTATAAATGAGTTCATCCAAGGTCAAAGGCAGACAAGAGTAAAGGCCTTTAATGGTCTACTCCAATGAATACTAAAGCAAATGCCTCGAAGAAATCCCCAAGTTGAAGGATTAGCTTCTAGGGTTCCCACTTGGTGTGAAGGCTAGGGCATCTAATTTCCAGAGATTCCGCCGTAGGAAATCCACAAAAACTTGAGGATCACTAGAGGAGACACTAAAGAAAAGTTCTGCCCAGACGAAATTCAAAACACACTTCTCTAATGGATTTTGCACCAAGCCCTAAAGAGGCTTCCTTATCCTTGAAGGGACGAGGAAAAGAAGGTGAAAAGGAGGTGAAAAGAATGATGATTTAAGACCAATGCTTAGCAATTTGGAGAATTGGAGTCAAAGATAACCTTGATAAGGCAACTCGCTCTTCAAGGAGATCTAGAAGATTTTTGCTACCCTTAATGGAAGCAACAACAGAACAACCTCTAGATATTTCTACTTCAATGGCAATAGTTAATGGTGTTGAAGAATGTAACTAGGTTCGGTCTTCATAAATTGTATTTGAGTCATAATGAAATGTATTTATCAAAGGAAAGAAAAATAATTTTTTTATTATCATCAATATGACTTATTCAAGCATGGGTTTCATGCTTGGGTCATCGTGTTTTAGGTCAAAGTCCCCATTGAGGACTTCTAGGATTTATTCTGAGTCATTAGAGTCATTGTCCATCTAAAGAGACCCTTCTTGGGCTTTTGGATCATGTAAAAAGATTAATTATTGAGTCAAATAAGGCATTTGTCACCTCCACACCAAGTCGGCCTCAAACAGGGTAATTTGACCTCACCAGAAGCCTATATATACAAGCAGTTCAAATTCATTTGGAGCACTCACACTCACAAGTTTGATATCTAAGAGAAGAAGAGCAGAAAATGTGCAAAGCTGCTGGAAGAAGGAAGATCGGAGTTTCTGGGTTTGTCTCACTCTCACTCGTGTAGATTTACTGGGATATTTGTTGGGCTAACTGCTGGGTTGAAGTTGTTGATGGATCAAAGTTCTGTTGCTGCTATGTCGAAGTTATTGTTGAAAGGGTTATCATCTACAGAAGGAAGAAAAGGCTGACTTGGTGTGGAGGAAGTCTATGTCTAGGTCAAGAGTCTTCAATCATCTCGTGAAATTATTAAGGAAGAGTTGTTGACTGGGTTTTCCCCTAGATAGGGCTTTTGCCTTGGCTGTCTGCCTACATCTGGTGTCTTTGATCTTTGTGCTATTGTTTTGGTAATTGCTTGATGAACTAAAAGATAAAAGAGGAACATAAGAAAAACATAAGAATATCACAAGTTATCTATATAAAGAAAATCTTTCTGCCTTTTTGATTTTCTAACAAATTGAGTTTCAAGGATGCATATGCAAAGAATCCCCTAGGAACATTCATTCTTTCATTATCTATGAGTAACACATGCAAAATTTCCTAATAGTTTCAATGCTTTAAACAATATTTTGTCAATTAAGGCACATTAACAACCATGAGACAATATTCCATGCATTAGACATTAATAAAATCAGAAATATAGCATTAAATAACACTTACAAGACAATGAAGAACATATTCATCCATGAACATGCCAAAAAGAAGCTCCAAAAGAGATAGCGAAGTTAACCAAACATCAAAATTCATCCAACTTCATCCACTAATTGTAGGTCCGAAATTCTCAAGAAGAGATATCGAAAATCCAAAGTGTGATGATAGGGAGAGACTAACTCTTTCCTATTTATACAAGTGCTAAGAGTTCAAAATATGAAAAATGAAGCCCCTCCAATGCCTAAAATGTCAAGTAACCGACCAATAGTTACAAGTCAATCATGATAGCTCAAAAATAAAATCGAATTAGCCCTCTTAAGCCCACGCAAGGCTGACGTGGATGCCTAGAGGGGCAGCGTTGAGGCCTCATGTGCTAAGGATGAGAGTGAGGGCCTCAAAAATGATGATAAAGAGGGGGATGCCCTCCATATGCTGTAAAACATCTTGAAACCCCTATTTGGGCTCTGTGAGCTCCAAATGGGTCTCCAAGTGGCTCAAGATCACGTCAATGCTCCATTAATGAGGGCTAGAAGATGACACATGCCCTCCCATGTCAACCTAGGAAAGACATAACCTCTTTTGGGCCCTTGATCAACTACCAAGTGTCAGGTGCAATGTGTAGCCGACTAGGCAACGTGGTCCAAGTGCATCATCATCTCTGAATCACTGGGGCATGAGAAAGCAAGTGGTGGTGTTGAAGAAGCCCATGGCGTGGCAATCAATGTAGTGCATGATTGGAGGCCCATGGCTCTCAATGCTCACCCTACAAATGCCATTGTGATCCTCTAGAGGACTTGGATCCTGTATAGGGAGGCCAAGTACAAGATGAAAAACCCACTTGCAATCCTCTATAAGATCCAACTTGTCTCCTCACCTTCCAATACAATGATTCATTAGTGCAATTGAGTAAAAAAGCTTGCAAATGAAGGGCAAAAGTGGACTTTTCATAGGGGGTTTCCCTTCCAAATTTGGGGCTTTAGACATGTCCCGATGTTACCTTCCTCGGTAAGAGAGGTTAATGAAGGACCCTATTAGGTGGTTTCAACCTCTAAGGGAATGACAGGTCCAAGGCACACCCTTCAAATGGCAGGTGGCATGTGAAATGATGATGGAACAAAGTGGGGACATAGGGAAGGCTCCAAGCCACATGCCATGGTGCAAGGGTAGCTATGGTGAAGGAGGCCCACACCTTGGGTGTATGAATGTAAGGAGGGAGCAATCATGGTACATGAGTTATCCTGACCTTTGTTTTTCCACCCTTCTTCATTTTCTTTTGCCTTTATATTGATTTTTCTTCATTTTACTGGTTGGGGCTCAAGGGGATGAGAGGATGATGTGTAAGATATAGTAGTGATTACCCCCTTAAAGTGGGGTGGTTCATCGCCCACCATGGGTTGGGACATTCATGGGTTCCTTAATGATGCAAGGGGCACTCCTAGGAGCCCTAGGAACCAGGGTGATGGCCATAATGATAGGGGGTAGAGCTCATGTTTGGCTTTTGTCCACGTGCTAAATTTTATTGTCCCCACCATCTTTTGCATTTTGTGGTACATTTCCTTTTCTATGTGGCCATATTATAACTATGTCTTTCTTTTTAGCTGCATCAACTTTTGGGGCATTGTTCCAGGCCCGACCCAAGGTGTGGACAAGGGGACAGGGAGGCTAACACCTTGTGGACCCAGTGGACAAATGTAGACCCAAATAGGGAAAATGTGAAAAAGGATTATAATGAGCGGAGGGGAGTGAGATATGTGGTATTGGGAAGCGGGACCACGCAACCAAAATTAGGGTTTCCCAAGTAGCGCTACTCCTAAAGCTCATAGCCAATAAAAGAGATCCTATGGGACTAGGATATAGAATTAACCTCCTAGCCGAGGTAAGAGAACAAGAGTACAACCAAAACTCTTCATTCTTCTAAGTCACCCAATAATCCATGTCCAAGCGTGCCCAAGAAAAACAAGCATAAACACCCAATTACATAATGAAAGATCAAACCTTTGGGGTTTGATGGCCCACCTTCAAACATATGATCATGATAGATGAGCGAGGGTTCACAGGTAGGACATTATAGCTATTAGGTGGTTGCAAGGGGCTCCTGATCGCCGGTTGAAGACAAATCTAGTAGAAAATTTCTCCTATAGGGGTCACCCACTGGTGGTGGGTAACAAGGACTTCATAAGTCTTGGGATAATTTCCAGGATGCAGTCAGTGGCAAAGAGAATATTTGATCTGGATTTAAACAGGAACGCAACAAATTACAGATATAACCATAAATACAAAGATGCAGTAGAAATAACACTTCATTTCATTAATATCAAATACCGAAATATGCTTACAAACAGAATGGAAATAAGACTAGCTCGGGAGATGGTAGCTTATCTCTGAGAAGAGATGTGGCGGCTACATGCCTGTAAACTGTGTTACAATGAGGTTCAAAGGCCTATTTATTATTGAGAAACAATGGAAAACCCTAAACATCCAAAAACCTAACCCTAGGAGATGAAGTGCCAAAACTGTGGGCCTCGTTTGGGTAAATTGGTACATCAACTTCCCGGGGTCAGAAACTTTGGCATACGATCTCTGTTTGGCTATCACAATACCTTGTTTCAAAGATCTCAAAGAGAAGGTTGAAAATGAATTGGGAAGCAAGTTTGGGGTGTGTCTGGTCTCTCTGTTTTCCCTAAAAACGCCGTTTAGGGCCTCAAAATGGCTCTGGAAGTTCAGGACTCGAAAAACTACCAAAATTAGTAAACTGTGCTACAATTAAAGAAACCGAAAAACTGCCAAAATTAGTAAACTGTGCTACAATTAAGGAAACCGAAAAACTGAAAGAGAGTGTTGGGGGTCCAAGTGGAATAGGGAATTGGCCACCAATATCCACCTGGATCATTCCTCCCCCCTTAGGAAGCAATGGTCCCCATTGTGTTGAGTTCCTCCATGAGATGAGGAAACTTCTGCTGAATTTGGTCCCTGGTGAGCCACTTTCCTTGGTGAAGGAGTTGGACTGCTTTGATAACTCGATATAGTTGGATTCTTTGCTATCGGGTGTTCTTGATCTGCGTGTCCATGATCTGATCAGTGGTGGCTTGTTCCATGCAATCTGGATTTAACTTTGTAGGTGTGAGCTATTCTGCAATGTCTGATGTGTTTAGCAATGGTGGGAAGTATGGTCGAAGGTGGTCCACATTAAACATTGGGTGCAGGCCAAGGAATGGGGGAATGTTAAGCTCAAATGCATTGTCTCCCACCGCCTTGGTAATGGTGGAAGGACCATATCGGAGTGGTCTGAGTTTCCGATAGGCTCCGGTAAGATGTTCCTTTTGCAAATGCAACCAGACTTTGTCGCCCACCTAAAACTTGTGTGGCACCCGATGTTGATCATGTCGCTGCTTGTACTTGGCATTTGATTTCTCCCGAATGTCGTGGTCCTGCTGGCGGATATGTTGGATGTGCTCAATGAAGCTGTTTGCCTTATCAGTTTCGGACTGGACACGAGCTGAACCTGCATGAATAGCCGCAAATGGCATGGCCACATCAATGGGACATAGTCGCTGGAATCCCATGCCCACCTGAAAAGCGCTGTGGCCAGTCGAGCTGTGGAGAGCTCGGTTATAGCTGTGCTGGACATAGGGGAGGCTCTCATCCCATGTGTGTGGATGCTTTGAGTTGTACATGTGCAGAATGTGTACGATCATCTTGTTGACGACCTCTGTCTGACCATCAGTTTGGGGATGGAAAGCTGTGGACTTAGTGAGCTTGGTGTCCAGCATCGACCAGAGACTGGACCAAAATGTACTGAGGAACTTGCTGTCCCGATCTAAGATGATAGATTGTGGGATCCCAAAGTGTACCCACACTCGTTCAAAGAAGAGTTTAGCAGTGGCTTCCACTGTGATATTCTTCTTGCAGGCCGCCATAATGGCCATCTTTGAGAATCTGTCGACGACTACAAAAACACAGTCGTTGCCATGCTTAGTAGAAGGAAGGCCTGACATGTAATCCATGGAGATGGATTCCCAAGGTCGACTAGGGGTAGGCAGCGGAGTATAGAGGCCTTGCTTCTTGATGGTCGGTTTGGCAATGGCGCAGGCAGTGCAGGATCTGATGTACTTCCCGACATCCTGTTGAAGATTCGGCCAATAGAAATACTTTTGCAGTACTGCCACCATTTTCTCGACCCCGAAATGCCCAGCGGCCCGACTATAGTGTGCTTCCCAAATCATCTTGGCACGCTCTCTTGAAGGAACACAAAGGTGTCCCAGGTGGCATAATAGGGCATCCTGGAGGTGAAAATTTGGAACTTGCTGACCCTCCAAGAGCGTCTAGTATGTGTGGCCGAATTCTGGGTCGCTTTTGTAGAGAAGTGGCCAATTAGAAGTCTCATGCCCACAAGAGTTGAGCACGGTGGTTAACGCCATGATCGGTGGTCGGCTGAGGCAATCTGCAACATTATTGGTGCTGCCCTTCTTATACTTGATATTCAAATGGAATTGTTGCAGGTATGTGGACCACTTCTGATGGCGATCATTCTGCAACTTCCCTTGCGTCTGTATGAACTACAGGGGCGGTGGTTTGTGTCGATGATCGTTTCCTTCCCCAAAATGTAATGCTTCCATTGTCGGCAGGCATGTACAATGGAATACATCTCTTTGTCATAAGTGGGATACTTCTGCACTGTGTCTGAAAGTGTTTCACTGTGATATGCCACTGGATGCCCCTGTTGAGTAAGGACTGCCCCAATAGCATAGTCATACGCATCTGTCTCGATCTCAAATCGCTGTTGCAAGTTTGGTAATGTGAGCACTGGTGCAGAGTAGAGGCGATGTTTCAACTCTGTGAATGCCTTCTGTTGAGATTCAGACCAAAAGAATTTTGCTTTCGCTCCTCCCTTGGTGACTTGACTCAAGGGCCAAGTGATATGAGAGAATCCCAACACGAACCTGTGGTAGAAATTGGCAAGACCCAAAAAGCTACGGAGCTTTGTCAAAGTGGTTGGAGCTGGCCAATCCCGGATGACTTGGATCTTGGCTGGATCCACAAGCACCCCCCGTTCATCAATAATGTATCCCAGATACTGAACTTGGGTCAAGCCAAAAATTCATTTCTCCAAATTGGCACATAGCTTGTGTTGCCGCAGTGTTTGGACAACCCGTCGGATGTGGTGGAGGTGCTTTTCCCAACTCTGGTTGAAGATCAGGATGTCATCCAAGTATACCACTACAAATGAGTTGTTGAATGGCCTCAAGATGTCACCCATCAGCCTCATGAAGGTTGCAGGAGCATTCATCACCCGAAAGGCATAACCAACCATTCAAAAAGGCCCTCATTGGCTTTGAAGGCAGCCTTCCACACATCGGAGGGTTCGATTGGTACTTGGTGATATCTTGACTTCAAGTCGATCTTGCTGAAATATTTTGCCCCCTTTAGTTGGTCCAAAAGGTCATCAATCCGTGGGATCGGGTACCTATTCCGGACAGTGATCTTGTTTAGCGCCCGATAGTCAATACAGAGTCTCCAAGTCCCATCCTTCTTCTGTACCAACACGATTGGGCTCCCACAGGGCAATGAACTTGGCCGGATGTGACCTTTCTGCAACAACTCCTGAATCTGCCTCTTGATTTCATCGTTTTCTAGAACAGAGCGCTGATAGATTGGTCCATTGGGCAGCGATGCACCTAGGGTCAGATTGATGGAGTGCTTGACCTGAAAGTGTAGAGGCACCCCTGCGGGGGAGGTGAAGATGTCCTCGTACTCCTTCACGACCTTTTCCATCTGTTGTTTTCGTGCGGAGGGGCCCTGTCTGGAGGTTGTGGCCACCGTCTTCTTTCCCCAAGGGCGTATCATCAGGAAAACAAATTTCCCGGTTTTGGAAATGAGCTTATTGCATTGTTTTGCAGTAATCAAAGAGATGGTGGTAGGTGGTGCTACCTCTGGTATCCTGTACAACTTATTTCCCAAAGTAACAATAACAGCACGAGGCCTTGACTCATACACAGAATGTCGCTTCCATAAGTATGGTTGGCCTAATAATACATCACAAACATCAAGGGGAGCAACGTCACATAATACCTCATCCGTGAAGGGCTTGATGCTGTATGGAAAGCGACACAAGTTGGCTCATGCGAAGATCCCGTCCTTGGTGAAGCCACCCGATAGTGTATGGTTGTGGATGTGCTATGGTCAGTAAGCCCAACCGCTTCACGACCTCTGCCGAAATGAGATTCTTTTGGCTCCCGTTGTCGACAATGAACTGTAGCGGGGAACCCTTTACCCACATCTGGGAGTGGAAGAGGCGCTCCTCCTCCTCTAGATCTTCAGGTTCCTCCTTCTGGATCTTTGTGGTGTCAACGGTGGTGTTGGGCTTCGCATCGATAATCTGCTTCCCTTTCTTATTCCCCTTGTCGGGTTCTGAATCAGAGTCGAAACATGTATCTGATTCCGAAGCCTTTAGCTTGACCACCAGTGACAGCTTGGCCCAACACTCACTTGTGTTGTGAGTGGAGCTCTTATGGAACTCACACCACTTTCCCGTGTCCTTCGGCTTCGTGGTGTTGTTCTTTGCTTGCGGCTTTGGCAAGTTGTCCTGGGCCACCCCGCCTTGGCTTTGTCCTTTGTTCTGCGGTTTGGGGGTACCTTTCCCTTGCTTTGGATTCGCAGATCCAAAGTCTCGCTTCTTCTGTTTAAACTTTTGCTCGATCTTGATGGCATATCGGTATGTTGTGTCGAGCGAGGAGATGTTCAGGAACTCCATCTCATCCTGGATGTACCTGTGTAGGCAGCCACGGTACTTGAGAACCAAATGGTTCTCAGAATCCTTGATACCCAACTTCGTGCGAAGGGTATGAAAAACATTGGTAAACTTTGGTACATCTTGGTCCCTTCCCTGTCGCAGCGTTGTCCACTTTATGTATTTATCCTCATAGCTCTCGACAGGGTAGTACTGCTCCTTGATGGCATCCCGAAACGAGTTCCAAGTGGGTGCGACTGAAAACAGTGAGTTCGTACTTTCATCCTTTTGCTCATAGTAGGTTTCCCACCAGTCCTTGACGTGGGGGGTTGCTTTGAGAAGTGCAAAAGTGATCTTTTCCCAGCGAGAAAAATCATGAACGGAAAAATATCGTTCTAGCAGATTTAACCATTTATCTACAGTGTCTGCATCTATCTAACCCTCAAATATGGGAATGTCAAAGTTAACTTGTACCTTAAAGGGTGTGGCGCTTCTAGAGTAGTTGCCGGAAGTAGATGCGTCGCCCTTGGGTAGCCGCTGAAGGATCTAGACAAAATTGTCCATCATCGCGTTCCTTTGTCGCTCGAGGGCTTCTTCGAGCAAGATTTTGATAGGATCTCTTGCCCCCTCGTCTTTCTTTTCATCCGTCATGGGAGGCCGTCGAGATTTGTGAGGCTGGTCTTGCAAAGGTTTGACCAGTTCAAGCCCTAACTCCTTATATCCCGACCTCGTTGGGGACATGCAAAGAAAAACAGAGAAAGAGCAGACTGCTCTGATACCACTGATCCGGATTTAAACAAGAACGCAACAAATTACAGATATAACCATAAATACAAAGATGCAGTAGAAATAACACTTCATTTCATTAATATCAAATACTGAAATATGCTTACAAACAGAATGGAAATAAGACTAGCTCGAGCGATGGTAGCTTATCTCTGAGAAGAGATGTGGCGGCTACATGCTTGTGAACTGTTACAATGAGGCTCAAAGGCCTATTTATTATTGAGAAACAATGGAAAACCCTAAACATCCAAAAACCTAACCCTAGGAGATGAAGCGCCAAAACTGTGGGCCCCATTTGGGTAAATTGGTACATCAACTTCCTGGGGTTGTAACTTTGGCATACGATCTCCATTTGGCTATTATAATACCTCGTTTCGAAGATCTCGAAGAGACGGCTGAAAACAAACAAGGACGTTGGTTCAAGGTGTTTCCAGTCTCTCCGTTTTCCCTAAAAACGCCGTTTAGGGCCTCAAAACGGCTCCGGAAGTTCAGGACCTGAAAAGCTGCCAAAATTAGTAAACTGTGCTACAATTAAGGAAACCGAAAAACTGAAAGAGACAGATTTGGGGGTCCAAGTGGAATAGGCAGGTGGCCACCAATATCCACCTCGATCAATATTCCCATTTGGGAAAGGTCGTGGTCAGAATGCGTCCAAGAAGAAATCCGGAGAGGGATGAGAGCTGAAAGATCAACAAAGATAGAGGACAAGGAGAACTTTACCATGGTAGGCAAAGGCAACAAAGCCAAGGGCAAGAAGGGCCAAGGTAAGGCCGAGTCCAGGTAGAAGGGCGAGAAGAAGAAGAAAGATTTGAGCAAGATCAAATTCTTCCATTGCCATGAATTCAGGCACTATGCCACTAAGTGTCCTAATTGGAAGGCGTCTAGTAAGGATCATGTGGATTTATCAAGAGGTAGATGGGTTTTCTTCTCAGTCCGAGAAATATTTTTCATTGATAGATTGCATGGCAAGCTTAGTAGGCAACAACTTATGGTATATTGATTCTGAAGCATGCTTCCACATGATCGGGAACAAGGAGTATCTCAGCCAACTGAAGGAGGACATGCAGCTTCACATTGAGCTAGGAGATGATGGCAAGTACTTGACTAGGGGAGTTGGTACTGTCAACTTTGAGAGGGAGTTTGGTAGCTCTCTTCATCTTAGGCGTGTTCACTTTGTTTTAGTGGCTACCCTAGAGGACAAGGGTTATGATGTCATCTTCAGCAGAAGTAAGGCTTACCTCAAGCACTTAGCTTCTGGACCAGTGAAGCAGATTGCTGTGAGGATGAAGAATCTCTACAGGTTGCAAGATGAGACATATGTAGCCTTGAGCAACAAGGTAGGAAGTGTGTAGAGCAGAGACATGGGAGAACTATAGCACAGGCGCATGGGACACTTACATCATGGGGCACTGGAGATCCTTCATCAGATAGCCACAAGACTACCAACATTCGACCAACATGATGAGTACAAGGGTTACACACTTGGCAAAGTATGTCAAGTCATTTTTCCAGAGCCAAGACAACAAAGCCAAAGGGATTTTGGAGCTAGTACATTCAAACATATGTGGGCCCTTCTCTTCTCCGTCTCTCATGAGACAAAGGTTCTATGTTACTTTCATAGATGATTATTCTCGGAAAACATGGATCTTCTTCATGAAGAAGAGGGGGGGGGGGTTTCTCCAAGTTCATGGAGTATAAGGCCTTGGTGGAAAACCAGACCGGGAAGAAGATCAAAGCATTGAGGAGTGATAATGGCAGGAAATGTCTCCAATGCTTTCAAGGACGCGTGTGTCAAGGAGGGCATTAGTAGAGAGCTTACAACACCCCATAACCCTCAGCAGAATGGGGTGGCTGAGAGGAAGAACTACAACATAGTCGGAGCAGCTAAGGCCATTTTGCATGACCACGGATTGCCTATGTTTTTGTGGGTAGAGGCATGCAACACTACAGTATTTCTACAAAACAAGAGGCCACACAAGGTGCTCGAATGGTTTAGATTGGAGGAGGATTTCACAAGTAAGAAGCTTGATGTTTCTCACTTTCACATCTTTGGCACAAAAGTTTACTACCATGTGGCCAAAGAGAGCAGGAAGAAGCTAGAACCCACAACTGAAAAGGGAATTTTCGTGGGTTACGGTGAGACATTTCATGCATACAAGGTGTACATATGATCACTCAAGAAGACAATTATCAGGCGGGATGTGAAGTTTGAGGAGGACCGAGCTGTGAGGGAGTCCTTAGAGCGAGAGCAAGGGTTGGAGTACTTGAGGAGGAGCTACTTGCTCCCAAGAAGGAGCCTCAACTGGGATCACAAATTGAGTCTCAGCTTGGTGGCAAAAGGGCTCCACAACAGGATGACTAGGAGTCAACAAAGGACGAGGAGGAGAGACCAGGATGAGTGGAGGCAGCCGCTCAGTTAGTGACTCCCAGCACAGGGAGGAAGAGAGCCAAGTGAGCTGAGAGGTTGATACAGGAGGCCCAAGAGCGAGTTTAGACTCCTAGCTCTATGTTCAAGCAGAGCAAGCAACCACAGAGGTACACCAGATATATGGCATTGATGACCGAGTTGTTGGATACAAAGCCTTCTTGTTATGAGGAGGCAACCTCTTAGCAGGTTTGGCAGGATGCCATGGTGGAGGAATATTCCTCCATCACGAAGAACGATGTCTAGGAGATTGTGCCACGACCAAATGGAAAATCAATATTAGGTTCATGTTGGGTGTACAAGGTGAAGCATGGAGCAGATGGGAGTGTGGAGAAGTACAAGGCCAGGTTTGTGGCCAAGGGCTTCTCACAGGTTGAGGGCATCGACTATGATGAGATGTTCGCTCCAATGGCATGTTATTCATCCATTAGGATGATTCTAGCACTTGCAGCACAGATGGGGTGGAAGATCCGCCAAATGGATGTGAAGACAACATTTCTCAACGACATGGTTGAGGAAAATATTTATATGGAGCAGCCATAGGGGTTTGGAACTTTCAACAAATACATTGATGTCTGTTTGTTGAAGAGATCTCTTTACGGGCTCAAACAAACTCTGAGAACATGGTACACTCGCATTGCTAGCTACCTTCAAGGATTAGGCTTCACTAAGAGAGGCAGATGCCAACCTGTACTACATCACGGTTGGAGGGCTTCCGCTCATTTTAGTGCTCTATGTTGACGATCTTATCTTGATTGGAGCAGACAACTTGATTCAAGATTGCAAGGCATATCTTGCAAGAGAGTTTGAGATGAAGGATATATGGCTTATGCACTATTTCCTCGGGCTAGAGGTATGGCAGGGTGATGGGGAAATCTTCTTGGGGCAAGGGAAGTACACTACAAAGATCCTCTGGAGGTTTCATATGCAGGATTGCAAGCCCATGACCACGCCTCTAGTCACAAACTAGAGGAACGTGGATGCTAGCAGAGCAGAGCGAGTAGATGCTACATTGTACAGGTAGCTCGTCAGGTCGTTGATGTACTTAGGCAACACACAACCTGATATTTGTTTTGCAGTGAACTAGTTGAGTCAGTTCATGATGGAGCTGACTAGAGTTCACTAGGGTGTTGCGAAACATTTTTGAGGTATCTTAGAGGCACAACAGATTATGGATTATGGCACAGACAGGTTGATGGAGTGATGTTGGAGGGCTTCACAGATGCAGATTGGGTAGGGAACTCCACAAATTGGAAGAGTACTTCAGGTTGTGTCTTTAGCATTGGGTCAACCACTGTTTCTTGGTTTAGCAGGAAGCAAAGATTAGTTGCACTCAGTTCAACAGAGGCCGATGCCAGTGTGGTAGCATTTGAAGCTATCTGGATGAGGAAGTTGCTTGTGAGACTTTTAAGGCAGGGAATGGAGCCCACTGTGATACACCGCGACAATCAGAGTTGCGTTAAGATCTCTGAGAATCTAGTGTTTCATGACCACTCCAAGCATATCGAGATAAGGTATCATCGTCTAAGTGATTGTGTACAGAAAGGGATAGTGAAGCTACTGTACATTCCAACAGAGGAGCAGACAACATATGTCTTGAACAAGGCATTGGCAAGCAACAATTTCGTCTATTTCAAAGATAAGTTAGGAGTTGTACAAAATCCCTTCCTTGCTAAGAGGGAGTGTTGAAAAAATGAAGTGTTGAGGGTCTTCTGGCTTGTGCCTTAGCCAGTGAAGACCTCGAGTTATTCTTTCTCTAGCATGAGATAGACTTCAGTTACGATGAGTTTTTTTTCTAGTTTACTGGAATGATCATCTAGATTGCATGCGTAGAGTTGGAGCTTCAGTTACGTGGAGTCTTCTTCAGTTTGACTACAAAACGAGGTGGCAGTTACAAGTTCAGTTAGAACGAGTTAGTCTTCAGTGTTGATTGGAGAGAGAACGAGTTAAGACTCCAAGCGTTGATTGGAGAGAGAACTAGTAGAGCTCTCAGTTAACTCTCAATCACAACTTGACTTCTAAAATTGAACTGGGCCTTCCTTGCATTCTCGAATTGGGTCTATAAAGAGGACGAAGGCACAAGATCATCATAAGTTTGTGAGAT
This sequence comes from Pinus tabuliformis, assembly GCA_031772625.1. NCBI lineage: Eukaryota > Viridiplantae > Streptophyta > Pinopsida > Pinales > Pinaceae > Pinus > Pinus tabuliformis. Next base: position 1,323,467,951 of record CM062819.1, on the reverse strand, counting down.
CATTCTTTGTGTGTGTGTGCGCGCGTAGTATTGAGGAGCATGTGCCCTAAGAAATAGGAGATCGCAAGTGCGCAAGGAAATAGGGGATTTGCGCTATAAAATAGGAGCCAGGATTTGTGCAAGGAAACATGGGCTGTTGTTGTGCAAGGAAAGAGGAGCAAGCATTAGGGATTGCAAGGGCAAGTCAAGGATATTCAGCAGGAGAACAAGTGTGTTCTTAGAGACAGATTAGTAGCTGCAAGAAGTAACGTGAATTGTAATAGATCCAATTGCTCAAGAACAATCAATAAAATACCACAACAAAGAAAGCAGGTTTTCCCTTTTGGGTTTCTTGGGTAAACAAGCGTGTCAATTTGTGTGATTGTGTTTTTATCTCTCGATTATTTTCTGTTGCTTATAAATTGTTAAGAAACTCTGTATCTTGGTGAAAGTAAATTTGGTTTCAGTTTTCAGTTGCCTTGTTTTCAGTAATTCATCTAAGTAGTTGCAGAGTTTCAAGGAAAATTAACAAGTACTTTCCAAACATTTCTCAAGGACCACGAGATATCTTGGTAGGAGACTCTTTCACATGAAGACAAAGTAGCTATCCAAAAGAATAAAGTTGTTATAGAAATGACTTGATGTATGGGCTGATGCAAGAAAATGGAACCTAAATCTTGGGGAGAAGCAATTTCCTGTGTAGCTCACCTCACCAACTGGATTCCCACTCATGCAATTGATGCATGGTCTCATATGGATATGGTATGGCTCTAAACCATCAATTTAGCATTTTATAATTTTTGGATATAATGCACGGGCCCTATTTCCAAGGTGAAGCAAGCCAAATTGAAACCCAAAAGTCATTGTCGAATTATCGTAGGTTATAGTGAGAATTTTAAAGGCATATTGTATATATGATCCCTCCACTCATCAAGTGATAGAGCGAAGGGATGTGCTTAATGAAGTCCCTTTCTCACAATTTGTAGGGTCTTTCTCACCGCTTTCTACAAATGTTTTGTATGTAGTTTCTCTCTCCTCCACGACATGATGATGATCCTCCTCCTATGAGTGTTTGCCCAAGCACTCTTTTTATAGTGATGAATTTTGGGTCCAATGGATGGCACATATCTGGAAAAGGCCGGTTCAATACCAAATCTGTCTTTTTTCACAGAACCGGCTGGTTTTGTACAATGCAACCAAGGACCATCTAAACACATTTTTTTTTTTAAAGCGAACAATAATTTATGAGTGGGGCAGCCTAATATTCAACCCCAGGGCACTAGTAATGCTACGTAATTAATGGTAATGTTAAATTCTTAAAGTAAAAGGATTCCTTTTACTTAAATTTTTAACAATCACCATTAATTGACTAAGGGTGTTTGCAAGTGGTTCTGACCTCATTGGATTTCGTATGGAGAAGGTGGAATTATAGAATCCATTCAAAATCCAGCAGACTTGACAGTTTTTAGGATTTCAGGATTGGGGGGATTGCAACGTTTCCATTAGAATCTGTCATTTATGAAGGTATGGAACTAGCATTTATTCAAAAGCACCAAGCCCTCTATGTACCTTGATATTAGTGGCATTGATTGTTCAACTCCTCTATCTTTACCCTAGTAAAAATGTACACATCACTCAAACAAGATCTCGATTTGACATGTGAAGCTTTTTATATCTTATTTTAATGCTCTGAGGCTGAAATTGATGATGAGGATCCCAATATAGATAATGATTTTGATGATATGTAGGTATTTGTTGTAGCATGATTGTTTTTGACACTAGAGGCCATCTAAAGTCTCTTTGTTGATGTATTTCTGGTTCAGAGATGTATTGCACTAAGTGCTATTTTGGTTATATGCGCACTTGCCATATATATGAGAACTTTTGCATATTTGTGTATAAATGGTTTGGATTCATATGGATGCACCAGAATATATATGTTTTTCTTTAAATATGAATATTTTATGTATTTTTTGGTCGACTAGTTTTTTGTCCGGTTTTAGTTGGGTTCCCAGTTTTGGGGTTGACCAGTTTGATGACTGGTTCGGTTCTGATAACATTGGGGGAGACCATCATCGTTGAGGGAGTTATATGCACTAGAGAAAATACATATGAAGAAATGCGACCTGATGACCAAGATTGACAAGTTGATGAGATCAGAACAATGCCGAGAACAAAAATTGAAGTCTCCTATATGTGTGACCAACATAGAATAAGGTCTATGAGCCATAAACAAAGAGTATGAGCGTTTGCATCAAAGGTTTTGAAGGAGATAATTGAAGTCAGATGTCATTACTAGGCACATGAATCCTAACTGTTAGTGGAGACAAAAGCAGCAAGTCAACATCGTAATAGATAGCTTTACACCAGTGTCTCCATACACAGCTGCAATTTTTTTTTGAAGAACCCAGATCAAGGATAGATAAAGCCGAATATTTCATAAAGTCCCTTCAATGACCACACAGACATAGATAAAGTGCATCCACACCAACAGAAGGGGAGACAACAATCTTGGTAATTTACTAACAGAAGAGGAGAAAAAATGCATTCGATCAGGAGATACCCTGACGTGACAGAGATTCAACCTGCTGAGGTGCAATACACACAACAAATCGACCAGTGTGTTGAAATAATTTGCAGACAATGAAAGCAATATAGAGAGATAGATACAAAAGTCAATTTGTACCCCATCATACTTTCAAACAGAGTTTCTGGTAGTTTCAAAGATAGAAAAATCTTGTCAAATTCGCATACTTGAAACCTGTGTCAGAGCCCCGTTGAAGAACAAATCTGTGTTTTTTTCCTAAGACCACTATAAGCAATCATATGTAAGAAATTGTTCAATATACAATTTTCCTTTTGAAGATTTATAGGGAAAAAATTCAGATTATTATTCTGATATTGGCAGTCCAGTAGAGAGAATTTGTTTTTGCATATGGAAAGACATGCTATTAGAAAAATTCAACAGAAAGTTTTTTCACATAGGGGAAGTGAAAATGCAAGTGCATTTAATGAACATTAATGTATGGGGTATTTATTGGAATTGAAACAAAAACCCACATAGTGGGGAAATTAGCAGAGTCTACAATTAGAGATGACCAAGAACATGTCAGATATTCAACTCCACCATCTGGATTTGACAAAATCCTGGAAGTATGGGTGCAGTTGATCAAACTCTGCTGAAAAAAGAAAAAGAAAAAGAAAGAGATCTTGTAATAAAAAATTTATGCAAACTAAAGACTTGTTTGCTTAAAAAATGGGTAAGGATGAATCTATGTCCAACCATATTAATGTGTTCCAGGCATTATTACAACAAACAGATAGAAGCAGGTGCCAAAATAGAAGTGGACGGGGTCAAGGCTATTTTATTTTTATATTAAAAGCACAAGGTTATGTACAATGGATTTCATAGCCTCTTCCAGAGAGCAACTCAAGTAGGAATAAAAGCGGAGTATGCTGTGCAATCAAAAAATTGAGCATCTTTGATCAACAAAGCTCCTTTCACTAAAAGCTGATGATGAACCTCTTCTTTCCACAAAGAACTCAAAATAGACAAGGAGCTAACATCCTGGTTGAAAAGTGATTATATAGAGTTTCCACAACACAAATAACATTGCAGCCCATAGGCAATGCCAAAGTTTGGAATGCCTTAGATGGAACCCCTTGGTAAATGGCATGATGGAATCCCTTGGTAAATGACAAGTCAAGCAAAAATCCTTAGCTTATAAGAAAGTTGCACAGTCCAAACTCTGTGAAGACATCGCAGTGAATGCTCCTCCAAGTTCTTAGAGACCCATCAAGTATTAAGAATTGGAAATAGAGAACATTTGGGATGAAGAGTTGAGTACAAACGGCAGGAAACATACTAAAGTGGATGACCAAAACTCCACCCGTAATCCCTCTGAAAGGTCCTAGGCATATCGATGTTCATCTTTAATGACTTGGATTCTAGAATGAGGGTATGCAACCCCATGCTCTAGGGACATTTAGTAGTAAGAAGTCCATACTTCTGAGCAAAGGGCCTCCACTCCTAGGATCTATGCAAGTAAAATAACTATTAAATATTAAGAAGTTGCCTCCATAGCTACCATTCCATTGTGACACTGCTGCTTTGGGGAAGAAAGACAGAGTTTGAACAGATTTAGCAGCTGGTTGCACTGCTAGTTTAACATCTGCTGCCAATTGGGTATTAACTGAAGCCACCAAAACAACCACCATGGAGACACAACTGCCAAACTGTGATTTAAACCTCAACTGCCATTTTATGGTAGAATGCAATTCGCCCCTTTGGAACTATTGGGCACACGTTTCAGTAGGATATTAGGTGTGGTCAATCCAAGGAGAGTATTGGTTCGGTGGTTTTTGCCAGAATCTTGTAAATTGAACTACAATCATCGTTGCACTAAATTAAGTCTTCATCTTGGAAATAGTCATCTCAACCTATAGAATGTGTCTTGGTGTCTATGTGGAAGGTGAAAGTTTCAAATGTATTCCATTAGAAATTGATTATTTCAGTGTTTGTTCCATTTGTCAATCCTGCCATCATTCAGTCAAGAATGCACTGGGGACAAATGAGTGCTAAAACCTTGTCGACAATCACGTGAATACAAATTTTATGGGAGGAAGAATCTACTGAAATTCTACTATAAAGATCAATTCGGTAGGTCAATGTCTTGGAGTATATGCTTCTCAGTGAAAAATATTGGCTTGGTTTGACGCTGCCAATATTAATTTCAAAGAGTCACAAACCAAATCAAAAGTAATTACCTTAGAGAATTATAAGGAAGGTTAAGAGAGTTAAAAGTATATAGAGTTGAAGAAGGTCTGTATGTTACGTAGTTATGATATATATGAAAGTGATTGAAGATCAAAATTAAGTTATTCATTTGTGAACCTCTAGTCCAACAGAAAAGTTGCCTGATGCATTAAAATAATTCAAAAAAATATAAGTGGAGAAGTGGGTCCTTTGTACATCCTACACTCTCTTGATATTAAAAGTACCATTAAAAGAACACATATAGTAAGCATGGAATCAACGATTAAAAAACTCCAGATAATTTCTGCATGCCTAGACTTTAAAAACTATGTGGCATGAAATGGCACTGAACCTGGTGTACCCATACTGGAAACACCCTGAAATGCCGAAATGCTGCCGGCTGTACTGTATGATGCATTTCAGCCCAAATACGCCCTGTTTTGGTGCAAATCCACTTCTGGTTTTGCTCTTGTGGGCCCACTCAAGTGCCCAAGAAGGGTGCGGGGCCTTTCTATGGCCCTTTTATGAGCTCTAATTCTGCTAAACAAACATCTTGTTCTGTTTTGTTGATGAGGATTATTAAGATATGCAATTGTACTTGTCTTTAGCTCATGTTTTATTTCATTTTTAGCACATATAGAATTATGTATTAAGGCTGATTTTAGATTCTTTGATGTATAGCATCATCTATAAAGGCCAATTTTGGATTTGGGTGGATCACATTTCCAGTTGGACTTGTTTCGAAAAATTCTAGACATTTCCATGTTTTGTGCAGCTTAATTTTAACATGCAAGTTTATCAAACAAGTTAGAAGAATGCATGGGAGAAAAGTACACCTCAATAATGAAATTTATCATTTGAAAAGCATTGTAGCAGAATATCAACAAAATGATCAAATATCATGAATTGAAGATCGCAAAAAGATATTCGATAAGAACTTTGAAAAAAGATGGAGAAATTTCTCACCTAAAAGATTATAGTCAAAAATTACTTGCACAATTCAGGAAGTCAAAGAACACAAAATAGTACAATCATAAATTAGAATGGGAGAATAAGATTTTAAGAAAAATTATCAGAAAAAGATGAAGAAAGTTCGTGTCTAAGGAACCTTAATTAGAGGTTGCTTGAAAAATCAAAAGGCTGTAAGAACCAGAGATCTAAGATATTAAGAATAAATTTGGCAAGTCAAGATATAATGAAGAACTTTCACTCTCAAGGGATCGTACTCAAATCTTACACAAATCAAGAAGCTAAAAAATGATGATAGGTTGCCACAGGGAAAGTTAGAGCAACTTACCAACAGGGAAGCATTGATTAGTAAAGAAACAATGACCAATCCTATTGAAGTAGAGGAGTCTTTAGACGTATAAATCCAAGTAATGGAGGAAGGAAGCAATACAGATCTGATCAACATCACTATCCAATGGGAGTAAGGTTAATTTAGGATGTTAAAGTACAAACAATGGAAAATCCAAGTGTCCTTACTAGTAAAAATTTTGTGATCAACGAGGTGACATAAGTGTGCAAAGAAGACATAGTACCGAGCATGAATTAGGAAAACCCTCCAAGTATGAAAAAGGAAAAAAATCATGCCACATTGGTACCTTATTAACATCCTAGTCACAAGGGTTGATACCTCAAGTGATCCATATATTGATGTTGTTCAGAACAAGGACAATATTGAAACTACATTTCAAAGAATATTATTTCCAGTACAATTTAGTCACAAAATAGAACTTATTTTTGAAATCACAATACGGCAAGATCATTTTGGGAACCCTATAAACACAAAGTTCCACAATGGATCGAATTAGGATGGTCAAACCCTCTCACATTTCAACAATTACGCTCAACTCTTTGAATATCATATTGTTTCATGTCTTTAACCTCCAGAATGAAGCATTATGACAAGTCATTGTAGGCTAGAACGAACATGCCACCTTTTCCATATAATGCTTTGAGGACAAAGCATCTTTGAAGGGATAGGCAATGTAATGAAAATGCACACACACAGATGATGATAATAATAATAATAAATGAAGCGATACATTCTAGTTAAGGGACATGACCTATCAACCATTGTGACTATTATTGTATCATTTTGTATTGTCTAATAATATCTTATTTAATTATTTTTAATATTATTGGTCCTTTAAGGATTTTAATTATTGGTCCTTCTTATGTTGAATATTCCTTAGTAAATAAACCTTGTTCATTTATCTCTGCCTGACCAAGTTTTGAATTTTTGGCTTCTCTCCTTTTTCACAAAAGCTCCGAAGCTGTTAAAAGTTTCAAGAGCTTCTGATTTAATTTTCAAGAACTACACAGACACACTAAGTTTCCTTGAAATATCGTCATAAATGTTAAGAATTTTTTTTGCTCTTGCCAAATGTGTTTTCATTGGACCACAGCCATTTTACATTAAAATGGATCAGCTCTGATACCTGAGGTGCCCTTGTTTTATAGTCTTCAAATTTGATTGGTGCTATTTCCCTGTGAAACTGGTTTGACAAGTTCCTCTCTACTTGAATATCTGGAAAACCGTTTACCATGTTATGCTTGTTCGACAATGTAAGACAAAAGTAAATGAGATTACTGTACTAATTGTGCAACAACTGGGTCCTTGAACTGGCAATGGTCAGAAATACCTACTGTATTTCTGCAACACCTTCAAATTAGTACAGGTGGTTGTTTCACACTCCTCTGCTTTCAAGTGCGTTATTTCTATCTCTAATCAGGCATTTTTTTTTCTTATCAAGGGCAATAACATGATTTTCATTTGCAATTTCACTGATAGCAATTTTTGGTTTAATCCAGGAATTTAAAAACCATTGTTTATGCTCTTTACATTGTCACTTGACTATTTCATTAGTTCATCACCCTTGGATTGCATCTTTTGTTTACCTTCATAACCATGATCAACGAGGTGATGACTGTGGTGAAGATAAAGCTTCGTTTAGGAGTGGTTTTAAGAATTATCTAGGAGCTCAGGAGCATTTGTTAATTATAGCATGGTGACATTTGTCTGAAATATAATAAAAATGGTTAATATGGAGGGATGACAAAAATAAACCCTATCAATGATGTGAAAAGGCATTTGCAGATTATTCATTTTTTTTGTAAGTTTGGAAACAGCGAGGCTACATCACGGTCATGTCCAAGAATAACACCCGAATAAGGCGGGGAATTGAACCAGGACTTAACATCTAGGAGTGCCTTAACAGCGCACTCGATCACCGTCTATCGAAGACCCCATGGACAAATGGGATGCTTATCACCAAGATTGTGCGAGACTTGGTCGAGCATGGACACTCCTTGGGAAGGTTAATTCCCCCAAAGTGACTTCCATCCTTGGCCCTTCTCCATGAGGTTTGAACCTGTGAGCTGGCGGGGACTAAACCCCATGCAAATGTTTGCAGATTATTCATTTTCACTTTTATTGGCGTCAGATCCATTTTACTTCAAAGTAATGGCGATGGATCATGTTGTTTAATAGCTAGCAATCAACAACTTACAATTCTTCGTTTCGATTCACTGCTCTACCAGATATTGCAGTATATACTATCTAGGCTCCAGTGCCATATCATGGGTAAATGGACATTTTCCAATTACCTTGGCATTGGTCACCATAAAATGCTGGAGCTACTTAGTTCCTTTCTTATTGTAGCAGTGGGCTTTCAGTTGTGTTGAGATTAAAAAGAAACAAACAGGATTATCATTCAGGAACATACTATTGTGATTTGTGTGACTATTTAGTTTATAGTGACGACTTCAAGTAGATTCCTAGCTTTATGCTATCCTGTCTGCATAACATTCAGCATATGAGAGGCAGTCCTAGTTGTGATCAATGGGTGAAACAGTGGTGCTGTTTATATTCCTTTAACAATTTTCTTTGGGTGTGATTTCTTTTCAAATATAAGCACCTCTATGCATATATCTGTACTGATTTATTGGATGGTGATCAACACAGATGGAGGTTTCATTATCATCAATAGCGTTTAAGGGATCGGTGTCCCAGGCAATAGTTGCAGCCAAGACTTGGAGGAAGATTCTGCTAGTATATATTGGAGGCATGTTTACTTCCAGCCACACTGAATGTTTTCTTCCTATTTTCAAGGAGTATGCAGTTCAAATTTTTCAATGTCCATGTTACAGATTAGTATCCAAAAAATCTTTTGATATTGTCTTTTTTTTTCTTCTGAATTTTCTCAAATTTATTCTGCAATAACTTGCTAATTTAATATAATGTTTCTGTGATCTGATGCATCTAAATAATAAAACATTATGAATATATGTTGCTTGCATACTCTTAGATGCAGGCTAATTTTGAGCTAATGCAGTTGTTGCAAGCTGCATGGTGTCGTTAGAGGGCAACTAACAACTTTGGCCAAGAATTCATATGATATTTAAGTGTCTTCTTTCCTAGTACAATTACATTACAGGTATCATGCTTGAGATCTTCTATAAAAAGCTTCCACATCTCCCTGCAATTGGGAATAGAATTCAGTATACACAAACTCTGTATGGCTTCACACTTGGATATAAACTTTAAAGTGAGGTGCTATGCTGTATTTTGAAAAACTGTTTATTTATTAATTCTTTTGGATTTAACATATATTTTATTGCATTTCTCACAATATAGATACCATGTTCACGTATTATTCAAATTGTTTTTGTTGTTCATGGAACCATTAAATTTGTCTGATGTTTATGACAATTGCTTTTTGTGCAAAGAAAGCCCAGTAAGAAGAGTGCAGTGTCTGGCTTTTTTTGTATTCTGTATACTTTTTTCTTGGGCGTTGCCTGATTATTATATTCTATTCTTGTGGACTGCAAATTATTGCAAGTAGTTCAGAATTTTGTTTGACTTCCATATGAACAATACAGTTAAGTCATTTAAACTGTTTGGTCATTCTCCATTCTCAGATCCTGGTGAGAATTCTGTTCATCTTGAGCAGTCCACATTCCGGGATTCAGAGGTGAGCACATACATCTAGTTTCTGAGAAAGCTGATTGCCTTGTCAATGAGACTCTCATGTTAACTGTGGTTATAATTTTCGTCCTCCTTTTTTTGAATATTATATAAGACTGTTTTATTTTACTTCTTATTATTCCTGTTAATTTTTTAATGTTTTCTTGCAGGTCGTGAAGTTGCTGTCTGAATACTGTGTTGTCCTACATCTTCTAGAAGGAAGCATAGATGTTGTTCATTTTTCAGCTTTCTGTATCCTTGACAATTAGGAATGTATCGATTGTCATAGAACATTATATCTCTCTAGCAGTAGGATGAGGCTGTGAGAAATTATTACTATCATGTTCACAGTTCAACTAGGGTGTTGAATATTTCATTCTTTCTAAAAATAGCAACAGTTCATATCATTGCCTAAAATTTTAACTGTTAAGAGGGCACTTACACTAGCAAGCAGATGTTTGGTAATAAAAAATCAGAAATGTAAAAAATGTTAGTATATAGTGGTCAAGTATAGGATACTATATATGGTCATAAGAAAGATAACAAAGTAGTGGCTTGACAAGTATATGAGGTGTCATGCTAGGAAATTGAAAAGTTACATTAGGAAGTTGAAAGTTGAAATGAAAAGTTATTTCAACTTTTAAAAGACACATGTATCCCTACGGGAATGAATGAGCATTCTAAACAAAAAGTCTTTAGTATTCTTATCATCTCTCTCCTTTTGAGTTTGTGCATCCTCTGAAATTTAATAAGATATCACAGCCATATTGGTACGAATCTTGTGAGTGGTGCAAGCAGTCCCTGGAGCGAAGTATTAAAGGTGCAGAGGGAGTATGGTATGGTGTATGTAGACAGAAATTATGGAAAACAAACATCTTTTTGTGAAAAAAGATCTATAAGGTGAAAGGCAAGTTAGTTAAGTTTAAAAGTGAATTTATTGAAAGGTTTATATAATGGAAGCTTTAGGAAGTTGATGTTAATTGAAGTTAGACATTGAAGGGTTCTGTTAAATTTAGAAGTGCGCTAAATTTGGCAGTGGAACCCACGAGTGAAGCTAAGGCGCAGTTATACTTAGTTTTGACTTAGAAAAATTCTCTAATTTTCCTATAGTCAAAAATTGTAAATCAAACTCAGCCATGCATTTAGATTTAATCTCAGTTCGACTTGAGTTCAATGAGGCAGTTTGACTTGAGTTCAAGGAGCCAGTTTGACATGAGTTCAAGGAGTAAGTTTGACTTGAGTTCAAGGAGCCAATTCGACTTGAGTTCAAGGAGCTAGTTCGCTTGAGTTGAGGAGCTAGTTCGATTCTATAAAGAGGAAGGGCGCAGACTTGGTAATCACGTGATTATGCACTAGAGAAACTTGTGTGTTTGAGCTCAGCAAAGGAGTTTCCAGTTCAGTGTGTGAAGGCAGAGAGAGGCTGAATAGCCTCAAGAGATTTCTAGAGCCAGAGTGCATCATTTCTAGGGCCAAGTTGGCTTGCACAGAGAGGCAATGTTAGCTTGTACAGTCCGTACAGCTGTGCATGAGAGAGGCTGAGTTGATCAAGGCTGCACAGATCAATGTGTTGAGGATCAATAAATTGTGAGGGGATTTTTTCCCAGTACTTTGTAATCAATTTTTTACATTTTTTTGAGCAGATTAATAAAAACACATAAGTTCGTAGGTTTTCCCCAGTTGGGGTTTCCTTGGTAAATTTTGCTATATTATTTATTGTGTGCTTGTGTCTTCGTGATTTTATTTTTCCTCTCCTATTATTTGTTAGAATACTCAACATATTTAGTAAAGAGTTTGGAGTTCAGTTTTTAGTTTCCTCATCTCAATTTTTTTATTAAATTAGCTGGGTATTAGAAATCTAACATGGTATCAGAGCGGGTTTCTGATTGAAGACTAGAAAGTGTGTTATTTTCCTTAGGAGCAAGTGAAATTCACAGGAAAGGGGACACAATTCACTTCAGGATTGTGCAAGGGTTTCTAAGCAGTTCAAATTTACAAAATGGCTTATTTGGGGTTGAGATTTGAGGACCGCGCCTTGAAGGGACCTCAATTTTTTTTTCTTGGAAGGAGAGGATTGGTGTAGTACTGGAGGAGCAAGGAATGTGGGAATTTGTGAACAGTCCACCAGCCCAACCACAAGACCCTCCATTAATGAGGTATCCATTAATGAGGTGTCTTGGGCCGTGTCCGAGTGTTTAGGTGATAGCAGCGCACAACAGATTGGTGAGGTGCTAGGAGACATCCACCATTGATGAGGTGCCAGGAGACACTGAGGTATCCACCATTGATGAAGTGCTAGGAGATACAGTGGTATTAATTGATGGCCGCCCACAACAGTTTCATCAGTTCCAAGCCGACCTTCTAGCATTGAAAAGGAAGGCCACGATAGTGCAAGAGGCCATTTTGCAGCAGAATGAGGAGCTGGAGGGCATGAGAGCGGTTTGTGCTGAGTCAACGACAAAATTGACTCACGTTGGGGAACGATTGGATTCCCTAATGGTACATCTAGAGTGCACATTGAAGCATCAAAGCATCCCTCTTCAAGTATACATAGATGGGGTTGGCATCACTATTAAGTTACCTCTACCCATTGGAGAGAGAGAGGTAGTGCTACCTAGTCAGATTTCATGTGTTGACTAGGATAGTGAGATGTGGCGACATGAGTTGCATAGTGCGCAACATTCACATGTTGGGGTTGTTGCGTGTGCGGGTACATGTGCATTCGATCCTACCCTTGGGGTTGGGTGGCGAGAGATTCTGAGTTGGTACCCGGTGGAGTGGGTTGGAATTATGGAGATGGTTATAGTCAGGAGTGAAGCTCAACGAGAGCTCTCGGAAACTGAGGGTACTGGAGGCCCAGGTTGGCATTGGGATCCATGTTGGGCTTCCTATCCGATATTAGACATGCGGGATGGCTATGGAATCGATGAGATAGTTGACCTAGTGATAGAGCACATACATTCCTTACTGGAGTTCCAGTTAGCGCTAGTGGCCAGGTGGTTTGTGAGTAGACTCCATGGGTTGTTTTGGCATGTTGGTTGTGCATAGGGTCGTAGGATGATTACCATTCTCTGGCAGTGGCTGGTTGGGGAGTGGCATGTGTAGGCCACCGGACAGGGCATTGTATAGAGAGTCGAGACACTTCTCTCCCATTTGATATATTAGGCACAAGAGCCACCGAGGATCGGCACAACAACGATATCCCTTCTAGCAGGTGTGGAGTTAGGCCGCTTGGGTTTACCAGGATGGATGAGGAGATATGATGCATGTCATGGTGGGTTCAATAGTAGAGTGGCAGATAATTTGGCACATGCGGGATACGATATTTTATAGGGTGGTACAACAATTAGTAGTGGTACCTAGGACTTCACAAAGTTATGATTCATAGGAAGGAATGAGTCGTTGACCATGTGCATATGTTGAATCACGAGACTTTCTAGTACCCTTTGGTGGCATGGTGACGAAATCTGGAAGAATTTTTTTTTGTTTTGTTTTGTTTAAATTTAATTGATATTCTAGAATATGCAATTCTAAATTCAGTAATTAAAATGTAATTTTTTTGTTTGTTTGTTTGTTTCAAAATGTTTTAATTTTTTTTTTGTTTCAATTTTGATTTAAATTTTTTTTTTTTGGAGTCATGGGCCTGTGCGTGGCTGAGAAACTCAGCCACTGGCCCAAAAAAAATTTAAACTTGCAAATTAAAAAAATTGAAAAAATGAAATAAAAATTCATGTTTAAAAAAAAAATTAAAATTGAAACCAATTTTTATTTTTTACATAGAAACCCAAAAAACATTCAAACAAGCAATCTAATGTTTGGTCATGAAGCCTACCTGTTTGTGATGAAGCTGGTTCTGATCTGATGATGCCTCCTTTAGCCTCTCCTTTAGCCTCCTGCAAGAGCTCCTTCACTATGCAATGGAGTCACTCAACACTCATAAAAATGAGTCAAACACTCAAATGACAAATGGAAGGGAGAGAGGTGCTTATAAAGCATTTTCTTCCCTCCAATTTCCCTTTCCCTCCACCTCATCTCCAAAAAAAAAGAAAAAAAAAATTGAAAATTGAGGGTCTCGACGGGTCGTATGAAAAACTTGCGTGTCCTATATGGGTACACGGGTTCAATACGAGTTTCCATGGGTACGGGTTTAGGGCGTGGGTTCTATGCGAGTGACCCGTCGCGCTATAGAACCCGCAAAGACCCGCTGGTACTCGCGGGTCCTATACGAGTGGTGCTACACTTATTTTGAGTTGAGATGTCAGATGAGATACTGTTGGAATGACACATTTTGGTTTGGCATTGTGTCACCTTCATCCTCCTTTGCCTCCATTGACAATATATTGTTATTACAACGAGTCTCAAGTTTTAACTACTGGTTGTCATGTTGTATATGTGAATGGTAGTATAATATTATAATTCTGGGCATTCATTTTCCTCGACAAAACCCTCTACAGAACCATCTATTGGTTGGTTTGCTCTTCAGGTAAGGTGAGGATTCAGCTTTCTCACCTGCAGGTTCTTCCCAAGAGGCAGATTACAACAGATACCTTTGACTGGAGAGTATGGCGGCTGGCCATCTCACATCATTATTCCACTTAATTAGCAAAGTAGTGCAACATTGCTTGCCCATTTTTTCTTGTCCAGCAAAGTAAAGAAAAGCCAGAGCAGCCTTTCACAATAAGCAATAAACCTTCTACTTCGTGGAAGGATAATATGTGCACATTCAATATAACCGTGTCACAAGTAGGCCTATCATTTCAGTAGATGTAATGTGTTTATAACTTTATTATTATTTGCAGCTTTGGATTCGTACAATTTGGCAAGTGGTTTTTCTGTGTTTTTTATTTCAAATATTCAATGAACTTCAATCATGTTGTCCTTCACATATGACTTAAAGGCCCACATAAATCTGCTCCAGCTTTGTCAGCTATTGGATATAATGGAAACCTGCTGTGGCAGTATGGTAAGTGTGAAAACTTTGAGGTTTATGGAATATGGAATAGCTACATAACAATAAGTTCTTATTTATGTTTTGTTTGATTCCTAAGTACTTGCAGATTCCAAGTGTGGTGATTGTTCACACAAAATTTTATTAAGAGTCTTAATGATTTGTGCTATTTGCTTTTTGTTTTATTTATAATGTACAGAAGGCTATATCAGTGCTAATGACTTCGTAGCAAGCATTGAGAAAGCAAGGGCAGATCTTCATTCTCAGGTACATGTTTGAGATATTATGTTGAAATCTACTGCATGTTATTTGCATTTGAGAAATTAATGCTATTCTACTGTGTCTTCTTGTATTCTTTTCCAGAATGTATCTTTATTATTACCTGTTCTTCCATAACCTAACAATCACAAACAAGTTTCTTCTTTGACAATGAACAGGAAGTGGTATCAAATTTGGTCTCATCGGAGCATGAAGGTAATCTGAATACGGCTGAACCATATCCTCCAGGTGAAATTCATAGTCAACAATCATCAATAAGCCAAACAATGTCTGAACCCACTTGGGGAACTGAAGAAACAGTACAAACTGTGGTTTCCTCTAGAGATGATGGACAGGAGGTGAGATCTGGTCACAATTCTATGTGGTCCAACACATTTTTCACTCTTGTTGTTTTCTCATGCTTATTTTGCTCTCATGAGTTTTTCTTTTATTGGAGAATGGCAGGATATGGCTCACACCAGCATTATATCTGCATCAGCCACCCCAAGCAGACAATCAAATGCCTCTTCTTCTAAGTGTGATAGCATTGCAAACAGTACTGAGTCATCAACTTCATTGGTTGAAAATTCTACAAACTTGGCATTTAGTGATAAAAAAATTACCGATCCTACATGTGTATTAGTGCAAACTAAAGAGTCTACAGATGCCTCACTATCTAACTTGGCAGGAAACAATTCTCAGAGAGGCATTAGAGTTAGCCCCAGTGATTCTAACATTGGAGGGGAAATGCTTAGAGCTGACAATGAATTGTTTAGAGAGCAAATGATTAATATTGCTAGTTTGGGCCTTGAACATCCAACTACAGAAATATTTCCTGAGGGAGAGACAGGGGACCAAGGAACCACTCATGTTGTTGCTGATATTAATAACAACAAGGGGGAAATGCTTGAAGCTGATGATCAATTATTAAAAGAGCAAACAAGTAATGTTGCTAGTTTAGGCACTGAACAACCAACTATAGAAATAGCTCCTAATGGAGAAACGGGGGATCAGGGAAGCAGTCATGTTATGGATGATCAATCCGCGAGAAGATTACCATCTAGGGATTCAAGTTCTATTTACTTACAAATTCGTTTGTTAAATGGTTCAAGTCTTCAAGCAAAGTTTCAAGCTGCTGATACTCTGAGAAGAGTGAAAGATTATGTCAATGAGAACCGTACAGATGGAAATAAAACCTTCTCTCTTGCAATTCCGTATCCTCGGAAAATTTTTGGTGAAGAAGGTATGTTCTGCCTAGTCCTTACAAACAATAAAGTAAATTAATTGGAGTGAGGTTTTCTTACCTTTCTGCTTTTAAGTTATATACCATGATTAAAAGTGTTTTTATTGTGTTTTTACTTTTTCCCCTTTTCTGTGGAAGCAGTAGGTTTTATAGATTTGACATAAGTGTAAACGGATTGTTTAGATAGAATTGAAAGGTCAAATATTTTATACTTATGCATATATTACCCACGGTTAAATCTTCACTGTTGTTGTATACATGAATGAGCTTTAATGGGTGATTATATCATTCATGCTGCAGTTGAGTGGTTTTCCTTTTTTCTGTTAATCCCATCGAACCAGTTGGCAGTCTTTGGTAAGTTCCAATCAAAATCTCTATAAAAACTAGGTTGTCCTAGAAAGCTTCTCAAATTGTGTAGATTGAAATAATGGACTGCTGCTTTATCACATTTTTATCCACTTAAATTCCTTTATTGGGCAGTATAGAATCCATACATCTAACCCCTTCTTCCACGAAATCATACGTAGACTTTCATCACTTTTGGATTCTTCAAATTCTGTAGTATGTTAATCATGTTATAGGTTTTTATCCTTTATTTTTGCTGAAGAACATGGTTTCCTATAACTACTGTAAAATTCTTTCCTAGAGCCACAAAAAGGTGTTAAGCAGCCTTATAAATATATCATGTTATTCTTTGCAGCTTATGACTAACTTCTCCAGCAATTATCAACCCATGGGATTTGTAGCTCAGTATTAATAGGGCCAAAAGATATTACCAATAAGGGATAATGAACATCCCATAATGTGAATGTGATCTTTACAATCTCTAACCAAATTTGGATCTGATGATATTGTGGAAATTCTTGAATCTAACACATCAGAAATCCCTACTACTATTTCTGGTTTATTATCTCCTACTTGTTCTATACATTAACAATCTATTTAATCATATAAACATCGAAATAAACAAAATAGCAGCCTTCACAAACATACAGATCAGCAATTGAAATAAACAGAGACAACACAAGGGACACCGTTATTTTTGGACAATTGTCCCCGGAAAAATCCAATGCGGGAAAACCGGTGCAACAGATATGAGGGTTTTATTATTATGCAGTTTTCTGAATACAACTAGGGTGCTAGAAATGGCTCACCCTTCAGAGATTTTCCTTGGCAGAAGTACCTTTCTTCGGAGACAGATATTCCGGCTAATCAGCAACTGGATGAATAGCCTCATAGTGACTTCGACTGTTCCCTTAGTTGGATAGCGAAAGTTGCTCCAAGCTACCCTCCACAGACTGCGTCACCCTCCACAGACTGCGTCACCCTCTACAGCTCTGCGTCAGCTAACCAACTCTCAGTCTGCCCCACGAAAATTCCTTAGCGCTGCCTCTTTAGCCCAGCGTCAGCTCTGCAGCCCTCTGCACTACATGCGTCAGCCTCTGTTGCGTCTGCGTCAGCCCCTGTTGCCTCTGCGTCAACTTTTTGGCCCTCTGCGTCCTCTGCACTGGCCTCCTTAGCCTTTGCGTCAGCCTTCCAAGGCTCTGCACTGTCTCTCCGACACACTCTCTGCCTCTCTGCTATGTATTCTCGGCCTTCTGCCGAACTGCCCCTCGCTGCAATAGATCACTAACTCGAAAATTCCTCAGCGCTGCCTCTTTAGCCTAGAGTCAGCGCTGCCTCTTTAGCCTAGAGTCAGCGCTGCAGCCCTCTGCACTGCATGCGTCAGCCTCTGTTGCCTCTGCGTCAGCCCCTGTTGCCTCTGCTTCATCTTTTTGGCCCTTTGCGTCCTCTGCACTGGCCTCCTTAGCCTCTGCGTCAGCCTTCCAAGGCTCTGCGCTGTCTCTCCGACACACTCTCTGCCTCTCTGCGCTGCTGCATACACCTGTGTGCCTCTCGCATTGCTACAACCTCCACTACGCTGCCTCAGATTTCTGCACTCAAGCACTACCTTGCTTCTCCACTACACTTTGCTCCACCTGACACCTGTCATCATGCTACTGTCGTTAAGGGCTCCCGTAGCTGGATGTGATCCAAGAGTTTGGGTACCTCAAGGATCCTGCCCCTAGTATGTATTCCTCCTGACTACAACTCGATGTCCCCCTACCTCTTCTCCAGAGGTGCATGAGCACTCATGGCACAATTGTCATCAGTCTCGACCTCTTTCTCTGCCTTAGCTAGAGCTGCCTTTGAATCAGAAGCCTCTCCCTTGTTTTTCTTCCTAGGACACTAGGATGCATAATGTCCCAGCTCCCCACAATGGAAGCACTTAACTTTGGAGATGTCCTTCTTTCTCTTCTGTAGCCCCTACTGTCCCGTAGATGCGAGAGCTACATCCTTATCCTCCTTCTTGACTCTAACTCCCTTACCACTACTCCCTGCCTTGGTCAACCTCCTTATCTCTTCTTGTCGAAGAGCTGCCCACATCTCTTCCCAAACTGGAAGAGTAGCCCTGCCCAAATACTTTGGGCAAATGTCTTCCACTCCTCGAAGACTGCATTCAGGGCAGTCCTGACCATAAACTCTGGATCCGGTTTAGACCCCATGGAAGTAAGTTGGTCGCGAATTTCTTGCAACCTGAGAAGGAATGGATCTATCTGCTCTCCCTTCTGCATCTGATATGACCTCAGCTGATTCTCCAATAGCATCTTTCGCTGCACGGAAGAGCCCTGGTATAAGGTGGTCAGGGTGTCCCACATCTCCTTTGTTGTGTTCTTCTCAGCAATATGTGGTATGCCATGATCTTTGACCCCGTCTAGAATCACACATTTCGCCCTCGCCATCGCCTCCTCATATTTCTCATTCTCAGCTGGGTCAACTGGGATAGCCAAAGTCCTTGATGCGATGTCGATCCAGGACTACCAGGATCCTAGCCTTCAAGATGACAAAGTTGGAAGCCCTGTCCAACCTGTCCTGATCCCTCAGTCCGTTCACTGCCATTTCAGCTCCTCTTCTGGACTCCCTCTGAGTCTCGACTCCCCTTCTGGAAATCTCCCTTTGAGTCCTGATTTCCCTCCTGGAAATCCTCTGGCCAATTATCGAACTGCTCCTCTCCAATCCTCCTTGCAACTGCAACTCGGATTTGGATTCCTTGGCTAGAAATATGTAGAGGTAGTGATTCTCTCTACCTTGGATCCGTCTCCTTAGACACTTTTGCTTTGACAGAAACAACATCCCACCAGCTCCTTAAAACACAATCTGCCCATAGCTCCCCAAGCCCCAACAACTGAAGAAACTGAGCCTTTCAGGCTCTGCGCAATCCAGGCAAAGGCTGAGTCTGCCCCTCCCGCCAACTGCGTCAATCCTACCTGGTTGAGCAGGATGACTTGGGTCTTTGTGAGCCTCTTCTGCCTCACTTTTCCTGTGCGTTGACCCTTCCCTTGGCTCGTATTGCCGACGCATGCTCTGTGTCACCTCTTCTCTTGCTGGTTCTGCTCTGGAACAACACTGTCTTTCAGGATAGCTGCTACTGCTACAAATTTCAGATTTCAATTGGTGTCTTCAGTCCTCCTGTGATCTACAATCGCTCTGATACCATGTGGAAATTCCTGAATCTAACACATCAGAAATACCTACTGCTATTTCTGGTTTATTATCTCCTACTTGTTCTATACATTAACAAGTTATTTAATCATATAAACATCAAAATAAACACAATATCAACCTTCACAAACATATGAAATAAACTAAGACAGCACGAGGGACACCGTTATTTTTGGGCAATCGTCCTCGGAAAAACCCAATGCGGGAAAACCGGTGTAACATATATGAGGGTTTTATTATTATGCAGTTTTCTGAATACAACTAGGGTGCCAGAAATGGCTCACCCTTCAGAGATTTTCCTTGGCAGGAGTACTTTTCTTCGGAGACAAATATTCCGGCTAATCAGCAACCGGATGAATAGCCTCACATTGACTTCGACTGTTCCCTTAGCTGGATAGTGAAAGTTGCTCCAAGCTACCCTTAGGAACTGAGTCGCCCTCCAGAGACTGCATCACCCTCTACGGCCTTGCGTCAGCTAACCAACTCTCAGTCTGCCCCACGAAAATTCCTCAGCGCTGCCTCTTCAGCCCAACGTCAGCTCTGCAGCCCTCTGCGCTGCCTGCGTCAACCTCTGTTGCCTCTGCGTCAGCCTCTTGGCCCTTTGCGTCTGCCTCTTAGCCCTCTGCGTCAGCTTCTTGGCTCTCTACGTCCTCTGCACTGGCCTCCTTAGCCTCTGCATTAGCCTTCCAAGGCTCTGCGTTGTCTCTCCGACACTCTCTCTGCCTCTCTGCTATGTATTCTTGGCCTTTTGTCGAACTGCCCCTCACTGCAATAGATCACTAACTCGATTTCTCAGCAAACACTGACCCAGAAAATCGAATTGACTGATCAACTTAGTGTTTCTCCAACTGACCCTCAAGCCTCTTCTTATACTTTTCCTGTCGACGATTCAATGATCGAGATTAAGTCCCTAATCAACGGCTAAGATTAGATTTGGCTTGATCCTCGTTATTTAGAACTTTCTCACCCATATTATATTAATACACATTAATATTTTAATTTTCTTAAGTTTAAACTTAGGGTCTCGTTAAAAATATTAATTATTTTAATATCTCTCTATCTGGGTGGAATTTCCCCAAACGATTTCTGGGTCTTGGAGATCTCATGTGCCTTAGCCTCTCCACCAATTTTCATGGCTAGAGCACATCCGATGCTACCAAAAATCAACAAATATTTCTTTTCAGGTAATTTTTGAGAATATCAACTCTACCCATGCTTTTCATGAAATATAAATCTGTCTCAACTCTATGCTATTGGATAGGGATTTACTATCTTAGGAGCATAGCATCTCATACCTGGGTAACTTTTTGCATTTTGCTGGTTTCTAGCTATGTTATCATTTCATGAGATTGTTTTAACTTTTAACATTGATGAATATCCCCTTACAATTGTTAACGATTGAAGCTTTTTTCCTTAAAATATGACATACAAGAAGTTGCAGGCACAGCACTATGTCAACAAAAATGAGTTAAAGAAATACCATTTTTCAGGGTTAATTGCGCATTCAAAGTCATTCCTCTCATGAGCATCACTGTCACCACTAATGCTCAATTTCTCATGAGCTTGAAGCCCCTGATTTGCTTAAAAATCAGTTTGTCATGACCTTTTACATTTTGCGAATGGTTCAACCTATATGAACTTTTGATACATGTGCCTCACAATCTTGACCTTTCACATCGTATTCATACTTTTGCCTTTAAAGTTTTAAACAACATTGGGACTAGCCTGTTTTGCTTTATTGACATTTTTTGCAACGATAGCAATTGACTTGACTGTTCTTTGAACAAATGAAAAATAAGATGTTCTTTGGATTTACTCACGTCCCCTTTGCAGGCCTTCTCTGGATGATTCTTACGGAAACAAGAAATTGATTATTCTCAAATGACACTCAATGCAGATGGAAACATTTTTTATTCACAGATTAATTAAAATGAATATATTCAAGAGTAGACTGTCTATTTAATAAAGAACTTCAGTAGATGATTAATTCAATATGGAGGATTACTATATTGTTTGGTGGCATCTGACTGGGCCTCAATAGACCCTTCTCCATTGCATCATTAGATGCAACCAGGCAGTCCCTCAGCAGATCATCTTGGCAGAGTTTGGCCCACAACCCTTCTGACTTGAGATAGTGTTCCATTTGGTTTCTTTTTTGCATCAGGTTCCGAGCTTTGCTGATTCAGCGAAGGGGCGAGACAGGTATCTGTAATTTTCCTTTTGCGCTCAGTGACCATTACTTCTTCTAGTCCATTAGGACAGGGTCAATATTCGTTTGTAGCTAAGTTGCACGAAACGGGGAAACGGGGAAGCGACACGAAACGCGGAAGCGAAACGAAACGCGACCTCCCCGAATTTTGGAAACGGGGAAACACGAATATATATAATAATATATATATATATATATATATATATATATATATATATATATATATATATATATTAAAAACATTTAAAAATTATTAATATATATATGTGCAAGACTGCAATCATAAAGCATTAATGATACATTTACTTAAACATTTTAACATTAAGATTAAATTTACATCACAATGATCACATTTACTCATGAGTCATCACATAATGAAAATAAAAATATAGGAACTGGAAAATCCAAAATCAGCCTTTATTTATATTAGTATATGAGGCTGCAAGTACAATAAAGACTATAAGGCTGCAAGAACTATAGAGACAAGTCACAAAAGACTAATCCTCATCATAACAATCCTCATCAAAAATAGAAGCAGCAGAATGCTCAACAGTGGATGGTGGTGCTGAAGAAGATGATGCACCAATTCCACTTCCAGAATCCTCCTCAATATTCAGGGCAGCAAGAGAGAGATCCAAATCAGGATTTTCTGCATCCACATCCCATTCTTTAGAAGGACCACTGTTGTATTCTGGACCCCTACGAGATGCAAGGCGAAGGTTGGAGTGCACATAAACAAGATCCTCTGCTGTCTGTGAGCCCAACCTATTGCGCTTCACAGAATGAATAAAACCATAAGTGCTCCAATTCCTTTCTGCTGATGAAGAGCTTGCCACTTGTGAAAGAATACGAATGGCAAGGCTTTGCAAATGTACACCATTTGCTCCATGACAAATCCACCACCTAACTGGATTCATGGTGCTTCTCTCCTCCAAAGCTGATATATCTGCATAATCATCTATTCCTGCAGCAAAACTGGCAAATTCCTCCTTTACCTCCCTATGTAGGTGAGAAGGAAACATTCTCATTAGTGCTTTTTTCACCCCAGTAGCCACCTCTCTATCCTTATGGGGTGCCTTCCTCTTCCCATTGCTTTTAGCAATAAGCTCCTCATCATAAAATTTGGGGTTCAAAGCATGTGCTAAAGTGTGCAATGGTGTATTGAAATTGTTCCACCGGTCAACAATGATTTTCTTGATCAAACCAACAAAATGATCATCAACAAACAGAAGTTGTGGAGACTCCTGCGAAATGATTTCCATAGTTTTCTCAACCATGGAATCCATGCCATCATATACCTCTCCCAAGAAAGGTTGGTCAGTGTCAGCACTCCGGAGAAGCTCAAATGCAGGGGTTGTGAACTTTAGCAAGAAATCTACCTTGCTCCACCAATCCTCATCAAGGCACAATCTACGCACCATAGATCCCCGCTCTGAATCTGCTTGTCTCCACTCAATCCACAGTTGACTCACCACCATAGAAACTAATGCATGCTTAACCTCAACAAGGCGGCGCAACATCACGAAGTTTGAGGCATATCTTGTCTCAACAACTTTTAACAACTCCAATTTGGAGTACTCTCGAAATATGGCCTGAGACTGGTGGTGGTTGGTGATGAATTTGATAATCTCCCTTGCATCCCCTGTGACTTCCTTTATCCAGGAAACTTTGTTGTCGATCTCCTCTAAGATCAGATTCAGATTATGGACAATGCATGGTGTCCAAAATATGTTGTCATACCTCCCCTCAATAATCAAACCTGCAGCTTTGCAAACTGGTGCATTATCCGTGATAACTTGCACCACCCTGTTAGCCCCTATTTGTTCAATAGCTTTTATAATAATATCAGCAATGAACTGTGCATCTTTCACCTCTCCTGAGCAGTCTTCTGCCTTGATAAACATTGCTCCTTTGGGGGAAGTGGCAATGATATTTATCAATGGTCTGCGCCTCATATCTGTCCAACCATCTGAGACTATGGTAACCCCAGAGCTACTCCAGGAAGAACGAATTGGAGCTAAAACGTCCTCCACAAGTTCCTTCTCATTTTTGAGAAGCTGGGTTCTGACTTTCTCATAGTTGGGCCCCTTGTACCCTTGAGGAGCTTTGTTAACTGCCCTCAACATATCTTGCCAGTAAGGAGAGCGAACAACATTGAATGGGATACCACATGCATAAATGCACCTGGCAACTCTGGAATCAGCTTCTTCTCTTGCTTGCACATTCACCAATCTAGCAATTCTGCTATCCTGAACTGATTGGGATGCCCCTGAGCCTCTGGTATGTTTGGGTGCTGCTTGTTCATGTTCTTGACTGTGACCTAGACCACCTCTCCTCTTTCTTGCTTCAACTACAATCCTTGGCTCAACGTTAGATGTAGCCTGAGTATGCTCATCATGCCTCCTCTTAGTACCATCCGCCTCATCTTGCTCTCTTTGATATGCCCTCCTTACCAACGGATCTGCTGTTTTTGTGCAACCCACAATCCCCTGTCCTCCTCCATGCAACAGATGCGCCTTCACTCTTGGGTAGGAGCCCTTGTACGTAATATTGCAAAGAGTGCATCGCCATTCCCATGAGCCACCACCTCCACATTTTTGAAGCTTCACCACATGCCTCCAAAGAGGATAATATTCAGCCCTTGGGTTGGCCCTAGGGTTTGAAGTTGCAGCTGCACTTTGGCTGGAAGCCATTGCTGCAAAAATAAATTAAAAAAACAAATCTGTAAATAATAAATTTATAAAAACGTTTTTCATATTTTTGGCTGTATAAACCCTAGAAAAATTAAAGAAATAGTAAGGAAAAAACTAAGAAATAAATGTGGCTTACCCAAATGAATTATCTGTGGCTGAATCTACCCTAAAATGCCAGAAAAGAGGAGAAATATGGCTGTAGCTGAGCCAAATCTGCTGCAAAAATAAATTTAAAAAACAAATCTATAAATAAAAAACGTTTTTCAGCAATTTAGCTGCATAAACCCTAGAAAATTTGAAGAAATAGTAAGAAAAAACTAACAAAATGAATGTGGCTTACCCAAATTAATTTTCTGTGGTTGAAACTACCCGGAAATGCCAGAAAAGAGAAGATAAATATGGCTGTAGCTGAGCCAAACCTGCTGCTACAGAAATCTCTTGCTGAAATCTCCTTCTCTTGCTGCTGAAATCTCTTTCTCCCGCTGCTGAAATCTACTTTGCTCAATGCTCAAAACACCAGCTACTGAAACAACTGCCAATCTCCAAGAGAAACTCCTTGCTGAATAGTGTGATGAGAGAATGAGAGGCACAACTCTTTTATAACTTTAGAAACGCTTTCTAGAAGTGATTAGAAACCCTAAGCTAAACCCTAAACTAATTAGGAATTTTTTTTTTTTTTAAAAACAAGTGCTTTTTTACAGGAAACGGGGCCCGTACAGCGTGGAAACGAGTTTCCGTCCGTACGGGCGCGTTTCCATCTCGGGAAACGCGCCCGTACGGACGGAAACTCGTTTCCACGCCGTACGGTACGGGGAAACCCGTTTCCGTTTCGTTTCCGTACGGAAACGGACCCCTGCCCAGCGTTTCCTGCTACTTAGGTTTGTAGGAGTCTCGATTCTCACGGAGTCCATAGGCATTTAGATGGATCGACTCCCTCCTTTAAGATACTCCCGGAATGCTCCTAGCCACCTTCTTCCTCTTAGATAGGAGTTGAACTAGTTCATCAGCAATGACACATACAAGCAGTTTATCCAGATCATTTGGGTTAATCCTTCAGGTGGGGTACACCCAAAGATGGCCTTCTGTGTTAAGCACTTTTTGGAGCTGAGTCACGGGCTCATTGTTCGACTGCAATACACCGTTTGCCATTGGATGCATGCTCTTTGCATCCCCCTTGGCCAGTTTGTAGTAGGCTCTCATAGGCTTTGGGTAGAGTCTGATCACCATATTGATAGATCGACAAGATATGCCAGCTCTGCCACTTTCAGGAGGTTGAGCTTGTGGAGCACTTTATTTTTCCTTGCCCCATTGAGGTTCCATTGCTTATTTAGAGAGCTCAGGACTCTCTCCAGTTTTTTCAGATTCGCAGATCTGAGATGTTTGGCCCTTTGCATGGGGAGACCTTCTGTCTCTGCTCTCATTCTATCCAGTTCTCTCTTAGGCGAGCCTCCACTGAGCACATTACTTGCTTTCTTACAATGCTCCCTTCTGCTCAAGGCACCAAAAGACAGATGTATAGTGGCTTGGACCCTAATCGATATAGCCTCAATGGTCTGCCTATACTTCATAGAGGCCACAACAGTGCTGCTAGTCCAGACCTCGCACCACCAGTGACCTAGATCGTCTCGACTCCAACGATGTGGTCCCTTCTTTAGACAATAGCGCAACACATCGACCAACTCTTCTTTCAGCATTTCTTTTAGGCAACTCTCTATCTTGAGCTTCATTCCGCCTTAGATGCTAGGAGAGATGGAGCCAAATGCAATAGATTGTGAGACACAATGCTCATTGCCTATTTCTTTTTTCCATATCATGGAACCACATATATTGTACATCTCTCTATTAGAGTGACCTCCAACTATGGAGTCTGGATATACTTTCCACATGATTTAAATTAGATTCAAATTCTTGCTTTTCATTCTCTACTTTTATAGGAGCCGCTTTAGGGCTCCCACTATGTATTGACATCATTGTACTGAGCAGTCCCTTTGACTTGCTTTAGTGGTCACTTGTTGGACACCAATACTATTATTTATCTTATCTTATCTATATGGACCTTGGAGTAAATCTGATTATGATAATTAGGGAATAAAAATTACACTTTGTAGACACGCTGAGTGTGTATGCTGCCAGGACAATACATGTCTGATACAAATCTGAAATGTCAAGTGGGAGTTGGACAACCCATCAAACTAAACCCCAAAGACCAAATTGGACATAGGCACACAACCCCATCAAGATAAACTCTGACACACAGGCCACGATTATTCAAGAAAATAAAAAACGAGAGGCCCACAGACCCTCCATATGTAATGTCCCCAAATTTTGGATTACTTGGCAAGGTGGTTAGGAGGGTTTTCCAGAGCTTGTGTCAGCCTGGTCATAGGAGCAAGATTACTCCATTGGTGGGCCTGAAGGGTTTTAGAGGAGTTTTATGGGTCTGACTGAGATCGCTTACCATATTTCATCATTGAGATCAATTCCGCACAGTTTGCTCTTGGTTTCGTTGCATTCCGACGATTTCCGTAAAATGGCGTTATTAACAGGCATATTTTAATTAATTATGCTTAAGGTGTTGTTTCGGGTTGATTACTTGGAGAAACACCTTAGTGTAATAGCTTGTTTGAATCGGGGGAAAAAGGCCTACAGGGTAGAATGATAAAAATGGGCTTTGGGTGGCCAGTGTGACCATAGAGGCAAATTAAGCATTTTCCGACATTGAAAGTGACTTTAATTAGCCTATAAAAGTCACTTTATTAAATAAAGAAAGGAAAAGCGCTTTTAAATATTTAATTAGAGGGAAAAGGTAATTGAGTTATAAAAGAAGGGAAATGAGGGGGTCTCTCCTCATTCATTCGTGCAATGTGAGTTTTGGAGAAAGAGATCTTAGAGAGCTTTTTTGAGGAGAAGCTTAGGGGTTTGGAACCCTAGCCTCCATAGCAGATTTTAGTGTTGAAATTAGACACCTTAGTTTGGATTTGAAAGTGAAATCACTCAGATTTCACCATTGAGCTTCAACGGGGTAAATTTTTTTTTAGTGAATAACGAGCTATTGAGGTGTTATCAGTTGATTTTATTCCCTGATGTTGTGTTTTTCATAATATTCTCTTACAGTTGATGACCATGGACAAATATGGGAGTTTAATGTATGAGAAGAGGAACCATTAGAGGTTGCAGTCACCAAACTCCAAGGAATACGAGTTCCCTGCTCACAAATCAAATTCCCTCACTGTTTTGAAGCACAAGTTTGGGAATAATTGACACGAAGAAGTGTTGGGCATAAGAACACGAGTTTCCTTCACTGAATCAAGGTCCTGAAGAGCGTATCCTCTCATTCCCAGGAGGACGAGCTTTATACTTCTTGGTGCGCTGAGTTTTCCATTCACAAGGATGCGTTTTCACAACAAAGACTGAACTTAGTTTCCTCTCCTCTTGCTGGCAGCGTGTAAGCCTGTAATGGTGGTCATTCCTGTTCCAAGGACCGAGTATTTTTGCTGAAGTGGGGCCGGGTGCCTAATAACCTATTTTGAGCACAAATCGTGGGTCAAAGAGTTTGTTGCTTGAGCATGTAGCCTATTCTCACTGCCTTAGAGGAAGGATGAGTCACTAAGCTCATCAACTAGCCTGCGTGGGAACTGTGTGCAAGAATTGTGTTTCAGGAGATTATTTGGGTGGCGTATAGCAGTGTAACAACATAGTGTCCAATGCAGCTGACTCTCTTTGCTAATTCGGGACAATGTATGATCTTGTACCAAGTGCTGAAGCATTATCTTGTTGTTTGCTAGCAGCCAAACCTACTAGGTGCCTTGTTACAATTTTCTGCTATG
Source organism: Pinus tabuliformis (assembly GCA_031772625.1). Lineage (NCBI taxonomy): Eukaryota > Viridiplantae > Streptophyta > Pinopsida > Pinales > Pinaceae > Pinus > Pinus tabuliformis. The sequence continues at coordinate 1,323,439,526 of CM062819.1, read as the reverse complement.
TACTTTCATTAATATTGAGAACTAATATTATATATAATCGCCCAGTCTGTTATGAGTCCTATCAATGATTATGTTGGAAATCTGAATTTTAAATGAAATATCAGTGGTTATTTGAAGCCAGTTCTTTCATGAAAAAGTCAGTGTGTGTGTGCCATAAACATACTTTACCTACAACCCAGTGTTTGTGACTTAATTGATGAAAGTTCTCACTGAGAAAGACAACAGAAATTCAGAAATTTTTATGTTGGGATCTTACACCAGAGGCCCCAAGAGGAGAAAAAACACAACTTACCAACAACAATGAGACTGCAAAAATAGCTCGAGATAAACAACGAAGGCCACGAAGACCCAAATTGCAGACCACGAATCCTGGAGCATGTTCGGAAGCCATAGAGAGAGAGGGAAGAGGTATGAAAGGGGGTGAAAATCCCCATCCCCTCAAGGCTTCACCGAGGAGGATGTTGCAAAAGACGACCCCAACCCATGACGCACTGCCCACGAACCAGTCAAGAAAAGAACCTTCTGCAGTGATAGGAGGCCACATGGGTAGCAAACCTTGAGAAACCTCGTAGACGAAGAGAAGGTGCTCAACAAAACAGATTCGGCTAGAGAAGGAACGAAATAGAGCCCATACGAGCTCCATCTCCTCTCAAACTCCACAAAAAATACCAGACCTGGCGAGTAGTAATCAAGTAAATGCGGCGAATAGAGCAGAGGGAAGCGGGACGACACAAAGGTGGAAACACCCTTCTAAAAGATCCTAGCAGAAGCCACACTTAGCAAATGAGGAGCCCCGAGAAAAAAATGAAGACAAACCGCAAAGGGTCGCCTATCTTGCCTCCCCCTCGACACAACCATCACGCACCAGGCAACAGGGAACAAACCCTGAGCAGAACCTGCAAGAGAAAGGAGCGACGTGGCGATAGAAGAAGCACAAAATTGGGCCATGGTGGCTAGGGTTAGTGCCCATACCCTGCCTCCCCGAGTCAGTAATTGTTGAACTTGTTATGGAGTTAGTTAGGAGATAACACATTTTATTGTAAGAGAGACTTAACTCTCTTCATATGAGATTTGTGTGAGATTTCCTTGCCTGTTGAGGGGGATCTAGACCCTCTCTAGTTTTTTCAACACCCAGACAAGAGATGTTTAGCCATTTACATGCAAGAGGCTCTCAGATTTCGTGCCCACATTCTTTAGGCTCCTGCTAGACTAGATCTTGTTCAATATATTACATCCTTTTAGGTGCTCTTGATAGCTAGAGGCACCAAGAGATAGAATAACAAAAACATTGCTTCAGACTCCATATTGGTGTGGACTTGAGGCACATTCCCCTTCCTTAGAGACCTCATAGACTTTGCCAGATCATATCTCTTACTAGTAGGCAATTGGGGTCACCTAGGCATCAATGATCTTCCCTGCAGCAATGCATCAGAGGGTCTTGATCTTGCCCCAATTCTCCCTTGGGGCACCATTCTATTTTGAGTTTCCCTCATTCGGCCTCGAGTGATTAGAGAGATAGATATAGTGGATCATGACATAGTCCCTGGTTCCTTTCTGTGGCAGATTGTACTTGGAGTTGAGGGTTTTCCTTATTTTAGTATATGGACATTATGTTTCTACTTTATTTCTTGTTCTTTATATAGGAGACCCTTTGATACTCTTTCTTGTATAGACACCATTGTCCTCAACAATCCCATTGACCTACGTTTGTGGTCATTTGTTGGACATTAATACAATTATCTTATCTTATCTCCATCTCTAGGTGATAGTAGTTGGGAATTTGGGGATTGAGGAGCTCTCTCCTTGGTCTACATTGTAAATCATATTGGTAAGCATTATGAAAATTTTGAGGTATATCATCTATCTTATGTGAGGCTTTCATGTGCGCAACGTAGTTTTCGTATGTTGTTTATTGTTGTAGAAAACCCTTGTAATTTTTATGGAGGTCTAATAATGAAGTAATTTTTGATTTGGATGGTTTAATGTGAATTCACAATACCTCTTATGCCTATTGTTGTTATGTTTATCTTGCACCTATCAAAGCTAGATGTTATTATTTATGTAACATTACCTCCATTACTAAGTTAATGAATAGCAACACTAGCTCTCCAAGGTTAATTTTCTATAACAATTTTCAACAAGTTAAGGTATTTTTTGTTGTAAATAAACTCTCATTTACCTTACATATTCATGCAATCACTCTCTTAGATCTATGTTTCTTTGACTCCATTTTTCCCACAATGTGATTAGGCATAGTCTACGAAATTCACCTCAATCTTACTTTCTTTAGCCTAGCTGCTTTTTCACTATTGCTATACTTGTTTTTCTAGGGCTTACTCTTTAATAATCATTTGGTGTCTCCATTCCATACCCTTAGCAATCCCTTCTAGGTAAGGCCCACTTGAGTTGGGGAAGAGCCAATCAAAAGTGAAAGGAAGAACTACTAAGTTGATAGTGGTGAATATTGTGTTGTCATTGATGCCAATGTTATGGGGAGATTGTTGGAAATATTGTTGTCATTGATGTCAAAGACGGGGGAGACTACAAGTGTCCAAGATAAATACTGCAAGATAAAGATTGTTGGAAATATTGTTTGGATTAATAATTTTTCTTGATGCCTAGTTTGGATACCTTATCTTTGAAGGAATTTTTACTCTAAATACCTAGCTCAAATGGGGGCATAAGTTATATGGTTGAATCGCTGATTCCGAGATCTTTCCAACGGTATATGGCACTTCCTCTAACTCTGTAGGAATGAGGAGATATGAAATATTATGTTAGGTTGGCCTAAGTGTCAGATAAATATTGCAAGAAAACAATTGTTGGAAATATTGTTTGGATACCTAATTTTTCTTGATGACTAGTTTGGATATTTTATCTTCAAACAAAATTTTACTCTAAATACCTAGCTCAACTAGAGCATAAGATATATGGTTGAATAGCTTATTCAGAGACCTTTCCAATGATATATGGCACTTCCTCTAACTCCATAGGAATGAGGAGAAAGGAAAGATTTCGTTAGGTTGGCCCCACTAGAAAGTATAGGTTGGCCTAGCTAGTCTTACAAGTCAACCCAATAAATGAATGTAGAAACACTATAAATAAAGGGCAAGTGAGTGCATTTGGAGACCATCCAAGAAAGAAGAGACATGAGGTGTGCAATAGAAGCTGGGGAATACTCTTGGGGTCTTAAAGGTGGAGTAAAAATGTGATTTGTGGAGTGAATGAGTCATTTTGGCATTTTTGCTATAACTTTTCTTCTGGTATGTTTCAGACCGTAAAACTTTGGAGTAGATAGGGGGGATATGTCTGTGTACTTGTAGAAATTTTAGACTTTGGCTCACTATAATTTTGGAGATATGCTATGAGGAAGCTAGGCTTCCTGAATGATCATGAAATGCGCTTCAAACAAGTCAACTTGACATTTGCGCTATAACTTTCTTTTTGTGATGTTTTATGCTGTGAAATATGGAGACAAAGGAGAGATCTCTAGGTACCTATGGTAGAAATTTCAGACCTTGGTTTGCTATAATTTTTAAGATATGCTCTGAGAAAGTTAGGGGTTCTCGAATGCTCTTGAAATATGCTTCAAATAGGTCAACTTGGCATTTTTGTTATAACTTTTTTTTTTGTTGTTGTGATGTCTTAGACTGCTCAATCTGTGGGAGACAAAGTAGTGAACTCTAGGTACATGTGGTCAAAATTTTAGACCTTGGTTCAATATAATTTTGGAGATATGCTTTGAGGAAGTTAGGGTTCTTGAATGTCTTGAAATATGCTTCAAATAGGTCAGCTTGGTTTTTTTGCTACAAATTTCTTTATGAGATGTTTCAGATAGTGAAATTTGGAAGAGACAAAGAAGAGGTATCTGGGTATATGTGGTAGAAATTTTAGAGTTTGGTTCACTATAATTTTGGATATATGCGCCATGGCAGTTAGGGTTATCAGATAGTCTTGAAATCAACTTCAAATGGGTTAATTTGGCATTTTTGATATAACTTATTTTTTAGGACTTTTTAGACTGCAAATTTTAGAGATTTGAAGAGACAGACAAAAGTGCTTCAGGTCAAAATTTCATAATCAGATTTGCAAAATGGGATACGTGGCATGTTGTACAAGTTTGTTCTTAGGAAGAGGCCAAAAACAAGTTTTGGGAGAAGTAGACCCGGTGAGGGCAAAAATAGCAAGTCGACTTAGTGAAGTAGGTTGGTACCTATGAATATTGCAACATAGTGGATTGGTGTCTCTTATAGGTTGGTGCCTACAAATCTTGCAGCAGAGGGGATTAGTGTCTCCTATAGGTGGGTGCCTAAAAGTCTTGCAACATGGGGGATTGGTGTCTCCTGTAGGTTGGTGCTTACAAAGTTTGTAACAATAGGTTGGTGCCTAAAAAGTTTGTATTAGTAGGTTGGTGCCTACAATGATTTGTAAGTGTGAATCCAACAGACAATGGGTAGCCTACTTGAGTTGCATAAGATTATCTCCTTGATGGTTTGGACTTTACATCATTTGTTATAAAGAAGTTTTTATTTATATCTTGTGTTTCATATGTGAGATTGTTTGGTTATGATTCATGAATGTTTAAATAAGTAAGATATTGTCTTACACTAATTTACCCCCCCTCTCAGTGTAAGTGTGAATCCAACAGACAATGGGTAGCCTACTTGAGTTGCACAAGATTAGCTCCTTGGTGGTTTGGACTTTACATCATTTAGGGTGCTAGAGTTTGTCGTAACATTTTGGTGCCATTGCTGAGGATAAACTTCATTTCTTGAAGTATTTGTAGATGAACTACATTTTTTGATGAGGGTGTATATTTGAAGGTCATATTCTTGTCTTGGTGACTCCGTTGGAGGAATGAAGCACTTGTTTCTTGTAGGTATTGAAGACATTGTAAGGCTTTGAAGACTCACCTTGGCGGCTCCACTTTCATTTGTATGAGACATGAAGAATATGTGTTTGCAAAAATCATGTTTAGATTTAAACATTTAGAAGTAAGGAGTCATGGCGTTGGCTTCATGGTTGGCTGATTTTTATTCTCCTTTTGATTTCTTGGGTATTTTGGGATTTCCAATGAAGGTTATGATCTAGATTCGCTTGATCATTTTGGGTTATTTCTTGGGTATGATGATTTAACTTTGTTACATGTTGCATATTTCATTAAAGTTATGGCAGATTTTTATATTTTTCATGAGGATGTTAGGATGATGACTTTTGCATGTACCCTATAAGATGAGGCATTAGAATGAGATGAAAATCTTGGTCGGAAAGAAATTTCTTCACTTGTAGATCTTATAAAAGTATTTCTCAAGCATTGGGATCCTCATTATGAACAAGACTATTATGAGAAGGTTTTTGGGGGTTTTAGGGTAACCGAAAATGAAGAAGTAATTGTTGTTGAAGCTTTCAAAACTCACAAAGGGCACCTCGAATTTAAGGTGATGTCGTTCAGGTTAAATAACACCCTTGCCACCTTCCAGGCAACCATGAATGAGCTCTTTAAAGTTTAAACCCTACCTAAGAAAGTTTGTACTAACCTTTTTTGATGACATTCTTATGTACAATAAGACATGGAAGGAACATCTTAACCATTTGGAGCAAGTACACTCCCAAAGGAAAATCGGTTCTATTGAAAAATATCAAAATATTCTTTTGGTAAGGAAGAAGTTGAATACCTTGGCCATGTCATATCCAAGGAAGGAATTAAGGTGGATTCAAATAAAATCAAAGCAATTATGGAATGGCCAAGGCCAAATAACGTATCAAAACTAACAAGGTTCCTAATATTAGTAGGTTATTATAGAAGGTTCATCAAGAACTATGCTCAGTTAACAACACCATTATCTAACTTGTTGAAGAAAATTCTTTCAAATGGAATAACCAAGTAGAAGAGTGTTCCAAAGCATTAAAAAAAATACGTCTTTTACACCTGTGTTAGCAACACTAGATTTCACAAAACCCTTTGTGGTAGAATGTGATGCTTCAAGTGTTGGGATAGGTGTAATGTTAATGCAAAATGACCATCTGATAGCTTTTGAGAGCCGAAAACTCAACAAGAGGGAAAACCTAAAATCTACATATGATAAATAGATGCTAGCCATTATCCATGTGCTAGCCAAGTGGCAATAATACCTCTTAGGCAGTGAATTCTCAATATGTATGGATCATAACAATTTGCAATTCTTATGACAATAGAAAAAATTATCAACCGAACAATGGAAATGGATGGAAAAACTTTCCACCTTGGATATGGAAATATTACATAAAAAGGGGAAACACAATGTAGTTGCTGATGCATTGTCACCAAAGGATGATGAAATAATGTGTGCAACAAGAGTGGTGATCACTGATTGGCTAGATGGATTTCGGTTTGAATATGCCAAGGATCCTAAATCTTATTCCATAATCAACAATTTGGACCAAAATCCAAAATTTGAATGGAAAAATGACATTTTATGGTACAAGAATAGAATTTACCTAATTCCATCTTCAAAGTTTAAAAGGACAATCTTAAGGGAGTGACATAGTTCTCCAACAACTGAACATGTTGGATTTTTTAAAACATACTATAATGCGCGTCAATCCTTTTATTGGAAAGGGATGAATAAAGATATTCCAAAGTTTGTCGCTGATATGCCAAAGAAATAAAAATGAGAATATCATGATACCAAAGTTGCTTCACCCCTTTCAAATTCCTAACAAAAAATGGGAAGAGATATCAATGGACTTCATCGAAGGATTACCTATGTTTGATGGAAAAGATAAGATTTTTGTTGTGGTCGACAAATTAACTAAATATCCACATTTTATGGCAATTAGAAAAATGGATTCAACGAAATAAATTGCTGTTGTCTTCTGTAAAAACATCTATAAATTGCATGTTTTTTCAAAAGTCATTGTGAGCGACAAAGATCCAAAATTTAAGGGGAACTTTTGGAAAGAATTTTGCAAAGAAATTGAAATATCCCTTAATATGAGTTCAACTCACCATCCACAAACAGATAGACAAACAAAAATTGTAAATAAATGCTTGGAAACTTACCTCCATTGTTTTTTGATAGATAAGTAGGAAAGTGGTTCCAATGGATTTAGCCAAATGGTAGTATAATTCTACCTACCACATGTTTTCCAAAATGTCTCCCTTCCAAGCCTTATATGGTTATGAACCACCAAAATGGAAGGAATTTGCACTAATTGACACTAAGGTCCAAGCAGTGAAGAGTCATCTTGATGAAGAGCAAAAAGTCATCAAAATATTAAAAGAAAAATTATCTTTAGCTTGTAATAGAATGTAACAACAAGAAGACCAACATAGATCAGAAAGAAGGTCCGAAGAAGGCGATTAGGTGTTTGTAAAACTCCATTCTTACAAACATTATCATTTAAACAAGGAAAAAACAAATTGGCTCCAAAATTCTATGGGCCTTTTCAAATCAACAAAAAAAATTAATGAAGTAGCCTATGGGTTGAAGTTATTGGACAATTGTCACATCCATAATGTCTTCCATGTGTCTTGCCTCAACAACATGTTGGGACAAGCCCAACCTGTAAAGATTCCCGACTTTGACGAAGAAGGAAGAATTATTTTAGAACCAAAAGAAATTCTTGTAAGGAATAAATGTTACATTCCAGACGCATCAAAGAACACCTTGTCAAATGGAAAAACCTTATAGAAGAAGATGCATTATGAGAAACAAAGAATTTTCGCCAACAACACTTCTCATTACCCTTGCTTTGAGGACAAAACAATTTTAAAGGTGGCAATGTTATAAACATAATACACAGTAATAAATAAATTAATTAAAATGAATAGTCAGGGGGCACGTACCCTTTCAACTCGTGGCTAGTCATTGCTATATAGCAAATTGTCACAGGGGTTATTGTATCATCAATTCAGATTCTTATTCAATAATAATTATTTACCTGCATGAATTTTCTTGTTACAAAAGGAGAATGTTTATATGCTTCCACTAGCCCATGTCATGAAAAACTTTGCAGTCAAGAGGAGAAGGATTTAGATGCTCTTCTTGTGATTGGGAGACATGGCTGTGATGTAGACAACTAGTTCAACTTCAGTAACAGAGACCCCCTCGATGACATTGATAGCGAGGTTCCTATGGCTGAATTTTTAGATTTGGTTTGCCTTGGATAGTCAAAGGCAATTGAGGCATGTGGAGCTTATTCTATGCTTGATGAATGACCATATTTCTCACTAATGGGGCTGATTTCATATTGCAAGGGATTTTCATAGCCATAGAACTCTTAGTTTCTGTAGCATCGGATGTGTTCTAGCCACAAAATTTGGTGGAGAGGCTAGAATACACGAGATCTTCAAAACGTAGAAATCGTTTCTGGAAATTCCACCTAGAGATGACTTAATTAGATTATTGACCAATTTTTTAATGTTTCCTAAGTCTAAACTTAGGAAAACTGGTTAACTAATCAGAATTAATTAAGTCAAGGAGCGAATCATCTAGAAACTCACATGGATCGACTTCAAGATGATCCTAGCCCTTGATTAAGTTTTAATATTGGCCATTGGTGCTCCAACAGAGGATTATAAGAAGTCGATGGGCACTTGGAGAATACACTAGAGTATTCGATTTCCTTGGTAGATCGATTTCCAGAGAGCAGCAATAATGGCTGAAAAGCCAGAGATTGAAGTAGAGACAGTGATCCAGAGGAAGTTTTCTAGATCCGGAGAGGTAGCAACAAGGAGGCCGAGTTATTCCCAATGAGGCAGCGTAGAGGACGCGCAGTGGCTTCAGAAAAGAAATTCGATTTGGTTGGAGGAAAAATCGATTCAGCTTCCAGAGGGCTGGAGAATCAATATCCTTAGCAGATACAGGTAGAATGACTTCATCAGAGGCAGTTCAAGGCTTAGATGTCCAAGGGTTTGCGCAAGCATTGCATAGAGGCAGACACAAAGGGTGTAGGAGGACGGATTTTCTAAAGGGAAGTTGTGCCGGGGTTGCTTGTGGAAGAAGGGAAATTCCCTTAAATAATTTTAGCTAAATTTCTCTTGCTGTTTGGATTGCCAATCAGGCACCCATAGATTGTACTCAGAATTTCACTGTTGCTTAATAATATAAAACCCTCAGCCGCTACACCGATTTTCCCAAGTTGGGTTTTTTTGGGGATGATTACCCAAAAATAACGTGTCATTTTTATTGTGTGCTAGTATTTTCTCAATTTTCCAGCGCTATTTTCTTCCACAGTATTTGTTTATGAAAATCACAATGTGAATTATTTGGTATTTGTCGTAGCAAACTGCAAATAAATTGTTAAATTAATTAACAATTAGGAAAATAATTTCCAGTCTCTGTGATAGATGAAATTTTCACATGGTATCAGAGCGTGAGTGATCAACTGGGAAGCTCAGAATCGAAGGAAAAAATTTCGCTGCACAGAGGGAGCAGTAGGCCGAAATTCTTAGAGGCAACGCAGTGCTCAGACAGGCAGGCCGAATCATCGGCGCAGGAATTCAATTTTCTGTTGCAGGGTTGTAGAAAAGTCGAGTTGATTGGGTTAGTGATTCCAACAGTCAGAGGGAGCAACAACAACTCAGATTTTCGCTGAGCAAATTCCTTGGTTGGGCGCAAAGGGCTTTGTAGCAGCAGAATCAACGTCGGGTAGAAGAAAGAAACACACACAACAGAGGGAAAATCTCTCTTAGGGAACTTCAAGTCTCAGAAGTTCGATTTTTCCAGGTGGATTGGCAGTAACAACTATCATGTATATGTACTTTTTGTAACTTACAATCCGACGGTCACGATATGTTCTAGACTTGAAGTGATCCGACGGTTCATTCTCTCCTCGGTATTACCAACACTTGATCTGTGGCTTAACACCCGATTGGTCCATTCTCTTTATTTGTAAGGTGACTGTTCATGAGAGAAGCTTATGTAAAATTTCTTTCTTTTACATTAATAAATTGCCTGAAGTGGCCGCGTTGGCTCACGCTGTGGACTGTTTCTCTCTTTGAGCGTTTCAACCACATCAAGAATATTGGTGTACCGATATGTGATCTGTTTGTGAGCAGTGTCCTTTGGTATTCTATTTAAGGAACTTACCCTGTAAATTCCTACATGGTATCGGAGCTATTTGAGGGTCGCATCCGTTGTTGATCCAAATCCGAAGCCGATATAACTGCATCTGACTGTCGTTTCCTAGATCTACTGTTTCTGACCTCTTTCGGGTCGAGAGGATTGCTCCATTGTGTTAGGAGCATCTGTTCTAGTGAGGAACCCCTTTCGTTTCACGCGAAAGGGTTTCCGGTAGCCCTAGCTATGTCATTTTTAAGATCTGGAGGTATACAGTCTTTATTTGCAGTTATAGTTATTTATCTCTTTGTTTATTTTGGTTTATATTCCTCTATATTTTTTTTTATTACCGGATCTATACCTTTCATTTCTGCGTATGCTCTTTGCCCCGCGACTCTGTGTGATTTGGGCAAACCAGAAACAGAAAGAAAGGATTTTTCTCATGCGTATGCTTTTTTCCGTTGCACCTTAGTGTGATCTCGGAAAATCAGAAACATTGAGGAAAATATTTAGTTTTTGTTCAAATCTAACTTTAAGCCATAAGACTTGGATTTCTGTTGCATGTTCGTTTTGGGTTGTGTGGTTTTTTTTGTCTTGTAGGGAAAAAAAAGGTTTTTCAAGTAAGCACACACTCCAAAGCTTCAGTGAGCAAACCTCTCCCCCCCCACCTTCCTCCTTTCAAAAAATTACTAACCTTTTAAATTAGCTCACTTGGTCCAAAGTTACTTTATGAGAATAGATGTCTTGGGTTCAAGTCTTTCTTTTTGTTGAGTTACTTTTTCAAAAAGCACATGTAACTTATGCTTTAAAGTTACTTTATGTAAAAGTATTCTCACCCATTATAAAAAGCGAGTCACTTATAATTCTAAAGTCACTTTATCTTTTATTTAAGTTACAATTTACTGGGTAGCTCATAAAGTACCATTGTAAAAGTGACTTTCACTTATTTATAAAAGTGGGTCACATAGAGTAATCTTTTTTTAAAAGTGAGCTAATTAGATTAAGTTTGGGAGGGCGGGGGGGTTTTTAAATATAACATCATCATTCACTTCTCAATATTCACGTAGTTCGTCGACATCTTCAACAACTTTTCTTCAAAAAGCCATAACTTCTTCATCTGGAATCCGTTTTCAGAGCCGTTTTTTTTTTAATTGGCCTAATTTTTCGAGATCTTTCCATTGGAACACTTAGTTTCAACATCTACAGCTTCAATTTCTTTTAAAATGGAAAGTCCATGCCTAATTATTCTTGACAACACCAACTACTTCTAATGGCTATCCTACATTGTGGATTTACTTAGAAGTAAAGGTCTTTATAGAATAGCCTCAGGCCAAGAATCTAAACCTAAAGATGAAGATAAACTAACCAAATGGGAAAATAAACAAGATCAAGCACGTGGGTTGATAGGGATGTCTATTTTTCCAGACCTTAGATGCCATATCGCAGAACTTGATACCCTTGATGAAGCAATGAAACAATTCAATAAAGTTTTTGGAATTAAAAATGAAATTAGAGCCTTAGCAACCTAACAACAACCAAATTCAAAGAATCCTAAGAATCAACATTCTAAAAAGAATGGTTCTAAACCAAACAAGGGTTCTAAGCAATTTTAGTCTCAAAATGAAAAATCAACTCAACAAAATGATATGGTAAATAAAAACAAAGGGAAGAAGATTGATAGACATTGCAACTTTTGTAATCGTGATGACCACTTAGAATCCAAATGCTTTAAGAAGATGGAAGCCTTGGAAGCAGCAATGAAGAAGCATAACATCCATTTGGAGCACTCTTCAACTTCAACTTCATCTTCAGGAATACCACTTTCTGCATGTGGTTTTCAAGAATCCAAGTTTTGTTATGCACTAAATGTATCTTCTTCTTCTCATTCTCATGAGTAGCTCATTGATTTTAGAGCTTCTTATCACATGGCGAAAAACAAAGCCATGTTTTATTCTTTAAATGATTGTAACACCAAAAATATATATGTTGGTGATGATAGATCTCTTAGTGTTGTAGGGACTGGAACTATTCATCTAGACAATGGTCAATTTAATGATGTATTATGTGTTCCTACCTTATCCTGCAACCTTCTATCTATATATCAGAGAACTCATTCAGGTGAAGGTAAAACTGTTGAATTTTCACCTCACTTGCTAGTATAGTCCTAAGTGACCTAGGCCTTTTACATGACTCTTTTTTCATCATACTAGAATCATTTTTACAGTATCCCCGTAGGGCTGTAGAAATTGGAATACAAAATTGATGAACTCTGGAATTCTGAAAGTCTGAATTTACTCTGAAATTCTGGCATTTTGACATGATTTGATGATGATGGAATGCTTCTAAATATGCTTTGCCCATGGAACCTTTTACAAGTCCTCAAGAGCAACTTGAGTGGTTAACGGGTCACATTGAAGAAAATGTTGGAAGCTATATCTAGAGATGAATCCCAACAGCCACAAGAATGATGCCAAGGAGAAAAACATGCTAGCCATAGATTTAAGCAACCAAGAAGAGAGTAGCTCGTAGGTAGATGAAAATATTATTTGCACAACTATAAAAAGAGGAGGTGAATTTGAGTAGCTTCATCCCAAGGAGGAGAAGGAGATGACTAAACTTTTCCATTTTAAGATTGGGGTTATGGAAACAAAGGTGGATGCTATTTGATTCCAATGCAGAGGCCAACCTATGGTAGAAGATTTGGTCAACAAGCCTGGATTACTAGTTCAAGACCATCCTCACATATATCCAGCAGGATGGATAAATAAGGAAGCAAAGCTGAGGGTCACTAAGTAGTGTAAGATCAATTTGTGATAAGTGCAAACTATATTGATGAAGTGGAGGCAGACGTAGTCTCACTGGATGTGTGTGGAGTAGTATTTGGAACCCCCTACATGTGCATTAGGGATGCAATCTTCATGAGGTGAGAATACTAGTACCGCATGATGAAGGATGGGAAGTGTTTCATCATCAATCCACAGAAAATGAACTATGGTGGTACAGAAGGAAATTGTGGCTGTGTATGGGCTGTATGAAGCAACTGTTGAGGCCGCTTGAATACTGAAATAATATGAAGTTTTAACCCGCATTTGGCCAAATCAATGACTATGATACCGGATGGGGTAAACAAACCTGCTTAGCACAAGATTGAAGGAAATGTTTCTGCAAGTATATAAAGATAGAGTTAAATGGTTGATAAAAATTAATACATTGCCTTGTGACAGTATAATTGTATGCATTGACTGGTCACAAGGTGAATGGGTGTGTGCCTTTTGACCTTTCGTTAGCCTAATGAGCATTATGTATTATTATTTATGTTTGTTACATTGGTTCTGTTATATTTCTAGTTTGTACATTGGCTTCTTAAAATATTTCTGATTCTATTGGGTCGATTTATGTCTCTTTGTTGACACTTGCATTTTCGTTTTTTTTTTTCTGTTGTTATCTATGTATTTTTTAAATTTCTGCTGGCAAGGCTTTGTTTCGAATTTAGATGAGAAATTTCCTTATCACTTCCTACAATACCTTGTCAAGATTTTGAACTTTATCCTTATAATCTCTCTTTATGTTGGGATACCTGATTATTTTGAGTGACGACCTCTGGTGCCTCCTCTGTATCTTTTGATGAGGCAGCCACTATGTAGGATTTCGTCATAAGGTGAGGTAATGTAATTTTATTTGTATTTAAAAAAAACATCAAATATTTCTTTTTCAAGTTTAAGGGGAAGATACCCAATGTTTCTATTTATGTCAAACCTAGAATGATATTGACGTTCTGATGTAGATGTAACTTCAAAGTGGGCTGGGAAAACATGATTACAATTTGTTAATTATAAATTCTAGATTTTTTACTGTTTTATGTTTCAAATCATCTCCTCCTTTATAGTTGGCTGACAAATCAATAATTAATTGGCCAACTCAACCTGAATGTAATTGTTGATTTCACAAGGACTAATAGAAATCATAATATATTTTCTTTCAATAGTTCCTTCTAATTAAGGAAGAAACAATTTTTTTGAAGTAATTATAAACCTTCCTTCATCTTTTAAGGTGTATAATGATAATAAAGAAATCGGAATAGATCCATCTCAATCCCTGATCTTTTAAGCACATAGAGGTTTGTGCTCCCATTGCTTTTTGATCCCTTTATGTGCTAAACAGATTCATGGTTAAGATGGATCATTGCTGGTAAATAAAACCATATATATGTGAACCGTTACTTCTTGGCACTTGGACACATCAACCAACGTGATAGAATGACTTAATATGCATGTGATATAACATGATCATTCACTTTTGAGGTTTGAGCACATGTTATGAATCCATTAATGGCTTTTTTCTTGTTAGCTTGACCCACAGGGGATTTGAACTTTGAATCTGATGGTTTACATAATACTTCATAACATGGCAATCACCATTTGAGCTGCCCATGTGGGCTATGAATCCATTAATGATTATCTAATATAGATTTTGTTATTTTATTCTTAGTAGTATTATAATATTTGTGGATGTGCAGATGTGTGTGTGTGTGTGTGTTCATGCGTATGTGTTTGTATAATGGTGCACCTCCCACTATGTTGTTCTTAACCAAAATCTGGTCCCATGTAATTTCTTGTACTTTTTTGTTCTTCATATCTCTTGTACCTGTCATGCATATAGCCATAGTTTGTTATGTTGAGAAATTAATAGGGCTACAGTTGAAGTGATTTTGCTTAGACTTGATAACTGCTTGTGATGTTTTTTTACTTTCTTGATTGTTAGCTTCTTCTTCTCTTATTATTATGTTTTTCTTATCATCAAACAACTGCCAAAACATGAAGATCAGTAGTACTGTTAAGATTAGGTATGTTCTATGCTAGAGCAATTTATTTAAATTTTCACAGTTAGCAATCACATCAGCATTACTATAAACTGCAGATAGAACATAAATATAATATGCAGAAGACAAGCCAAGACAAGAGGACACAAGATATGGCGCAAGCCAGGGACAAACCCCACAATGTGTGGGGAAACCCTTGATCAATTCTTCTTTTATCTTCAAAGTTCAGCAGAGAGAGAGATGGTACAAATACATTTGAAGTCAACACTTTGACTTGCCAAAATAAGAGATCAGACATCAGAGATATTTCATCATGAAGATGACAGGATAGTTCTGATGACAAGGACTACAGATCTGAACTCAGATGAAGGCACACTTCTCAGCCCTCATACTTCAACTGATTCACCATGCTGCATCCAACCATGCTGCGTCCATCACTATGCTTATCCATGCCTTAGAACAGCAGTATTTAACACGTTGTTACAGCGATTTCCATGCTGCTCCTTTACATCGATCTTCTCCTTGTGACTATTTTTCCTTTAAGATCGAGATCATAACTATGCTTAGATCATTACTGTACCTTGAAATATGTCAAGACAGTATATGCTATACCGAGACCGTAATTGAGATCTTGACTGCATCTGGAGGTATGCCAAGACAGAGTGTTCTTTGTTGGATAACATCATTACATATATACTGAGACCATCACTGTGTTTTCTTCCTACACTGAGATCTTCATGAGATCGTTCATTATGCCAAGACAAGGATCATTGAGAGGCTTTACTTCTGAGTTACCCATCCGAGAAATATAGGACCACTGTACTCATCCGAAGTACTGAACCACTACACTTGTCCGAAGTCCTGAACCACTATAATTTCCTCTGAAGAATATCAGATGAATCCTAGTTCTGTGTGATTGTAATTACCCCGAAGTTTCAGAGATATTTGAGATTCCTGTACTACTGTACTTGTTATGATTATGCCGAGAATGTATACCGAGACTGCTACAGGAATATCTGCATCAAAGATATGTCGAGACCAAAGTTATGCTTGGAGAGAATGTCGAGGTTACTAGAGGCAAATCCAAACCCTTATCCGCGGTTGCTTCTGAGATTGAATACCCTTCATTGTAATGTCGAGGTTGTCATGATTATGCCGAGAATGTATACCGAGACTGCTACAGGAATATCACCTAGATCTACTGCATCAAAGATATGTCGAGACCAAAGTTATGCTACGGCTGCTCCTTGTCATTATAAGGATTAGGTTTATGTTGAGAATGTATATAGCTCATACCTTATGCCAATACAGTATTCTTATCCGAGATCTGTCTCATCGATCCGAGTTTTGTGCCTTCAATTCATAGGTATCCCAAGGTGAGATCTCTGCTCCAGAACTTAGATCAATTTTGCGTCATTATTAATGCATCAAGATCTGGCCATGACTATGCCGAGAGTATCTATCCCAAAACGCATGTCAATACTGTATCTATATCCGCAGGTTTCTCTGCTCTATCCATTTGATAACTTCACCTTCAAATCACAAGTATGCCGAGTGTAGATTAGCTTGGATTCTTCTGCTCCTTATACCCATCCGAGGTAGCAGTTGAACCCTAGATTTATTTCTCCATTTATGCAGATCTCTGCTCCTTCAATCACCTGAAAATTCAGAGAGGAATGCGAGTTTTTTTCTTATCTTCTTAAGCTACGTCAACAAGTCTCTATGTACAGCATATAAGGTCTCCTCCTGAACAGCGTATAAGTAATTGACTACGTTGGATCAGCTAGGGCATCATCTGCAGCTAGGGCTCCTTCTTAGGCCAGCGTATTCTTTTGGTTCTCTCCTTCTCCAAAAACCCAGACGTGGAGAGGAGATCACCTCAAGAATACGTGTGTGCAAATGATATCAAATCCTCATCTATTTATACCAAAATGAGGATGATGAATAGACACGTCGGTTGAGCTTCTAGAGCCTACATAAGAGCTGGTCGGCTTGACTATAATTACATAAACAAAATAAATTCATATCTCCATAAATACTTATCGGAATCGGATGATCTTTGGATCAATCCTACACCTCTCGACGAGAGGGATCCAATAAAATTATCAGCTGCCATAAATAAGCTGACCCACATGGAGTTTTGCCCTAGTTGCCAATTTAACAAGTACACAAGGACACAAGATGTAGGCTGCTAGCCAGGGCCAAAACCTCTCCTAGAGAGGAAAACCGACAAAAATCTCCTCTTCTTATAGTTTCTTCAAATGACGAATTCCAAGACCTCTAGACCAAGACCAAGAGCCTTCCAAGACCAAATCAAACCTTCTGGAGGATGTGCTGCTTCTTGCTAAGTCAAACCAAGTCAAATCTCTCCCAATTTCAGAACATAATACTTCATAATATGGCAATCACCATTTGAGCTACCCATGTGGGCTATGAATCCATTAATGATTGTCTAATATTGATTTTATTATTTTATTATTAGTAGTATTATAATATTTGTGGATGTGCAGATGTGTGTGTGTGTGTCTTCATGCATATGTGTTTGTGTAATGGTGCACCTCCCACTACGTTGTTCTTAACCAAAATCTGGTCCCATGTAATTTCTTGTACTTTTTTGTTCTTCATATCTCTTGTACTTGTCATGCATATAGCCATAGTTTCTTCAAATGACTAATTCCAAGACCTCTAGACCAAGACCAAAAGCTTTCCAAGACCAAGTCAAACCTTCTGGAGGATGCGCTGCTTCTTGCTAAGTCAAACCAAGTCAAATCTCTTCCAATTTCAGAACTTCGACCCCCAACTTCAGATTTCGTCCCTCACTGCAGGTCTATATTTTTCGGCCCCTGCAACAGCTGCAATTTTCGCACGTGTGAGAGAATTTAGGGCTTCTAAGGCTTCCTCCTTCCTTTGCTTGCTGTTAATTTTAGGTATGTTCTATGCTTAGAGCAATTTATATCAATTTTCACAATTAGCTCAATATCTTTTCTAGATTAGCAATCACATCAGCATAAAAGTAAACTGCAGATAGAACAAAAACATAAATCGCAGAAGACAAGCCAAGACAAGAGGACACAAGATGTGGCTCTAGCCAGGGACAAATTCCAATGTGGGGAAACCCTTGATCAATTTTTCTTATATGTTCTTCAATAGTTCAGCAGAGAGAGAGAGAGAGAGAGAGAGAGATGGTATATTTACAACAGAAGTCAACGCTTTGACTTATCTAGATAAGAGCATAGATCATCTCTAAGAAGATGATACATGAAATCAGTTGAAGACATGCTGCTTCAACTGACTCTCCAAGGTGACTCCTTCACCTATCATTGTGCTGCATCTCGTCATTATGCTGCACCTCACCGTGCTACACCATGCTGCACCCATCATCATAATGCTGGACCTCATGATCATGCTGTACACATCATACTGCTGCACCTTATGCTGCACTACTGTCCCATGTGTCATGTGTTTGCAGCACCATGCTTGCCACTGCGATCCATGCTATCCATGTTGTCCATGCTTGTCATGCTGCACCATGCTGTCCATGCTTGCCATGCTGTCCATGCTTTGCCTTAGCATTCCT
Organism: Pinus tabuliformis; assembly: GCA_031772625.1. Taxonomy (NCBI): domain Eukaryota; kingdom Viridiplantae; phylum Streptophyta; class Pinopsida; order Pinales; family Pinaceae; genus Pinus; species Pinus tabuliformis. Next base: position 1,323,421,087 of record CM062819.1, on the reverse strand, counting down.
TTGCTGTCCCATTTACTAGCACATGTCATAGTTGCTGCATCGCTTGCCACTGCTGCCTAGTTGTATTGCTGTAGCTGCTGTCCCTAACAGTCATGCTATCCCATGCACTGCATCACTGGTTAGGGCATCACCCTACAACCCTTATCCTCCATACAAGTAAGCAAAACAACCTTTTAAAGACTACGGTTCTCCAAGGGAATTACCCTCCACACCTACGCTACTCCTTTTGGCTTTGTTTAACCTCAAACGCAGCACCAAGAAGTAGCTTAGTGGTTGGCTATGGCCTATGGCCTAACACATCAGCTGCTGTAGCTTTCAGCCTCCCTCCAATCCTTCACCACACTGCCCTAAAACAACATCAATCTGTCCTTAAGCTTTGTGGTCCTACAACCCTTCAATCCAGCCATTAAACAACACTTGTGAAGCCCTAAAACAGATTGGTTGTACCTACAACAACTCGCCTTTCTCCTCCAGAAATGCCACGTTGCTCCTCGGCCTAATCTGCCCTGTAACATGCACTTGGAACAACCCTTAACTTACCCTCAAACAACCCTTTCTCACCACGCTGTCACCTACAGCAAGCCTGCTGTAGCAGTCCCTCACTGCGGCCCATAAACAGAGATCCTTCTAGACTGCGTAGATACCAGCATTAGGGCTGTCCTCCTAGATAGCGTTAGGGCTTCTCACTAGACTGCGTCCTCTAGATTAGGGCAACGTATTTTTTCTTCTTGACTGTGGCTAGGTTATGCGTAGAAGCTAGGGCTAGGACTGCAGCGAGGGCAACCTCTTTTCCTCCAACGTCTAGGGCTTCCACTCCTAGATTTCTCTTCCACTAAAACCCAAGACAAGTGGAGAGAAATCAAGATAGAAGTGTGTGTGAAATGACTCTCAAGTCATCTCCTTTTATACTAAAACGTTGAACACATGTGGGGTTTATTTGGTTGTTGGCCGACCTTGACGAATTGTCTTATAACACAAATAAATTCATAACTCCATGAATACTTATCAGAATCGCATGATCTTTAGATCAATCCTACACCTATTGATGAGAGGAGTCCAATAAAAATATCAGCTGCCATAAATAAGATGACCTAGATGGAGTTTTTGGCCCTAGTTGCCAATTTTAACACTACCTCTCAGCTAGGGAGAACTCCATCTGCTGATCCATCTGTCCGACTGTACTATCTCTGTCATCAGTGCCTTGCACTGCTCTGCTCTGCTCTACTCTGCTCTGCTCTGCTGCACTCTGCTGAACCATGAAGAAGAAGAATTGATCGAGAATGTCTCATACCATTCTCTGCTGACCTGAAGTCAGTTCCATATGAAGAGAGTGTGTCATACCACTCTTACTGATCCCAAATCAGTTCCAAGAGAGTGAGTCATATCACTCTTACTGACCCGAAGTTAGTTTTATTGATCCCAGATCAATATCACAAGAGAATGTCTCAAATCACTCATACTGATCCTAGATCAGTTTCATTAATCCCAGATCAATGGAGGTCATCCTAGCATAGGGAGTACGGTAGATACAATGATGCTTCCATTGATAGTACTACTATGGTCCCTAACCCCATTTCCCTGCTCATTGGCCAGATCAGAGGTACTTCCCATGAGTCCCAGACTGCATGGGTAGGATGCCTCGACAGGAGAACCACTCGTCTTGTCCCTAAGTCGCCACGGGGTATCACAGGGGAAGGTTGAGCCATTCACCCTCTACACAGCGCGCCATTAGGGGAGGGTGAGTCGCCCTATGGTCGCTTGTTGCTCCAATAAGTACCCCAAGGCCCCCGGAGCTCCCATAGCTCAATGCATGTGTCATGCAGGACCCTCATAAGAGGGTCTTTCAACGACTCCAAGTCGTTCGGGAAAGTCTGACCTTTCCCCGGGGCTTTGATAGAATGTTTATGACCTGTACATCAGTCTCAATGCGATGGAGCCTCCTTGCTCATCGACATACCATATCCCAAATAAGGTAGTATCTGATGTCTATATGTTGGAGCAATTATAGAATACATGATTCCTCAATAGTCGAATCCCCCTTTGGTTGACACAGAAGATCATGGTGGTATCCATCATGTGTGCAAACAGCTCACTGAAGAGCTTCCACAACCAGGCAGCTTCACACAAGATCATACTCGTAGCTATGTATTCGGTCTCACCGGTGCTTATAGCAACCGACTTTTGCTTCCTGCTCATCCAGGATATCGAAGCAAAATCCAAAGAGAACCAACACTCAGAAGTGCTCTTGCGATCCTCCACACTGCCTGCCCAGTCAACATTCGAATAATCATACAGCTTTACATTTCCGGCAGTGTATCTCAATCCATGAGAGATAGTGCCCCGAAGATATCTCAGAAGATTCTTGGCACCAATCCAATGAGGCTCAACCATATATGAGCTCATCATGCTAACTGCAAAACATATATCCGGACGGAAGTTCACCAAGAACATCAATGTGAATGCGTTTATGAAACTTAGAGACATTTCCAAAATCTGGTTCGACATCACTACCACTTAACTTCTGAAAGTTGAGCTCCATTGAGGTAGTCACGGGCTTGCAGTTCACCATTCCAAATCCGAAATCCAACTCCCTCTTACTTCTGCAAATGAGAGGGTTTGCACCTGTCAAAGGTTGTCCTCAGAAGGTGTCGGTATGAGAGGTCTATCATCCACAACCTTCAAGCAATGGTTTGGATCGGCTTCACTCCTAGCAAATCTCAGCTTCATCAGACAACTATCAATCCTCTCATACTATGCCCAGGGTGTTTTGCTTCAAGCCATAGAGGGACTTCTTCCACCTGCATACACGAGATTCATGAATCTCAAACCCCTCGGGTTGTTCCAAACTTGTGGACCTGCTACATGAGGGGAATGGTCCCCTTGTAAGATTTTCCTTTGGTACGTCTCGGACATGTACCTTCATGCTCTTCTTGAATTTAGGCATCCGAGTCACCATCTGACTCACATCGGGTAGGGCCCCATAATAAGTAGACCTCCGGTGCTATAGATGAGATGTGTCAATTGACATGATCCCCAATGGACCATCCTGCAACTTGATACAAATTGCCAACCCTGAACCCATGAGTAAAAGCATCTTTGGAAATTCTATTTTCAAACACGTACCTTTCCATCGATGAATGCCACCATGAAACCTTTGACTTCCATTACCGGAATGGACACTAGGTTCTTCTTGCAATTAGGTACATAAGAGATTCTCGCAAATGAATCGAGTTACCCTTATTCACTTGAGGGTTAACATTCCCTACACCCTTTCCGGGATAGGTGGCATTGTCTCCAAGTATAATCTCACGATTGTTTCCATCTCTACCAAATTAGAGAGAACACCCTTCTATCTGATGAAGTGCCTTGAAGCACTACAATCAATAAGCTAGATTCCCACAGAATTTGAAGGAGAGGGCCAATACAAGATAACGCTTCTTTATATTATCAGAAAAAAAACATTTGATTCTTCATTCCCGGGGTTCCTTGCTTTCTTTGAAGAGTCGGCCGTTTCCTGAATGACCTGCATTACCTGTCATTCCTTCGATCATCGAAGATGTCCCTGGAATGATTGTTATCTTCATCAAGAGATGTGTTCCTGCCATTCAGAGACTCCTTTGCATAATGGCCGAACTTATTGCAACCAAGGCATCGACCTTTACTTACACCCTTAGATCCGGTCTTCCCATTGAAGTGATCTTTAGGTAGGTCATCAGAAGCTTCCGTTGCGCCATTCTGATAATATACTTTGCTTCGACTTCACCCTTGGTGAATTTGAAGAGGGATGAGGAATCCATTGATCCTTTTGTCCTTTTCCAACTGTCTTCGGTGATTGCTCTTCACCTCAACTCTGATACCATGTTAATTTTAGGTATGTTCTATGCTTAGAGCAATTTATATCAATTTTCACAGTTAGCTCAATATCTTTTCCAGATTAGCAATCACATCAACATTAAAGTAAACTGCAGATAGAACATAAACATAAATCGCAGAAGACAAGCCAAGACAAGAGGACACAAGATGTGGCGCTAGCCAGGGACAAACCCCAATGTGGGGAAACCCTTGATCAATTCTTCTTATATGTTCCTCAATAGTTCAGCAGAGAGAGAGAGAGAGATAGTACGTTTACAACAGAAGTCAACACTTTGACTTATCTAGATAAGAGCATAGATCATCTCTAAGAAGATGATACATGAGATTAGTTGAAGACATGCTGCTTCCACTGATTCTCCAAGGTGACTCCACCTATCATTGTGCTGCATCTTGTCATCATGCTGCACCTCACCGTGCTACATCATGCTGCACCCATCATCATAATGCTGGACCTCATGATCATGTTGTACACATCATACTGCTACACCTTATGCTGCACTGCTGTCCCATGTGTCATGTGCTTGCAGCACCATGCTTTCCACTGCTATCCATGCTATCCATGCTGTCCATGCTTGTCATGTTGCACCATGCTTGCCATGCTGTCCATGCTTGCCATGCTGCACCACGTTGACCATGCTTGCCATGTTGTTCATGCTTTGCCTTAGCATTCCTTTGCTGTCCCATTTACTAGCACATGTCATAGCTGCTGCATCGCTTGCCACTGCTGCCTAGTTGTATTGCTGTAACTGCTGTCCCTAACAGTCATGCTATCCCATGCATTGCATCACTAGTTAGGGCATCGCCCTACAACGCTTATCCTCCATACAAATCAGCAAAACAACCTTCTAAAGACTACAGTTCTCCAAGGGAATAACCCTCCACACCTACGCTACTCCTTTTGGCTTTGTTTAACCTCAAACGCAGCACCAAGAAGTAGCCTAGTGGTTGGCTATGGCCTACGGCCTAACACATCAGCTGCTGTAGCTTTTGGCCTCCCTCCAATCCTTCACCACACTGCCCTAAAACAACCTCAATCTGTCCTTAAGCTTTGTGGTCCTAGAGCCCTTCAATCGAGCCCTTAAACAACACTTGTGAAGCCCTAAAACAGATCGGTTGTACCTACAACAACTTGGCTTCTCCTCCAGAAATGCCACACTGCTCCTCGGCCTCCACACTTGCTGTTCCTCGACCTAATCTGCCCTGTTGTTCCTCGGCCTCCACACTTGCTGTTCCTTGGCCTAATCTGCCCTGTAACATGCACTTGGAACAACCCTTAACTTACCCTCAAACATCCCTTTCTCACCATGTTGTCACCTACAACAAGCCTGCTGTAGCAGTCCCTCATTGCGGCCCATACACAGAGATCCTTCTAGACTGCGTAGATACCAACATTAGGGCTGTCCTCCTAGATAGTGTTAGGGCTTCTCACTAGATTGCGTCCTCTAGATTAGGGAAACGTATTTCTTCTTCTTGACTGCGGCTAGGTTATGCATAGAAGCTAGGGCTAGGACTGCGGTTAGGGCAACCTCTTTTCCTCCAACATCTAGGGCTTCCACTCCTAGATTTCTCTTCCACTAAAACCCAAGACAAGTGGAGAGAAATCAAGATGGAAGTGTGTGTGAAATGACTCTCAAGTCATCTCCTTTTATACTAAAACGTTGAGTACATGTGGGGTTTATTTGGTTGCTGGCCGACTTTGACGAATTGTCTTATAACACAAATAAATTCATAGTCCCATGAATACTTATCGGAATCGCATGATCTTTAGATCAATCCTACACCTCTCGATGGGAGGAGTCCAAGAAAAATATCAGCTGCCATAAATAAGATGACCCACATGGAGTTTGGACCTAGTTGCCAATTTTAACACTTGTGCTACTTCCTCTTCTAGGACTTGTAGGTGACCAAATCGACTTCTCTTCTACCAATTTCGACCCTTCCCTTGCAACTTGAAAACTTCGGCCTTGATGCTGCAGAAACCCTGGCCTTCCTTCCCACATGAGAGAGAGAGAGTGAAAAATTTAGAAATTTCAATTTTCTTTTTCTGAATAGTCCTTTGCTTTCCTTCTTTCTTCTCGTCTTTCGCTTCCTTGATGAGTGAATGAGTGTGTGTTCAAATGAGGTTGAATGGTCTCTTATATATAGCCCTTCCAGAAGTACAAATTGCCCTAATTAGGCCGACTTCTCCACTGCCAGGACGACTTGGTTTTGGAAGGGTAATTTGACACTTTTGACTCAAAAAATAATTCTTTTGACATGTTACAAGATGCCCAATGGGGTCTTTTACATATGACAATGACTGTTTGACTTCTAGACTATGAAAAAACTTAGAAGCACTCAACGGGTGCTTTGACCTAAAATAAATTGACATTGAGCATGAAACACATGCTATAAAAAAATAATAATAATATTTTTCTTTTCTTTTTACAAAAATCAAGAGTACATTACATATCATGAAGACCAAACCTAGTTACATATTTCAACACTCCCTCATAACTAGGGAGGTATTCATAATGGTACAAGGACATTCTCATACTGAAGAGATCTCATAAGAAGAGTTAGATTGGTAAGCCATCTCATAAGCTATCTTTTCAGCTTATATCATTGCATCTCAACATACCAACCAACATTGTCATAGAGCAAGGCCTTGATTAACAACTCTATGTCTTCACAAGATTCTATCTCTTCACAAGATTAGAGCACAATGCTGGGGAGACAATGACTTATAGACACCATCATCATTGTCTCTCAAGGCACATACCCCATTCGGATGTTCACAAGGTAATTCCTTTTGGGACCATTCTTGTCTTGGATTAACACATCCTGGAGGAATTTCCACTTTGACTACTCTTACCTATTGGATGCCCTACTTGTTAAAATTGGCAACTAGGGCCAAACTCCATGTGAGTCATCCTATTTATGGAAACTGATATTTTTCCTACGTTCCTTTTGTCGAGAGGTGTAGGATTGATCTAAAGATCATCCAATTCCGACAAGTATTTATGGAGATATGAATTTATTTGTATTTACTTGACAAATTGTCAAGGTCGACCAACAGCGAAATGTGTGGCACACATGCCCAGCAAATCATATAAATACAAGTGAGGTTGATTCATTTTCAACTCATCTCATCTCTCACATTCTTCTCTCTCTCCTTACATATTGGGTACACATAAGGAAGAGGATCTCTCTCACGTGGGAAGTAAGAGGATGCAGGGTGAAGGAGGATGCAAGAAAAAGGATGCAGAAATAGTTGGTTGCGTTGACCGAGTTTGACCGGGGCTGCAGAAGGTCTCTTTGACTAGCATTGACCAAGCGTTGACCTTAGAAGAGTAAGGTTTTAGTGTGGTTGCCTCTCCTAGGTAGGCCGCAGATTTTGGCACGCAAACCGAGGCAATCTGACCTCTGGTTTGACCAGCGTTGACTACCCTAATTTGGGGCAGCAGGTTGACTTCAGTCAACTACAATTTGACTATGTTTTTGGGGTTGTTTATGGGCTGCTTCTTTAGGCTGATCGAGGACTAGATAACCGGGAAATTGACCAAGCATATTGGAGGTCAATTTCATCTTGTTTGACTAAGTTTGACTTTGCTGATTTAGGGTTTGCTGCTACTGATATAAAATTACAGAATTCCGATTTTGTACTATTTCTCTCTGTTGAACTATTGAAGATAAAAGAACATACCATAGTGGTGCATCAAGGCACTTCACTAGTTACAAAGAAGCTCTCTCTAATCTGATAGAGAAGGAGACCAACCTGGAAATTGTTCTCGGGAACAACGCAAAATATCTCGTGAAAGGCATTGGGAATGTTACTCTTCAATTGAATTAGGGTAATACAATTCATTTGCAAGAAGTCCTATATGTACCTGATCTCAAAAAGAACCTGGTGTCCATTTTGGCAATGGAAGACAAAGGCTACAAGGTGACCTTCATTGATGGCAAGGTACGTGTATGGAAAAAGAATTTTAAAGAAGCTTTCACTCTTGGGTTTCGAGTTGATTTATTATATCAGGTCGGAGGAAGTCCGCTGGGTGTCATGTCTTGTGACACATCTCTTTAGTCCGAACTATGGCATCGGAGGTTTGCTCACCTTCATTATAAAGCTCTACCCAACGCAACACAAATGGTGACAGGGATGCCCGATTTCAGAGTAGAGCAAGAAGGTGTATGTCCGGGATGTGCCGAAGGAAAGCTCAAAAGGGGACCATTCTCCTCAAGCCAAAGCAAGACCTCCGATATATTGCAGTTGGTTCACTTAGACATATCTGGTATGATGCCTGTGAACTCCTTGGGAGGATATTTATATTACCTCACTTTTACAGATGATTATTCTTGCAAGACTTGGATATACTTCTTGAGAAAGAAGGATGAAGTGTTCTCTTGGTTTCGTCACTTCAAAACCTTGATCGAGAATCAAACCGAAAAAAAGATCAAGATCTTAAGGACTGATAATGGGACTGAGTATGAATCCAATGAGTTTCATGACTTTTGCAAAGAGGCTGGCATTAAGAGGGAGACTACAACAGCATATACTCCTGAGTAGAATGGTGTGTTGGAAAGGAAGAATCGTACAATTGTGGACGCTGTCCGTGCTATGCTCCATGATCAAAGACTTCCAAAGTTTCTATGGGCCGAAGCTGCGAATACCGCCGTATATGTGCAAAACCGAGCCCTCATCAAGCATTGGGTTCCAAGACTCCCGAAGAGATGTTCACCAGTAAGAAACCTGACGTATCTCATTTTAGAATTTTTGGAAGTCCTATATATTTTCATGTGCCGAAGAGAAAAGGAATAAATTGGGTGCCTCTGGAAAGAAAGGAATCTTCGTGGGCTATAGTGAAAATACTAAGGGCTAATCTATGTGGCTGGTCAAAGGGAAATCGAGATTAGCCTTGATGTCACCTTTGACGAAGATATGGCTCTTAGCAAAGTTGACAATCTTCCTACTCAAAGGGGATGTAAAGAAGTTGACAGCAGGGAACCGAAGGAAAAGGAAGATGAGACAATGCCCGATATGGAAGAACCTATGGATCCTATTGATCCCCCTCCACAAGAACCTTTCTCTTCTAGGAAGAGGCCTTCATGGCTTAGGGGGACACTTGGTGATGCTGAAGGACACATTGCACCCAGAGGGACTTTCCGGGAAAGTAAGAATCCGGCCAGGTATCAGGGATACTTGACCATCATGAGCACGATCATTCAAAATGAGCCTTCATTGTTCGCAGAAGCTATCAAGCATCAAGTATGGAAGGATGCTATGACTGAGGAATATGAGTCCATCATGAAAAACGATGTCTGGGATGTGGTCCCTAGACTCTAGGACAAAGCAATTGTCACTTTCAAATGGCTTTGCAAGATAAAGCATGCAGTTGATGGAAGTGCTGAAAAGTATAAGGCTCGTTTTGTCGCTCGTGGCTTCACTCAGAAGGAAGGTATAGACTATGACGAGATATTTGCACCTGCTGCCTGATAGATCACCATCCGCTCGATCATAGCCCTTGCTGCTTCGCAAGGATGGAACCTACATCAGATGGATGTCAAGACCGTGTTATTGCATGGTTCGATCAAAGAGGAAGTCTATGTGGAACAACTCGAAGGATTTGAGATTCATGATTAGGAATCTCATGTGTGCAGGTTGAAGAAAGCCCTCTATGGGCTGAAGCAGGCACCCCGAGCGTGGTATGAGAGGATCGGTAGCTACCTGATGACGCTGGGATTCACTAGGAGTGAAGCCGACCCTAACCTTTACTTTAAGGTTGAAGATGACAAACCTCTCATACTGGTGCTGTACGTTGACGACCTCTTTCTAATAGGTGTAGACCCTCTCATTCACAAATGTAAGAGGGAGTTGGCTTCTGAGTTTGAGATGAAGGACCTAGGACTGATGCACTATTTCCTAGGACTGAAAGTCTGGCAGAAACCAGGGGAGATTTTCCTATCTCAAGGAAAATATGTGGTGAAGATATTGGAGAGGTTCGGTATGGTGGATTGCAAGCCCGTGACTACCCTGATGGAGCTTGACTTCAAGAAGTTAAGCGGTAGTGTTGCCGAACCTGTTTTACAAAATGCTACCGAGTATCGTTAACTCATCGGAGCATTGATGTTCTTGGTGAACTCCCGTCCGGATATATGTTTTGCAGTCAACACGTTGAGTTAGCATATGGTTGAGCCTCACCACACACATTGGATTGGTGCCAAGAATCTATTGAGATATCTTCGTGGCACAATCACACATGGTTTGAGATACACTGCCGGAGATGTGAGACTACATGGATATACCGATGCTGATTGGGCAAGCAGTGTGGTGGACCGAAAGAGCACTTCCGGGTGTTGTTTCTCTTTGGGATTTGCCTCGATATCCTGGATGAGCAGGAAGTAGAAGTCGGTGGCTTTGAGCACTGCCGAGGCAGAATACATTGCTGCTAGTATGGCCTCTTGTGAGGCAGTCTGGTTGCGGAAGCTCTTCAGTGAGTTGTTTGGATTCACATTGGATACTACCGTGATCCTGTGTGACAACCAGAGCGAGATTCGTTTATCAGAGAATCCCGTATTTCATGATCGCTCCAAGCACATCGATATCAGGTACCACTATATCCGGGATATGGTACAGCAAGGAGCAATAAGGCTCCAACATATCGGTACAAATGAACAGGTTGCCGACATTTTGACGAAGCCCTTGGGAAAGGTCAAATTCTTGACTTTCCGAGAACAACTTGGTGTCGTTGAGAGACCCTCTTATGAGGGTCGTGTATGATGCATATATTGAGCTCTGGGAGCTCCAGGGGGGCGCGGGGTACTTCTTGGAGCGACATGTGACCACAGGGCGACTCACCATCCCCTGGTGGTGTGCTATGTACAAGGTGAAAGGTTCAACCTTCCCCTGTGACACCCCGTGGCGACTGTGGGACAGGATGATTAGTTCTCCTGTGGGCCAGGATGATTAGTTCTCCCGTGGCGACTGTGGACAGGATGATTAGTTCTCCTATGACGACTATTGGACAGGATGATTAGTTCCCCTGTCGAGGCATCCTACCCATGCAGTCTGGGACTCATGGGAAGTACCTCTCATCTGATTAATGAGTAGGGAAATGGGGTTAGGGACCATTAGTAGTACTATCGATGGACACATCGTTGTACCTACCATACTCCCTATGCTAGGATGACCTCCATTGATCTGGGATCAGTGAGAGTGGTATGACACACTTTGAGACTGACTTCGGGTCAGTGGAGGATGGTATGATACATCTTCGATAATTTCTTCTTCTTTATAGTTCAGTAGAGCAGAGCAGAGCCAAGCAGTGCAAGGCTGTACATTTGATGGCAGGGATAGTATTGACGGTCAAACGGATTAGCAGATGGAGTTCTCCCTAGTTGAGAGGGAGTGTTAAAATTGGCAACTAGGTCCAAACTCCATGTGGGTCATCCTATTTATGGCAGTTGATATTTTTCCTAGGTTCCTCTTGCCGAGAGGTGTAGGATTGATCTAAAGATCATCCGATTCTGATAAGTATTTATGGAGATATGAATTTATTTGTATTTACTTGACAAATTGTCAAGGTCGGCTAGCAGCTAAATGTGTGGCGGACATGCCCAGCAAATCATATAAATACAAGTGAGGTTGATTCATTTTCAACTCATCTCATCTCTCACATTCTTCTCTCTCTCCTTGCATATTGGGTACACACAAGGAAGAGGATCTCTCTCACGTGGGAAGTAAGAGGACGCAGGAAAAAGGACGCAGAAATAGTTGACTGCGTTGACCGAGTTTGACTGGGGCTGCAGAAGGTCTCTTTGACCAGCGTTGACCAAGCGTTGACCTTAGAAGAGTGCGGTTTTGGTGTGGCTGCCTCTCCTAGGCAGGCCACAGATTTTGGCATGCAAACCGAGGCAATCTGACCTCTGGTTTGACCAACGTTGACTGCCCTAGTTTGGGGCAGCAGGTTGACTTCAATCAACGCAGTTTGACTGTGTTTTTGGGGCTATTTATGGGCTGCTTCTTCAGGCTATTCGAGGACTAGATAACTGGGAAATTGACCAAACATATTGGAGGTCAATTTCATCTCATTTGACTAAGTTTGACTTTGCTGATTTAGGGTTTGCTCCTATTGATATAAAATTACAGAATTCTGATTTTGTACTATTTCTCTCTGCTGAACTATTGAAGATGAAAGAAGATTTGATCAAAGGGTTTCCCCGCATTGGGGTTTGTCCCTGGCTAGCCACCACATCTTGTGTCTCTTGTCTTGGCTTGTTTTTTGTCGATCGTTTAATGTTCTATCTGCACTTTACTTTATGTATATGTGATTGCTAATCAGTGGCTAATAAGAAGAATTGAAGTAAACTGCTCTAAGCATAGAACATACCATAATTTAACATTGCCTCATCCTCAAAGAGTATCGAAAATCAGATGCTTACCCAATCCGCCATTCTTTCTTCATAATGTGAAGACAAGAACGATGTGTCTATCTTTCCCTCTCAACTAGGGAGGAGATATCAACCAATCCAAGCTTGTTTCTCAAATACACAAGCTTCTTATTAGGAAAAGATTTTGTCAAAATATCAACAACCTGCTCATCGGTGGAGATATATTGTAGCTACACCACCCCATATTGCATCGATTTTCGGATGTAATGATACTTGTTGTTTATGTTCTTGGTCGTTGCTTGGAATATGGGGTCTTTAGACAACCTTATGCAACTGGTGTTGTCACATTGTATAACTGTAGGGTCCTTCAAACAAATCGGATAACAACTTCCTCAACCAGAGAACTTCTCTACTAACTTCACATGCTGCAATGTATTGAACTTCAACACTACTCAATGCAATCGATTCTTGCTTTGTACTCATCCATGAGATCATAGAGGATCCCAAGCTAAAACATCCTTCGGTAGTGCTTCTTCCATCTAACTCACTGCCTCCTCAATCTAAATCAATTTATCCCATTAATTGGATATTATTCTTTCCATCATACTTTAGGCAGTAATGTATTGTCCCTCACAGATATCTCAATATATGCTTGGCTGCTATCCAATGGTCATGTCTAGGCTCCATCTGAAATTGACTGAGAATATTCACTGCAAAACAAATATTTGGATGTGTGTTCACAAGATACATCAGAGAGCCAACCAATTGTCTATAACTTGTAGGATCCACAGGGCTTGATTTTGAACTTCTCAACCTCTTCAAATTTGTGACCATGGGAGTTGTCATTGGTTTGCTATCCATCATGCCAAACCTTTGTAGCATCTTAATTACATACTTTCCTTGACCTAGATATACTTCACCAGGTTTTTTCCAAACTTCCAACCCCAAGTAATAGTGCATAAGCCCTAGATCCTTCATATCGAATTCTGCTGCCAATTGTTTCTTGCATTCTTGTATACGACTTTCCACACCTGTTATGAGAAGGTCATCCACATATAGAAGAATGATCATTGGTTCACCCTTCACTACTTTGATATAAAGATTTGGATCTGCAGAACTCTTTGAAAATCCCATTCTTTGTGGGATCTACATCAAAGCATATCCATGCTAGCATACCAAGCCCTTGGGGCTTGCTTGAGGCCATAAAGTTCCTTCTTTAGTCTGCAGACATGAGTTTCTCTATTATGTACTTTGAATCCCAAGGGTTGTTCAATATATACTTCTTCATCAATGGTGCCATTCAAGAAAGTTGTCTTCACATCCATTTGATGGATGTTCCATCCCATAGTTGCTGCCAAGGAGACCAACGATCTTATAGTTGTGTATCTTGCTGTAGGTGCAAATGTTTCTTCATAATCGATGCCTTCTTGTTGAGAGAAACCCCTAGCCATAAACCTTGCTTTGTACTTATCAATGCTTCCATCTGCTGCATGCTTAATCGTGTAGAACCATTTGGAAGTTACAACTGATTTGTCATTAGGCTTAGGAATGATTTCCCAAACTATATTTTTCATTATAGACTGATATTCTTCTTTCACGACATCTTTCCATTCTTGATGCTTGACAACTTCAAATGCGGATGGTTTTGCTTCAGTTAGTACCCTGAATAACTTTTAGGCTTTTTACTTTCCCTGAATGTTCTTCTAGCTGCGACATGTCCCGCTGCTTCTTGAAGAGTTGATGTTAACCAAGTGGGTCTCTTACGAGTTTCAGGGATTATGACTTGCTGCACAGGTTCACTGGGACCTTCTTCTTCATGATTAGATATAGTATCTTCTTCTTCCCTTGGACATTCTTCAAATATAGGTAGTTCTTCATCATTAGAATCAATAGGGAGATCTTTAGACTTCTTGTAGGCAATGTTTTCATCAAAAATCACATCTCTACTTACTTCAATTCAGTGACCTTCCTTGATGTAGATCCTATATGCCTTTGACGAGGTACTATAGCCAACAAATATGCCCTTCATGCTTGTAGGATCCAATTTCTTCCTTTTATCTTTTGGAATGTGAATGTAGATAGGGCAGCCAAATATTTGAAGATGATCTACACTAGGTTTTCTTCCAGTAAATGCTTCTTCAGGAGTCATGTTGTCAAGTATCTTATGAGGACTTCGATTTTGAATATAGACTGTTGTTTTGGATGCTTCACCCCACAAGAATTGAGGTAAGTCTTGATCATGTAACATAGCTCTAATGCATTCTTCAATTGTACGATTCTTCCTTTCTACTACTCCATTTTGTTTTGGATTATATGGAACTATCAACTCCCTCTTAATTCCAGCCTCCTTACAGAAAGCTATGAGTTCTTTTGATGTGTATCCCCTCCATTGTCAAATCTTAGCACTTTTATCTTCCTTTCTATAAGATTCTCCACTTCTACTTTGAATTCTTGAAATTTATCAAATACTTCATCCTTGGACTTAAGTAAATAAATCCAAGTCTTTCTTGAGTGGTCATCAATGAAAGTCACATAGTATAGATGACCTCCAAGAGATTTTGTAGCCATAGGACCACAAACATCAAAGTGAATGAGATCCAAGATTTCTTTAGATCTTGAAGCACTGCTTCCAAAGGGTTTCTTTACATTTTTACCTAGTGCACATCCCTTGCAAATTCCTTCATGCTCTTCCTTCAACTTAGGGATGCCAAGATGGTAAGATTTTGTAATGAAGGCATCCAAACCTTCTATGCCAAAGTTCACATGGATTGATTTCAAGGTGAACTAGGGCTTGAGAGAGAGGTGTAAGTAATTTGTAGAGCCTTCCCTCATGAATCCCAATGATTTTTGCATTATCAATGCTAGAACCCTTACTCCATACCATAACTTTTCCATTTACAAAAGCAATTCTATCCCCTTTATCTTCTAAACAAGAAATAGAAAGTAAATTTTCTTCAAACTTGGGACATATAGTATGTTGTTGAGATGTATGTTTCCTCCATCTTCCAGCTGCAACATGGTTGATCCAATTCCTTTGACTGCATAGTTCTTCTTGTCTCCAAGCTCAACTGAATGAGAAGATATTCCTTTTGATAGAGTCTTTAGTTGTCCATGTTCACCCGTCATATGTGTAGAAGCTCCACTGTTAATTACCCATATGTTGTCATCTTCAAAAGTACCTGTAAGTGTTGAGAATAATCCATTGTTCTTTGTAGAGGAGATCCTGTTCATGTAATTCTTGATAGATAATAAGAGATCCCAAACTACTTTGATGCCTTGCTTGAGTGTTGTCATCATGGAGAACTGCTTCAAGGATGTAGTGATCTTCATCATGCCCTTTGTCAACTTTAGCTTTGATACCATGTTGAGAAATTAATAGGGCTACAGTTGAAGTGATTTCTCTTAGACTTGATAACTACTTGTGATGTTCTTTTACTTTTCTTGATTGTTAACTTCTTCTCTTATTATTATGTTGTTCTTATCATCAAACAACTACCAAAAAATGAAGATCAATAGTACACAAGGACACAAGATGTAGGTTGCTAGCCAGGGCCAAAACCTCTCATAGAGAGGAAAACCCACAAAAATCTCTTCTCTTCTTATAGATTCTTCAAATGACAAATTCCAAGACCTCTAGACCAAGACCAAGACCCTTCCAAGACCAAGTCAAACCTTCTGGAGGATGTGCTGCTTCTTGCAAAGTCAAACCAAGTCAAATCTCTTCCAATTTCAGAACTTTGACCCCTAGCTTCAGATTTCGGCCCTCATTGCAGGTCTGAATTTTTTGGCCCCTGCAACAACCACAATTTTCGCACGTGTGGGAGAATTTAGGGCTTCTAAGGCTTCCTCCCTTCGCTTGGGTTGCTTCCTCTTCTAGGATTTGTAGGTGACCAAATCGACTTCTCTTCTACCAATTTTGACCCTTCCCTTGCAACTTGAAAACTTTGGCCTTGATGCTGCAGAAACCCTAGCCTTTCTTCGCATGTGTGTGAGAGAGAGTTAAAAATTCAGAAATTTTGACTTTCTTCTTCCTTCTAGTCCTTCGCTTGCCTTTTTTCTTCTTGTCCTTCGCTTCCTTGATGAGTGCATGAGTGTATGTTCAAATGAGGTTGAATGGTCTCTTATAGGAGTACGAATTGTTCTAATTAGGCCGACTTGGTCTTGGAGGGGTAATTTGACACTTTTGACTCAAAAAATAATTCTTTTGACATGTTACAAGATGCCCAATGGGGTCTCTTACATATAACATTGACTCTTTGACTTCTAGACTCTATGAAAAAACCTAGAAGCACCCAATGGGTGCTTTGACCTAAAATAAATTGTCCTTGAGCATGAAACCTATGCTATAAGAAAATAATAATAATATTTTTCTTTTCCTTTTACAAAAATCAAGAGTACATTACATATTATGAAGATCGAACCTAGTTACATATTTCAACATGTTAGAATTAAATATGGTTGAAAAGGTTATATGAGTGCAGATGATGTCAAGTTCTTTGCAACATGAACTATTCCAGGTAGAAAAATGGGTTTTACTTGCACTGAGCTTGGATCTTAGAAGGTTTCTGTCACCTGCCTTTCCTAGTTATCATCTATTCGTTTCATTGAGAGGTACCCTAATTCTATCCTAATAATAGCATGTTCCTTGTATTCCTCTCTCATGGACTGGTCAAACAAGAATGGAAACTTAGTAATTTGAGATTGGTTTGCCACGCCAACAGCATTGTATGTTTTCTCCTTTTTTCTGCAATATTTGCATAGCATAGAAGAAGGAAGGAAATGGGGAATGGATTATATTAAGTACATACAAATTAAATTCCCAAGGATGCAACAAACTGATGTTGTTATTGCTTCTGTTCTCTCTGTGCAGCAGTAAAAGTCCTTTTCCCATATATTGGTTCTCTTCTGTGTAACAACTGCTTGGGCTTGTATTTCTTCTTTAATGTATTTCCCTACTAGTTTTTACTACCAATAATATCAGAACTGCAAAAAGAGTTGAACGTGTCTAAAAAATCTGCAAGTTTTGATAGAACTTGAACAATATGTTTGAAAGGGAAGCCTATGCTTACTGCCCATCCTTGAGTTGATTTTGGGTCAGCATATAACATTCTGCTGTCTTGCTGAGTCTTGTTGCTTTGAGTCTCTGGGAACTGTCGGTTTTAAACCTCATGTTTTTCTATCTATAACTCCATTTTAAGAGGGAAGGATTTGAATTTTAGTTAAATTGGTAAATTTTCTGCATGATTTCTTTTGCCTTTGTCCTTTTCTGTGGATCTTCTTACTGAAAACTTAAAATCTGGTTCTCTGTAGATATGGGGAAAGTGCTTTCAGAGCTTAACTTAGGTACAAGGGTAGCAATGATACTTGTGCCCTTTGAATCTGCGAGGAGTCCTGTTTGGCGTTCATCATCTCAAGCCAACAATATGGGATCTCCCAGCTCTTTGCAGAATAGAGAAGCTGGTCCTGGACTTTTTGCAAGAATATTGTCATACTTCAATCCATTCTCCTATTTTAGTGGGACTTCCACAAATCAGGATTCCATGTCAAGAGATTCTGTATGGCAGTATGGTGAGTTGTTATCTCTTATGAATTTCTATGTTGTTTTTACTGCAGTGTAATGCACTTGGCAACTTCTTGATGCAACCAAATCTTTTCTACAGGTCCAAATCCATCTCTGCAGAGCACATTTAAAGATGGTAGTCAAAATAGCAGCTACCTGTCAAGATCCAATACTCCTGGTAAAGATCAAAAGCCTAGTGGCAGTAGCAAGGTGGAAAAAAAGGGCTGGGGAAGTAATATACATACACTAAACCATGACGAAGATGAGTCATTTCGTGACCGAAATGCTTTTTGGAATGGTAACTCTACTCAGTATGGTGGAGATGACAATAAGAGAGATTAGATCTAATAAAGTCTCACTCTGTTTAATAATTAATCATGCTTTGTTATCATTTCCCTCAAATTGTATTCAATGATTGAGTAGGAATGGACAAGATTGTTGTTGCCATTCTAGTTTCTCACTTAATTTAAAAGATATAGCTTGCTATAGAGATGATTACGAATGTTAATCACTTTTGTTTTTAGAAGTGTCTGTCTGTTGAAGAACATTTGATTGTATAACTTTGAACTCCTGCATTGTTTATTATGCTATTGCATGATAAATTCAGTTAGGAGTTCTAGTAGCTTGAGTTTATTCAATAGTTTTCATAAAAATATGCCTTAGCAAAGGCCAGAATGCAAATATTTTTCTGTTTTGTATATAAAGGATTGACCAAGTTATTCAGAGGAAGATCTTCATATGGCTTACCACAAGTCCTCTGTGCTTATTCTACAGATTTATCTTTGTCCATGATAACAATTATTGGTTCTGCTTTACCAAGGGTTTTTGCGATTTTCTTTTGTTGTTTTTATTCATGATTTAGAGTGAGTGGGAAAGGGCCAAGAGGAGTGTTCTTTGTATTGTACTAGATTTGATGCCATTTTTTATTTCATTTTTTTTTTCTGGTTTTATTTGCATGTTCGATAACAGTAAAATTCCATACATTTAAGTAAGATGCCACAGTTCATTTCCTTTAACAACCAAATATCTCTGTATCCAAGCACTAACTGTTCAAAATATGACCTATTCAAGTAGTGTCTTTAAGCTTATACTACTGATTTTTGACATTGTACTCATTTCAGCCTAGTTTAACGTGGCACTCTTCTATTCTGAAGGAGTTGCGTTCTTGTCATAAATTGTCAAGCTTCTTTGGTTTAATGATAGTAATGGAGCTGAGTGATGAAGTTTTGATGTGAGCCTATGCTTCGTTTTTCCAGGGGGTAGGGGTGCTGGTTGTCACCCCCTACTTTGACTCTGGATTCATGTGAGTATGAACATCCTTATTCTGTCATGACTGAATGGTCTTGAGCTCAGGCAAGAAATGTTCTAAAAGGTCAACCCATGGTAGTGAGGGGTTGTTTCTGGCTTGTATTTATATGTGCCATCCTTGCCAACCCCTTTATTAGAAGGGTTGGCATTTTGATGGTCAATCCAATCTGCTAGGAAAGTCCTGATCAGCTTTCTAACAAAGGAACATACTGTTGTAATTTCCAATGTTTTACAACTCGGACTCGGACTCGGACTCGGCCGAGGATCGACTCCGACTCGGAGTCCGACTCGATAATGACTCGGCCGGCTCGATTTCAATGACTCGGTCGTTGTAAAAAATACATTAAATATTTTTTTTTTTATAAAAAAACATAATTTTAAATATTTTAAACATAATTTTAAAGATTTTCATTCAAGTTTCCAAACACACAACATTATAATATACATGGAAGACAACATATGATCAAAGTAGGCTCATGAACCAATCCATTATATCAAAATGGTACGGTGGTACCCAATGGCAATAGTAAATACATAGTCAACTGTAGTCTGTCATACATGATCAAAGACTCAAGAGTCAAAACAAAATACAAATAACCAAGGAGGCTAGTAGCTACTGCCAGAGGAGCCAAGATCATCTCGACCAATCTCTGGATCATCATCATCAGAGTCAGACAAGGGGCCCCATCAATGACCAGTACTGGCTACTGCTAGAGTTGCCAACATCATCTAGCTCAGTGTTACTTGGGAGCAGGAGCGGAAATGGGGAGCGAGAGCGAAAACGGGAGCAGAAGCGACATTTTCAGAAGCTCCAGGTTTGAGAGCGAATCCCAGAGGAGTTCAACAACCAATGTCACTAACATCAAGGTACACAGAGGATTGGTGCTCTTGATTAAATACGAGTTCCATACCCTAATACATGACAAAATTCAATGGAAACATTGCAATCCTCCAATCCTAAAACCCTGAAAAAATGATAAGTCTGCTGGATTTTGAATGAAATCTAAAATTCTACTTTCTCCATATGAAATCCAATGAGGTTGGAACCACTCTTAAACATCCTGAGTCATTTCATGGTAATGTTAAAAATTTAAGTAAAAGGATGAAAATGAAGATTAAGGAGAATGTCACTTTTACTTTAAGAATTTAACATTACCATGAAATTTGAACATCATATCAATACTAGGAGAGGGGAATGGACCCCAAATAGCACTTAACCAATTTAGAAAACACCTTGGAGTCCCCAACAATCAGCCAAATGTTAAAAAGTTAAAAAAAAATAGAAAAATCGTTGTTTCTTTGGGTGACTGGCTGAATTTAATGACTCGGTCGAGTAGATGTGCAAAACGGCCGGGTTGACCGAGTCATGACTGACTCGGCCGAGTCATGCAATAACTCGGCCGAGTCAGTCATGACTCGGCCTCCCGGACTGGTTTTTCTACCGGGTCACTCCTCAAGGCTTCAACTCGGTTCGACTCGGCCGTTTCGGTTTCGAAACGGCCGGTTTGTAAAACAATGGTAATTTCTAAGTTTAACTGTTAGAAACCCTTCATGTACTTTTTGATTTATTTTTGCCTACTTGTTCTGTTTAATTAACAAGTTATTTACCATGTAAACACTGAAAATAAATACAAGTACATGCTGAACACATTACAGATCATCAACTGAAGGAAAAACAAGCACACAAGTGACACGATTGTTTTTGGACTAATGTCCCCGGAAAAACCCAATGCGGGAAAACTGGGGCAGCTATCTGAGGGTTTTATTATTAAGCAGTTTCAGAATACAATCTGGGTGCCAAACTGGCTCACCCAACAGAGAATGATCTCGACAGTAGTACCTCTCAGTCGGAGACAGATATTCCGGCTAAAACCCCGGATGAACAATCTCATAACTCTCAGCGCCAATTGGCCCCACGAAATCTCCAACATCTGCCTCTAGGGACTGCGTCAGCCTCTCTGGCCCAACGTCACCTCAACTCGCCTTGCGTCAACCTCTGGAGGCACTGCGTCACCCACGTTGGCTTTCTCTAGCACTGCGCAGCTCCTGGCTGCCTTTGCGTGGGCCCTCACTGGCTCTGTGTGGCCTCTAGCTGGCTTTGCGCCCCTCTCTCCCGGCTTCTGCGCTAATGCTCTTGATACCCTCTCTGCCTCTCTGCTTCTATATTCACTGCCCCTCAGCTGCAACTCTGATCACTCCCTCGATTTTCTCAGCAAGCCCTGCCCCAGAAAATCGAATTCTTGATCAATTCGGTGTGTTCTCCAAGTGACCCTTAAGCCTCCTCTTATAATTTTCTCGTTGACAATTCAACGGCCAAGATTAAGTCCCTAATCAATGGCTAAAATTAACTCTGGCTTGATCCATGACTTTTGGACCCTTCTAACACATTTTTATATTAATTCACATTAATATTTTATTTTCCTTATGTTTAGACTTAGGGACTCTATTAAAAATATTAATTATTTTAATATATTCCAAACTGTTTAGAATCTGCGCAAACCATTTCTGGGTATTGGAAATCTCACGTGCTTTAGCCTCTCCACCAATTTTCGTGGCTAGAGCACATCTGATGCTACCCCAAATCAACATATACATATAAGGGATGCAGAGTTCGCTAGTCAATATAAAACTCCAAATACACTGCCATATGTGGTTTCCCTTTACATTTTAAATATTCATAAATTTTGACATACTTCCATTTTCGAGTGGCAAATGAGAAATCATTTTCGGTTGTTACCATGTTAAGTTTATGGCCAATTGGTATTGAACTGTCTTTGCTTTTCTCTTTAATCCTTGTTCTTTATGTTTTCACGAATCCTTCGTCTGATTTTCACAGTGGTATAAGTTTTATTTTCATACTTTTGTATGAAAAATATGGAATGGATATATTTTCCTATTTTGCAATTGGCTTGACAATGTCACAGAACTTTTTGAAGTTTTGTCATTAGTTTTATGTTTAAAATTACTCTGCCTGATCTGGAATTGATCTAAGACAAACAATTAAGGTATTATAGACTCATGTGCATGGATGTGCCTATGTTATTTTATGCAACGGATCGATAAGATTGTGAAATACACAGGCACTGAAGTAGTTAGAGAAAACATAATAGGTAAACATATAAACACAACAAGTTTAATAAGGAGTTCACCCAATACTCCTGGGCTACGTCTCCTAGTCCAGCCTTCAGTGGTGGCCTCTCTATTATGTTTTCTAAGCAGATTTTTTACAACAGTGAGCTCAATTTGAGTCTCACATACAGATATAAATCAGCAAGACTGTACTTGGATCCCCCAAGTCTCTGGAGTACACAGACTCTCTTTACTGATACTCGACCTCTATTGGTCACAGTAGTATGAGCCCAATCTGAGACTCATACATGACAGGCATATACAGAAGAGTTCGCTTGAACCTCTCAAGCCTTTTCTGGAGTACACAGACTCTCTGACTCTCTCTGGCTCTGTCTTTAACTCTGGCTCGATGCTGCCTTTACTTCTGTAGGTCAACTCGGCTTCTTCTCTCTCTGCTCTTAGCTTTTTGCGTCTAACTAACTCGCTTCTCTCTCTGTCAGTTTGTGGCTTTAAAGCCAATCTGCTTTCTGACTGTTCGTTTCCGCTTCCCGACTTTCCAGTTTCCCTGTCTTTGTCCGTCTAAATCCCTTTGTTCTGCGTAATCATCATTGTATAACGCCTCACAGGGAGGTGGCCACCTATTTCGTAACAAATTGAGTGTCAGTTCTCTTGGATGTTTTCGAAACGACCGTTTAATCCGTTAACTCCAAGAATGCCTACGAAACATGACCTTCTGCCAACGCATCGTCCACCTCGGACTTCAAATCTTATACAACTCTGCCTGTTTACCTCGTCAAATCCGGTCACCCATTGGAACACATCTCCGCTGTTGATCTGGAGCCTCCAGATCCAACGGTCATCGTCCATATCGGGCGGATAAGTAACATGACGTTTACCCGTCCGATGTGAGCGGTTTTCTCTCTCTTTCGCCAGATGCGTGGCACCCCTTGTGTGGCATCGGGCGGGACTCGGTTGAAACCGCTTACTGCTCGAAGCCCTTCCGATATTCTGTCGGTTTTTGTGGGACCCCGCTTCTGATGGAATCGGCGCGATATCCGTTGCATTTTATAACTTTTTGGGTCCGGGCGCTCGGGGCTTTTCCTTCTTTGAGGGGTTTGCCCTGCGATATGCGATTAGCGACTTGTCGCTAATCACATATTAAAAACTACCCCCGTTTCTTAAATTGACCTTTAGTTTTGCTAATTTGTGGTAGTGCGCGTTACCATGGGCCGACGGTCTGCGCGCTTGACTGAGGGTCCTCGTTGCTCCGCGCTGTTCACAAATTGCAACTGTTTCGAGGATATCTCTGATAAGCTTGATCTTTATAAGACTTTGAAACTTTGGCATGATTTTTAAAGAGTTCATGAAAACTTAGAGAGTGTTCTAGGATCCAATTCGGATCACTGCCATGAGAAGACCTTTAGGCTATTTTATTGAAGAACTAACAGTAACATATGGGTTTGCCTAGGCACTTACAAAGCATGGAGATGATGTAGATATTTGGTATTGGTCAATTTTAGGTATGTCTGGATGGATGGGCTACCTCATTACAGTGTTGTTGACATCTTGTCGGTGAAAAAATCAGCAACGGTCTGGAAAAGCAAAAAAATTGTAGAAATTAGGAAGATATTGGTAAAAATAGAGAAACATTGGCAAAATTTAAAAAATACAAAAATATTCATTCTCTTTTAAAATTTTTAATACCTAAAGCAACATCAACATCAAATAAATGCATTGCCACATAAATATGAAAACAGAACTAATATATAAGCTGTATAAGATGTCTAGTGCTACATCACA
Source organism: Pinus tabuliformis (assembly GCA_031772625.1). NCBI lineage: Eukaryota > Viridiplantae > Streptophyta > Pinopsida > Pinales > Pinaceae > Pinus > Pinus tabuliformis. The sequence goes on along the minus strand of CM062819.1, from coordinate 1,323,397,110 downwards.
CATCAACACTGAATCATGCTCTGAATCCTGAGTCGTGACTCAGCCTCAAATGCCAAAAAATATATATAATAAATGTATCATATCATCTTGAGTGATCTACAATGAAATTAAATACATAAACTAGTGATTTTCTCTGCCCTTTTTATGGGCAAACGTAATGGCTTTTCTTCTGTAGGAAGAAGGCCCTAGGGTTGGCATTGGCTTCTGACATCCTCTAGAAGAATTAGTAGGTAGACTTTGATGTCCTCTACTGGTTCGTGTGCTACTGCTAAGTCCAACTCACTTTGACTGAGTCCCTAAAGGTGCTGGTTTCACCTCTTCCTTTCTCTCCCTTGTGGTGTTTTCACACGTCTCACAATTTTAGTGCAATTAATAGTATATTTTTACCGGTGATAAAATCACCCAGGGGTAAACTTCTTGACTGTGTTTTTTTATAGCAATTTTTATAACATTGCTTCGTGATATTAACCAGAGGTAGATGGAGGCATGTCTAAGATATACCAATATTTGGACACAGCATGCAACACGGAATTAATCAGCATGCATTGTGTGCACATTCAATGACACTCTAGTAAGTCAGGGCCGTTCCCATTGTTGGATGTCCACCATGTGTTAGATCATTTTTTTCTCAGGAGGCGGATACAAGTTGGTAAAGTAGATGGAGGCATATCCAAGATATACCCATATTTGGACACATCATGCAGCAGGAAATTAATCAGCATTCATTGGGCTCTCATCCAATGACACTCCAGTAATGTAGGGATGTGCCCATTGTTGGATGTTCACCCACTATGTGTTAGATAATTTTTCTTAGAGGCCGATACAAGTTGGTAAATTGAAGTATAAGGTATTGTATAGAATACCAATAACTTGTGATCCAAGGTTAACATTTGGTTTGGTTTGCTGAAATTGAAGCATTAGGACTAGAGATTCTCAAGCCTGACTCCGAAGAAAGTTAAATGGGACTAATTGAAGAAGGAAATGATGGAACATAATGCGATACTCTTAGATAGTTGTAAAAGAGTACAATTCTCTTTATTGTTATTTATATACATCCCATTATAACTGATTGAATCATCAATCATCCATCATTTCATTATCAAATATGAATGAATGATCATGACAATGATCGATTGAATGGCTCAGAATTATATAGCTTTGATCATGATGAAGAGTCATGACCCTACTTATAACAATACTATAAATTTATGTTCAATATGGTAATATACTATATTAGGGATAGGGGTCGTAGGTGTGTGGGGGAGGTGGGGCGTGATTCTCAATGATCCTAGAGGAAGGACAAAGCAATAGCTACTTTTGTGTGGGTTCTTGGTCAACTTACAAATAACTAGGCTGGGGCATATGGTCTGTTTTGTGACATCCTTATAGCTAAAGAAGCAAGGCTCAAGGCATTGAAGATCATTGGGGATTCTATGGTGGTCATTAAGTCAATGATAGGCAAAATCACATTGATGGATGACAAACTAGCAATCATTATTGTTCAAATGTGTGATATCTTTTTCTCTATCATGTATAAAATTTAAACCTTATGTAAACATAGCGTGAAATGCGAAAAGGTGATGAATTATGAACTGAGAAAAGACTTTTACTTGAAGTTAATTGCCATTTGGTAAAAAATTGGCCTTGGATCAACTAAAAGCACTATTCTAATACCATTTGTAACAAATCAAATGGTCATTTGACAACAGGATGTCTTTTGGCTTATACAATGCTGTAGAGGTGTGGTGACGATGAAGAGTTGTGACACTAGTATAATATATGAAAGATTAACTATTTTTTGTGATTTTTAATTAATAAATTATAGATCAAGTGTAGAAGTTTATTTAAGAATCAGAAATGAGGACAAAGAGATGTTAGGGATGAAAATCAATTGAGAGATCCATGGGAATATTTAAGCACTGGTATATGAAGGGTTAACTCTTTCTTGTGATTTTTAATGAATACATTATGGATCAAGCATATAACTTTATTTAAGAATCAGCAATGAGGAAATAGAGATGTTAGAGATGAAGATCAACTGAGATATTCATGGAAAAATTGAAGGAGATACCATTGGAGATAGTTATGCATATGGTTGAACTAAATATTCAGTTACGACAATGTTGCTATGGTCATTTGTTGTTATATAGAAGGACCAAATGTATGATAGAAACACACAAGAATGGTATAATTTAAGAGAATTTTCCTATTTGGGGGTTTCATGAATGTAAATTTATAGTGCTCCTGCTTTATATATGTTTATGTATATCTGTTGGTTATTAAAACCAACATTTGGTATCAGAGCCAATGGGTCTCTGTTTTGTATATGAAAAAATATGTAGGAAAAATATTATGTGGATGGAAACCTATGGAAAATCTTGTATGAAGATTACAGTGAGCTATTTGGCTGTCCTCATATCCTCAGATTGTTGTTAGTAGTTGCTAAAAAAATAGATTTCGAGGGTTAAGTTATTCGTGTCCGGTTTCAAGATGATTTTTTGAAAGGAAAACATCGAGAAGAGGATAGTTTGAGTGCCCATTTTCCCATCCATTGTATAAGGAGAGGGCTGAAAAAATCAATCATTGTTACGTTAGCATTGTGATAATTAGTGGAAAATGATCCGCTAACCATTTGTCAAATTGAATATAGAGTTTGTGAGTAAAGTGTATGTTTTGTCAATACTAGGAACTCTTTCCTCATCCTAATTTTTAGTTAATGGCAACCAAATATTTGGCTACGTGAGACTCAAAAATACAGATCTGAGTAGGACATGTTCAGTATCAGAGATAATGTGCACTCCTCAGAGCTTTGGGGTGAATGAGGGAGTTTGGAGAATTGAAGCGTGATAATTGAGTTAATTAATGTTGTGAAATAAATGTGGAGGGGGGAGCTTGAACTCTTTGTATGCTCCAAAACAGCATCTGATCACAATGAGGTGCATTATGAATGCTGTTGATTATAGAGAACATTGAAATGCTGTTGAATGCAATCAAATTGTGATACATACGTGTAGGCACAACAATCACAAGTCAAAATGTAGAAGAGGTTTGTGGTAATTCTATTTGCTGAAATATACTAGTGTATCATTCAAGGATAGCGAGTTTGTAGTCAAAGAAAATAATAGAGAAAAGTGCAAGCAAGATGAATAAGGAAGATTTGAATTTTGTGAATGAAGAAGATAATCAAAGAAAGCAAAGAAGACAATAGACAAAAAGCAAGATGAATAGGGAAGATGCAAGTTTTGTGAATGAAGAAGACAAAGAAGGAATCAAGAACAAGATGAAGGAAGAAGATGAAAGCAATAGAAGGTAGACTCGTGGACATGAATATAAGAACCAAAAGGCAAATTCATATTGAACAAAAAATTAAGGAAATTTTGAGGTTTAAAATGGGCTTTCTAAGTAAAATAATGAAATAAATTTTTAAAAGGAAAAAATAATTATTTTTAAATCATATTTTCAGCTTACCCACTCCTATGTTTACTCAAATGTCAAATGTACGGATTTGTTCATTGCATTCCACTTTGAAAGAATACCCACTCTGCATACTTTTGAGCAGATCACAACAGAAAAAAAATGAAAAAACATAAAAAAAACATCTAACATGTGCCTACAATTGACACTTGAGTAAAGCTACAAGGGGATAAGCCAAAATGCAATTGAAAAAAATATTTTCTTTTGTTCATTCCAAAAATTTTTACCTTTGGGGATGCCACAATCATCTTGAATCTTATTGGTTCTTTTCAAGTTGTTTTGGTTAGTACAATTTTTTTTTGTTGAGACCCATTTTTGATCTCAAAATTCCATTAATGGATACATGGACAAAGAAGCATGAAGCAACAAAGAAAATGATAAAAAAATGGACATGAAGAATGAAGCATGTAAATTAATTAATGATGAAGTTACAAAGCAAGGTAAGAATAAATAGTACCGTGTGTTAAAAATTTTAGATGTAAAAACAATGAATCAATGAAAAATGACATTCCCAAGAACTAGTTATGAATGATGTTTTGATAATAGAAAGAAAATGATTGTGGTTCAATGTCTGTATAAATTGTAAATTAACCTGAGTTAAAAAGTTAAAATTGTATGTACCTAAGTCAAACATTGATGTATGCCTTAATGAAGCATTTATACCCTTAAGGAAGGCTTGTGGTCATCTTGGAACCACGATGTAATGCATGGTTCATGTTCAACAAAAAACACTTGAGAATTGTAACAGTTAAGGGTAAACAAATGTTAAACCTACAGGATGTAATGATTGAGAGTAATCCACAACCACCAAACAGGTGGTTATGGGTAAGCCAAAGAAAAATGAGGATGATGACTGATGATGAAGGGGGAGTTAAAATTTTTGTGACTAGAGACTTGTTGCTGAACCAAGTGCGAGAAAAGGTTTTCTAGATTAAGAATTTATACCCTTTAGGAAGGTTTGTGGTCATCTTGGAACCACGATGTAATGCATGGTTCATGTTAAAAAAAAAACCACTTGAGAATTGTAACAATTAAGGGTAAATAGATGTTAAACCCAGAGCATGTAATGATTGAGAGTAATCCACAACCACCAAAAGTGTGGTTATGGGTAAGCCAAAGAAATGTGAGGATGATGAAAGAAAAGTGAGGATGATCACTGATGATGATGAAGGGGGAGTTAAAATTTTTGTGACTAGAGACTTGTTGCTGAACCATGTGTGAGAAAAGGTTTTCTAGAGAATTGATGGATACAATGCTTGGTGACCCATTTATTCTAGTGGATGGTGACCTTTTTTATATGGATTTCAACAAACTTAGTGTTTATATTTGGCAAGCATAATATGAAGATTGAAGAATATTGAGGATGAAGAATGAAAAACACCAAAGATGTATAAGAGACAAATGATGAAGAGAAAAAACCAAAAGTTGATATCACAAAAGATAGAAGATATCAAAGGTAAAGACCAAAGAAGAAAATAGGACCAGTTCAAAAGATAGTTAAATGATCGGATCATAAGTATTTGTCAAAGGGGACTATGAAGAGTTTTTTACTTGTGATGTTAATGAATAGATAGTAATGCGTTAATGAAATAGGCCAATCATAGGAATCTATAGAAAATAGAGATGTCAGGTATAAATATCAATTGAGAGATACATGGAAAGATTTGAGATACTATTGGAGGTAGTTATGCATATGGTCGAACTAGATATCCAATTTTAACATAATTGGTATAGTCACCTATTGTTACAAAAAAAGACCAATTGTACAATAAAAATATGTGATATATATATATACACACACTTCAAAGATTTCTTGTTTGTAAACTCTCAATGTCACTTCATATATGTTTGTGTATATCTGTTATTGGTTATTAAAACACACATCTTCTTATAACAATAATGTTAATTAATGTTTAATATAGAAATATATTAGATTAAGTATATTACAATTATTAATTTGAAGAAAATATTTTGGAATGTGAGATAAAAAGAAAATATTTTATGTATCATTTCAATAGCACTTTAGCTTATATAAATTGTTTTACATATGCATGCTATTTAAAATTTTTAAAACTCGTGAAAAAACACTGTTATAACTTGTTCCCAAGTTCTTAATATTATTTTTTTGGTTGTTTTTTTAATTTTTATTTACTATCGAGAGTCAACCATGGGTATTTAGTATAAAAGACATTGAGTTTTAATAGGGTCCAAACTTCATTGTAAAACCAAATTAGTAGTAAACTTCATTGCCAGTATAAATAACACAAATAATTCAATGTACTGCAAACTTTTGAGTGGTACATGAAGCCCAAAATTTTACAAACAATTAATTTGGATAATCTTGTTCATTTGACTTCTGAAGTTGTTGCGCATGCCTTTAGTAAAACTTAAATCTAGAACAATTTTATTATGCATGTGTGAATTCCAAGTTTATGTAAGAAAGTTATATCTATTTTATAATGAATTGTGTGGACAAATAACAACTTCCTCTACTTTTTGGTAATACACAATCAATCAATATTGGAAACATCATTAAATTATTAGTTGCAAATATTTTAATATATTTCAAAGATTCTTTGCATGTGTTTTTCTTTTCATTAGATTATGCCAAATAATTTTCTTTGAATAAGAGACAACAATATATATGATTATCTATAAAATATTTTTAATAACAATTATTAAGAGATTATATATTAAAATGACAATATAATGGCTAGCAAAAATTTACAAAAATGTTTGCTATGCTGGTTCATACAAAATTTGCAAGTTTAGACTATTATATACAAAAATTTGTTGATGCCTATGATTGCTCTAGACAGCCTATTAATGCAAGAATACTACTTAAAAGATATTCTCAAAATACATTATATTTTAAATAGTATAAAGACTAAATAAAAGTAGGTTTATTCGTTGCTTCCTCTTGGTAAGTCCACCGAACCACTCCTAAAGCTTCTTTAGTTTGACATACACTGGCCTCATTAGGATCACCTTGTGTTGAGTTGTTGGAGACACAATGATTTGGGGCTATTGACAGTGAATTCTTACATAGATTTAGGACCAAACTTCTCAGCATACTATACTGTACATCAAGCTTATTTATTTTCTCCCTTTTGCTCAACCAAAGATTCATAATGGTTGCATTCTATGTTGCACATTGCGTTTAATTGTCATTGACACTAAGATATGTAGTGCTACATGTATCATGTGTTAATCTAGGTTGTCATTGATGTCAATATCACAGTGTTTGTGATGGCAAATTCTTTGATGCATGATTGCCCTTTGATGCCCATTGATCATAATGTTCATAGTGATGAAAGTTTGATATATGATGATATGATGAGATGGAGGATTCAAGTGGATTGAACAACATGAGGTCAATTGAACAACAAATGACGCAAGAGGTCAATTGAACAACAAATGACGCAAGAGGTCAATTGAACAACAAGAGGTCAATTGAACAACAAATGACGTAGGAGGTCAATTGAACAACAATTGAACAACAAATGACACAGTAGATCCAGTAAAGCAACAGGAGCAAGAAGCCAAAGAGTAAGATGAAGAGTTTATCGAAAGCCATCAAAGAAACAAGTCATCGGAGCAAGAGAAGCAGGTTATCGCATATGCCCAAGGGTAAGTGTTATCGAAAGAACAAAGAGCAACAACGATAACAGAGGAGTAAAGAAGAAAACAATGGAGGAGCATAAATAGAGTTATCGGAGGTCACAGGAACATAAGCCACAAGAGCAACAATTATCGGAAGAGTGGAAGAGTGAAGAGAAGTCACAGGAGCAACAAATATCGGAAGAGCGGGGGTAGGAAAGTACGGACTTCCTTGATCGTGGTTGAAGTCCCGCACTCAATCCTAGCCGTCGATCTCATAGTCAACCCTTAGATCACGGTCAACTGTGGGGTTAAGGCCGTTTTTAATCCATGTGCTAGTCGAAGTCCCACAAACTGTCGATTGCGATAAGGCTTTGGACCCGATGGATTTATTAACCACTGCTTAAGATCATATCGCATCCGCTTCGTCGGCCGTAGGGGATCGACTATGTTATGAGAAGACCTCCGGAAGTTGCGATTGCGATTAAAGGTGATGACGTGGCATGTGGGACCTCCATATGGGTAACGTATCTCGAGCATCTATCACAAAGAAGAGGTAATAGTTCACAACTCGTGAACTTGAAGGAACAGAGGAAGCCGGAAGGTCAAGCGAATGAAAGAAGAAGTTGAAAGGTCGAGAAGCCAAAGGTCTGGCAGACGATGAAGGTACAAAAGAAGCCAAAGATCGAGTGAGAGAGGAGTAAGCAGAAGGACAGAAGTAAGCCGAAGGTCCATCATGACAGAAGGAAGCCGAAGGTCCAATAGGACAGAAGGAAGCCGAAGGTCCAGTAGGACAGGAGGAAGCCGAAGGACGAAGCAATTCTGCTGATTGGGTTAATATTTGAAAGGCTCAGACCTGTGATGAATTAATCAAGTACATAACGCAATCTGAAGAACAATTATGTGAAGGGGAAAAATAAAGTTTCATCTGACATCGTTTGAAGGGAGTAGTAGCCAGTACCAGCATTGAAGCGTTTGTGAGTCTGGTTTTGGGAAGTAAGAGATCAAGATAGCAAGAACAATGAGAAGTAGTCATGCTTGAAATAGTTACCACAATAGTAAAGAACATATGCTTGAAAATAGAGAATTGCTTTTGTGCATACATTGAGGCCTTGTTGGAAAGCTTCAACAAATCTTGGAAACATTATTGGAGATCATGATGCCTATTTGAAATCATCATGAGGTAACTTTGCAGACTCTGTTAGGGCAATATGAAGAGTTGTGAAGACTCCTTCATATGAAGACAGGTTGTCATTGATGTAGTAGTGAAGGTGTAGATAGACAGAATTCAGTGAAGAAGATGTTGGGAGCAGAGAATAACTACCAAAAATATCTAGACAATATATAGTAGAAGGTTGGAGCCCTTGGGGTTGGTGCCTCAGAATTGGAAGGATTGGTGTCCTTGGAGTTGGTGCTCCTAAATCCAAGGTTGGTGCCTTGACAAGACAGGATTGGTGCCCTGGAGGTTGGAGCCTCACAAAAAGTCCAAGTTGGTGCTTGGCAACTGGTTGGAGCCCTATATACATTGTACTTGATTTATTGTAAAGATTATATTAATAAAATCATACATTCCTGTTGTTCATTTTGTGTTCTAAATATAAATGATTTAACTGAGAAAAATAACAATTGAAAAGAAACACTGATTCACCCCCCCTCTCAGTGTTTCCAACATCATGAAATTGTTGGGCCATGGAACTTAGGATGTAGATGATAGTAGACTCCCCATTTTTAATCAAGTTCCTTGTGTTAGTTGGGTAGCCTCATTCGTTAGGTGATCAACAAACTTGTCTTCTCTTAACATGCGATAATATAAGATATTAGATAGGGATTGAGAAACTTTGTTGATTTGAGAGATAATGGAGGCTAGTGTATTGTTTATGGGAGCTGATTGATGAATCAAGGATTTAATAATAGCTATTGAGTCGCCAATTATGATCAAAGTCGATATTTTAGACCTAATTGTTCTAAATATGCCTTGAAGAAGTGCATATGCTTAAACTTGGTTATTCATTGATAGAGATTTAATAATAACTATTGAGTTGCCAATTATGATCGACGACTCTATTTTGGAGATAATTTCTATATATATATACCTCGAAGAAGTGCATATGCTTCAACTAGGTTATTCATTGGGACTTCTATCTTATCCCATGAAAATGATGTTTCCTAGTTTTCCTTGCAGTCAAAGATGACACCCTCCCCCCCACTCTTAGCACCCCTATATTCATCTTTGATGCTCCATCAAAGATGTGGAAGAAAGACTTTTGTTTGGATCCCTAGTTTGCAATTTCTTTTTCTCCCCTTATGATCTAATGATTGGAGTTTATGATTGGCATGTGATTGCATATATTTACCTTCTAAATTGATGTCTAGTTGACTCATTTAGGAATGTTTCTTTTGATTAAATACTTGTTGGTTCTATAAGTTTAAGCGTTTGGCTTTAAAAAATTCTGCCACGAGCCCAATAGAACATGTGTTTATTCTTGAAAGACCCTATGTAACTTTGCTTTAGTGAGTAAACACATCTCTCCAAGAGCTCAACCCGTTGAATTGGTGACTCATACCTACAAAGGATATGGCTCAAACCTATTTTGTAAAAGACAAGTTAAAGAAAAGATGATGGCCACTTTCATCAATTTCTATGGTTAAAGCACATCTAGGCATTGGTTTCCTCTTTTATGGAGGTTTTTAGCTTTAAAAATTCTCCCATGCACCATAATCCAATAAAAAGTGTTTATTCTAGGAAGTCCGTTAGAGTGCAATACCTTTTTCCATATGGGAAAATGATACTAGAGCAAAAGAGATACCCCTCCTTAATGCTATATACTACCGCTCCTTGTCCTCTTTGATTCATCATCTGAATTTCTTGAGGTTCACATCCTTTTAGTTTCTTTAACAAGGTAGGGATGAGAGGCTCAAGATGAATCAAAGGTGCTTAAAAATGCTAACCCAACCAACATACCATTCTTAGATATCAGAGAGGTTGGTTAGACCTCTCATTCATCCATGCTTTCAAGAAAAGGAGTTCATTGTTTCTTGCCAAGGGTTAATTCCCTATTATGTTGTCTTGCCAAATTTTAATTTCTTCCCCGTTCACAAGAACCTAGATGAGTTTTGATCAAATTAATGGGATGCATTAATAAGGAGCCTCTAGATGTGAGATTGTCTCTAATTTTCGTGTTGACCCTCATTACATTTCTTTCTTGTCTTATTGAAATACTTCCTCCATATAATTTCTTCAACTAATCTATCATCGTGATTACCCTCTTTTATTAATACTTAGTAATTTTTTTAGGCAAGTAAATATTTTTACATTATAAAAGATCTACAAAATTTACAATCTTACAAAAATGGAATTTTCTGAGAGCAGTTCCAAAAAAATGGTAGAGAACCCAAGAGGAGGTTGTTTGCCCTTAATCGAGAAACCATACAGTCTCCCCCATAATTAAGAGTTTTCATGTAAACAAAGAAGCCTATGAATTTTCAAAGTTTGTGGCGAGAGCCATCTGCCCAGAACTGGGAAACCAGATGGCCTCCTAATGAGTAATAAAATTCAACACATGCATGGACCATAGTCAGCATGGCCGTGACAAGATTGATTGAAAAAGACATAGTAGTAGCTTAGTAAACTATAACTAGGAAACCACAAAACAATAGATGCTTCTGTGGGTGTAGGAATCTAGAAAGAAGTCATGTCTAGGATCTAGGAGTGTGTTGGGATGGTGGAACCATTGCTTATGGAGGTTTGTTGGTCTGTATTTTTTCCTTTTGAGCCTGCTTCTGCAATTTGAGGTACAAGAAGGGATCATCAAAGCCCTTTGGAAGCCAAGGAGGGCACTCCCATTCAATGTAGGCTCATCCCATGTATAGTCTTCAGGATTTATGGAGGTATCCCCTTTCAAAGTGCCCTCAGATGCACCAAGATTGGTTGAGATGGGTGGCTGGTCCTTCCAAGCAAGTGGGCAGAGGTTGGCCTGTGCTCTCATTTTCCTAGCAAGAGATTCATAGTGAGCCAGGGGAGAGGGGCCTTGACCTTGATGGGAGGAGCCCTACTCATCAAAATTTCCGTGAGAGTTAGAAGAGGGTCGAGGAGGAGGCGAAGGAGGGAAGGGGATTTTGATTGCTTTAGCCAACTGCTTGAGCACTAAGCAGGTGACGACCTTAAAGGAATTAGCCTTCGCTATTGTGCTTTTAAAGTTTTCCTTAGATTCCTCCTAGTCTTTGAGATGTTTAGCCAATAAATTTCAAACTACACAGAGAGCATTGAAGGTGTGGCACCTCTCCTCGGCTTCCATGGTGGCCGCCAGCCAACGAATGTGGACACGAATTTCCTTGTCAAACTTTTCTTCTCCCTCTGTATGCCATGGAGGGAGAGGTTGCCATCCTCTACTCCTACCCCCTCATCGAACTCGACCTCTCTCACAAACCATTGTGAAGAGAGGGTTGAGTTGTCTTCTATTTCACAGGAGCTAACTGTGGCTTATTGCAAAACCTGACCACCTACAAACCAACTCGTGTTGAACTGGGGACTTTCAAAAGGGAATGTCTATAATGCTTAAGGGAATGTCTAAGAGAATGGAGCTTAAATCCGTAGTTAACCTCTGTGTAAATGTGCCAACCGCTTCGAAGGACGCAATCATGAAGTGCATTGAATACAACATGGGGTGAGTTCAAGGAATGGCCACCACCTTGTTTCCTCCTCTATATCCTATTTAATTTGCATGAGACAGGTGCCTGTCCACACTTGGCATCTGTACACTCACATATGGGGTTTATTTAGTTATTTTTGGTTCGTGAGGTTTAATTCCCTGCTCTAGAGGAGGAAAGCCTTAGTGAGTCCGGGGAAGGCGATGAGCACAAGCAGAGAGTGGAAGTGTGAAGGTTATGTCCACTGGCCTGGTATTCGGCGACAGGAGAAAGGTCAAAGCACTAAGCTGCCAGTGGGAGTCATAAGTCTTTACGTTTAGTTTTCTGTCAAGGAATTTGTTTAGGATCTTGGAGAGCCTCGGGCTGGGAATTCAGCTTGAGCTGTTGGCTACATCTTCTTTGGTTTATGGTCTTTGAATTTGCTAGATGCTCGCATCCTGCAACAATGGAAACTTACTATCTGACGAATTTGGGTAATACTTCTTCACCTAGTAAGGTATTTGTGGGTTGTTCTTGATTTCGGTTCCTGTTGTCAATGTATGGATTATCGAAATAGAGAGATGGTGGCTTGGTTGGGATAGCATAGTTGGACTCTTGACGCAAACCTTTGAGATTTGTGTGAATTGTTGTGGGATCCTTGGGGGTGAGTCGGGGGTAATTGCTGCTAGTTGTTTGATTTTTGCGTCGTGGGGGAGTCAATTCTGGTGCCACCATTAGACCATTAGTGCATGTCTGCATCTTTCCCTTGTGATAGTCTTCCCCATGGTCAAGGGATTGCTGTGTGTGGGGATCTCAGGGGGAAAAGAGGTAATGTCCAAGTTTTTGAGAGTGGGAGTGTCAAAGTGGGAATCTCCCTCCAGCTGGAGGGAACTTCTCTGTCAACTTGGAAGCTGCTTAATGTTTGGCTTGTGTGTCTTTATATATGCAAGGGGTTGATTCGGCCCTGTGAAATTAGGTGGTCGGGGTCAGCTTGGTGAAGGGTGAGCAATTCTCTTTGTCTGATTTTAAGAAGGTCGGTAATCTATCACGGGGTGGAAGGGGTGAAGGACCAATGCCCGTGTGGGTGCCGATGTTTGTGGAAGTGTGAAATGTGCCAACACCAGTGAGAGTGGGGTACTAGTTTAGTCGCAGGTATGCAAAGGAAAAGAGGACGACCCCGCTGAGGGGGAGGCCATCGGGGCTGCAACGAAAATAGAGGAGGCAAAGCCTCTTTGGTTCATGAGCATTAGACCACCCTTAATCAAAATTGAAATTTTGAGCTATGAAAAGGGAAACGTGGACAATCATTGGAAACTGTTGTTGACCGATCGGTGATTCGATGGATTTAATGTGAAGCTCGCTAATTATAAAGCTTCCGATGTATATGTGGGCCCATCCCACAGGTCCACAGGTCCACGCACTAATTATGTAAAGTGATAACTTTACTGCGTTCAAGCGGCTGAGCTGTCATCATTTTTGGTATTAGAGTAGAAGAAGATTCTGCGTGAAAAAGAAGAAGGTACAGTGATGAAGAATATTGGAAAGATTATGGTCTTATGTTGTCGTGCAGGTAGTGACAGGAGAAGGTGAGAAGATTGCAGCAACCTAGAGCATGGAGTGCTCAAATGGTTCCACAGAAGAGAGAACCAGAGAGATGCCGAAAGAATAAACTCAGAGGAGAGAAGCTCAGTGAGCTATCATGTAGCAGGGAGGACTTGTTACTGCAGAGGTTTCGTTGCAGCTCACAAAAATATCATAAAAGCAATTCCACAGAGGATGTGGGTAGAATTGCTAAGGGATGAAGAAGAAGCATATGACTAGGAGGTCATAAATTTTTGTGCCTTGGGATTCTGATGCAGGAGCATTAGACCACCCTTAATCAAAATTGAAATTTTGAGCTGTGAAAATGGAAAAGTGGACAATCATTGGAAACCGGTGTTGACCGACCAGTGATTGGATGGATTTAATGTGAAGCCCGCTAATTATAAAGCTTCCGATGTATACGTGGGCCCATCCCACAGGTCCACGTACTAATTATGTAAAGTGATAGCTTTGATGCGTTCAAGCGGCTGAGCTGTCATCACTCTTCCTCTAGTGAGGCTCATTCCGCCAGCATAGATAGTAAAGAGGGGTTTGTTCAAGTTCCTACCTCGCCTCCCAGACGATTGGTCCAAGCTACCTCTCTCGATTCCATTACTGAACAACTGAGGAGGATCTAGGCCAACCTGGACATCCTCCTAGATCACAAATATAAGGACCACAATGATAATGTTGCCTACTGGAACAATATCCAATTTACCCAAGAGGAAATTCTAGATCAATTAGCACATGTCCGTTGAAGCCAACACAAAATTAATGATCGATTATGCGAGATCGAATATCATCTGGAACACATTGAATTTCATTAGCACGATTAGAAAGTTCAAAGGGAACGCCCAGAATATGTAGCTCTTCCACCATCGTGTCCCCTGCCATGAAATGAGTAAGATAGGATGTGTTGTAGTTTTGGCAGTTTTGGCTTGTTTGGCTGAGAAGCCCTTTAGAAATAAGGTGCAAACTGAGTAATCTTATGATGTATATTTCAACTCTCCTTTCCAACAAATCCAGTCGGAGTGAGGCAGGACGAGCTGATGACCAACCATATGTACTTGTTTTATCATTAGTAATATAATCTAAAGTGCCTTGATCGACAAAAACAAATCTCTCTTTTTTGTTAAGGTGTTTTTTTTTGTTGTTGTTTTTTTCCAATATTTGTTGATTTAAAATAAAGCTAATTTTTTTTTTTTTTGGTATTAAAAAATTGCGTTATTTTGCCTTTTTTTAAAGGGTGTTTTTTTATGATTTTCTTTACATTAATGATGATTTTATAAACCACATGTTAAAAAATGTTGCAATTTTAATGCTCCTTTGAAAATGGGGTCAAGATGTCTTAGATTTAAAACGAGCTATAATTTTAATCTTAAAAAAATACGTTTATTTTGATATACCCACTCTTTGATTTATGTATTGATTTAAAAGATTTCTACTCATGATATTTTGTTTTAATGCCATGGTTGAAAAATATTGGAATTTTAACTTTAAAAAATGGTGATGCTATGTCGCCACTTTGCATTTCAGGGTGTTTTTAATGCTTTTCGTAGTCACGATGTGTTTTTTAACGCTTTGATTGGAAAATATTGAAATTTAACCCTAAGATTGTTGATAAATCTAGGGCAATTTGATTAGGTATTCTTATAACTTGATTTCTCTTACTTTGACAAGTTCTTGTGAGGTTATATTACTTCTTCTTGATATTATTATGTTCCTTCATCATCAAGATAATTTCTAAACAAATGAAGATCATAAACACAAGAAAAGAGCACAAGATGTAGGCACTCAGCCAGGGAAAAACCCTTATGGAGGTGAAAACCCAATCAAAATCTTCCACTAGTAGATTCAATTTGTGACAACTAGGACCCAAGACCAAGACAAGTGACCTTCTTCACTCCACCAAGTTCCACAAATGAGTGAAACATCATTCTAATTAGGGCTTCGATAGGTACAAGGATGATCTCAAAGTGATATGTTCTACGAAGAGTCACAACACGCACAATGCTACAGATTAGATACTTGACCAAGGTATCTAACCAGGTGGGACTAAGGTTTGTCCCAAGCTTATGCCACTATAGATACCATTAGGCTTAAGCTCTAACCAATCTAGGGATCTAGGTATTGTATCCAAGGTCGGAGCTCCACAAGAATAGCGATAACCTCCCTAATTCGAGATCTAGACATCATCACAGGTTGGCTAGATGTCCTCCCAAGCATCTTGTCACCCCAAGATGCTTCATCTTTCCTTATCAACTAAATCAGGGATATCCATCATTCCAAGAATGCTTCAAAAAATTCAACCTTCTTATGGAGAAATCATGCACAATCACAACCCCGATTAGTAATAAACTTTCAATATATATATATATATATATATATAAGTTAACTCAAACTTCTAAGGTTCTCAAATATACTGATGCTGCTTAGGTCATCATCATATTATCCAAACACATCTTCGTCAAAAGCTTTCTTCTTTAACTTCTATAAGAACACCAAACCCAGGGTTAACACTTCTTTCAGAACATCCGAGTCTTGTTTACAACTTTACCACTCACGAATATCTATCGGTAATGCTTCAACCATGATCTTTATTATTTCTTCAAGGTATTTATTATACTTGTCACATTATGCCTTCCCTCTCAACTAGGTAGTTATACACTTTCCCTCATCAAGCTCCCTCTCAACTTAAGGAGATCAATAACTTCATTCTTACAGGTTCTTTATCATAAATTCAATCTTTCAAAGCTTCATTTCATAAAGAACATCATTCTTTCTTATGGCAACAAGGTCTTCTATTAATCTTTTATTTCATCATCATTTTTACAGTTCCCTTTATCCATCATGTTCATCATTATTATGAAGTCATCTTCAATTATGAACATTTTCAGTGTATTGAAGATTATGTACCTGCAAATAGAAAGTACAAACAAGTAATAATATATAGAAGCGTGAAGTCAATGATATCAAAATAGGGTTATCATGTCATTACAATGGAAGCATTAAAACAATCAAAACCTATACCTAGTTAGGTTCATAATCAACAAGAATTACATCTTTTATATTCTAGAATTTAACAACTCGCTAGGGTTTTTGTCACAAACCCTATATTCCATCATTGAGACTTAAAGCCTTAGATATAAATGGCTAAATCAAGTTATCAATCTAATCATAGTATTTTTCGTCTGGGGCTTCGATATTATACTCTAGAATTTCATGTCAAACTCTACTAGGGTTTTGTTACAAACCCTAGATTTCATCAAGTTAAAACATGAATAATAATCAAGCTATCATTCTATCACACCATATCTAGGGTTTCATTTCCTAGAAACTTATACCAATCTCTTACTAGGGTTTTTATTGTAACCCTAGATACAAAAATCAAACTCCAAAATTAGATATACAACAATTTTTGACCAAGCTAGGGTTTTAATCATATAAAAGCACATACACCTAGGGTTTAATTCCTAGGATTTTACATTGACTATAACAAGGTTTTTGTCATAAACCCTAATTCATCAAACCCTAAAAAATTTAGGGTTTCATCATATAATCGAGATATCAATGACAAACTCTAGAAGGCTAGGGTTTCTTCAAGAGCCTAAACATCAAGAGAGTAGGATATCGTTATATGTTCTATATTTTATCAACAAACCCTAAGTGGACTAGGGTTTCATTATTAACATACCCTAAGCACCAAAAGGCTAGGGTTTTGTGGTGAACCCTAAATATTAGGATTTTACCAAAATAAACAAATGGAAAAAGATAATATATCAAGGGTAGATTGAATCTAAAGATTAATCACCCTAACAAGAATATTTATGATTCAAAAGACCTAAACATGAAAAAGTTAGTGATATAAAACAAATTTAAAAATACCCATACCTTTTAATATGAAAAATATCTTGCTACAAATATTTATACATACCTTGAGATTCTTCTTTTACAAACCTTGTAGGATTTTAGTTGAAGGGTTCCTTTAGCAGCAAAGCTCCTTATAAGTATTTCTTTGAAGATTCCTTATTTCTTCCTGCAAGCTTAGTTTCGTGAAATAATATCATCCTTATTTCTTTATGTATTTGCAACAATCATTGACAAGTACTACCAAGAGTATACAAGTCTAATTACAAGTTCGGGATTTCAGATTCAAAACTTAAGTTCAAATCCAGTTCTTACTAGGGTTTCCAATTTTACCTATGATTAACTATAAACCCACAAGCTAGTGTTTCTATATGGAATAGGACAGGGTTTATTAAGAGGGAACAAGGGTTTTTATATGAACTATCTAGGGTTTTACAATCCCTAGACACATTTAAAACTTTCAAGTCTTAGAATCATATAAGCATTTGGAAAATTTTAATAAATGAGCATGCTATACATACCTTTGATTTGAAAGATTGATGTTCCATTGGATTTGTTGCTATTTAATGCAAGCTGCATACACATTTGCTAGATAAAAACAAATAACAATACTTGATTTCTTCGAGTTGGTACCTCAAATGTTGGATGCCTTTTGCTTCAATTTTGTAGGTGAGGAGACTGTCAAACATTGAGGAGGCTTCAAAATCAGATTCTAACTCCACTTTCCAGACTTCATATATATATATATATATATATATATATATATATATATATATATATATATATATATATATATATATATATATATCTGCGCAAAATAGGGATCACAAAAATTGTCTTCAAACATTGACTATTTAATCTTGTGGTATATATGTATATTTGTTTACATGATTGCCAACATTTGCCTCAGATATCTCGACTTCTATGCCACTGTATATGACTACGAATTTACTCCAAACATGTACTGCGTTTAGTTGATGAGCACACACACACACACACACACACACACACACACACATATATATATATATATATCTATATTAAAAATGTCTATTTTTAAATATTTTAGATTCGTCCTTGGTTTATTTTCTATGTATAGGTTTTTGGCTGCTTTAGATGATAAACACTTTAATTCAAGCCTTCCAAACATGCTTATGCTTAGAAATTTGAGGTAGTCTTGGCTCCTCATATCTTCAATATAGGCCTACCTATTAGGCCTACAATGCATCAAACATTATTTGATTTGGATTATCAACAAATTATCCTTTCACCGACTATTAAGGCTTCACAAGATGTTATGAGTTATCCACAAAAGTATACAGGATACTGAGACTTCAGGTCTCTGCCATGACATAGAGAATTTAGACCCCTTTAATAGTTATTTCAGACCTTAAATATTATGTCCAGAATTTCAATATCTTCTTGTGGATGCTCGACGTTCTATAGGTTGTTGATCTAACCTCTTGATCCTTGTGTACAGAGCTTTAATGCTCTTAAAAAAAACTTCGCTCTTTATGTACAGATCTGTGACCTTAGTTAATGTGATAAGGTCTCCAAAACTGTGATTTTCCTCCTTCTAGGTGCTCAATACTAGATATTTGACTTCTTCATAATGTCTTGAAGCCTTGTATTACTTGCTTGATCTTCCAACTACCTTTATGTCAATAAACCAAGCTCTGATACCATGTTGAGAAATTTAGGGTAGCTTGATTAGGTCTTCTTATAACTTGATTTCTCTTACTTTGACAAGTTCTTGTGAGGTTATATTACTTCTTTTTGATATTATTATGTTCCTTCATCATCAAGATAATTGCCAAGCCAATGAAGATCACAAACATAAGAAAATAACACAAGATGTAGGCACTCAACCAGAGCAAAACCCTTATGGAGGAGAAAACCAAGTCAAAATCTTCCACTAATAGATTCATTTTGAGACAACCAAGACCCAAGACCAAGACAAATGACCTACTTCACTCCACCAAGTCAACTTTACATAAATAAGTGAAACATCAAGCTAATTAGGGTTTCATCCCCTTACTTCTTGCTCCTGCAAATTTCGGTCTCCTAACACAGTTCTGTAATACTTTAGAAAAATCACATGTATGGGAGAGAAATAAATTTCAGACCTTCGCTATTTTTCCCTCTCTTCTTGCGATTGAATATGATCTCCTTCTTAAGTTTCACACTTCATTCTTCCTTCGAGTTTCAGATTAAGATGTCATAGGAGTATGTGCTTCACAATAGGTCAATATTCTCCTTATATAGTGGTTCAATGCTACATTATAAGGTTGACTTGATAAATGATTGAGGTCGACCAAAAGAGTGAGGAAACTGATTTGGTGGAGGAGACTATTTTGACACAAACTTTTTCTTCTTTGACATAAGGATCCCATGAAGGGTCTTTTACATTATAAATTTGATTTTGAATCAATATAAAAATCCTAGAGCACTCAATGGGTGCTTTGATCTATTGACCATTGATCCAAGCATGAAGCCCATGATTTAATAAGTCAATTTCTTTTACAGTAATTTTTCTTTCTTTCTTTTAACAAATACAATTATGAAGACCAACACTAGTTACATTCTTCAACATAAATAAAACAAGGGATATAATGCATCACCACTTTTGAATTTTTCAATGTTTTTTTTCATGTTTTTATGCTAAAATATTGGTTTGTAGAGCTAGTGCTCTGATTTTTATGTCACAATTTTCATCAAATTAATAACTTTGTTAGTTTTTTTTTAATATTATTATTTTCCAAGGCTAAATCCTAAGGGACAAGGGCATACTTAAATACTTGAAGGAGGACTATTTCTCTTGACATGGGAACTGCAATATTATGGAGATGTGTTGATGATGTTGTTGACTTGCATTACATCTAAATTTTTGGGTCTCTTCATTGTTTATCCCCCCCCCTCGAGGAATTGATAATAGAGTCCAACACTTGCTAGAACCAAGATATTATGATGGAGGAGGCACTTCCCAATAAGAGGGCGTCATTTGAAAATTGAGAGTGGTTCACCTTTTAACACCTATGGTGATCTTTATTTTAGGGACATTTCCAAATAAATGTTCTTGCTTCACAATTTTGCTCAAGGAATTGATCATTAAGATGTAGAGTAAGGGTGGGAGAGAAAATCCTTGTCTTAATGTTGTACTTACTTGGAAAAGTGAAGTAGGATTATTATTTACCAAAGGCACTATCCACTTGAAAACATAAGAACAAAAGAGAAATTTATTCAAGACATCAAATAAAAAATAGTGTCTTACCCCATCAAAGGCATTAGAAATGTCAATTTTGGTAATCATGCCCCTTTCTTAATTGGATATGTTCGGGTGGATGACCTCTTAAACCATGACAATGTTGTCCACTATCTATGTTTTTGGCATGGAACGCCCTTGGTTCTCTAAGTTTAGATTTGGAAACAACTTTCTTAGCCTATTCAAATTTTTCTCCATCATGATCTTATATGAAGTGTTGCAAAAGTAGACATGACAAAATTTGAAAAAGGAGGATGATTTTGCTTCTTTTGGGATGAGGGCCAAGAAAAAAGTGTTGGTGCTACCTCTAAGTCTATAGGATCTCTATAGGTATTACATCATGCACATTTAATCATTCTTTTATTAGAATCCAACAAGATCTATAAAAGTGAATGGTGAATCCATTCAGATAGGATGCCTTATTCAATTCAAGGATTTTGGAGCCATCCATTACTTTTATGAGATCTTAATTATATTATGGGGAGAGAATAGATGGAATATTGTTGAGCATGTATACTATAACCTTTAGATCTGCTCCTTCTTACTCAATATATAAGGATTCAAAGTAATTCGTTGCTGTTATTTTAATTTCCTAAAAGTTAATTACTTTTTCCCCATCATCCAATATGATCTCTTTGACATTTTTCTTCTACAATATTAATTCGTCCTACTGATGAAAGAAGCTTGTACTACAATATATAGATCTCAACAAAAGTATTTTAGACTTGAGCCTCCATGTCTCTTCTTCCATCTTGAGTGCCTCAAGGAGTTTTTGACAAATCTTAATCTTAGATTGTTGTAAATATTTAGTGACTTCCTCCAATTTAGTCTTCACTTGCACTAGATTGAGTTGGGATTGGAGGAAAAAATTCTTAATGTTTTGGGGCAAGAAAGAATGCTTGGCTCAATTGTTGCGAGAAAACTTCACTATTTTGAGGTTGCGGTCCCATATATGCATAGGGAAATTAACAATCTAGGTTTGCCATAATTTTCAAATGATTCCCATTGTTTTTTAATCCTACAACCATAATAGGTTAAACTAAAAGGAAGAGGTCCAAATTTAGGGGAATCCTCCAAAACTACCATAATCGGTTTTTGATATGATATAGTAGAGGCCCATGGTCTTCAAAGCAATATGATTATCCTAAATTAATAGATCACTTTGGACCAAAAAGGTTTCTATTCAAGCTGCAATATGCTTAGGGCCTAATCTTTTGTGTGATAAAGTAATTTTCTTTTACTTGGTTTGATATCCACCTGATCCCATTTGGAAATAAAATATTTTAACTTTTCCCTAAACATGTCCCTTGCAATTCTCCCTTCTCTTTTTTCCTTATTATTTAGAGTAACATTGAAATCTCCTCCTATTATACAATCCTGAGATTGTTTCAAATTTTGAAGGGATAATGAGCTTCGACACAATTCATTTTCTTTATAGGTTACTGATATAAATATTGAAAATATTAAACAATTTCTTGGAGTAGAGATGAAAAAAGCTACTTGGAATCCATTGTCTAGTATGATAAGAGAAAAAGTTGCAAAGAGATTTGTTTTGGATATTTGCATAAACCACCTGAGGCACCATATGAACTTGCTATTACACCTCCACATGCATGCCATTTATTTTTACAAGTCAAAATGGCTTTAGAAGCTTTCTTGTTTGCCTCTTGGAGTAGGATATTGGTCTTTTCAACTTTAATAATTTCAGGTAAAGCTTCCTCCTTATATTGACTTGCTAATCCTATGCAATTCCAGGAGATTATCCATTGCTTTGGGTTTTTGGGTGGTTGTCATGAGATCTTGTTGAAGATCCAAGATTCTTGATTCTTTTGGATGCCATAGCAGAAGTGTTGTCCAAAGTTGATTTGGTCCCCATAAATTTGTCTCTAATTGCAACTTCTTCATGTTGTTCTCTAGCTAATTTTCGGCCAAGATTTCCTGGTATCCTTTCTTCAATATCATCCTCTTTCTTTTCCTCTTGTTTTTGCTACAAGGGTTTTCTTTTTGGCATGCATGCTTGAGGAAACCAATGATTTTTTTGGAGGTGTTGTAGTTCATCCTATATTTCTAATTAATAGTTATTGATATCCACAAGAGTTTCCAATTCTATGCATTCCTTTTGAACTTTTGAAATGAGGGATACTTTGATTGCAAGGTTAGGAATTGATATCCCTGTTAGGGTCCTATAATTATAGGAAATATGATGATTAAGATATTATTTGTTGCTCTCATGATGAAGCTTTTGGCTTGCTGACTCGCCCCATTTCCTCTCCATTTTCCATCATCCTTTACTCAACGTCCTGCTTTATCACCCACTTTCCTTGTTAATTCATCTGAATATTACCCCAACATAAGCCAAATACCTGCTTTCAAATCATTAAGAATAGGGTTGTGTGACAAAAAAGTTATATATTGCAGAGCTTCTCGTTTTAAAGCCTTGGATTTTATTGAAATTTGCATAAAAAACAAGCCCAAACGCTTAGCTCTCGCTCCATCTCCATGCGACCTGCATTCACAATACCTAAGCCTAGCACACCTAACACCAAGCACAATGGGGTAGCCTTCGCTTATTTTGTTGAAACATAATGTAACTATGGGCCTATATAAACCATCATGAAGAATGTTCCCTTGTGAATGTGGGATAAATCCCATAAAGTAATATATATATATATATATATATATATATATATATATATATATATATATATATAGCATTCATGTAAATGCATTTCATGATAGAAGATTAAGGTGAAATCAATTTACAGGTGTAAAATCATGTTGCAGGTGAAAGTAAAAGAGTAAAGTGAGAATACTCTTCCAACCATACAAATCAACACATGGTTTTGCAAAATTATCTAGGTATTCTACAAGGGTAAAAGGAATTTACATATAGATAAAATGAATTTACAGCGGAATGAGTAATAGGAACAAAACTACACATGGTTTTGTGAATTCATGGAAAGAGAAAACAAAACCACGGATTGAAAACAACACATGGTTTTGTAGAAATTTAATTATAAATTTCATTTAAAATATTTTGGAAATATTATTCAAATATATATATTATTATATATTTTCCAAAATATTTTGTGACACTAATGAATGATAAAACAATAGAGCAGTCATAGGATCAACCATTAGTGAGGGAAGTCTCAGATTATCAAGTCAGAGGATCAGCAAGCAGTTGAGTGAATTACTAAGAAAAAGAGAGATACATATGCATCAGAGGATCAACAAGCAGTTGAGTGAATTGCTAGAAAAAGAGAGATACATATGCATCTGCGAGTTCATCTACCAGCGTAGCCACAAATTTGGGTCCACATCCTACCTGCTCCCACTTCCACAACAACATAATTTGCACAACACATTCCACCAGAACTATTAATCTGCAGTAGTTAGAGCTTTTAGTTCATCTATAGTCTAAAAATGTTCTGTCTGTTAGAGACGACCTGTTAGAGCATTGTAAGTTTTTTTTAAAGCACTGGAGCATCAATAATAAGCAGGCCATTCATAGGATTCTTATGGCTTAATATCGGTGATGTTTTTCTTATGTTAAAGTGTTTCACTATCATCTCTTCACTGTAATAATCTAAATTCCAATTGCAAAACTGAAAATGTGATGAATAGGATTTACTTTTGAGTACCTTATTCTGGTTGCTTTTGCAATCTGTATGTTTTCTACTGAAGGCCACACTAAAGAATTCTTGACTGCTCTTTAGTTATGCCTGATTGAATGAATGCCACACTAAAGAATCCTTAATTGCACTTTAGTTATGTTGAAAGGTTTTCATCGTTCTGCCATCATCCACTTATTATTATGAAATATCCAGTAAATATTCTTAACTTGCCCTGAGTTTACTCTATGAAAAATTGATGCAACCATCCACTTTACCTTTTGAGTCCATTGCCCAATAGATGCTAATTAAATTGAATACAATCGGTCTTCCAAAACCCAAATCAAAACCCAAAACCCAAGTACAATCATAACTAGTCTAAGATTTTCAAGCAACAAAGATAAATTTTATAGAGAGAGCCCTCTATAGGATTGGAAGGGCTAGATTCCCATCCCAAAGATGGTTTGATGTTGCATTCGTGTGATTTGTCCTACAACCTTCAAATTACAGGGTGATAACATAATGGCGACCATACTGTGGACATAACGTTTTATCTTCCTCAGAAAAGAGAATCAAAGTTCAGATCTGATTGTTGATGGTGAACAACGATTAGACACCAAAAGGTTGTACCTTCCACCTGGCCACTCCATTGTTCAAGATTCAGAGCTTCAAAGTTCAAAGCGATTCCATAACCAAAGAATCCATATTCCAAAGCATTAATGGTGATACAAGATGATAGGGTTTGTGGCAAACCTTTCATTTCATGAAAATTTAAATGAATTCAGGGATGGGTTATCAGAATTTCAACTTGATGAAGATTTTTTAAGAGCTATGTTTCTTATTTTCAAATCAAGAAAATTTTCTCCTGAAGTTAAAATATGTGTTCTTGAGTTAGTTGCTGAAAAATATGAAAATGGCATTAAACTTTTGCATTCTCAAATTTAGTCATATAATTTCCGAGATCCTAAAGAATTCTTGGAAAATCTTCCTTCTCCAAAGCAAGAGGAAATTGTACTACCTTTTGACTAGCAGATTGAGGATGATTATGCTTTCAAGTACAAGACTGAAGAAGTAGTTTCAGGGTTTAATATTGAGGATACAACTAATCAATTAGTCATTGAAGACCTGGAAGCAAATATCATACATTATGCTTTTGTTGATCACAACTTTGATTATGTGGACACATGATCAAATTATACTTCTGAGTTTAGACTTGACAATCAGTCAAGCAGTCCATTTGTTTCTGCAGCTGCTTGACTGGCTTCATTTGCATTTCTGTATTATTTAAGTCACCTTGATTTTCAACAATATAGGGTAGGTAGCAGGGTGCAAATAAGCTCAAGACTCTAAGCCCTTTTTTTAGTTTCAAATTCAGTTTGCTTCTCAACTTTCAGTTCAGTGTGTAGTTCAATGTTCAGTATGTAGAGTGGTTTTGATTTCAATTTCAGAGTTGGCAGAACAGGTTGCAGATTTGGGAACAACCCAATGAAGAAGGCATTGATCTATAAACTCAAAGATCTGTGGTTCTTGGCACCTCCAAGGAGACTGCCATCCCCAAGCTGGAGCCGATGTTAGGGTCCTATAATTATAGGAAATCTGATGATTCATATATTATTTGTTGCTCTCATGATGAAGCTTTTGGCTTGCTGACTCGCCCCGCTTCCTCTCCATTTTCCATCATCCTTTACTCAGCTTCCTGCTTTATCACCCACTTTCCTTGTTAATTCATCTGAATATTACCCTAGCATAAGCCAAATACCTTCTTTCAAATCATTAAGAATAGGTTTGTGTGAAAAAAAGGTTATATATTGCAGAGCTTCTGGTTTTAAAGCCTTGGATTTTATTGAAATTTGCATAAAAAATAAGCCCAAAAGCTTAGCTCCCGCTCCATCTCCATGCGACCACACCTAACACCAAGCACAAATGGGTAGCCTTATTATTTTGTTGAAACACAATGTAACTATGGGCTTATATAAAGCATCGTGAAGAATGTTCCCTTGTGAATGTGGGATAAATTCCATAAAGTAATATATATATATATATATCCCTCTTTTTACCCCTTTTTTTCCAAAGGAAAAAATCGAACTTTTTTATAAGGAATAAAAAAGTTACATAGTATATGAGTAAACATTCTACAAAAAACATCCCTCTTTTTACCCCTTACTTCACAAAACCCTATTAATATAAAGTTTTGGACTTTATATTAATTTCTCCCCGCAAGCCTATACTACCTCTTCCCCTTGCAAAGTCAACCAATGGCCCACCCCGCACTAAGAATTAAACCCCTTCATTTTTATTTTCCTTGAGATTCGTAAAAAGAAATGAACGGTTAAAATTCCATATCGCACGCTCAGCTCATCCAACACTTAACTTTGGTTTTGAATCTTATAAATGTTTCAGAAATACAGGGTGGATTAATTTCAAGTGAAATATAGAGATATGAGAATGCGGTAATATTTCAGAGCTACGGGTGAAAGCATAGTTGAGGTAAAATTATATAGCTACAGGCAATATGAGACTAAGGTTGTGGAATGAGATTCAAAGGTAAGAAACCATAGTTGAGGTAAAATTATATAGCTACAGGCAATATGAGACTAAGGTTGTGGAATGAGATTCAAAGGTAAAATGGTTTTAGAGCGACACATGAAATAAAATTTACAGATGCCATGAATTTATGGGAGGAAATAAAAGGGAAAATTTCACATGAAATTAATGTACAGAAGAGCAAAGATAACATTCATGTAAATGCATTTCACGATAGAAGATTAAGGTGAAATCAATTTACAGGCATGGTGAAATCAATTTACAGGTGTAAAATCATGTTGCAGGTGAAAGTAAAAGAGTAAAGTGAGAATACTCTTCCAACCATACAAATCAACACATGGTTTTGCAAAAACATCCTTGTATTTTCCAAGGGTAAAAGTTACATAGAGATAAAATGAATTTACAGAGGAAGGCGTAATATGAACAAAACTACACATGGTTTTGTGAATTCATGGAAAGAGAAAACAAAACCACAGATTGGAAACAACACATAGTTTTGTAGAAATTTAATTATAAATTTCATTTAAAATATTTTGGAAATATTATTCAAATATATATATTATTATATATTTTCCAAAATATTTTGTGACACTAATGAATGATAAAACAATAGGGCAGTCACAAGATCAACCATCAGTGAGGGAAGTCTCAGATTATCAAGTCAGAGGATCAACAAGTAGTTGAGTGAATTACTAATAAAAAGAGAGATACATCTGCATCTGCTAGTTCATCTGCCAGCAAAACCACAAATTTGGGTCCACATCCTACCTGCTCCCACTTCCACAACAACAACATTTGCACAACACATTCCACCAGAACTATTAATCTGTAGCAATTAGAGCTTTTAGTTCATCTATAGTCTAAAAATGTCCTGTTTCTTAGAGACAACGTTTATTGTAAACAATTTGTAAATTTTTTATAAATACTTTTGCTTTTGAAGTATTAGCTGTGGATTGTTTGAGATCAGAAATATTAGTGATCTGTTGGAGCATTGTAAGTTTTTTTAAAGCACTGGAGCATCAATGCTAAGCACACCATTCATAGGAATCGTGTTGCTTAAATACTGGTGATGTTTTTCTTATGTTAAAGTGTTTCACTATCATCTCTTCACTGTAATCATCTAAATTCCAATTGCAAAACAGAAAATGTGATGAATAGGATTTATTTTTGAGTACCTTATTCTGGTTGCTTTTGCAATCTATATGTTTTCTACTGAAGGCCACACTAAAGAATTCTTGACTACTATTTAGTTCTACCTGATTGATGAATGCCACATTAAAGAATTCTTAATTTCTCTTTAGTTCTAGTGAAGGTTTTCATTGTTCTACCATCATCCACTTATTATTATGAAAGATCCAGTAAATATTCCTAACTTGCCCTGAGTTTACTCTGTGAAAAATTGATGCAACCATCCAGTTTACCTTTTGACTCCATTGCCCAATAGATGCTAATTAAATTGAATACAACCAGTCTTCCAAAACCCAAAACCCAAGTACAATCATAACTAGTCTAAGATATTCAAGCAACAAATATAAATTTTATAGAGAGAGCCCTCTATGGGATTGGAAGGGCTAGATTCCCATCCCGAAGTTGGTTTGATGTTACATTCTTGTGATTTGTCCTACAACCTTCAAATTACAGGGTGATAACATAGTGGCGACTATACTGGGGACAAAACGTTTTATCTTCCTCAAAAAAGTGCATCAAAGTTCAGATTTGATTGTTGATGGTGAACAACGATTAGACACCAGAAGGTTGTACCTTTCACCTGGCGACTCCATTGTTCAAGATCCAGAGCTTCAAAGTTCAGAGTGATTCCATAACCAAAGAATCCATATTCCAAAGCATTAATGGTGATACAAGATGACAGGGTTTGTGGCAAACCTTTCATTTCATGAAAATTTAAACGAATTCAGGGATGGGTTATCAGAATTTCAGCTTGATGAAGATTTTTTAAGAGCTGTGTTTCTTATTTTCAAATCAAGAAAATTTTCTCCTGAAGTTAAATTATCGGTTCTTGAGTTAGTTTCTGAAAAATATGAAAGTGGCATTAAACTTTTGCATTCTCAAATTCAGTCATATAATTTTCGAGATCCTAAAGAATTCTTGGAAAATCTTCCTTCTCCAAAGCAAGAGGAAATTGTACTACCTTTTGACTGGCAGATTGAGGATGATTATGCTTTCAAGTACAAGAATGAAGAAGTTGTTTTTGGGTTTAATATTGAGGATACAACTGATTAATTAGTCATTGAAGGCCTAGAAGCAAATATCATACATTATGCTTTTGTTGATCCTATAGCAGATTACATGGAGGTTCTTTTCAGCTCAAGTTTTCAAACATGTTTTCTCTATAAGGACTAAATACATTAGCAGTTGCCATTATATATCGCAGCTTTGATTATGTGGACACATGATCAAATTATACTTCTAAGTTTACTAACAATCAGTCAAGCAGTCCATTTGTTTCTGCAGCTGCTTGATTGGCTTCATTGGTGTTTCTGTATTATTTAAGTCACCCTGATTTTCAACAATATAGGGTAGGTAGCAGGGTACAAATAAGCTTAGGACTATGAGCCCTTTTTTTAGTTTCAAATTCAGTTTGCTTCTCAACTTTTAGTTCAGAGTGTAGTTCAATGTTCAGTATGCATATTGGTTTTGATTTATGTTTGATAGTTGGAAGAACAGGTTGCAGATTTGGGAACAATCCAATGGAGAAGGCACTGATCTATAAATTCAAAGATTTGCGGTTCTTGGCACCTCCAACGAGACTGCCATCACCAAGCTGGAGTCAATGTTAGGGTCCTATAATTATAGGAAATCTGATGATTCAGATATTATTTGTTGCTCTCATGATGAAGCTTTTGGCCTGCTGACTCGCCCCGCTTCCTCTCCATTTTCCATCATCCTTTACTCAACTTCCTACTTTATCAGCCACTTTCCTTGTTAATTCATCTGAATATTACCCTAGCATAATATGAATACCTGCTTTCAAATCATTAAGAATAGGTTTGTGTGACAAAATGTTATATATTGCAGAGCTTCTGGTTTTAAAGCCTTGGATTTTATTGAAATTTGCATAAAAAAAGCCCAAAAGTATCACCCACTTTCCTTGTTAATTCATCTGAATATTACCCTAGCATAACCCAAATACCTGCTTTCAAATCATTAAGAATAGGTTTGTGTGACAAAAATGTTATATATTGCAGAGCTTCTGGTTTTAAAGCCTTGGATTTTATTGAAATTTGCATAAAAAAAACCCAAAAGCTTAGCTCCCACTCCATCTCCATGCGACTTGCATTCACAATACCTAAGCCTAGCACACCTAATACCAAGCACAAGTGGGTAGCCTTGGGCTTATTTTGTCAAAACACAATGTAACTATGGGCTTATATAAAGCATCATGAAGAATGTTCCCTTGCGAATGTGGGATAAATCCCATAAAGTAATTTACCCCTTACTTCACAAAACCCTATTAATATAAAATTTTGGACTTTATATTAATTTCTCCCAGCAAGCCTATACTACCTCCCCCTGCAAATTCAACCAATGGACCACCCCGCACTAAGAATTAAACCCCCTTCATTTTTATTTGCCTCGAGATTCGTAAAAATAAATGAACCGCTAAAATTCCATATCGGGCGCTCAGCTCATCCAACACTTAACACTCAAAAGGCAAGCGAGATTAGTGGTTTTCCTAGCCCACTTTTTTGCTACGTGGCAGCCCCACGTTATATCACGTCCTCCAAAATAATACCACCTACCCTCAAAAGGCACGCGAGATTAGTGGTTTTCCTAGCCCACTTTTTTGCTACGTGGCAGCCCCACGTTATATCACGTCCTCCAAAATAATACCACCTACCACTTTAAAGCGGTGTGATAAACCATTAACTGTTTTGGTTTTGAATCTTATATATGTTGTTTTGGTTTTGAATCTTATAAATGTTACGGAAATATAGGGTGGATTAATTTCAAGTGAAATACAAAGATATGAGAATGCGGTAATATTTCAGAGCTACGGGTGAAACCATACTTGAGGTAAAATTATATAGCTATAGGAAATATGAGACTAAGATTGTGGAATGAGATTCAAAGATAAAATGGTTTTACAGCAACACATGAAATAAAATTTGTGGATGCCATGAATTTATCGGAGGAAATAAAAGGGAAAATTTCACACGAAATTAATGTACAAGAGAGCAAAGATAGCATTCATGTAAATTCATTTCACGATAGAAGATTAAGGTGAAATCAATTTACAGGCATGGCAAAATGAATTTACAGGTGTAAAATCATGTTGCAGGTGAAAGTAAAAGAGTAAAGTGAGAATACTCTTCCAACCATAGAAATCAACACATGGTTTTGCAAAAACATCCTTGTATTTTCAAAGGGTAAAAGGAATTTACATACAGATAAAATGAATTTACAGAGGAAGGAGTAATAGGAACAAAACTACACATGGTTTTGTGAATTCATGGAAAGAGAAAACAAAACCACAGATTGGAAACAACACATAGTTTTGTAGAAATTTAATTATAAATTTCATTTAAAATATTTTGGAAATATTATTCAAATATATATATTATTATATATTTTCCAAAATATTTTGTGACACTAATGAATGATAAAACAACAGGGCAGTCACAAGATCAACCATCAGTGAGGGAAGTCTCAGATTATCAAGTCAGAGGATCAACAAGTAGTTGAGTGAATTACTAAGAAAAAGAGAGATACATCTGCATCTGCTAGTTCATCTGCCAACACAACCACAAATTTGGGTCCACATCCTACCTGCTCCCACTTCCACAACAACAACATTTGCACAACACATTCCACCAGAACTATTAATCTGTAGCAATTAGAGATTTTAGTTAATCTATAGTCTAAAAATGTCCTGTCTGTTAGAGACAACGTTTATTGTAAACAATTTGTAAATTTTTTATAAATACTTTTGCTTTTGAAGTATTAGCTGTGGATTGTTTGAGATCAGAAATATTAGTGATCTGTTGGAGCATTGTAAGTTTTTTTAAAGCACTGGAGCATCAATACTAAGCACACCATTCATAGGAATCTTGTTGCTTAAATACTTGTGATGTTTTTCTTATGTTAAAGTGTTTCACTGTCATCTCTTCACTGTAATCATCTAAATTCCAATTGCAAAACAGAAAATGTGATGAATAGGATTTATTTTTGAGTACCTTATGCTCGTTGCTTTTGCAATCTATATGTTTTCTACTTAAGGCCACACTAAAGAATTCTTGACTGCTATTTAGTTATACCTGATTGAAGAATGCCACACTAAAGAATTCTTGACTGCTATTTAGTTATACCTGATTGATGAATGCCACATTAAAGAATTGTTAATTTCTCTTTAGTTCTACTGAAGGTTTTCATTGTTTTGCCATCATCCACTTATTATTCTGAAAGATCCAGTAAATATTCCTAACTTGCCTTGAGTTTACTCTGTGAAACATTGATGCAACCATCCAGTTTACCTTTTGACTCCATTGCCCAATAGATGCTAATTAAATTGAATACAACCAGTCTTCCAAAACCCAAAACCCAAGTACAATCATAACTAGTCTAAGATTTTCAAGCAACAAAGATAAATTTTACAGAGAGAGCCCTCTATGGGATTGGAAGGGCTAGATTCCCATCTCGAAGTTGGTTTGATGTTGCATTCTTGTGATTTGTCTTACAACCTTCAAATTACAGGGTGATAACATAATGGCGACCATACTGGGGACAAAATGTTTTATCTTCCTCAAAAAAGTGCATCAAAGTTTAGATTTGATTGTTGATGGTGAACAACGATTAGACACCAGAAGGTTGTACCTTTCACCTGGCGACTCCATTGTTCAAGATCCAGAGCTTCAAAGTTCAGAGCGATTCCATAACCAAAGAATCCATATTCCAAAGCATTAATGGTGATACAAGATGACAGGGTTTGTGGCAAACCTTTCATTTCACGAAAATTTAAACGAATCCAGGGATGGGTTATTATAATTTCAGCTTGATGAAGATTTTTTAAGAGCTGTGTTTCTTATTTTCAAACCAAGAAAATTTTGTCCTGAAGTTAAATTATGTGTTCTTGAGTTAGTTGCTGAAAAATATGAAAATGGCATTAAACTTTTGCATTCTCAAATTCAGTCATATAATTTTCGAGATCCTAAAGAATTCTTGGAAAATCTTCCTTCTCCAAAGCAAGAGGAAATTGTACTACCTTTTGACTGGCAGATTGAAGATGATTATGCTTTCAAGTACAAGATTGAAGAAGTTGTTTTTGGGTTTAATATTCAAGATACAACTGATTAATTAGTCATTGGAGGCCTATAAGCAAATATCATACATTATGATTTTGTTGATCCTATAGCAGATTACATGGAGGTTCTTTTCAGCTCAAGTTTTCAAACATGTTTTCTCTATAAGGACCAAATACATCAGCAGTTGCCATTATATATCACAACTTTGATTATGTGGACACATGATCAAATTATACTTCTGAGTTTACTAACAATCAGTCAAGCAGTCCATTTGTTTCTGCAGCTTCTTGATTGGCTTCATTGGCGTTTCTGTATTATTTAAGTCACCCTGATTTTCAACAATATAGGGTAGGTAGCAGGGTACAAATAAGATTAGGACTATGAGCCCTTTTTTAAGTTTCAAATTCAGTTTGCTTCTCAACTTTTAGTTCAGAGTGTAGTTCAATGTTCAGTATGCAGAGTGGTTTTGATTTCAGTTTGAGAGTTGGCAGAACAGGTTGCAGATTTGGGAACAACCCAATGGAGAAGGCACTGATCTATAAACTCAAAGATTTGCGGTTCTTGGCACCTCCAAGGAGACTGCCATCCCCAAGCTGGAGTCGATGTTAGGGTCCTATAATTATAGGAAATCTGATGATTCAGATATTATTTGTTGCTCTCATGATGAAGCTTTTGGCTTGCTGACTCGCCCCGCTTCCTCTCCATTTTCCATCATCCTTTACTCAACTTCCTACTTTATCACCCACTTTCCTTGTTAATTCATCTGAATATTACCCTAGCATAATCCGAATACCTGCTTTCAAATCATTAAGAATAGGTTTTTGTGACAAAAATGTTATATATTGCAGAGCTTTTGGTTTTAAAGCCTTGGATTTTATTGAAATTTGCATAAAAAAAGCCCAAAAGTATCACCCACTTTCCTTGTTAATTCATCTGAATATTACCCTAGCATAATCTGAATACCTGCTTTCAAATCATTAAGAATAGGTTTGTGTGACAAAAATGTTATATATTGCAGAGCTTCTGGTTTTAAAGCCTTGGATTTTATTGAAATTTGCATAAAAAAGCCTAAAAGCTTAGCTCCCGCTCCATCTCCATGCGACTTGCATTCACAATACCTAAGTCTAGCACACCTAATACCAAGCACAAGTGGGTATCCTTGGGCTTATTTTGTCAAAAAACAATGTAACTATGGGCTTATATAAAGCATCATGAAGAATGTTCCCTTGCGAATGTGGGATAAATCCCATAAAGTAATATATATATATATATATATATATATATATATATAAAATCCTTATTTTTACCCCTTACTTCACAAAACCCTATTAATATAAAATTTTGGACTTTATATTAATTTCTCCCCGCAACCCTATACTACCTCCCCCTGCAAATTCAACCAATGGACCACCCCCGCACTAAGAATTAAACCCCCTTCATTTTTATTTGCCTCGATATTTGTAAAAATAAATGAACCGCTAAAATTCCATATCGCGCGCTCAACTCATCCAACACTTAACACTCAAAAAGCACGCGAGATTAGTGGTTTTCCTAACCCACCTTTTTGCTACGTGGCAGCCCCACGTTATATCACGTCCTCCAAAATAATACCACCTACCACTTTAAAGCGGTGTGATAAACCATTAACTGTTTTGGTTTTGAATCTTATAAATGCTGTTTTGGTTTTGGATCTTATAAATGTTACGGAAATATAGGGTGGATTAATTTCAAGTGAAATACAAAGATATGAGAATGCGGTAATATTTCAGAGCTACAGGTGAAACCATACTTGAGGTAAAATTATATAGCTACAGGAAATATGAGACTAAGATTGTGGAATGAGATTCAAAGGTAAAATGGTTTTATAGCCACACATGAAATAAAATTTGTGGATGCCATGAATTTATCGGAGGAAATAAAATGGAAAATTTCACACGAAATTAATGTACAGGAGAGCAAAGATAGCATTCATGTAAATTCATTTCACGATAGAAGATTAAGGTGAAATCAATTTACAGGCATGGTAAAATGAATTTACATGTGTAAAATCATGTTGCAGGTGAAAGTAAAAGAGTAAAGTGAGAATACTCTTCCAGCCATACAAATCAACACATGGTTTTGCAAAACCATGCAGGTATTCTACAAGGGTAAAAGGAATTTACATAGAGATAAAATGAATTTACAATGGAAGGAGTAATAGGAACAAAACTACACATGGTTTTGTGAATTCATGGAAAGAGAAAACAAAACCACGGATTGGAAACAACACACACTTTTGTAGAAATTTAGTTATAAATTTCATTTAAAATATTTTGGAAATATTATTCAAATATATATATTATTATATATTTTCCAAAATATTTTGTGACACTAATGAATGATAAAACAACAGGGCAGTCACAGATTAGCCATCAGTGAGGGAAGTCTCAGATTATCAAGTCAGAGGACCAACAAGCGGTTGAGTGAATTACTAAGAAAAAGAGAGATACATTTGCATCTGCTAGTTCATCTGCGAGTACATCCATAAATTTGGGTCCACATCATACCTTCTCCCACTTCCACAAAAACAACATTTGCACAACACATTCCACCAGAACTATTAATCTGCAACAGTTAGATCTTTTAGTTCATCTATAGTCTAAAAATGTCCTGTCTGTTAGAGACAACATTTATTGTAAACAGTTTGTAAATTTTGTATAAATACTTCTGCTTTTGAAGTATTAGGTGTGGATTGTTTGAGATCAGAAATATTAGTGATCTATTGGAGCATTGTAAGTTTTTTTTAAAGCACTGGAGCATCAATACTAAGCAGACCATTCATAGGATTCTTGTGGCTTAAATACTGGTGATGTTTTTATTATGTTAAAGTGTTTCACTGTCATCTCTTCACTATAATCATTTAAATTCCAATTGCAAAACAGAAAATGTGATGAATAGGATTTACTTTTGAGTACCTTATTCTGGCTGCTTTTGCAATCTATATGTTTTCTACTCAAGGCCACACTATAGAATTCTTGACTTCTCTTTATTTCTGCCTGATTGACTGAATGTCACACTAAAGAATTCTTAATTTCTCTTTAGTTTTGCTGAAGGTTTTCATTGTTCTGCCATCATCCACTTATTAATCCTAAAGATCCAGTAAATATTCCTAACTTGCCCTAATTTTACTCTGTGAAAAATTGATGCAACCATCGAGTTTACCTTTTGACTCCATTGCCCAATAGATGCTAATTAAATTGAATACAATTAGTATTCCAAAACCCAAATCAAAACCCAAAACCCAAGTACAATCATAACTAGTCTAAGATTTTCAAGCAACAAAGATAAATTTTACAGAGAGAGCGCTCTCTGGGATTGAAAGGGCTAGATTCCTACCCCGAAGTTGGTTTGATGTTGCATTCTTGTGATTTGTCCTACAACCTTCAAATTACAGGGTGATAACATAATGGTGACCATACTGGGGACATAACGTTTTATCTTCCTCAGAAAAGTGCATCAAAGTTCAGATCTAATTGTTGATGGTGAACAACGATTAGACACCAGAAGGTTGTACCTTTCACCTGGCGACTCCATTGTTCAAGATCCAGAGCTTCAAATTTCAGAGCGATTCCATAACCAAAGAATCCATATTCCAAAGCATTAATGGTGATATAGCATGACAGGGTTTGTGGCAAACCTTTCATTTCATGAAAATTTAAATGAATTCAGGGATGGGTTATCAGAATTTCAGCTTGATGAAGATTTTTTAAGAGCTGTGTTTCTTATTTTCAAATCAAGAAAATTTTGTCTCGAAGTTAAAATATGTGTTCTTTAGTTAGTTGCTGAAAAATATGAAAATGACATTAAACTTTTGCATTCTCAAATTTAGTCATATAATTTCCGAGATCCTAAAGAATTCTTGGAAAATATTCCTTCTCCAAAGCAAGAGGAAATTGTACTACCTATTGACTGACAGATTGAAGATGATTATGCTTTCAAGTACAAGACTGAAGAAGTAGTTTCAGGGTTTAATATTGAGGATACAGCTGATCAATTAGTCATTGAATGCCTAGAAGCAAATATCATACATTATCCTTTTGTTGATCCTATAGCAGATTACATGGAGGTTCTTTTCAGCTCAAGTTTTCAAACATGTTTTCTCTATAAGGACCAAATACATCAACAGTTTCCATTATATATCACAACTTTGATTATGTGGACACATGATCAAATTATACTTGAGTTTATTAACAATCAGTCAAGCAGTCCATTTGTTTTTGCAGCTGCTTGACTTGCTTCATTGGCATTTCTGTATTATTTAAGTCACCCTGATTTTCAACAATATAGGGTAGGTAATAGGGTGAAAATAAGCTCAGGACTCTGAGCCCTTTTTTTAGTTTCAAATTAAGATTGCTTCTCAAATTTCAGTTCAATGTGTAGTTCAATGTTTAGTATGCAGAGTGGTTTTGGTTTCAGTTTGAGAGTTGGCAGAACAGGTTACAGATTTGGGAACAACCCAATGGAGAAGGCACTAATCTATAAACTCAGAGATCTGTTGTTCTTGGCACCTCCAAGGAGAATTCCATCCCCAAGCTGGATCCGATGTTAGGGTCCTATAATTACAGGAAATCTAATGATCCAGATATTATTTGTTGCTCTCATGATGAAGCTTTTGGCTTGTTGACTCGCCCCACTTCCTCTCCATTTTGGATCATCCTTTACTCGGGTTCCTACTTTATCATCCACTTTCCTTGTTAATTCATCTGAATATTACCCCAGAATAAGGTGAATACTTGCTTTCAAGTCATTAAGAATAGGTTTGTGTGACAAAAAGGTTATATATTGTAGAGCTTCTGGTTTTAAAGCCTTGGATTTTATTGAAGTTTGCATAAAAAATAAGCCCGAAAGCTTAGCTCCTGCTCCATCTCCATGCGACCTGCATTCACAATACCTAAGCCTCGCACACCTAACACCAAGCACAAGTGGGTAGCCTTGGGATTATTTTGTCAAAACACATTGTAACTATGGGCTTATATAAAGCATCATGAAGAATGTTCCCTTGTGAATGTTGGATAAATCCCATAAAGTATATATATATATAGAATTCCTCTTTTTACCCCTTACTTCACACAATCCTATTAATATAAAGTTTTGGACTTGATATTAATTTCTCCCCTCAAGCCTATACTACCTCTTCCCCCTGCAAAGTCAAACAGTGGCCCACCCCGCACTAAGAATTAAACCCCCTTCATTTTTATTTGCCTCATAGCCCCACGTTATATTGCGTCCTCCAAAATAATACCACCTACCACTTTAAAGCAGTGCGATAAACCATTAACTGTTTTGGTTTTGAATCTTATAAATGTTATGAAAATATATGGTGGATTAATTTCAAGTGAAATACAAAGATATGAGAATGCGGTAATATTTCAGAGAACTACGAGTGAAACCATACTTGAGGTAAAATTATATAGCTACAAGCAATATGAGACTAAGGTTGTGGAATGAGATTCAAAGGTAAAATGGTTTTACAGCGACACATGAAATAAAATTTAGGGATGCCATGAATTTATCAAAGGAAATAAAAGGGAAAATTTCACATTAAATTAATGTACAAGAGAGAAAAGATAACATTCATGTAAATGGATTTCATGATAGAAGATTAAGGTGAAATCAATTTACAGGTGTAAAATCATGTTGCACGTGAAAGTAAAAGAGTAAAGTGAGAATACTCTTCCAACCATACAAATCAACACATGGTTTTGCAAAACCATCCAGGTATTCTACAAGGGTAAAAGGAATTTACATACAGATAAAATGAATTTACAGAGGAAGGAGTAATAGGAACAAAACTACACATGGTTTTGTGAATTCATGGAAAGAGAAAACAAAACCATGGATTGGAAACAACACATAGTTTTGTAGAAATTTAATTATAAATTTCATTTAAAATATTTTGGAAATATTATTCAAATATATATATTATTATATGTTTTCCAAAATATTTTGTGACACTGATGAATGATAAAACAACAAGGTAGTCACAGAATCAACCATCAGTGAGGGAAGTCTCATATTATCAAGTCAGAGGATGAGCAAGCAGTTGAGTGAATTACTAAGAAAAAGAGAGATATATCTGCATCCCCTAGTTCATTTGCCAACACAACCACAAATTTGGGTCCACATCCTACCTACTCCCAATTCCACAGCAACAATATTTGCATAACACATTCAACCAAAACTATTAATCTGCAGTAGTTAGAGCTTTTAGTTCATCTATAGTCTAAAAATGTCTTGTTTGTTAGAGACAACATTTATTTTAAACAATTTGTAAATTTTGTATAAATACTTCTGCTTTTGAAGTATTAGGTGTGGATTGTTTGAGATCAGAAATATTAGTGATCTGTTGGAACATTATAAGTTTTTTTTAAAGCACTGGAGCATCAATACTAAGCAGACCATTCATAGGATTCTTGTGGCTTAAATACTGGTGATGTTTTTCTTATGTTAAAGTGTTTCACTATCATCTCTTCACTGTAATCATCTAAATTCCAATTGCAAAACAGAAAATGTGATGAATAGGATTTACTTTTGAGTACCTTATTCTAGCTGCTTTTGCAATTTGTATGTTTTCTACTGAAGGCCACACTAAAGAATTCTTGACTGCTCTTTAGTTTTGCCTGATTGACTGAATGCCACACTAAAGAATTCTTAATTTATCTTTAGTTCTGCTGAAGGTTTTCATTGTTCTACCATCATCCACTTATTATTCTGAAAGATCCAGTAAATATTCCTAACTTTCCCTGAGTTTACTCTGTGAAAAATTGATGCAACCATCAAGTTTACCTTTTGACTCCATTTCCCAATAGATGCTAATTAAATTGAATACAATCAGTCTTCCAAAACCCAAATCAAAACCCAAAACCCAAGTACAATCATAACTAGTCTAAGATTTTCAAGCAACAAAGATAAATTTTACAGCAAGAGCCCTCTTTGGGATTGGAAGGGCTAGATTCCCATCCCGAAGTTGGTTTGATGTTGCATTCTTGTGATTTGTCCTACAACCTTAAAATTACAAGGTGATAACAATCCCTAATACTATTAAGAACATGAATGGATGCTA
Organism: Pinus tabuliformis; assembly: GCA_031772625.1. Taxonomy (NCBI): domain Eukaryota; kingdom Viridiplantae; phylum Streptophyta; class Pinopsida; order Pinales; family Pinaceae; genus Pinus; species Pinus tabuliformis. The sequence goes on along the minus strand of CM062819.1, from coordinate 1,323,357,180 downwards.
TTGTGAGAGAATTCATATCTGTTCACATGGGAGGGTCTTCTTTGTTGGTTTCTAAATTTGTTTGCTAATTTTTGAATAGAGATGGTCCTCATTTGTTGCTTGGGCGATTTTAAATGTTGAGGCCCTATGGGTGTTGTTGGCCTTGAAAATGATGTAGTCGATTTTGAAGATAGGCTAATTATAGGTTGTTTGGGGTTATGGGTTCATTTTCCTCCTAACTATTTTCCATTGGCCCTCTTTTTTCGAGCATTGAGGTAGCTCACTGAGATTTTTCTCACAATCCTATGCTAATGGGTCATATTCATGATAAATATTGCACTTAAAGGGGATTTGTTCATAATCAAGTGGTTTCTCATACTTCTAATTATCTAGGGTTAGGGATATAGCTTATGGAATCCCCTTTCCTATATCTACTTCTATGAAAATCCTTGGACAAGAAAACATGTCCTCCTTTGGAGTGGTCCTGCCAATATACTACTTTATTGGGATTAAATCATTATATATTTATCATCCATCTTGATGCTTCAAGAGTGGAAAAAGTGGAGGAATCAACTCAAAGGACCATTTTTTTACCAGCGGGTGCTAGTTTGGAAAATTGGGGTTTGAAATCTTCCAAAAGTAATTTGAGGCATTAAATGACACTGCCAAAAAAATTTGTTGTTTATGCGCACACCTTTTAGCACTATTCTACACAGATACCTCTTGAAAGGAACAAGAGTACCCTCAATCAGAGTTTGTATGCAAAAGTTTTGCCACTCAAATGTTGGCCTTCCTATTTTGACCACTGTAATTCAAGATGATGTGATGTCAGCCCCCATCATTCATGGAAAAGGGGATAGCCACACGATCATTATGAAGAAAAATATAGAAGAGTCGATATTGTAACTCTAGTTAAGATTTGAAGGAGTGAAACTTAACTACCAGCGGGCTATTGAGCTGTGTTATAACCAAGCCAATAGGAGGAAAATGAGTTCCATTTTATTCGAGTGCATTTTGTTCCATAGATGAGAAGAGTAGCTAAGAATAGATAGGGAGAGAGAAAATATAAAGCATTTAAGCATTGTTGTATCCCATAAGCCACATGCCTCACTTCTTTGTACTTGCATCCATTTTCCATTCAGAGAAAAAGAGAAAAGATGCCTCACCTTCTAGTTGAGTTTTCTCTTGAAGGGGTTTCGTAGGCTATATCTTGTGTTAATTTGTGATTTGCAAGTTTTATTTCACATTTGTCTATTTTACAGATAATTATATTTTGCATGAAGATGTAATAAACATTAATTAACATATCCAGAAATCTAAGGAGAAATAAACCCTCATATTGTAGATTTCATACTTTCTAATATATTATAGTAGATCTATTGTGACAAATTGTCCAGTGGAATATCCACGACAATTTACAAATTATATTGACATCAGAGCAGGTTTATTTGGGTATATTGTGGGGATTTGTAGGGGATCAAGTTTGGTTAAATAAAAAATCACAAAACCTCAATCATAGTTGACAAATTTGTGAATAATGCTCATGATCCTGCATAGGAGAGGTTTGCGCGGTTGGAAGCAAAAGTCATAGATATAAATTGTAGTTTTAGCCTCGTCATGGCAGACTTGAACAATAATATTGGCATATTTAGAGAAGATGAATGTTCTAATTTGAAGGTCAGATCGAAGGGGAAAATGGATGATTGGGAAGAACTAGAGAGGGAATCTAAAAAAGAACATGAAAAGGAATAACCCAATTCGAGTGTCACGAAGCATTCACAATCCCTATTGAAAATGGAAGCGAAGCTTGACATAAGGTCGTATTAAGGTGATATTGATGCTCCGAAGTTAAATCATTGCTTACAATAATTATAATGTTATTTTAATGTTAGTCATATATAGGTAGAACACAATATTTCGTTTTCTCAGCTGAAATTAGAGGGCCATGCCCTGACTTGGTGGGAAAACCACATAGAGACCTTGACGTTGGAGGGAGATCCTCCAGTGACTAAGTGGGAGGATTTTAAAGCCATCTTAAAGTCATCATTTTACCCTATTGTCTATATATAGGACCAGTGAATCCAGTGGCATTACTTCAGGCAGAAGCAGGGGGAAATTGTACAGGAGCACACCATGGAATCTAGAAAGATGGCCATAATGATGGGTATCTCCCAAAATAACCTTGACATACTCCTCAAGTATATGGAGGATATACACAACCATCTACGGAAGAAAGTGATGTTTTTTATTGAAGCCCAAATCGGTGGACAGGGCTTGTGTATAGGCACTATACTTGGAAAATGTAGGCCAAAAGAAAAGGGAAATTGAGTGGGTCAAAGCAGAAGGAGCTCCAGGAAGCTTCCAAGGAGAGGATGAAGAAGCGAAAAGGGGGAAAATTTAAAAAGAAAATAACCACATCACACCATTGGAAATACCATAGCAACCATAACAACCACTGTAACATTGAAAACCATACAAAGGAGAAGTGTTGGAACTTGCATCCAAAGCTTAACCCAAAGAAGATTAATAATGATGCAAAGAAGAAGAATCTCATGGCCACTGATTCGAGAAATTAGGTTGAAAGTAGCCCATATGTGGATGAGAAGATCATTTTTACATCAATGTAGAAGGAGGTGAATCTCATTAGCCTCTAACAACAAGAAGAGAATGAAAACACCACACTCTTCCACAAAATATATACAATAAGAAGACAAAGATTGGTGCTTTGTTTAAGTTTAGATCACAAGTGAATATTATTGCAACAGAGCTATTCAATAAATTGGGATTGGAAGTTCATGATCATCCAATCTCATATCCATTGGGATGGGTAAATAAGGATGTGGAGATAAAGGTAACCAAACATTGCAAAATCAGATTTTTATCAGTGTTGATTTTATTGATAAAGTAGAACTAGATGTAGTTCCCCTTGATGTATGTGAAGTGATGTTTAGAAATCCCTATATGTACACGCAAGATGAAATATTCATATGGATATATAATTAGTACCACCTCATCAAGGATGGAAAATCCTTCACCATCAACACACTCAAGGGTAAGTCCAAATTTTTGCTAGTAAGTGCCAACCAAGCCAAGAAATTGATCAATTCTAGCAAGAATTATGTTTTACTTTTTTTTAGAGGAAATAATTTTGTAGAAGAGTCAGTGAGAGAAAGGTCATCCTTGGAAGGGTGTACTAAGAAACATAAACGACATCTAGAAGAGTTTCTACATGCATACAAGGGTGTGTTCTAGGAGCCTAAAGAGCTACTGCCCAAGACGAAAGTGGATCATAAGATTGAATTGTTGTTGGAATCCCTGTGGCCAAACATTGGGTTGTATAGAAAATCCATTATAGAAGCAAGTGAGATGAAGAATCAATTACAATAGCTATTGGAACGAGGTGCCATTCAACCAATTACCTCACCATATGGGTCACCTATCATACTTGTGCCAAAGAAGGACGAGACTTGGTAGATTTGTATCAATTACAAGACGTTAAACAAAATTACACTCAAGAATAGGGTACCCTTTCCTAGGATAGTTGATCTGCTAGATCAGATACGACAAACCAAATACTTCACTAAGATGGAATTAAAGTATGGATGTCACTAGGTTTGAGTAAGAGAAGAATATACCTGCAAGACCACCTTTATAACTAAGAAAGGTTTGTATGAGTGGTTAGTCATGTTGTTTGGCCTATGCAATGCACCAACTAGGTTTTTGAGGTTAATGAATGATATACTGCGCCATTTTATAAATTCAATTGCTATTTTCTATTGGTATGATATAATGATATATAATGATTCTTGGTAGGAGCACATGTCACATTTGACATAGGTACTAAAGACATTAAAGAAGCATTAACTACTGGAAAATCTCAAGAAGTGTGATTTGCATAGCACTATTTGGTTTATCTAGGATATGTGATAGGTGGAGGATATTTGAATATAGGTCCTACCAAGATGGAGGCCATCATGAAGTGGCTGATGCCTACTAATGTTTCTAAGGTTAGGAATTTCGTTGTGGCAACACAGTACTTGGGGAAATTCATAGCCTCATTTTTAGTAGTAGCAATACCATTCCACATTGTAACAACAAGTGTAAATAGTTTCGAATGGGGAAAGGGGAAACATAGGGCCTTTGAGGAGTTAAATGAGAAGATCAGTCAAGCATAAGTTATGGAATTACCAAAGTTGCAACAACCCTTCAAAATGGAGATAGATGTGAGTGGGCATGCTATGGGAGCAATATTGATGTAGCGATGAATGCCTATATGCTACCATTATAAAGTATTTCATGGGGTATTTCTCAACTACCATACCTATGACAAGGAGCTCTATGCCCTGGTGCAAGTTGCGAAGAAGTGGAAACACTCTAATTGGAAAGGATACAATAATCTACATAGATCACAAACCATTAGAGTACTTGCAGGCCCAAAGTAAGTTACAATTGACTAAGAATTATGAGTGGGTGTGGTTTCTACAACAATTTCATTTAGTGATCAAGTACAATAAGGGAAACACAAACAAGTTGGTCGACATGCTTTGAAGGCCACTCACATCAAAGATCATAACTTTGGAAACTCTTGTGCACATAGAACCATTCACCCATGATATATAGAGAGAGGAATATTTGAAGGATGTAGACTCCAAGGAGGTTTTTCAATAGTTGTAGAACTAGAGTCATGTGCATGACGGTGATAACACAATTGATTACCATCTATAACATGGGTTACTCTATAGGTTGGATAAGTTATGTGTTCCGAAAGGTGAACGATAACAATGAATTAGAGAGTTTCATACCTCCAAGGTTGTAGGGAACTTTGGTGTAGGGAAGACAATGGAAAACATGCAAAAGGATGTGTATTGGCCCAATATGCAAGAGCATGTAGCTAGGTTCATAAGAGGATGCATACTTTGTTTGACTAATAATAATAGTAATGGGAAACATAACTTATATCATCTCTTTCTGGTACCCACTTGCCCTTGGGAAAGCATTTCCATGGGCTTTGTGGGAGGTTTACCAAAAACCAAGAAGGGACATGACTACCTATTCATGGTAGTTGACAAGTTCAACAATATGTGTGTTCTAATGCCTTGTAAAAAGGAAACCAATGGGAAATAAGTAGCGAAATTGTTCTTAGGATAGGTTTGGGTGCACTTTGGGATATCAAGGAGCATTGATTTAGATAGGGACACAAGGTTTCTTAATGAATTTTGGACTACATTGTGGGAGAAGATGGACATAAAGTTAAAGAGGCATGCAACATTCCAACCATAGATAAATGGGAAAACAAAATTAGTTAACATGACTCTAGTGAAACTTTTAAGGGGATACAATCAAAAGCATTCAAATATTTGGGATGGAAATATGGTATATATACAATAGTCTTATAACAAACAAGTCCATACTTCTACTGGTAAGTACCCATTTAGAACTTGTTTCAGATATTTTCCACCTTCACCTTTGGATATTGCATATGGGCAACAAGGAGGAGTGAGAGAGGATCTCACAGGGGATGCCTTGAAGAAAAAAATGTTGAGAAGATCAAGAAAATCCTCATACGAGTACAAGAGACAATACAAAATTCATAGGAGAAATATAAGGCTGGGCATGATCAACACTATATAGAGAAGTCCTTCAAGGTGGGAGACAGAGTATGGTTATAGTTGAACAAGGTATGCCTACAAGGTCTTGGTAATAAAATCAAGGATTTGCGATACAGTCCATTTGAGAAACTATAAAGGTCAGAGATAAAACTTATAGACTCATCCTAACCCCATTTGTATATGTAGAGAATATGAAACTCTATGAGACTTCCATGCTAGATCAAGAAGAGGAGAAAATCCTACCATCTATAAAGGATTTGACACTAGATGCTTAGGCAAAGTTGATAGAGGATACATTTTTAGAGAAGAGGTCCAAAATTACAAGATAGGGGGAACATGTCCTTCGGAGTTGGGTTGAAAGGAGAGATTCTAGGAAAGCTAAATGGTATACCTGAGAGAAGGTGAAGGAAAAATTTCCTCACCTCATTAAGTAAAATCTTCTGGGGACCAAAAATACTCCAAAAGTGGGGAGGTATGATCTGGACTATATTTGTTATGTAAAAAATTAGTTAATTTTAGGTTTAATTAGATGAAAGGGCACGATCATAAGATCATGCCCTTTCCCAAAGGGTGCCCATGGCGGTATATAATCCAGGAAACCCCATTGTAAACATCATCATCTGTCTATTCATCTTATTAATAAAATATTTCTATATATATTTCTGTCTATCTAGAAGTTTTATGCTTCATTGGTATCAGAGCATACGATCCTCGGTTGCTCTACTGTGCACAGGTCTAATTAGCCATTCGTTTCCACCGTTTCCTACTGTGCCAATCCGCTGTTCTGGCCAGTGCCATATTGTTATCCGCCAACTTCCGTTCCCCGCTGCGTCTATCTTCTACACCCCCAACCCCTATCCACTTCGCTGCTTCCGTGTATAACTGTTCCGCTCCCCGCAACAGTGATCAGCTTGTCCGCGTCATTAATCCTTTTTCTGCCGCGACTGTATTACACACACCGACCCCTGCGCATTCACTATCGACCAACGCATATTCCACTGAAGCGACACGCCTGTCAAACGAGAGGTTGTGGCTACGGGTTATTGCGTGGCTCTGCAGTTCGAAGGTGCGGGCAAGTGTCTGCCGTAAAAACTTGAAAAAAAAAAGAAAGGTGAATATTCAAACAAGAAGCGTGACTTTACGGTTGGACGTGACTGTCCATTCGGTCATTAAAAATTAGAGTAACGTGACTGTCCATATAAAACACATATATAATATATATGATATATATAAGTTATATATAATATATATATTATAAATTATATAACATATAACTTTAATTTAGTTGTAAGTTATATATATATCTATATATATATATATATATATATAGATAAAGTTAATTTAATTAATTAAAATTATTTTAATTAATTAAAAAGTTATATATATATATATATAATTTAATTAATTAAAAGTTATATATATATATATAAGTTAATTTAATTAATTAAATCTATTTTAATTAATTAAAAGTTATATATATATAAAATTTATTTTTGCTAAAAAAAAAAAAAGAGAGAGGAAAAACATTTTAGCTGGCAAATAAATACACGCCACCGCAAACCCGCTCAATGTCGACAATGACAATGGCGGATTTCCAAAAAAAATTGTTGGACGCGGAGCATAAGATAAATAGCAACCACGACGAGGTCAGTAAAAGATTAAATGAATTTCAGATCAAGCTTGGGGAGCAAGCTGATGAAATCAAAAATCTTCACGATACGACAAATCGAATAGAAATAAAGATGGAAAATTACCATGTCCAAACAGAAGCAAGCATCAGAGAGGTCTTAACAACACTGAAAATTCTGTGTAAAAGGTCGAATTGTACACCCGAACAACTACTAAAAGAAGGTGAAGAGAATCAAGAACACATTTCGTCAGATTCAACAAAGTCAATAGACTCTCATGAAAAAGTTGAATCCCAAAAAAAATCAGCGACACCCCACCAAGAAACAAGTAACACAGCCTTTACAAACAAGCAACTCTGGGATAACTTTACCAATCAACACCCTTTTTTCGCTCAACCATTAGCAACATACCAGCAAAGGGAAAAAGTTGAGATGCCTAAATTCGATGGAAACGAAAAAAACAATGTTGCATGGATAAATAAAGCAGAAGAATACTTTGAAATATATGAAATCAATGACGATGACGAAAAGCTTAGGCATGCATCCATGAAAATGGAGGGAGAAGCATATAACTGGTATATGTGGTGGAAAAAGACAACACACGTCATTAGCTGGAGGAAATTTAAAGATGCATTCTTCAAAAGATTCCAAGGTGTAAAGGAAGAAGAGTTCTTTTAAAAACTCATCAAATTACGACAAAAAGGAAGTGTGGACGAATACACTCAAGAATGGGAGACCTTAGTAACACGAGTACCTGGGTTATCAGAATCTCGTCTAATTCAGTCATACATCTCGGGACTCAAAACCCATTTACAAGCAGAACTTGAGATGCATGACATTACATCTATAGAAGTAGCAAGACGGAAAGCAAAAACAGCCGAAAAGAAATCCGAACCAATATTTTGGTCAAAAGCGGAAAAAACTTATGCAAGACGAAGGATACCCCAATATGTGGATTCAAATAATACAAGATATGTTCCACCACATCGCCGTGAAGATGAAAAATCTAATGTGGAAATACAAAGGATTAAAGAGGGTAAATGTAAACGCTGTGGTGAGAAGTGGGACCCCAAACATAGATGTGCTAAAGGTAAAGAACCAAAGAACCTATATAATTGTGAAGCAACCAATGATTCAAACAGTGAAGATTACGACATAGAAGACACAGAAGATGCCCCAGAATTCTGACCAGAATTAGATGACGGAAGTATTCCGCAAGTGTCATTATCAGCTATGACAGGTATATCACAACCTCAGACTTTAAAGTTAAAAGGACACATAAAGAAGAACAACGTAGTGGTTCTCATCGACTCGGCTAGCACACACAATTTTTTAGATGCAACCGTGGCAAGGAGACTCAATATTTTTTCATTTCCCTTACCAAACATGAAAGTGATGGTAGCTAATGGTAAGAAGATTGAAAAGGTAGGGAAATGCCATAAGGTCAATTTGCAGATTCAAGACTTTAATCTAGAGTCTCCATTCTTCACGGTACCGTTAGGAGGAGTAGATGTAGTCTTAGGTATCCAATGGCTACGAACTTTAGGTACTTATGCCGCCAACCATCAAGTACAATTTATAAAATTCAAATGGGGAGGTCAGAAGTACAAACTACACGGATTCCAAGCACCCGAAAATCAAGTTGTATCATCATCTCAGATGATGAAGCTGAGTCGAAGAAGAGCACCTGCTTATGTAGTACAATGTCACCAGTTAGAAATGTTATCTGCAAATATGACCAGAGAAGAGTCACCAGAGATACAAGATATGATTCGGAAGCATGAAAAAGTATTTCAAGACCTACCTATGAAGATGCCGCCTAATAGGGAAATTGAGCATAGAATAGAAGTCAAGGCAGGGTCAGACCCCGTCAACATCAAGCCATACCAATATCCACATCTCCAAAAAGCGGAAATTGAGAGATTAATCCAAGATCTTTTAAAGTGTGTGACTTTGATCATCTTGGAGTATCTGATCAAGTGGAAGAACTTACCTAAAGAAAACGCTTCTTTGGAGAATGAAGCATTTTGTCAACAACATCCGTCGTTACATGTGCTTTGAGGACAAAGCATTCTTTCGAGAGGAAGGCAATGTTATGTAAAAAATTAGTTAATTTTAGGTTTAATTAGATGAAAGGGCAAGACCACAAGATCATGCCCTTTCCCAAAGGGTGCCCATGGCGGTATATAAGCCAGGAAACCCCATTGTAAACATCATCATCTGTCTATTCATCTTATTAATAAAATATTTCTATATATATTTCTGTCTATCCAGAAGTTTTATGCTTCAATATCATTATATTATTTGTCATCCATTTCAATGCTTTCAAAGTGGAAAAGTGGAGGAATCATGTCACATGACCATTTTTATCGTCAGGTCCCAATTTCGCGAATTGGAGTTTGAAACTTTCTAGAAGAAATTTGAGGAAATAAATTTCGTTTCTTGGGGGTAACAAGTTTCTACTTAAGTGAAAACCATTTAGCACTATTCTACACATAGATGGATTTCCCACAACATAAGAATAGTCTCAATCAGAGTATGTGTGAAAAATTTATGCCACTCAAAAGTTGACCTTCTTGTTTTGAACACCGTAATTCAAGAGGATGCCACATCAACCCTCATTACTCATGGAAAAGGGGCTAGCCACGTGACCATGATGAAGGAGAATCTAGAAGAGCCCATATTGTAACTCTAGTTAAGAGTTGAAGGAATCAAAGTTAACCACTAAGGACTATCATGCTATGTTATAACATGGACACCACTAAAAGGAAAATGGGTTCCATTCTATTTGAGTGCATTCTTCTCCATAGATGAGAAAAATAGCTAAGAGTGGATAGGGAGAGACAAAACAAAGAGGGTTTGTTCGTTGTACTATCCCACATGCCACATGCCTCACTTCTTGGTACTTGCATCCATTTTCCATTAAGAGAAAGAGAGTAGAGAAAACTCACCTTACAACTAAGTTTTCTCCTGAAATGGTTTCCAAGGTTAGGTCTTGTGTTAATTTGTGGTTTGTGAGTTTTATTTCATTGTTCTCTATTTTATACATAATTATTATTTGCATGCATACACAATAAACAATAATTAATAGATGCATAAATATAAGGAGAAAGAAACCCTCATACTGAAGGGTTTTAGATTTTCTAATATATTTTAGTATAATGTGTTATGATGTATTGTTTAGTGGAATATCCACGACAATTTACAGATAAATTCCCTAGAGAGTTACCAATTCATCACAATTAATCATCATTTTAGTAGTGGAGAGGAAGGTATGGAAGGTGAACCTATATTGGTCCCATTGAGGGAATATCATGTTTTGTGTTGAAATTTGATGTCCAACAATTTAGGTACAATACATGAGTGCAAAAGAAGTAAATATCCATTTATGAAAAGTTAGATCCTTGTCTTGGTTTGGAACAAGAAAGTATAGAAACACCTTCCATAAAAATAATGGATTAATTTTCCTTTTATCAACTCTTTTGAGTTCCATTCAGTCCAATTTTCCATTACCCTAGGGTATGGCTAGACGCGTGTGAACTATTGATTGAACCTCATTCAACAAGAACAAGAGTCATATGTCTTGAAGATTCTTTAAAAATGGGGATTTCAGGGATTTTCCAATATTTTCACGAGCCTTGCTAGTTACGACTTGGTGGATTTCCTTATGGTAGAGACCATGGTGTGGAATGCTGCAACATCTTCATATTGAGGGTTTGGAGTCCCTCTCCAAGAGCTAGATCTATTGTTGCTAATCATGTTAGCATAAGAGGGAGACTAGGGTTAGCTAAGTGCAAGCTTATCATATTAAATATATATTTCTAGGTTGAATACATTGTTATTTTTTTATATTGGACAATGCAACACATATAATTTTATTTCATGTTATTAATACTTGGTCATAGTTATTGAAAATGGGTAATTATTTATTCAAAATGATTATAAAAAATAACCAAAGTGGAATGATTAAAATCTTATATATAATACTAAAGTTGGAAGTGTTTGAAATGCAATTCAAGGTCTTTGAAAGATATAAATGCATGCAAGAAATGGAGACAAGTGAATACAAAGAGTTATGATGTTGCCATGATACATAGATGTTGTTTATCTTTCATATTATTTTTTCTTGTGTGCTAATATACATGGGTATAGTACTATGTTCATAAGACATCATGGCTTTAGATTAAATGGGATTTATATACATTGATGATAATGATTAACGTCCACTAAGACCTATATGGTCTACCAGAAATTACGAAAGCAAGAGAGTAATTAGAATTCATTCTAATTTTATTTTTATGCTCAAAAGGGAGCGAGAGAAGCACTCCCATATCACCATAGTTTTCTAAGTTAAAAGGTCAAGAAGGTTGGTAGTGTGACAAATATTTTGAAAACTAGATCGAATGTGAGTATAAGATGGACGGTCTAAGAGAGTTTTTTTCATCTTTAACCTTCTTAGGATTTCACAGGTTACAAAATATTTCATCCCATGGTGTTTTGGGAATTAACCAACGCCCAATTTCACTATGAAGCTCATGAAAATTAATTCTAATCTTGGTAATGTTCATTTTATTTTTAACACTAGTCAAGATAGATAATTTTGGTTTTCAAGATTGGGGTTGATCACCTCCTTATAATATTGTAGTTTCCTTTTTCCCTCCAACTCTTTATTTCCCCACAATTTCTCCTTAAATTTGGAAGTAATAATATTTTTAATGTTTTTTCTAATTCTGCAAGACGAGTTCCTCCTTTATTCACTAATGGTCTAGCCAAGATTAGACATCCTTATGCCACCCTCACTTGAGTCAAATGTGGGGGTTTTGGCTAGAGTTAGAAGCAATTTTAAGAAACCTCTTAGCATCCATGTTGTATAACTTCTTATTATACATAAGATACCTAGTCATAGCCATGCTTTCAATGGGGGGAACACTTACTTCAATTAGGAGGACAGTGTAGGGAGTATTTCCTTTAATCCTAATGTTGTCATAGTTATAAAATGATTTTGGATTTGTTCAATATTCCTCCATGACTCTTTGGTTATACTGCAACCCCAAACCTCCCATACATATAAAATAACATGAGTGACAAGAGTGTCAAAGAGGAGTTTATTTTTATCCCAAATCAAAAGATCTATTGTCTTACAATTATTTTCAAGCCCATAGTAAGCTTTCCAACCTCCATTTATCCTTTTCTCAATGCTATAATTCCAATTGAGCTTATGATGGATGTCAATTCATAGATATTTGTATGAAGGAACTTCCTCCACGGAGCTGTTATCATAAATGAAAAATATCATAGTTGATATTTTTGGATTTAATTATCATGACTTTAGTTTTTTTGGCATTTACAACCATATCCATCTTGGAGTAGGAATCTTGGAGGATTCTGAGTTGCTTGCCAAGATCATAATGTTTCCATGCCAAAAGAACAATATTGTCAACATAAAGGAGAAAAGTTATGACCATACCAGTGAGTGTGAAGCCAACACAACTTGCATCTTCCAAACACTATTTTAGCTTATCAAATGTATATGCCAAAAAGGGTAGGGGATAAGGGACACACTTTCTTGACTCCAATTTTGCATTTAATTTACTTTGAGCAACCCTCAATGGTATTAAGCTTGGCAATAACAGTCTCGTATAGCCTTAGATACCTACTTGATGAGAACCCTCCAAAGTTTTTATTTTTCCGAGGCCACATCTAATGGTCGTTTTTATCTTGAATAAAAAGGCGGGGTTCTTGAAATCACCTTTTTTTTCCAGGGTTAAAACTTTAACAACAACCTTGAAAATTTGTAATGTTGTTAAGAAAAACCTTAAATCAATTTTTGAATTGAAAAGCAGTGCTACTAGTAGTGTATGTGTGTATTTTCAAGATTAAAATTGCAACGTGGATGTGGTCTTAACAATTGGTATTGTTCCAACCAACATTTTAAAATAAATCCTTTGTTGGCCAAAGGTCACGGGGGGGTGTTGTGAATCAGTGTGAGATCAATTTTTCCATTTCATAAATTTTCATAATCAAACAACCATATAGAAATGAATCACAAGAAATATATAATCATGCTAATAAAATATCTAGTAGCCATCACATCACAAGGAGACACAAGCTTTTTACATGGAAACCCATATGGTAGAAAACCACAAATCTTCTTCTTCTTTATCTTCAATTGATTACATAGATTTGAAAGCTACGACTTGTTGGAGGTAACTACCCCCAAGAAATGTTCAATCCTCCAACTTCCTCCTTCAACTCCTTATCGACCTCTATTTAATATCATTTTCAACTGGATCCACTATCATCATATATGGATAACAATCACAAAATCATAAGTGATGTCATAATCTGTTATCTCCAATCCTTACTACTGCATAATATGAAACCACAATTATTGCCACAATCCTACAACCACTTATACTATCACCACCTACATATACTATATTACAATCATAAAAATCATATCAATCACTACTGTTGGCTTTCATATTGCTGCCCATACTCTCCTCCAACTAGTTCATCAATCTTGTCACTGAATCCCCAGGCTTAGAACCTATTTTCCAAAAACACTACAACCTGCTCATAACCTCTCAAAATATACAAAAAGGGATTCTGGCCATCAAATATGTGTCAAAATGGCATCACAAACCACTGGTTATATTCATCTCTAAGTATTGATCACCCAACTTCTTTGGAAATTCAATTTGGACAACTTTTGATCCCAAAAACTCATAAAAACCATATAAAACTATATAATAAACTAAGGGTTCTACAAAAGACCCTTTTCTGGGTGCACTTCTATAGAATTCCCTTTCTCTTATTATGGATATAATAAATGCCCATCGACATTGCTAATGGTGCAACAAAATGGCTACATATAAAAATAAAAAAAGTATTTTCAATCCAAACCCGTCGACTAGAAAAGGTCAAACTCGTGACCTCAAAGTTCCCAACGAGACTCTATACCAATTGTGTTTCCCTGTGTTGTCTGTGGGGTAACACCTCCAACATTTATCTATTGATCGCCGAAAATTCATATGAACTAGGTGCGAGGTCCAATCACCTGTCAACTCATAGAGTTAAGTAAATAACCAAAGTTCATTTAGGTTGTCAGGCCACCCTATCTATAACCAAACTATGGTGGGTTCCACCTGTTGCAAAAATGTGTAACTAGGTTTAGTATTCATAAGTATGAAATGTATTCTTGTAAAATATAAAATGAAAATAAATTATTATTGAAGGATGGGTTTCATGCTCAAGTCCTTTTATTTTATAGGTCAAGCACCCATTAAGTTCTTCTAGGGTTTTCCCTAGGTTTAAGAGTCATTGTCATATATTGAAGGCCCTATGGGCACATTATATCATGTAAAGTTTTTTTTTTTTTGAAGTGTTGAAATGCCCTCCAAGATAAAGTCGACCTACAAGTTGTCAAGTTAGCCTACATGAAGAGCCACGTCTACCCTTGAAGAGGCCTATATATAGATAGGACCTCGTTCTCCATTAGAACCACTCACTCACATCTCATTCTATGCGAAGAAGAGGACTAAAAGAGGTCAAAGAAGAAGGATGAAGAGGAAGACAAAGGAAGTTGAAGTGCTTGGGCTAGTTCTCTCTCTCCCACGTGAAAGTCGAAGCTAGGGTTTTTGCGTTGGGGTTATCTTTGGTTCGATCTTGGAGAAAAGAGAGAAAATAAGTAAAGTGAAGGTGTCTTAGGGTGTCTCACTAGCCCTAAGACTCAAGGAAAGGAAAGCGAAGAGGAAAGGAGGCCATACGAAGAAGATCAAAGTCTTCTTGAGGAGAAGCAACAATTGTAGCAGTTGACGGGAGACAAAATTTCAAATCTGAAATGGGGGGTCGAAGATCTTGCAGAGGGAAGTCGAATTAATCTTGACCTTGGAGGGTATTTTTCTGAGTCATTAGGTCATGGTATTCGTCAATTGAAGGATCTAAAAGAAGAGAAGAGATTGAAGGGTTTTCACCTCAAGAGGAGGGGTTTCACAATATAATAATAAGGAACAAAGCTAATAAGGTAAAAAGGTAACAAAAACAGTTATCAAGTTAAAGAGAATTAACATATTCACTACCCTATTGAATTCTCAACACCACCAACACCATCACCAATAGTCACTATAAAGGAGTAATTTAAAAACCAACATAACTAGAACCAAAATCTTTGCAAGTATAATCAGATCAAATCGATGAACACATCCTTCACATCAGAAAAAATACTTCGTATGATCACCAGGACTTAACTCATATCATTCAATTTGAAATGTGTCTTGTGGAAGGTGTGAGCGATTGTATATATAAGAGTTTCATGTGGTCTAGTGATGAGAGGGTCAAACAAAATCCAAGGATAAATTCGAGAAGCCTGGGGAATTGACCAAAGCCAACTAGGAGTCATATGTTTTTGCTTTAACATTGTTCATGCGATCTGGGGCTTAGGAGTGACAACACATGCTTAGCTCCTTATTTTTCCATATTACCTCATTCATGTGACCATGCCTCAAGAAAAAGTCCCTAGGGGTACTTGGTCTCCCACATGATGATGTTAGAATGATGCATCATCCTAGGTGGCAGCTCAGAAGGGGTGCCATGTGTCACTCTTTTTCTGGTGTTTGACCAATCCAAATCTGCCATTTGTCTTTGCCATGTGGCAACCCCTAGTGACACCAAGTCATCATGTTAATATCAACTACTAACATGTCATGTTGTATGTTTCCATATCTACCACGTCATGCCTTGTAAACTGTCGACACGTGTCTAAGTTTTTGCATCATTGTTGAGTGGGAAGGGGAGCTGCGTGTTGTCCATGTCACCAAACCCATCCAATGAAAATGTTCCAAATGTCAATAATTAATTGTGTCAGCTGTCCTCCAATTTGTGCTTTCCACATGTCATCATTCGATTGGCTCTATGGGATGTGTTAAACATTATGTAACTCTTGACATCATCCACCATTTGTGTTTAGTGGCCACTGTTGATTTACCATAAATTTGTACGTTGTTTATCGACGTTAAATATCATGCATGCCAAACTTCCATCTACTATTGAATTTATTAGTGTATAGTGGATGCGCCCAAGAGGTGTGCAATAAGTTAACGTTTTAATGTTTTGGGTTTTTTCCCTATAGTTTGGGCCTCCAAATAGTGCTGATATTCAAATGGCCATAAGTTCTCATCTGGAAGGAGTTTTTCAGGGCAGGATATACAATTGGAAAGGTATCGAATAGACCTATGTAAACATACTATTTATAGGATAATTTTGACATCATAAATACATAAAATACTCAAATTACTTCAATCGCCTTCATCTTCACGTGATGAGTTCCTGTAAGAGATCTAGGCTATCATAGTGCTTCATAGAGTGTACTGCTACCTCCTTAGGCATCATTAGTGATATTTCTACTGTCTTAGCCATTCCCTTTGACATCAATAACATCTTGTTATCATTAATTACAACAATATGTGCAAAAATATCCCCCTTATTCATTGATGGTAACACCATCAAACATTGCTGGTCATTGATTTCAACAAATCAAAAACTCCCTCTCTACAAATGCAATGTCTGCAATCTTCCCCTGTTCAAATGCCTTCTTCTGTTAATTTCAATGTCTACATCAATGTTCCTTCCTTTGTTTATGTTAATATATGTATCAATGTCTGCAATCTCTCCCCATTTGACATAAATGGAAAAGGGTCATGGGTATCTATTAAAACTACCATGCTGATTGGTGAGCATGATCATGCGTAAGTATCTATCAAAACTCAATAATATATTCTTGGATGATCCCATGGACCTCATTGAATCATTATTCCTTCCATCTGCTATGCTTCCATTCTGATAGAGTCTCCCTCTGAATCCATGCTTCCACTGCCACTCATAAATGTATGCTTTAAAATATCCCCTTGAGATCATGCACATTCCTGTGAACTTGATCTAAGTCTCCTGCTGCTCATGGTTATTCTTGAAAATATACTTCTAAGACCATGCTTCCTTCATTTGTAAATACTTGTCATCTTTGTATTTCTCATGAAACATGCCTGCTTCACTTATCCATTCTTTACATATAAGATATCATCATCGAATCATGCTAATTGATGTCATAGTCTGCATACTATCCTCATACATGGCTTTTCTTCTTCAAGTTTTAATTCAGCAAATTATGGTATTAAAGAAGCCCTTTGTAAATCTTTGTAATGCTAATGAAATAACTCTTCTAGTGAGGAAGAGATTACTCCCATCTTTTGTCTAAGATACTCAAATATTTCCCTTGGTAGTGGTTTGGTAAAGATATCAACAATCTGTTCCTTATTTGGAATGTATTCTATTTTGACTAAATTATTTGCAACTTGTTCTTGCAAGAAATGATATTTGATTGGAATATGATTTGTTTTTGAGTGCATGACATGATTTTTCGAGATATTAATTGCATTGGCATTATCACACATGATATCAACATGATGATCATTATGTTCTTGAAGATCCTTCAAGCTTTGCTTCATCCATAATACCTAAGTACAACATGTAGTTTCGATAATGCATTGTGATTCAACTATGGATAGAGATATAGAAGATTATTTTTTACCTAGCCAAGAAACCAAACATTTTCCAAGAAAGAATTCCCCTCCACTTGTATGTTTCTTGTCATCCATGCTTCCAACCTAGTTTGTATCAATGTAAGCTTTAAGAGTAATATATGTTCCTCTAGGATTTCATAAGCCATAATATGTAGTGACTTGTATTTGAATATCTTTTTAACCACATTTACATGAGGTTCTTTAGGGGATGATTGAAATATGCCTACCAATCCCACAACTTGCACAATATCATGACTTGATGTTATCAAATAGAGAAGGTTGCTAATCATTGATCTAAACATAGTCTAATCCAATTCAGGAGATTCATCGTCTTTCCTAAGTTCGCAACCTGTAACCATAGGAGTGCTTATCGAAGCACAAGTTTCCATTCCAAATTAGTTCAATATTTATTTAAGATATCTGGATTGAGATATGAATATGCTTAACCTGGATTTATTGAATTGTAGTCCAAGAAGAAAAGATAATTCATCGAGCATGGACATTTCAAATTATTTCTTCATACTGTTTACAAACTTCCTACTCATGGAATCATCATCACTACCAAAAATGATATCGTCCACATAAACAATAATTATTAGAATGTTACCTTCTTCAGTCTTGACGTAGAGATTGCTATCGGTTGAGCCTCTGTTGAAACCTTGTTGATGAAGATAATTATCCAATCTAGAGTACCATACGCTTGGGGCCTGCTTCAGAGCGTAATTCCTTTTTTAGTTTAAATACAAAATATTTACCTTTGGTTAACTGAAATCCTTCTAGTTGTTACATATAGACTTATTCCTTAAGTTCTCCATTTAGGAATGCTAAATTTACATCCATTTGATATAATTTGAACCCTTTGAAACACACAAAATCCAAGAGCACTATGATGGCCTCCAGACAAGCCACAAGAGAAAATGTTTCATCAAAGTCAATTCCTTCTACTTGTGCATAACCTTTGCAGAAAAGTCTCGCTTTATTTCTTACCACCTGTCCATTTTCAACAAGCTTCTTTTTGTACACCCATTTCGTTCCAATCACATTTTTGTTCTTTGGCCTTGGGACATATTCCCAAGTCTAATTCTTTTCAATCTGATTCAATTCTTCATCCATGTCTTTGACCGGCTACTCATCCTTTCTGGCTTGAGAAAATTTTTGTGGTTCCATGAGTGACAAAAATGCTATGTTCTCTTGAGATGATGTAATTGCAAGTTTTCTCCTGGTTTGCACACTTTCATTTTCGTTTTCCAAAATTTGATCATGTGGATGATTTTCCTATACATACCTAAATGTAGTCTTTTCATGCAAAGGCTCATGTTCTTCTCTCTAAACTTCCTCAAATTCTTCGTTTTCTTATTCTTCTGATGGGTACTCTTAAACTATATCAGGGTTAAGTTGACCCTGTAGAAGAAATTCATTATGGGAAGTGTTTCATCTACTTTTACATCAATACTCTCAATAAATTCTTGTGTTATTTTGTTATAACATTTGTAACCCTTTCTTCGATAGGCATATCCTAAAAATATACCTTCATCAAATTTGGCTTCAAATTTCCCAAGTTCTTCTTCATTTACCTTTATGTAACATTTGCTTCCAAATATTTTGAAATATTTAATAGTGGATGGTCTCCCTTTCCATAGCTCATAAGGGGTTTTAGAGATTTTTGTTCTGATTTGAGCCCTATTCAAAGTATACATCGCTATATTTATTGCTTCTCCCTATAATCGATATCACAGTTAAGCTTCAAAAAGAAGAGTTCTTGCCATATCTTGAACTATTCTATTTTTTCTTTTAGCCATACCATTCTGCTGAGGTGTCCTTGTCATAGTGAAGTGTCTTCTAATGCCACGATGTTCATAGAATTGATTGAATTCATGGAAGGTAAATTCCACTCCTCTATTTGTCCTCAAACATTTACTCTTCAAATCGTTTTCATTTTCTACAAGAGCTTTGGAATTCTTAAAATTTTCAAATGCTTCAAATTTATGTTTAAGGAATCTAAACCATGTCATTCTCATAAAATCATCAACAAATAGGATAAAGTATCTCTCACCTTTTAGAGTGTGTGTCTTGGATGGTCCACAAATATTTATGTGAATAATTTCCAATGGTCGAGATGTTGAATACTTTTTTGTTTTGAAGAAGACTCTCGATTGCTTCAAAAAATTGACATGCTTCACAAACTTCATCTTGAGGTTTAGAAATCCTAGGCATATCTTTGACAACTTGTTTTCTTGTGATCTTCGCCAAGTTGTTAAAACTGATATGTCCCAATCTTTTATGCCACAACTACCTTTCATCTTTTTTTTCCAATTGAACATTTTTCAATATTTGATTGATCTAGTATATATACGTTGCATATGTTCTGATAGTTCTTGCTACCAACTTTCCAGTATTTGCATTGATAATTTCACATCTTTTGGAGTTGAATATTACATCAAAGCCTTGATCACACATCTAACTGACGCTCAACAAATTATGCTTCAACCATTCTATATAAAACAAATCTTGGGCTTTGGCTCTTCCATTTTCAATGTTGACTATTGCTTTTACCATAGTACATGTGAATGAATTATTTCCAAAATTTACTTTACATTCGTCTATTTCCCTGATGCTACTGAAATTACTTTGATCCATGTCATGTGTCTTAAGCAACAACTATCGACATACCATTTGTTCTCTTGGTTCTGGGCATATAATATGATATCACACTTCTCTTCTTTCCTTTTTCCAAACTTTGAGGGAACTCTTTTACCTTCTTTGACTTAGTTTACAATTCCTAGCCTTGTGTCCAAAGTTATGATATAGAAATACTTCAATGTGACTTTCCAAACTATTTCTTCCAAAATTACAATCAACTTCTTTATGATAGAATGCATAACATATAAATTAATAATCATAAAATATTTTTTGATACTAGGAGGATTGCCTTCTACTTCTTATTTTGACCAAAACATCTTCTTGAATTCCCTTAGCCGTCTGCCTTGTTGCACCTGTCTTTCTTGAGATGGAAAATTATGTCATTCTTCTCCTCTAACTTCTTTTCCATTTCTTCCAGTTGTTTTTTAACTTCATTAATTTGCATTTTCAGGTTTTCATTATTTCTCTTAACCTCCTCCAATTCAAATTCAAAGAGCTTATCAAATGTTGCATATAAATCTATTCAGGTTTTCATTATTTCTCTTAACCTCCTCCAATTCAAATTCAAAGAGCTTATCAAATGTTGCATATAAATCTATCTTGGATCTACCTTCCAATAGTTAGTTGTTTTGAAGGTAACTACTTTGATACCACTTGTTGGCCCAAATTTCACACTGAGGGGGAGTGGGGGGGTGAATCAATGTGAGATCAGTTTTACCATTTCACAACTTTTCATAATCAAACTACCATATAGTAATGAATCATAAGCATTATATCATCAACTATAAAAATGCATCATCAAGCTACCATTATATCAATAAGATATCAAAAATCCATCATATCACAAAGATACACATGATCTTTACGTGGAAACCCGTATGGGAGAAAAATAAAAATTCTTCTTATTTATCTTGAATTCATTACATAGATTTTTACGCTACAACCTATTGGAGGAAAGTACCCCCATGAACTAAAATCTGCCACTTGTGATAGGCTACAACTTGATTGAGGCACCAACCTCAAAAGATGCAAGCAATTGCTCACTATAGGCTACAACCTAATGGAGGTACCAAAACTCAATAATGAGTAGGATCCATCCTACTCTAGGCTCCAACATGATTGAGGCTCCAACCTTGATAATGAGCGGGCTTCAACCTACTCTAGGCTCCAACCTAATTGAGGCTCCAACATCCTTCTTCAACCCCTTTTGGACCTCTATTTCATATCGTTTTCAAACTGGATCCACTATCATCATATATGGCTAACAATCACTGAATCATAAGCAATGTCACAATTTTTTTATCTCCAATCCCTGTCACTACATAGTCAGCAACCATAATTACTATCACAATCCTACAACCACTTCCACAGTCACAACCTACATCCATTATACTGTAATCATAAAAATCACATCAATCACTGCTACTGGCTATTATATTGTTGCCCACACTATTTTCCAAGAATTTCATTAATCTGGTCTCTTAATCCCTTTCTTGGAACCTATTTTCCAAAACCACTGCAACCTGCTCATAGCATCTCAAAACATACAAAAAGGGATTTTGTGTTGAAAAGTGTAACTAGGTTTGGTCTTCATAATGAAATGTAATTATGATCTTTGTAAATGATGAAATGAAGAAAGTACAATTATTTTCGTAAGCCTTTCTTCATGGGTTTCATAAGCAAGTGATTTTATTTTAGATGGCTCCCATTGAGAGCCTTAGGATTTATCATTGAGTCAAAGAGTCAATGTCATGTATGAAGAGCTCTTTTGAGCATGTGTAAAATTGTATACAAGTCTATGTATCCCTCCAAACGACATGCACACAATCCTCTCTTCATGTCAGCTTGAAGATAAGGTGACAAACTCATGTCAACTCACCTCAAATAGTCACACCTATTCGGATATGTATAGGTCGACTTATTTATGGGACCAACCACTATAAATAGGTGTGAAGGCACTTCGAATTAGAGTAGTTCAAACTTCGCATAGCTCTGAGATTTCGGTGAACAATGTCAACAAAGAAAGTTAAGATTCCTCTATTTTGGTGATCAACTACTATGAAGAAGTTTGGATGTCAAATCATGGTTCAAAATTTGTATAAGTAAAGACAACGAGGTATATCTCAATGGTTTTCTGATGGTTAACAATAGAGTGAAGTTCATGTGTATATCTATGAGGTTTCGGGTATCAAGTTCATTAAAAGGCTACAGGATTTCGGATGTAGAGATCAGTTCAGATTGGTTTAAGGGCCAATCTCAAAGACAATAATTCAGAAGGAGAGTCTTAGTGCTACAATAGGAAGATCACAAATTGATAGATACCACGATAATGATCTCAGTGTGATCTCTGTCCTACAATAAAGAGAATTCAGTGCTATCTCAGGAGGAAAATGATCACTGGTATGTGACAAGTTCTCGGTACTATCACATGTGGAAGATCTAGATGCGAATAAGATCAAAGTGGAAGAGAATCAAAGAAGAATACTGACAGAGAAGAGGACTGGTGTCTTGACCTTGGGGAAGCTACTAGGTCAAGGGTCTTGGTCTTGGTATTCATCAATTGGAATCTCTATATGAAGAATTTGTGTGGGTTTTCCTTCCAAAGAGTGAGAGGTTTTGGCCCTGGCTTATAGCCTACATGCTGTGTCTCTTGTGTATTTATGTTCAAGCATTGGTTACTATTTGATGAAGAAGAACACTAATAATGTAACATGAAGAAGATCCTAATCTAAAGAAGTAAAAAGCATTCACCAACAGTGACTAATGGAAGAGAAATCACCTAATGCTAATGCCCTAGATTTCTCAACATGGTTTCAGAGCTAAGGAGCTAAAGTCACAAGAAGGGCATCTAATTAAAGAGATACTCAAGGATCGAGTTTCAAGAATGGAATCTAAGCAATTCGAAGGCTTTCAAAGCAAAATATCAAGATTTACATTGAAGAATAAAACCATAGATCGAAGAAGCAGTCTACAACAACAAAAGTTTTGGATTCTCTAGTCATCATCAAAAGACCACAAAGACCCTCATCAAGCTATCTACAAAGCAAGGTAGATCGAAGAAATTTAAATAAGAATATCACATGATCGTGAAGAAAGTCAAAACCATAGAAGAAATTTTGATTTGCATTCATTCACTACAGAAATAGTCGAAGTATATTGAAGGCTAGAAGGCATTGTCATCATCTTAAAGGTTATAAATCAAGCAAGCATCCTCTCCTTTCCCCTGAAGAAGATCATCTGAGGAAGAAAAAAATCATCCTCATCAAAAGGGACCAGATTAAAAGGCATTTTCATCATAAAAGAAGAAATCTTCTTTATTGAAGAAAGGATTTTTCATTTGAAAGAAGATCATCCAAGAGGGAGCACTAATACATCTTGCTCAACCATCATCAAAGTGATCAAGTAGAATATTTCATCTTCACTTGTCAAGTAAGTATCTTTCATTCTTTAATTAAATTTGGTAAAATGACTTTGTGTTTGGAAGGAGATCTATAAGTTGGTTGGGTCATTGAAATTCCTTGCATGAAAAAGGAGGATAGACATAGTCCTTGAAGAAAGTGAATCCATTGAACACATCAATGAAAAATGTCTCCTCTGAATTCATGGAAAGGGATTCTTATGAAAGGTCCCCTCATATAACAATATTGGAGACATCAAAGAGATGCATATGATAAGATCGTAAGAATATTCTCTGAAGATGCGATAAATAAGGTCACATGACTTAGATCTGATCTACAAAAAATTTAAGGTATCAAAGAATGAAGGGATATCTTATTAAGATATCAACTGCGAGATCTGGGAGAGATGATAAGAACATAATCATCATTGTTCTAAATGCACTAACTGATGAAAAAGGTAGCAAATGTCCATGGGGATAAGAAAGTTACCTCATTTGACAACCTATGGTCTCTATGCAAGATAGAAGAAGACAAGTTGAGGGAAAAAGTGTCGAAGGTTAAAGGACTCAAACATTTGCAGGAAGGAAAGTGAAGTTTGGAAAATTTTGGTCCTCAGAAAAGAAAGAAGTGCATATGAGATTCAATGCTATGGATGTAAAATTATGGACACTACAGGAAATATTGTCTTAAAGGGACAATATCAAAAGAAGAGAAGAATGCCATATCATCGAAGAAGTGGAGGAAGCTGAAGATAAGAAGTCCAAAAAAAGAGGAAGTAAGAGATATCTACCATGATTGAGATAGTCTCCCTTACAAAGGGTCTCGACATAGCTTCTAAATATTATGTTATAGGATGTGACTATAATAAATAACAATATGCATCGTGGCATCATGGAAGCAATAGAAATAAGAGCTCGTGACATCACCATAGGAAACATGAAGGATGTCTAGAACAAAATCCATGGCAGTAAAAAAAAGGATATAACTCTTGGGAACCTCATTGAAAACTTAAGGAAAGGAAGAATTCATCCAAGACAAGGCTCATTATACATCAAGTGAAAAAGGAAACATCAACCGGATAGGATATGCAAGGTCCTTAAGGTTCTTTGATGGAATCCTCATCAGAGGGTTCACCGATATAGAGAGGAAGCAAGTGTTTCATGAGGAACTCCGACTTGTGGAGTTCATAGGATGATGATATGATGACATGAGAGATGAAGCAGATCAAGGGGTTGAAGATATTTTCAATCAAGGAAGCTGATGAAAGAAGCCTATTTGACCTAAAGGTAAATGAGGTATGTATTCTTGTATTTAATATTATAATGTCATGTTGTATGGTTGCATGTAAAATGGATCACTACTTCTCTCTTGTGAAGCATGATCAAGGTAAAATGATCTCCTCCTCTGAAAGGATGCAGGAAGGCATAAGTCACACAAGATGAAATCAATATAATATGTCCTCATATGAAGTATGAGGTGGTTTAAGGAATTCTGATTGAAAGCTCCTGGGAATGGAATGTGTGAAGAAAGGAAGGAAGAGATCATGAGATATTCAATCATGATAAAGGCAATCAACATCCAAAATCCCAAGAAGATTTGACTATGAAATCTCCCGGAAAGATATGAAGGCTCTGACGAAAGTATGAAAAAGATGGAGAACCTTGAAAATGGATATCTTTGGGAGATATGTCAACATACAAGATGTAGATGCACACTGGAAGATGTCATGAATAAGAGACCATCACAAAGGTAATTTTGATTTAAGTGTTCAGTTCATATTTTTGAACTAATATCTGGATGGACTTATGTAGGACTTCCAAAGTGAAGATCTCTAAATGAATTCCAAGAAAACCATATAGAATGATGTAAGATCCTTCTGGAAAATATGGCATGAATAAAGCAACATGACATGAAGTAAATCCAGATGGAAAAACTGATGAATCACTTTATGATGAAAGGAATGAAGACATGATTGACTCATGAACGAAAGTGATGGATGGTTTGTGCCCTATGAAGAAGTCCCAAAAGATGAAGACTCCACGACGAAGAATAAATTCATGACATCAAAGGAACGAGCTCTTCAAGCAGCTGGTTATTCCATGATCTCCACATGAGGAGTTGCTGTAGGTCCGTAATTAAGAGGGAGCTTGAAAAAAAGATTCTTACTTGGAAGAAACTTTGAAATTCCTAAGCCAAGAGGGAGCTTAGGTAAATTCCTTTTGTAGGAATGAGTACATTCCTTTATTGGAATATGTCCTCCCTATCTGAGAGGGAGAGGTTGACACATCATTTTTGTCTTCAATTGGGAAGATATAATGGAGGTTTGGGTAATTATTTGGCATCCGATACTCTTTGAGGATGAGATAGGGCATGCAATAGAAGAGTAGTCATGGAGGACCGATATTATTTGAGGACTAAGGAGTCCAAGATAAGAATAGTCCTCATGGAACACACCCTGAGTAACCAGGTAGGGGATGTTCCGAGAGAGACAATGATGAGAGTGTCTATAAATCATTGGTCTCGCCAGCATTCAGATCAGATCTTGTGGAGAGATGGATTTGTTAGTCAAGGCCTTGCTATGTGACAATGTTGGTTGATATGATGCTATACAAATGGGTTACCAATTCGATTCTTCTTATGAGAAATTCTTCAGATTGAGAATGACCAAGTACCATTATGAATACCTCCCTAGTTAAGAGGGAGTGTTGAAAAGTGTAACTAGGTTATGGTATTCATAATGGCATGTAATTATGATCTTTGTAAATGATGAAATGAAGAAAATAAAACTATTTTTGTAAGCCTTTCTTCATGGGTTTCATGAGAAATTGATTTTATTTTAGATGGCTCCCATTGAGAGCCTTAAGATTTATCATTGAGTCAAAGAGTCAATGTCATGTATGAAGAGCTCTTTTGAGCATGTGTAAAATTGTATATAAGTCTATGTAGCCCTCCAAACGACAAGAAAACAATCCTCTCTTCATGTCGACTTCAAGATAAGGTGACAAACTCATGTTGACTCGCCTCAAATAGTCACACCTATTTGGATATGTATAGATCGGCTTATTTATGGGACCAACCACTATAAATAGATGTGAAGGCACTTCAGATTAGAGCAATTCAGACTTCACATAGCTATGAGATTGCAGTGAACAATGTCAACAGAGAAAGTTCAGATTCCTCTGTTTCGGCGATTAACTACTATGAAGAAGTTCGGATGTCAAATCATGGTTTAGAATTCGTATAAGTAAATATAACAAGGTATATCTATGTGGTTTTCGGATGAGTAACAATAGAGTGAAGTTTGTGTGTATATCTATGAGATTTCGAGTATCAAGTTTAGTAAAAGGCTACAAGAGTTGAGATGCAGAGATCATTTCGAATTGGTTTAAGGGCCAATCTCAAAGACAGTAATTCAGAAGGAGAGTCTCGGAGCTACAATAGTAAGATCACAAATTTATAGATACCATGATAATGATATCGGTATAATCTCTGTGCTACAACAAAGAGGATTTGGTGCTATCTCATGAAAATGATCATTGGTATGTGATAAGGTCTTGGTATTATCACATGTGGAAGATCTAGATACAAAGAAGATCGAAGTGGAAGAGAATCGAAGAAGAAGACTCACTGAAAGAGAAGAGGACTGGTGTCTTGGTCTTGGAGAAGCTACTGGGTCAAGGGTCTTGGTCTTGGTATTCGTCAATTGGAATCTCTAAAAGAAGAATTTTTGTGGGTTTTCCTCTCAAAGAGTGAGAGGTTTTGTTTTGGCCTCAGATTATAGCCTACATGCTGTGTCTCTTGTGTATTTATGTTCGTGCATTGGTTACTGTTTGATTAAGAAGAACATTAATAATCTAACATGAAGAAGATCCTAATCTAAAGAATTAAAAATCATTCACAACCAATCAATAATGGAAGAGAAATCACCTAATGCTAATGCCCTAGATTTCTCAACATTTTGGTCTTCAAATAATTTTTAAAAGGGCATCATACACCACTAGTTAGATTCATCTCTAAGCCCAGATCAAACAACTGCTTTTGGAATTTAATCTGGAAAAATATTGATCCCAAATACTCATAAAAGCCATATAAAACTATATAATAACCTAAGGGTTCTATAAAATACCCTTTGTGGGGTGCACTTCTACAAAATTCCCTTTCTCTAGTGATGGATCTACAAAATGCCCATCAATGTTTTCTAATGGTGCGACAAAATGGTTACATATAAAAATAAAAATATATTTTCAAAGGTCCTAACCTGTCAAACGACATAGGTTGAATTCATGACCTCAGAGTTCCAAAGGAAACTCTATACCAATTGCATTTCCTTGTGTTTCCTATGGGGTAACACCTCCAACATTTATTTTTTGACCATCGAACATTCATATGAACTGGGGACGAGGCTCGATCATCCATCGACTCATAGAGTTAAGTAGTTAACCAAAGTTCATTTAGTTCATCGGACCACCCTGTTTGTAACCAAACTATGGCGAGTTCCGCCAACAACATCACCAATAGTCATTGTAAATGAGTCATTTAAAAACTGGCGGAACCATAAAAAAAACCGTTGCGGGTATAATTGGATTAGAATGAAAAACATATCCTTCACATAAAAAAAGACATTGTATGATCAACAAGGCTCAACTCATGTCATTCGATTTGAATAGTGTCATATGGAAGGTGTGAGCACTTGTATATTTAAGAGTTCCATGTGGTCTAGTGTTGAGAGAGCCAACCAAACTCCAAGGATAAAGCTTATAAGCACGACGCTTTGACCAAATTCGACAAGGAGTCATATGCCCATGCTTTAACATTGTTCATGCGATTTGGGGCTTTGGAGTGATGACACCTATGCTTAGTCCCTTGTTTTGCAATATGACCTCATTCATGTGACCATGCCTGAAGACCAGGTCCCTAGGGGTCCTTGGTCTCTCGCATGATGATGTCAACATGATGTCATCATGCCACACAACATATTGGGAGGGGTGCCACATGTCACTTATTTTTGGGCATTTCACCAATTCAAAGATGACATTTATCTTTGTCACATGGAAACTCATAGTGGTTCCATGTCATCATGATGATGTCAATTGTTGACATGTGATGCTGTGCGTTTCCATATTTTCCATGTCTACCACATCATGCCCTGTAAACTGCCGCCATGTGTCCAAAATGTTGTATCATCATTGAGTGGACAGGGGAGCCGCATGTTGTCCATGTCACAATACCCATCTAATGAAACTATGGCAAGTGTTGATACTTAATTGGGCCACCTGTCCTGCAATGTGTGCTTGCCATGCATCGTCATTCTATTGACTCTGCGGGATGTATTAAACATCGTGTAACTCTTGACATCATTGAGTGTTTGTGTTTAGTGGTCATTGTTGATTTACCCAAAATATACACGCTATTTATCAACGTTAAACATCATGCATGTCCAACCACCATTTACGGTTGATTTGATCAGTGTATGGTGCATGCGCCCAAGAGGTGTGCACTCTTAACGTTTTAATGTTCTAGGGTTTTTCCTTATAGTTTGGGTCTACAACTAGTGCTAATCTTCAAATGACCATAACTTCTTGCCCGAGATGATTTTTCAGAGAATGATATACCATTGGAAAGGTATTGGTGATGCCTATGCAACCATACTGTTTATAGGATTAGTTGAATATCATAACTGTATCAAAAAATCAAATGACTTTAAGAACCTTCATCTTCATTTGATGAGTTCCTGTAAGAGATCCAACTGTCATAGTGCTTCATAGAATGTATTGCTGCCTCCTTAGGCATGATGAGTGACTCTGTTGCTTTCTTAGACATTCCCTTTGACATTAATGACATCTTGTTGTCATCAATGAAAACTCTATGTCCAACATCCTCGAACTGAAAAGTGGTGTCATGAGCATTGCCTTTTTATTATTATTATTTTAAATTACTTGTTTGAAAGTATAACCTTAACAATTGGTATGGTTACAAGCAAACATTAAAATCAACACCTCTTTTTTATAGGGGTTAAAATTACAGTTTATTTGAAACTGTGGTCTTGAAAACCAATACCATCACAACAAGAGTCTTAAATCAACCATCAAATTGAAAGTGTTAGTATTAATAAAAACTTTTTTGTGCACTTAAAATTGCAATTTTTTTGAAACTCTAACTTGAAAATTTTGTATTGTTGTAAACAAAATCATGAAAAAAAGAAAAACACTGAAAATGAGGGAAAATGAATAAAATTTAGAGGGGAAATACATGTATAATTAAAAACAGTTAAATAATAAATTTATTACTCACACTTCACCTTTTTAAAATTTATTTAAAAATCCATTGGAAAAAAATTAACACACATTCAAATAAATTTAAAAAGATTTAATTAAAAATATTAGATTTTGTTTTTAAACAAAAAAAAATCGTAAAAAAATAAAAAAATTAAACTATTAGAAGTAAAAAACATATTTAAAACAAATATTTAGAAGAAAAAATGTCTTTTCCTTATCTCAACTTAAAGAATCTAAATGAATTTTCGATGATTTAGTAATATATAACATTACATTGGAAATATTTTTTTTTTTTTTCAAAAGGTGGAAAAACCTATCAAATAAACATTAAGTAAATATGTTATTATTACGAATATAAAATATAAAAATAAACATTCCATAATAATAAAAGCGAAGTAACTTTATTTTTCACTTTCGTGATTATTCTATATACATCCACACATATACACTATCACAAAACTCATATTATTAATTATTTATAATTAATTAAATAATAATTGAGGTGGTAGGTGTGGGGGAGGGGGTGTCATATTTTATCATCGCAGACAAAAAGAGTGTTGAGAAATCTAGGGCAGTATAGTTAGGGCTTCTATTTAATTTGATTTCTCTTTTTCTTGACAATTTCTTGTGATTAGTTCTTATGTCTTCTTCTTTGTTATTACATGTTTATCATCAAGGCAATTGCCAAAAACTTCAAAGGTAATAAGAAAACACAAGATGTAGGCACTTAGGCAGGGAAAAACCCCTAAGGAGGGGAAAACCCAATGAAAGTCTTCCTTAGTAGAATCAAAATCAAATTGAGACCATCCTAGAGCCTTGACCTAGACCTTTCTCCATCCATCAAGTCAACCTTTTAAGAAATGAATCATCTGCTAGTCCATTTCTTCATAAGTCAACAACCAATAGTTCTTTAAGATATTTGTTCCTCTTTATTCTCATGTATCTTCGGCTTCCTACATTCATAAATAACTTTAGTCCTGTAATCATAAAGAGTTTCGATCCTATAGTCATAGAGTACTTCAGTCCTGTAGTCATAAAGTACTTCGGTCCTGTAATAAAAAATATTTTCAGTCCTATAGTCATACAAAGCTTCAGTCCCATACTTCCTTTTATATCTCCCACAAACTTCATTTTCTATTGATATTGCAGATCAAAGTATGTATGACAATTCTGTGAATCTTCACAAGGTCAAATGCTAGTATATATATGGTCTTTTGCAAAGTGGACGTGTTTGTTTATAAGGTTGACTTGACTTGTTGAAGAGGCCGAATTGCAAGGAGACAAGGCCGACTTGATGGAGGAGAAACAAGACTTTATTTTTGACAATAAAATATTTTCTTTCATTGACATCATGAACCTAAGAAGGGTTTCTTACATAATAACTTTGACTTTGACTCTTTAAAAATCCTAGAGCACTCAATGGGTGCTTTGAAATATTGACGATTGACCCAAGCATGAAACCCATGATTTTATAAGTCAATTTATTTTAATAATAAAAAATAATTTTCTTTCTTTTGACCAATACAATTATGAAGATCGACACTAGTTACATTCTTCAACACTCCCTCTTAACTAGGGAGGTATTCATAATTACATATATAAATAGGTACATGGAAAACCTCAAAATGATATGCTCTATGAAGAGTTACAACACACACAATACTACAGTTATATACTTGACCAGGGTATCTAACCGGGTGTGACTAAGGTGTGTTCCAAGCTTCAACCTTTACTGGGTACCATTAGGCTTCTACTCTAGCACCAACCCAGGGATGTAGGTGTGTATCCAAGGTTGGAGCTCTAAGACCAATGCCACCCTCCCTACTTCGGGATATATACATCATCACAAGAAAGCCAAATGTACTCCCAAGCATCTTGTCACCCCAATATGCTTCATCTCTCCTTATCAATTAAACTAGATATAAGCATTAATCCAAACATGCTTCAAACACTCAACCTTCTTATGAAGAGATCTGCACAAGCACAAGCCCAATTAGCAATAAAATTTCATTATACATATTTAAAACAAACCTTTGGGCCTCTTAATCATTTTGATGCTGCTTAGATCATCATCATATCAAACACATTTAATCAAAAGCTCTACTTCTTCATATTTTCAACAACACCAAACTCAACCTTAGAAATTTCTTCCAAAAACATCCAAGGTTTTCTCACAACTTTATCAATCACGAATAAAAATCAATATTGCTTTATCTATTCTCTGATTTCAAACATCCTTATGGTATTTTCGTTAGGTCGTTCACTTCTCTTCAAGCTCCCCTTCAACTAGGGATACATGCACTCTTCTTTATCCAAGTATTTAGAGGACAAGTTCATCAACTATCTTATTCTTCCAGTCACACAGGATTTTCCTTTTTGCATCAACAATTCATCGAATAATTTAGACCTTCCAAAACTTCATCATTCCTTCACATGGTCATGTCATCAAAGTTATTACAACTCCCTCTTACCATCACGCTTGACATCATCATCAAATTATCATCAAATATGAGGTAAGCATCATCACCATCTTGAAGACTATGTATATGTAAACCTTAACAACAAGTACAACCAAATACAAATATATATTGTCATTATAATAAGAGCATAATAAATAAGATATTTAGACATTCAAGACCTGAACTTAGTTATGTTTTATTAATCAAGAAATTTATCCATTAGATTGCTTGTAGCAACATTTACTATGGGTTCTTCAGAGACCCTAGATCTTATCACCAAAAGTAAATCATATCAATAATAAAAAACATTATACTTCTAGAGTTTTATTATCATGCCCTAGAAAATCAACTACTAGGGTTTTATTACAAACCCTAGATTTCATGAATAACAACAATCAAGTCAACATTTTATTTCTAGGTTTCCATTATCTAGAGAGTTATATTAGTCTCATACAAGGGTTTTATCGTTACCCCTAGATATAAACATCAAACTCCAAAATTAGATATACAACAATTTTTAACCAAGCTAGAGTGTTAATTATACAGAAGAACATATACCCAAAGATCCATTTCTAGGATTTTATATAGACTATTACAAGGGTTTAGTCATAAACCCTAATTTACCAAACCTTAAAAAATATAGGGATTTATCATATAACCTAGACATAAAAAATAAACCTAAAAAGTCTAGGGTTTTTACCATAACATAACCAAAACCCTAAGCATTGAGAGAATATGATATCATTATAGGTTCTAAACTTTATCAACAACTCCTAAGTGGACTAGGGTTTCATTGTTAACATCTAAATACCTTTAGCAACAAAAAGGCTAGGGTTTTGCAGTGAACCCTAAAGGCTAGGGTTTCACAAAAATGATCAAACAAGAGGTAGTATGATAATGGTATATTCAATCTAATGCTTAGTCACCCTAACAAGAATCCTTATGATTCAAAAACCTAAACATGAGAAAGTTAGTAAGACAAAGAAAATTTCGAAAGTGATCATACCTTTTAATGAAGAAGTTTAGTGACAAATCTTATGGTCTTAGAGATACATTGATTTGCTTCGTTTACAAACCTTGTGGGGTATCCTTATTGAAGGGCTCCCTCTGAATTATGACAACATCTTCATGTTTCATTTCCTTATATGTCAACTTGTGCCCAAGGATCAAACTTGATATATTAAGTCAATATTCTTAATATATACTTGCAATATGTGTTGACAAACACAACCAAAATATGCAAATACAATAGCATGATGATTATCTAAAATTTTCATAATCTTATGAGTTGCAAAGTCTAGATATCATTTATTCTTGTTCAAGGATTAACATATAGTTTTAACTATTTACAAGCCGTAGTTGTTAACAATTCTAAATCATATAATTAATTGACCTTAGGACAAAAAAATAGGTAACAATAATTACTTGATACTCTTTTGAGCTTGTTGCTTGTTCTTGAAAATTGCACGCACATGTTAGATGACTAAAAACATAAATAGAAGTAACAATAATTGATGAATATTTTGAACTAGTCCTAAGATGTTGGATGTATTTTCATTGACTGTAGTTGAATGAGCTTGCTACATGTTGACTGATGTAGGCTGCTTCCTTTTGAGATAGTTTTTTCTTAATGATAGAGTCTACTTTCACTTTCATAAATACAAACATAGATTATGTTCTACTGATCAAAAGTCTTATTATGTGATCCTTTTAGGTTGACTGTAATGTCACTCTAAGGCTTGACCTTCTTAAATATATATGCACAGGTCATCGTTTTTCCTTCACAAGATTTTATTTCGACTCCTTCAATTATAAAGATGGCTGTTGCTTTAGGTCCTTTGAATAGGTATCCTATGTTTCCAAGCAATTTGACTTTGGTCCCTTCTAAAGAAGGATATTTGTTGGAAATTAGGATTCTAAGTATTGGATTCAGTCCCCCTTTAATCATTTGCACATAAACTTGTACTTCTTACCTTCCGAGGTGACGCCAAAAATTTAGATGGTGAATGTTACGTAAACAGATCTCTCCAGATTAACTTTGTATGGATCTTCAACTGTAGCTTCAGATGCCTCCGATCAGTCCTTATATAAAATAAATTATACTCTTTGATAGTAATATACCTTCAATCATTTCCTTTATCTTAGAACTCAGATTCCCGTTGAAGTAATTTTAGACCCTAACATTTGAGTACAAAACTTCATCAAAATACTTCGACATTGAATATAGTATATTATTAGCTTTTCAGATTTCCATAATGGCGTTACTGAAGCTTTCTTTTAGATGCATTTGCTCCTTTAGTTCAAGCCTACGCCCTTAGTTACAAGGATATGTCCAGAATTGAGTTATTTCAATTCATTCCTCTTTTAGAGATGTGTGTCCTGGATGAGAAGGCTTGAAACTCTATTTCTTTTGCAAAATAATGGTCTTCTAGCTACCTCAAATCACTCTCCTTAGCTCTAATACCATGTTGAAAAATATAGGGAAGTATAGTTAGGGATTCTATTTAAATTGATTTCTCTTTTTCTTGAAAATTTATTTTGATTAGTTCTTATTTCTTCTTCTTTTCTATTACATGTTTATCATCAAGAAAATTGCCAAAAAATTCAAAGGAAACAAGAAAACACAAGATATAAGCATTCAACCAGGGAAAAACCCCTATGGAGGGGAAAACTAAATCAACCTCTTCCTTAGTAGATTCAAAATCACTTGTTGGGTTATCTTTTTCAAAGCTCCTACCAGCATCAACAAGATTAAAATTTAATCTCAGCCCTTCGGCCAAAAAGAGCATAGGGTGCCACAACCACCATTAAACACTCCTAACAGATCAATAAGGTTAGGGCTTATGGAACAGACTTGCCAAGTCCCTCAGACTCTACACACTCCCATATGTGGGTCCATGGGGCCTGCTCATAAACCCAACCAATGACCAAGCCATTGACTGTCCCTGCCCGATGGGCATAGCAGGACTCGAACCTGGGATGCTAAGGCTCTACCATATGAGCTATACGCCCAATTGATCATGGATGAGCCTTCTAGTTGATTACTCATATTTTTTTTATATCCAAAGAGTGCTCCGGGGGTTGTATGACTTTTTTGAGACCATACTAGACCCTTGACCTAGATCTCTCTCCATCCATCAAGTCATCCTTTTAAGAAATGAATCATCCATTGGTCCATTTCTTCATAAGTCAACAACCAATAGTTCTTCAAGATATTTGGTCCTCTTTATTCTCATGTATCTTTGACTTCCTGCATTCATAAATAACTTCAGTCCTATAATCATAAAGAGCTTCGGTCCTGTAGTCATAGAGTCTTCAGTTTTGTAGTCATAGAGTACTTCAGTCCTATAGTCATAGAGTACTTCGGTCCTACAATAAAAAATAGTTTCAGTCCTGTAGTCATAAAGAGATTCGGTCCTATTTTTCCTTCTATATCTCCCACAAACTTCCTTTTCTATTGATATTGCAGATCAAAGTATGTATGACAGTTCAATGAATATTCACAAGGTCGAATGCTAGTATATATATGGTCTTTTGAAAAGTGGGCGTGTCTGCTCATAAGGCTAAATTGAATTGTTGAAGAGGCCAACTTGCAAGGAGATAAGGCCGACTTGATGGAGGAGAAACAATAATTTATTTTTGAAAATAAAATAATTTATTTTTTTGACATCATGAACCCAATAGGGGTTTCTTACATAATAAATTTGACTTTGACTCTTTAAAAATTCTAGAGCACTCAATGGGTGTTTTGACCTATTGACCATTGACCCAAGAATGAAACCCATGCTTTAATAAGTCAATTTATTTTAATAATAAAAAATCCTTTTACTTTATTTTGACCAATACAATTATGAATACCGACAATAGATACATTCTTTAACAAGGAGGATATGTATAAAAGGAGTGTTGGCCAATTAACTAACAATATGGCAGAAATCTATGCCTTGTTTCAAGGCTTAAACATTGCTCAAGGTAAATGAATTGAATAGATCATTGTAATTGGGGATTCACAAAATATTATAAGGGCTTTGGTCATGGATTGTAGGCCCAAGGATGTGCAATTGGCTGCTGTTCTATCTTGAATATGAGGATTGCTGACTACATTTCAGTAAGTGCCATTGTTTCATGTTCTAAGAAGATTTAATAATGAGGAAAATAACTTGTCCAACCAATCTTGGAAAAGGAGGGTGGGGTCTTTATGTTTGAACTCTCACCTCAACATGGAATCTCTCCCATGACAAATCCGTTGGAAAGTCGAATCCAGTTCATGGAACGTAAAAAGGCAAAAGTCAGGATTGATTATTTCATGTGACAAGTGCATGAATTTCAATTTTTTTTGTTCTTAGGAAAACTTTAGAAATTTTTGCATATAGATATAGAATTCTGGTATCGTATAAAATAAGGACCAAGGCTATTTGATTTCAGATTTCATGGAGAAGCTTCTAGCTCCCATCCATCATCATCAATCCGACCATTATGTAATATTGCCCTCTGTTTTTATTAATACAAATATATTATTATGGTTAAACAAAATTCATCAAATAATAATTATTTTATATGAATCATTTTATGTTAAATGTTTTTATATGTATAAATTATTCTTCGCCACATTGTATCCATATTGTGAAGTAAACCTCACCTGAAATTTGATCGAATTTTTCTATCATAAGAATTTGGCCAAATTTTATCACAAAAATTTGTTGCAACAATTGAAGAGAAAATTGATAATTCTTAAATCAAAGTTGTCATTATACAACACTATTTTACAAAAAATTATCTTCTACAGACATGACTAAACTCCCTAGATCTAGTGACTTGATCTAGAAACAACAAAAACAAAATACTTGTGCTTTCCTTAGAGAAATTAGAATATGGAGGAAAGACTTACCTTGAGTCCAACACAATTTCTCCTCTTCTCCCTGCTTGTGAACTTTAGCTCCAACTCCAAATGTTATAAATGGAACTTGCAAAACAATTATAACAAGAACGACAACTATAAGATACAAATATAATAGAATAATATCTCCAATCAATGAGTCAAGAAGGCATTGAAATACATATTAATCAAATAGACATAAGTATAGGAAAACAAAGCAATTTGTATTAATGAAATGTAGGAGAAGATTACAACCCTTTTACAGATTTTGGCCATGTAGATGTCTCCCACCTAACTTGTCCTTGCTTATCCACAAAGCAAGCCTTCAATCACAACCCGAGGATGTGTTGACGGTGCAGGACCCACCGACATGTCAAGGGGATCTCCCAGGTAAGAAGTCCTAATTAGACCTCAGACAGTTTGGTGTAGGAGTCCCAGCAGTGGGTCGTAAGGTAATGCCTCAACTGTGATGTCACACAGAGGCAAGTAAGATAATTCTGTTAGTAGCAAGGGTGTGATTGATGCATAGAGTCAAGGAATGTATACGAGAGGTTCCAACACTTCGAAGGGAGAGGAAGGTGAAGGTGAGTTCCATGTTGAAAGGGATTAGTCCCAACTCGACTAGGAACACACCACACAAAGGACATGCACAGCTTCTAGCGGAGCAGTCCACTCAGATGCGGTAGTCACAACAACAAGGTAAGATAACATGAACATCACTCATGGATTAGTCTGAGACAAGTGTGATGGTTGATATAGCAAGGTTCATGAGAAAGGTCTGTCTGATGTCCAACAGAGAAGTCGACACAGAAAGTGATAATATTAACAACATACGCAACACATTAACAACAAGATTCATATAATTTCATACAAATCAGTTCATATACAAGTATGTAAGTTAAACAACATATATCATTAAGGCAACTAGAATAATCCAACTACAATAACAACATATGCATGAAAATGTGATGGCTCTTATTATTAAAGAAGTTGTTGACAAGGCCCCACTAACATGTCAAGGGGATCTCCCTGGTAAGAAGTCCTAATTAGACCTCATACTGTTTGGTGTAGGAGTCCCAACAGTGGGTCGTAAGGTAATGCCTTGACCGCGATGTCGCAAAGAGGAAAGTAAGATAACTCTGTCAGTAGTAAGGGTGTGACTAATGCAGAGAGTCAAGGAATGCGTATGAGAGGTTCCAACACTTCGAAGTGAGAGGAAGGTGAAGGTGCGCTCTAGGTTGAAAGGGATGAGTCCCAACTCAGCTAGGAACACACCACACAAAGGACATGCACAGCTTCCGGTGGAGCAGTCCACTCAGATGCGACAGTCACAACATACAAGGTAAGATAACACGAACAACACTCACGGATTAGTCCGAGACGAGTGTGACAGTTGATATAGCAAGGCTCATGAGAAAGGTTTGTCTGATGTCTTGCAGAGCAGTTGACACGAACGGTGACAACATTAACAACATATGCAACACATTAACAACAAGATTCATTTAATTGGATACAAATAAGTTCATATACAAGTACGTAAGTTAAACAACATATATCATTAAGGCAACTGGAACAGTCCAAATACAATAACAACATATGCATGAAAATGTGTTGGCTCTTATTATTAAAGAAGTGTAAGTCACAATCATACAATATGCCATGTCATCCTGCTAGCCCCAATAGTGGAACATTACATCCACATCTGCCTACTCCTCCAAAGAGATGTACTAGCTCCGTGCAATGGAGAAACCAAGGTGCGTTACAATACTGTCCAAGTCTTCTTCAAGATAGTCTTAGTAGAAACTTGGCTGACCAAAAGCCTGTACAATGAGTTATGAGGGACTATTTATAGAAAAGGGTGGGATGGCCCTTGAAATTCCCCTTTTTGGCAGTTCAACTACCCTCATGACTCTTCACCTACTCTATGAATGTTACATCAAACTGTTGACACTTGACTTACACTTGACATGACTCAACATTACAATGCACATGTACTCATGTGAGACAACATGGCTTGAGCAAGCCTTGCAAGAAATCACTGACACTCGGTCCATTGTGGTGAGACCAACTCTTTGACATGCTTGTGAAGGTGAAGCTGGTGAGCTGATGCCAAGCTTGGTGGTCTGTGATGGTGTGCATGCACCTCATGGTAACATCTTACTGAAGCGAACTCTTGCTTTTGTTGCAACCGATGCATTGGTTCAACCCCTTCATCCAACTCGTCTACTAACATGCACATGGTCTTATTGGGTGCGACTGAACCGACAACACACTAATGCATAATGTCCGTGATTATCTTCAAGTGTGTAATGGTGGTCACGCGCATCAACTTGCCGAAGTACCTGTTCGGCTCCAGTTGGACTTGCTTCTTGTCTTCGCCTTGGTGAGTGTGTTGAATGGGTAGGATTTCATGTGTGCACATAATGACATGCATGCTGTTGAATCCCTTGCATGTGATCAACCACACTACTCACCATGTTTGCCCCATGTTAGCTGCTGGGATGGATCTTTAACTCGTCCAGGTGCAGTTTTATCCATGAGTGCATGTTTCGCCCACTGCTGTTCCTGTTCCTGCTGCAACTCATTTATTTGTCTGAGTAGCTTTATGTTCTTCCTGAGTTGTTGCTTCAGCACATGCAACTCCTTCTTTGTTCCATCTTATGCCTTCGCATGATCTTCGTGTCACGCCGCCACTTCATAGCCAGAGTCTCCAAAGTTGCTTTCATCGTCAATGGACCTGCTTGAGCTTGCAACCTTGTTCCGCCTTTATGTTTTCAACAACCCTCCTCTTGCATTCATTGCATTTGGTATGCTATCTTCAACTGTTGTTCATGATGCCGATCGCTGTGATGTTGTTGCTGTCATATCTTGATGTCCTTGTCTACAAACAAATTGATGTCTCCATGGGTAGGCAAGTCCATGGGCACTTGATCGGTTGCATCCCCAAGCATGCTTTGAATGGTGTCTTCGTCTTTGCTCTCCTGGAAACCATTGTACCTATACTGCTAAGAGGCAGATGAACACCTGCGATACCAGGAGACATGGCAAGACTCATAGCAAGCAATATGTCAGCTGAAAACCAAAATGAACATGAGAACTGACTTGCAACATACCTGGGTGAATGATCATGAAGGTTGCACAATTTCTGTTGGGAGGTCAGGAGACCGACTGCCAAGACTGCACAAGGAATAGTCCGGGCTGCTAAGAGACTGACTGAATGCTGGAACTACACAATGCAAAGTCTAGTCTGGCTGCTGACTGCTAGGATTGCACATTGCACAATTCCAGCTGGGAAGGACTTCTAGCCCAGGGACAAATTTGCACAATTTCTTGGGCCAAGTAGCCACTGTCCTCCAGAAATACGCAAAATAGTCTTGAAGGCTAGTGTTGGACATGAATGCACAAATTTGGAGAGGAAGGTGAGCCTTCCTTTCCCAGATTGCGCAATGCAGCCTTGGTGAAAGCAAAGCCAGGGCCAAGGTTGGCCCGACTTGCCACAGGAAACTAAAAGCAAGTAAGTCAATGAATGCATGGCGACACGAAGTGATAGTAAAAGTGATTAACAGTGCATGCAAAACATGAATGAAAGATTCAGCGATAAGATCAACATGCATTTGGGTGAGGTAGTTCACCGATTGGGCAAACGTCCATGCAAAACAATTTCATGCATGCGACTATAGTGAGATAGCAACGAAAACTCAAACTGAGCTAGGACAAGCTACTATACGCGTAAACGACAGCAAGCGATCAAACAAATCAAGAAAACAATACTCCCACAAGCGAAAACACAAAAAATGACAGAAATGCATCACAAGGCATGGGAAGCGAGCTTACCCCAAAACAACTGAGATGAATTTGCCGATTTCTCCTAGATGTGATGTGGGATGTTAGAGCTACAAGGTTGATGTGAGGAATGAGATCTACAGTGTCTGGTTGATGAGTTTTGATAACATCGAGGTTGTGACGCGCATGCCACAAATCTAGGGGAAGCGACACTTGGTGGGAGGTTTCTGAAATGATTCTTGCATGTAACCTCCAACTGCTAAACATAGATCCTTGAAACAAGGGATGCCTTTGCATGCTACCTTGGGAGAAGCATCCCATGCATGCAAGTCAGTTTTTCTTGATCCTGGAGGGAACCGGTCAACTTAGTTGCACATGCAAGACATTGCTCGACTGCTGGAGAAAAATTCGCATTTCTGGTTGGGAGCTGGGCTAGTTGCCCAGGAGATTTGTGCAATTTTTGGGTAGAGCAGCTGATTGCCACCCAAATTTTTACAAATCCTGGGTTGAACAGCCTGCTGCTAGGGAAAATTTGCGCAAATCCTGCTGAGAGGGTTGGCTGGCAGGATTGTGCAATCCTAGAGCCTAGGAGGCTATGAGAGAGGATTGCACAATTTTTGGAGGGAAGGCTGGCTTTCCTCCAGAAATGTGAAATTTTCAAGGGGAAGATGTTCATCCTGTAGCTGGACCAAGTTCGAGTGAGCAGCCTATGAAGGGAAAAGATCAAACTATGATCGACAAGCTGCCTTTGAGAAAGAAAGACACTAAAGCTTGAGGACTTGATGAAGCAAGGCAAGATTCTGTGAAGGTTGGTAGGGAGGCTCCAAAATAGGCTAAGGAAAAATTTTGGAGGGTGGTCGTAGAGGCTACAATAGAAGTGTAAGTCACAATCATACAATACACCATGTAAACCTGCTAGCCCCAACAGTGGAATGTTACAGCCACATCAACCTGCTCCTCCAAAGAGATGTACTAACTCTATGTAGTGGAGAAGCCAAGACACGTTACAATACTGTCCAAGCCTTCTTCAAGATAGTCTTAGTAGAATCTTGGCTGACCAAAAGCCCATACAATGAGTTATGAGGGACTATTTATAGAGAAAGGTGGGGTGACCCTTGACATTCTCCTTTGTGATAGTTCAACTACCCTCATGACTCTTCAGCTACTCTATCATTGTTACATCCAACCATTGACACTTGACTTACACTTGACATGACTCAACATTACAATGCACATGTACTCATGTGAGACAACATGGCTTGAGCAAGCCTTGCAAGACATCACTAACACTTGGTTCGTTGTGATGAGACAAACTCTTTGACATGCTTGTGATAATGGAGGCGGTGAGTTGATGCCAAGCTTGATCGTCCGTGATGGTGTGCATGAACCCCATGGTGAGATCTTGCTGAAGCGAACTCTTGCCTCCGTTGCAATCGGTGCATTGGTTTGACCCCTTCCATCCAACTCGTCTGCTAACATGCACATGGTCTTCTTGGGTACAGTTGAAACGACAACACACTGATGCATAATGTCCTTGTTGATCTTAAAGTGTGTGCTGGTGGTCACACGCATCAACTTGCCAAAGTACATGTTCATCCCTAGTTGGACTTACTTTTGGTCTTCACCTTGGTGAGTGTGTTGAATGGGTTGGATTGCATGCGTGCGCTAAATTACATGCATGTTGCTGAATCCCTTGCATGAGATCAACAACAATGCCCACCGTGTCTGCTTTGTGTCAGTTGTTGGGATGGATCCTTAACTTGTAAGGGCACAGTTTCATCCGTGAGTGCTTGTTGCGCCCACTGTTGTTCCTGTTCCTGCTGCAACTCATTCGTTTGTCCGTGTAGCTTCATGTTCTTACTGGGTTGCTGCTTCAACACATGCAACTTATTCTTTGTTCCATCTTATGCCTTCGCGCGATCTTCGTGTTGTGCCATCACTTCATAGCCGGAGTCTCCAAAGTTGCTTTCATCATCAATTGACCTGCTTGATCTTGCAACCTTGTTCCACCTTTGTGTTGTCAACAACCCTCCTCTTGCATTTGTTGCATTTGGTATGCTGTCTTCAGCTGTTGTTCATGATGCTGCTCGTTGTGATGCTGCTGCTGTCATATCTTGATGTCCTTGTCTATGAACAACTTGATGTCTTCGTGGGTTGGAAAATCCATGGACACTTGATCGACTGCATCCCCAAGCATGCTCTGAATGGTGTCTTCGTCTCTGCTCTCCTAGAAACCATTGTACCTGTATTTCTGAGAGGCAGATGAACACCTGCGATACTTGGAGACATGGAAACACTCATAGCAAGCAATCTGTCAGTCGAAAACCAAAATGAACATGAGAACTGACTTGCAACATCCCTGGGTGAATGATCATGAAGGTTGCACAATTTCTGCTGGGAGGTCGGGAGACCAACTGTCAAGACTGCGCAAGGCACAATCTGGGCTGTTGAGAGACTGATTGACTGCTGGAAATACTCAATGCACAGTCCAGTCTTGCTGCTGACTGTTGGGATTGCACAATGCACAATTTCAGTTGGGAAGGATTTCTGGCCTAGGGACAAATTTGCGCAATTTCTTGGGCCAAGCAGCCACTGTCCTCCAGAAATGCGCAAAACAATCCTAGAGGCCGGCACTGGGCAGGAATTCACAAATTTGGAGAAGAAGGTGAGCCTTCCTTTCCTAGATTGCGCACTGTAGCCTTGGTGAAGGTAGAGCCCAGGCCAAGGTTGGCCCGACTCACCGAAGGGCAATTGAAAGCAAGTAAGTGAATGAATACATGGCGACACTAAGTGATAGCAGAAGTGATTAACAGTGCATGCAAAACATGAATGAAAGATTCAGTAAACAGATCAACATGCATTTGGGTGAGGCAAGTTGCGGGTTGGGCGAACGCTCGTGCAAAACAGTTTCATTGATGCGACAATAGTGAGATAGCAACGAAAACTAAAACAAAGCTAGGAAAAGCTAGTATACATGTAAACGATAGTAAGCATTCCAAGAAATCAAGAAAACAATACTCCGACAAGCGAAAACACAAAAAGCGACAGAAATGCAGCACAAGGCATGGGAAGCAGGCTTACTCCAAAACAACTAAGCTAAATGTGCTGACTGCTCCTAGATGTGATGTGGGATGTCAGAGATGCAAGGTTGATGTGAGGAATGAGCTCTACAACATTTGGTTTATGAGTTTTGATAACATCAACGTTGTGATGCGCATGCCATGAATCTAGGGGATGCGACACTTGGTGGAAGGTTTTAGAATGGCTCCTTGCATGTAACCTCCAACTGCTAAACATAGATCCCTGAAACAAGGGATGCCTTTGCATGCTGCTTTGGGAGAAACAACCAATGCATGCAAGTCTATTTTGCTCAGTCCCAGAGGGAACTGGTTAACTCAGTTGCACATGCAAGAGACTGCTTGACTGCTGGAGAAAAATGCGCATTTCTGGCTTGGAGTTCGGCTAGATTCCCAGGAGATTTGTGCAATTTCTGGATAGAGCAGTTGACTGTTGCCTAG
Organism: Pinus tabuliformis; assembly: GCA_031772625.1. Lineage (NCBI taxonomy): Eukaryota > Viridiplantae > Streptophyta > Pinopsida > Pinales > Pinaceae > Pinus > Pinus tabuliformis. The sequence continues at coordinate 1,323,312,438 of CM062819.1, read as the reverse complement.
TTTTGCGCAAATCCTGGGCTGAACAACCTATTGCTGGGAAAATTTGCGCAAATACTGCTGGGAGGGTTGGTTGGTAGGATTGCACAATCCTGGAGTCGAGTAAGATATCAAAGAGGATTGTGTAATTTATGGAGGGAAGGCTGGTTGCCCTCCAGAAATACACAATTTTCAAGGGGAAGCTTCTCATCCTGTAGCTGGAACAAGTTCGGGTGAGTAGCCTGTGAAGGGAAAAGATCAAACTGTGATTGACAGGCTGCCTTGAGCAAGAAAGGCACTGAAGCTTGAGGACTTGACGAAGTAAGGAAAGCTTCTATGAAGGTTGGTAGGGAGGCTCCAAAACAGGCTAAGGAAAAATTTTGGAGGGTGGTTGTAGCCACTACAACACTTGGCGACACACTGGTAGAACTCCAGCTCTCTGAATGGAGCTTGTTCGTGATAAGCAAGTCTAACAACTCCGAAAGTATTGTTCAGCTCTCATCTCGTCTTGGCTTCACACTAGCTTGATTGTAAGATGTAGCATCTTCCAGACTCTTGGTCAATTCACACAAATTCCAAGCCAAGGCAACATAGTTGTTTCGATTGGGGTTGAGGGGTATATAGGTACACAATCAATATAGTTGTCAGAGTCTAAGTTTCATCTTTGGTGTTCCTCCACTGCCAGCAGGCCTGGACAGTACCCCGGTGGAGTCACATAGGAACACAAGCATGGATCCACTGCGAGTGAGTCTGGTCAGTGCCCCGGCGGAGGTACTTGCATCACCTCCCCGCACAGGAAGCCTTTCTCTTATTTCGCCTTATTCATATTTCGTTTTGAATTTTTTGACTTTTCATTTTTTTTTTTTCACTGTGCATATAACTTATTCGTTTCAGAGGCGGAAGAGGGATCCTGACTTGTTGAGAGTAGAGGAGGTTGTTCCAGTAGAGAAGTAGTTTATTATATCTTTGACATGCCTGTTAAGGTTTCCCCCCTCACCATACTCTACTTAATTGAGCTGACAAGGGTTAACCTAAAAACAACCGACTAGAGAAGGTGGCACTAGTTAGCGTGCAAGCGTTGTGTTTTTACCAAGGTTCACTTCGAACAGTACGTATTTTCCTTTGATGTATCATGGACTAAGAGTAACAAGCTCATCATATAGAGGCACGATGACAAATAACCAAATAGTCATAGCTGTACAAGCCCTCTTGTACTTTACCCAGCTCGTTTCATGAGTCACACATGATTTCATGCAAACTAACCTATGAATGAAACGAGTGAACAAAATAATCAATTAACAAAGCAAAGCAAGAGTAGAAGAAAAAACAAAAGTGAAGCAAGTAAACAAACAAGCAAGAAAGCAAACAAGCAAACAAATCATGCAAGCAAAACAAGCATGCAAGCAAACAACTGAAAGCAAACACTACTCCTACTCCTACACTAATGGTGCATGGGCCTGATCATGTGAGGTGGTATTTCCAATGTAGCCACCTGCACATTGGTAGACCCATGTTGGTGAAGGCTTGGTCCGCGAGTAACCCAGTTGTGTGGATCAACAAACAAGAAAGATATAACAATGAAGACAACCACACTTCGTGTTTCAAAGTGCCCACGGGACATAAGTGAGCGCATGTGCATGACGGGTCATGGTGCTATGTGACACTACATGCAACTTTGAAGCATAAGCACACTCTTGAATGTTACATGCAAGAAAATGAAAGAAACAAAGATAACTTGCATCGTGCATGAGTGCTTGCAATGTAAGACTCCTCTAATGCATGAGCAATGGGATCATGTAGTTCGAGTGGAGGAAGTAAAATCTAGGTGTTAGATTGATCTTGAGTGCATACAGATCAGTGATGAGGAGCTTTGAGTGTTTGAAAAATTTCTTGATCAGAAGTGAAACCAACCTCAGGACAACGAGAGCCTGACATAACCATCAGCTCGGGTTGAAGTGCCTCGACGGTCTGTGGGGTTTCAACTTCGTTGACAGATGGATCTTCGTAGACCAGTGGCTTAGACGGATTAAAAACGAGTGAATCAACATCGTGATCAGATGATGAGGTGAAGAGATCATGACAACCAAGATCAGAAAATTCAGGATGTTGGTCGACATCCTCATGATTTGATGAATCACACAGAGGGGTAGATGAGAAGGAAGGATGTTCACCCTCTACGTTTCTGGAAAGAGTAGATGAAAGATCAAGTGGATTTTCAATGAATGATTGGTCCTCTCCGTTGTTGGATGATGGGCTAACATACAGTGTGTCCTGTGAAAGATCAACAATGGTGCATCCATGGATGAAGGCACACATGCAAAATCATGGATGGTAGGTCCAACAACGATGTTAGGAAAGAATGGAGGGGGCTCAGATGGAAGGGAGTCATCCTTTGCCTAGTGTTGATTCTCAAGCTCCCACTCATACTCTTCATGAATGAAACCGCATGTTGTTTGTGCAAAACCAACTCCATCAGTGGGTTGTTCCTCATTCACAACAAGTGAAGAGTCCAGAATGGACGAACACAAGACGACATCATCTGGAGGAACACCCGAGTGCAAAGACGGAGGTCGAAAAAAGAATGCATATGAGAACTCGAAGGACTCACAACCAAATTTGCGTGAAAATTGAGTGGAGTGATGATGGGAGAGTGTAAAGGTTAAACAGGTGTACAAGCATGATCCTCAACATCATTGGGCAATGGTGGAACTGTTGAATGAGAGGGAGGCAGACAATCGGTTGAGACAGTGCCTGCTCCAACATGGGATTTCACAGTTCCATCAATGAAGAAGGTTGAGCGGGGCTTGATCTCAACCTTTCTCTTGGGACGAGCAGATTTCTTAAGACAATACTTGAATTGGTCCTAGAGATAGGAAAACTTCATCTGTCTCCTTGGAGCTTGAAACTGTAAGTCACAGAAGCCTTGCCAAAAATCAATAACAAATTCATGTGTACCATCCATTATTGTAACAGTTTCTGGTCAAGATGGTCTGGATCAAAATGATAGAACATGTCTTCAATAAGATCACAGAAGTGCTCAAATGAATGCACGGTTTCAACCGGTAGGATGAGCACCCAACGAAATGGAGATTTGCGAAGTGTGAATGCAAGCAGCAAACTGACCTGTTCGTCAGTAAAATCATCTTCCTCATGAATTATGGAAATAAAGTTATGTAAGTGCTTAGGCCAGGCCACTTTTCTTCACCATCATACGTGTGAGTGGACAAGAGATTGAAAATCTTCCCTGAGATGGAGACATCTTCATGATTCGAAAAACACCTTGGGGGAAGAAGAATGCAAGACTTCTTGAAAGATATGTAGAGGTTCAAAACTGGATGAGAGGAAACTGATTGTCATTAGGCCCTCCTTCTAGTGCCGAAAATGTTGACGATGCTGGACCCATCAACATGTCAAGGGGATCTCCCCAGTAAGAAGTCCCAATTAGAACTCAGACCGTTTGGTGTATGAGTCCCAATAGTGGGTCGTAAGGTAATTCCTTGACCGCGATGTCACACAGAGGCAAGTAAGATAATTTTGTCAGTAGCAAGGGCGTGACTGATGCAGAGAGTCAAGGAATGTGTACGAGAGGTTCCAACACTTTGAAGGGAGAGGAAGGTGAAAGTGAGTTCCAGGTTGAAAGGGATCAATCCCAACTCGGCTAGGAGCGCACCACACAAAGGACATGCATAGCTTCTGGCAGAGCAGTCCACTCGGATGCGATAGTCACAACAACAAGGTAAGATAACACGAACAATAGTCACAGATCATTCCAAGACAAGTGTGATGGTTGATATAGAAAGGTTCATGAGAAAGGTTTGTCTGATGTCTGACAGAGCAGTCGACACAGACGTGTAGAATTTCCCACTGTAGATCAATAGATTATGCAATATACTAAAGCAAAATACAAGATCTACTTCTACAACAAACTTTGCGGAAGCTTAATCGAATATGAGCAAGAACAATAAGAACACATATAACTGAGAATGAGAACGAAATCACACATGAACACAGAAGAATAACCTGGGGAAAGCCTCAGCCTAAGACCCCAATCTCTGTATTATCATACAAGTGGAAATATGTTCAGTATTACAAAAAGAATCAGCTCTCAAGCTATCCTGCTCTCTCTGCAATCCAACTGCTGCTCATAGACAGTCAAAGGCTTCTCACAAACCTTCTCCTTTGCCCTCCAAGCCTCCTATTTCCTTGCGCAGTTTTTCTTGGGGTCCAGTGCTTCCACTTGTGTGAATTCCCACCTCACACTGCTCACTTGGCTCAGAAATAATTGCACAAACCTGAAGGAGATAATTCCTTCTACATGGATGAGTTTCCTATATAGGAAAAATCCTCCAACTGATAGTACACTGTCCCTTCCTTTGATCTCAACTGGGTCTCTGACTGAATTGACATGCATGAGTTATTTATGAGAGAATATTCAGTTATCTAGAGAGCAGCAGTTACATGCATGCATGCATTAACTGACTAAACTCACAATTAGTTCCTCCAACTGTTTGGAACTAATTTAACTGGACTTAACTTAGTTAATTGAGCTAACTAATTACAACTGAAATACAACTCATCCTTATCTCCTTAATTAAGGGATAACTTCCTCAATCAATGGAGAAACTGTTGCATGTCCCCAGATAGACTTCATATTTGATTTTCTACAACTAATTAACTCAAGATGAATTAATTAATTATTTTACAAACAACTGCTAAGATCAAATTCGAATTTTACTTCTCTATTCTAGTTCAGGGACTAACTAAAACTGGAATCCATCCCGAAATGCTATTTATAACAATGTTATTTTTAGGACTTCCATTTTTCATTCCTTGTTGCTATGTCCAACACTAGTACCCGAACTGTTATTTATAGCAATTCTATTTTTAACATTTCTTGTTGCCATTTTCAACACTCCCTCTCAACAAGAAAGGCATTAAACTCGAAGCCAATCCTAAACCTTTGGAATGTTTTGCATGCAACACTTCTCCCAAGTGTTGTTGCTCCAGCAACTATAGAAACAAAAAAATCTCCCAACTGACCTCCCTGTTGGGTTAGAAACACCCTCTGATGTTGAAGCTCCCTCTACCGTTGACAAGTGCTCCCTCTGTGACCTATGAGCTGCTGCAACACTCCATGCATCTTACACCATTGTAGACCTCTCTGTGCCATCCTGCACTGGTGCAACACTGCTGTGCCTCTCGCATTGTTGCAGCCTGGTAGCTCTGCACTGTCTTGGGATTCCTGCACTATAGCTCTCTCTGATGCTCCATCTGCATCTGTCTCTACCCACTCATCCAATCCTGCTACTCCTCGTCGGGGCTCCCGTAGCAAGGTCTAATAAAAAAATGTTGGGTACCTCAATGATCTGCCCCTATTCCAACCTTTTGGGACTGCCACTCCACATTGCCCCACCTCCTATCTGGAGGTATGGATGCATGTGCTCCCTCTGCCCACCTGGCTTGAAATTTCCCCCTACTGGAGGTCTTTGCATGAGTAGATGTCTCTACTCGATCTCCTCTCGACTTCTCTAGTTGTGGCTGCTCCACAACCTCCTGAAGCTGCTTCACCAATTGTGGCTCCTCCACAATTGTCTGAGACTTCTTCTAGCACTGCATGTTGAGAGGTAATGTACACTCCCTCTCAATCACCAAGTCTCCATCAGTTTCCTTACTCCTCAAGGCTTTGCATGCATCTTGAACCTCAAGAGCATACAGGTTCTGGATTCGTGAACCGATCTGCTTCACCTGTCTAGTGGTGATGTGTCAAAGGAAAACCTTTCCCTTACTGAAGACTACATCATAGCCTTTGTCTTCCAGCATTGCGATTGACACCAAATTTTTCTTCAGTCCTGGTACATACTTGACATCGGTCAAGGTAATGCAAGCTCCATGATCCCTCTAAAAAACAACCGTGCCTACACCTGAGACACTATACTTTTCATCATTACCCATCACTATGAGTATATGGAGATCTTTCTCCTCCAAGGTACTGAAAAAACTCTTGTCGCTGGTCATGTGGAAAGAAGCTCCACTGTCAAGAAACCAACCACATCCCACCATGGATGAAACCACACATGCAAAGAGGGTGAAATCCAACTCGAACTGTGAGGCCAATGCCTCACCTTCAGATCCTTCTTTGGATCCCATCTTGAATTTTTTTAGTGGATATTTTGTAGAAAAATGGCCCACCTCATGGCAACGAAAGCATCACACTTTTGATTTGTCAAACTTCTTCCCACCATAGGAAGAACTCGATTTACGATGAGAATTCTTCTCCTTCCCCTTCTTCACCTTACTCGCTAAGGCACAATTTTCTTCATCCTCCTTGGATGAAGAACCATCTTTGGTGCTTCTTCTTATCTCCTCCCGCATCAAATCCGACCAAAGTCGTTCCCAATCTGGCAGTATTTCTCTTCCATTAACTGAGTCTTGATAGCTATGCCAGCTATTAGGAAGATCGAGGAGTGCAAGACTTACCATGTCATCATCGGCTGTCGTGATCCCTACACTTCCAAGCTCATCCCTGCAGGTGGTGAGCTTGTTCAAATATGTAGAGATCGTGTCGCCCTTTTCACACTTGATTTTCCAAAGCTTGTCTTTCAGCGCCAACTTCCTCTGATCACTACTATTCTGATATAGATCTTTCAATGTTTTCCACATCGAAAACGGTGTCTCCTTCCCATGGAGGCTCGAGACTATGTGATCTCGAACTCCCTCCAGGAGGATTCTCCTTGCTCTAGCCACACATTTCTTCCATTCCGCCAATTCTGTAGCATCAGATGCTGCGAGCTTGGGGACTTCTTGATCAATGAAGTCCTTTAGACCGTTATCCTCTAATACTACTTCCATGCGATCCTTCTAGGTTATATAATTCGAGCTACCATCAAGGGCATACTCGAGTCTTAAACCTTTGAACACCATTGGTGAAATTGAGATGTGATAAGAACTCAATTTCTATATTCAGGAACTTGAAACTTCGAACTTCTCCCTTCTTGTATACTGTTCTTCGCTTTGATCACCTTTGCTTCGATACCATGTAGAATTTCCCATTGTAGATCAACATATTATGCAATATACTAAAGCAAAATACAAGATCTACTTCTACAACAAACTTTTCGGAAGCTTAATCGAATATGAGCAAGATCAATAAGAACACATATAACTGAGAATGAGAAAGCAATCACACATGAACACAGAAGAATAACCCAGGGAAAGCCTTAGCCTAAAACCCCAATATTTGTATTATCATACAAGTGGAAATATGTTCAGTATTACAAAAAGAATCAGCTCTCAAGCTATCCTTCTCTCTCTGCAATCCGACTACTTCTCATAGACAGTCAAAGGCTTCTCACAAACCTTCTCCTCTGCCCTCCAAGCCTCCTATTTCCTTGCACAATTTTTCCTGGGTTCTAGTGCTTCCACTTGTGTGAATTCCCACCTCACACTGCTCACTTGGCTCAGAAATAACTGCACAAACCTGAAGGAGATAATTCCTTCTGCATGGATGAGTTTCCTATATAGGAAAAATCCTCCAACTGATAGTACATTGTCCCTTCCTCTGATCTTAATTGGGTATTTGACTGAACTGACATGCATGAGTTATTTATGAGAGAATATTCAGTTATCTGGAGAGCATCAGTTACATGCATGCATGCATTAACTGACTGAACTCACAATTAGTTCCTCCAAATATTTGGAACTAATTTAACTGGACTTAACTCAGTTAACTGAGCTAACTAATTACAACTCAAATACAACTCATCCTTATCTTCTTAATTAAGAGATAACTTCCTCAATCAATGGAGAAACTGTTGCATGTCCCCACATAGACTTCATGTTTGATTTTCTACAACTAATTAACTCAAGATAAATTAATTAATTATTTTACAAACAACTGCTAAGATCAAATTCGAATTTTACTTCTCTATTTTAGTTCAAGGACTAACTAAAACTGGAATACATCCCAAAATGCTATTTTTAGCACTTCCATTTTTCATTCCTTGTTGATATGTCCAACACTGGTACCTGAATTGCTATTTATAACAATGCTATTTTTAGCATTTCTTGTTGCCATTTTCAACAAGACGGTGACAACATTAACAACATATGCAACACATTAACAACAAGATTCATATATGTGAGATCATCTTTTGGATTCATCGCATTAGGTTTCTTTTGATTGACGTTTCGAACCAGCAACGGTGGTTTATCTTCAAGATGTGAACAATCTGTATCGTTCAAATCTGCGAACTTTTTTCATTATCTCCCTTCCATATCGGGTGAGTATTTTGTCTTTTAGGTTTCTGCAGTCTTCATAATTGTGTAGATCATCTTCCAGATTCATCGCATTAGGTTTCTTTTGATCGACGTTTCAAACCAACAACGGTGGTTCATCTTCAAGATGTGAACAATCTGTATCGTTCAAATCTGCGAACTTTTTCCATTATCTCCCTTCCGTATCGGGTGAGTATTTTGTCTTTTAGGTTTCTGCGATCTTCATAATTGTGTAGATAATCTTTTGAATTCATCGCATTAGGTTTCTTTTGATCAACGTTTCGAACCAACAACAGTGGTTCATCTTCAGGATGTGAACAATTTGTATCGTTCAAATCTGCGAACTTTTTTCATTATCTCCCTTCTGTATCGGGTGAGTATTTTGTCTTTTAGGTTTCTGCGATCTTCATAATTGTGTAGATCATCTTCCAGATTCATCGCATTAGGTTTCTTTTGATTGATGTTTCGAACCAGCAACGGTGGTTCATCTTCAGGATGTGAACAATCTGTATCGTTCAAATCTGCGAATTTTTTCATTATCTCCCTTTCGTATTGGGTGAGTATTTTGTCTTTTAGGTTTCTGCGATCTTCATAATTGTGTAGATCATCTTCCAGATTCATCGCATTAGGTTTCTTTTGATCGACGATTCGAACCAGCAATGGTGGTTCATCTTCAGGATGTGAACAATCTGTATCGTTCAAATCTGTGAACTTTTTTCATTATCTCCCTTCCGTATCGGGTGAGTATTTTGTCTTTTAGGTTTTTGCGATCTTCATAATTGTGTAGATCATCTTCCAGATTCATTGCATTAGGTTTCTTTTGATCGACGTTTCGAACCAACAATGGTGGTTCATCTTCAGGATGTGAACAATCTGTATCGTTCAAATCTATGAACTTTTTTCATTATCTCCCTTCCTTATCAGGTGAGTATTTTGTCTTTTAGGTTTCTGCAATCTTCATAATTGTGTAGATCATCTTCCGGATTCATTGCATTAGGTTTCTTTTGATTGACGTTTTGAACTAGCAACGGTGGTTCATCTTCAGGATATAATTGCATACAAATCAGTTCATATACAAGTACGTAAATTAAACAACATATATCATTAAGGAAACTGGAACAGTCCAACTACAATAACAACATATGCATGAAAATATGCTAGCTCTTATTATTAAAGAAGTGTAAGTCACAATCATAAAATACACCATGTAAACCTGCTAGCCCCAATAGTGGAATGTTACAGCCACATCTTCCTGCTCCTCCAAAGAGATGTACTAGCTCAGTGCAGTGGAGAAGCCAAGGCGCGTTACAATACTATCCAAGCCTTCTTCAAGATAGTCTTATAGAATCTTGGCTGACCAAAAGCCCATACAATGAGTTATGAGGGACTATTTATAGTAAAGGGTGGGATGACCCTTGACATTCCCCTTTGTGACAGTTCAACTACCCTCATGACTCTTCACCTACTCTATGACTGTTACATCCAACCATTGAAACTTGACTTACACTTGACATGACTCAACATTACAATGCACATGTACTCATGTGAGACAACATGGCTTGAGCAAGCCTTGCAAGACATCACTGACACTCGGTTTGATGTGATGAGACCAATTCTTTGACATGCTTGTGATAGTGGAGGTGGTGAGATGATGCCAAGCTTGGTCGTCCGTGATGGTGTGCATGCACCTCATGGTGACATCTTGCTGAAGCGAACTCTTGCCTCCGTTGCAACTGGTGCATTGGTTCGACCCCTTCCATCCAACTCGTCTGCTAACATGTGCATGGTCTTCTTGGGTATAGTTGAACTAGAAACATACTGATGCATAGTGTCTGTGCTGATCTTCAAGTGTGTGTTGGTGGTCATGCACATCAACTTGCCGAAGTACATGTTTAGCCCCAATTGGACTTGCTTTTGGTCTTCGCCTTGGTGAGTGTGTTGAATGGGTTGGATTGCATGCATGCGCTAAACGACATGCATGCTGCTGAATCCCTTGCATGCAATCAGCAACACTGCCCAATCTGTCTGCTTTGTGTCAGTTGTTGGGATGGATCCTTAACTTGTACGGGCACAATTTCATCTGTGAGTGCATGTTGCACCCACTGCTGTTCCTGTTCATGCTGCAACTCATTCGTCTATTTGTGCAGCTTCATGTTCTTCTTGAGTTGCTGCTTCAGCACATGCAAATTCTTATTTGTTTCATCTTATGCCTTCGTGAAATTTTCGTGTTGTGCCATCACTTCATAGCCGGAGTCTCCAAAGTTTCTTTCATCGTCAATGGACCTGCTTGAGCTTGCAACCTTGTTTGGCCTCTTTGTTTTCAACAACCCTCCTCTTGCATTCGTTGCATTTGGTATGCTGTCTTCAGCTGCTGTTCATTATGCTGATTGCTATGATGTTGCTGCTGTCAAGACGGCACAGGGCACAGTCTAGGCTATTGAGAGACTGAATGACTACTGGAATCACACAATGCACAGTCCATTCTGGTTGCTGACTGCTAGGATTGGGCAATGCGCAATTCCCGTTAGGAAGAATTGCAGGCATAGGGACAAATTTGCATAATTTCTTGGGCCAAGCAGCCACTATCCTCCAGAAATGCACAAAATAGTCCTGGAGGCTAGTACTATACAGGAATGCACAAATCTGGAGAGGAAGGTGAGTCTTCCTTTCTTAGATTGTGCAATGCAGCCTTGGTGAAGGCAGAGCCCAGGCCAAGGTTGGCCCGACTCGCCGATGGGAAACTGAAAGCAAGTAAGTCAATGAATGCATGGTGACACTAAGTGATAGCAAAAGTGATCAACAATGCATGCAAAACATGAATGAAAGATTCAACAAATAGATCGAAATGCATGTGGGTGAGGTAGTTTGCGGTTTGGGCGAACGTCCGTGCAAAATAGTTTCATGCATGCGACAATAATGAGATAGCAACGAAAATTGAAACAGAGCTATGAAAAGCTAGTATACATGTAAATGAAATCAAGCATTCAAAGAAATTAAGCAAACAGTAATCCCACAAGCAAAAACACAAGAAGCAACATAAATGTAACACAAGGCATGGGAAGCGGGCTTACCCCATAACAATTAAACTGAGTGTGCCGAATCCTCCTAGATGTGATGTGGGATGTCAAAGATGCAAGGTTGATGTGAGGAATGAGCTCTGCAGCATCTGGTTGATGAGTTTTAATAACATCGATATTGTGACGCGCATGCCACGAATTTAGGGGAAGTGACACTTGGTGGAAGGTTTCGGAATGGCTCCTTGAATGTAAGCTCCAACTGCTAAACATAAATCCTTGAAACAAGGGATACCTTTGTATGCTACCTTTGGAGAAACAACCCATGCATGCAAGTCTATTTTTCTCAGTCCTAGAGGGAACTGATCAACTCAGCTGCACATGCAAGAGACTGCTTGACTGCTGGAGAAAAATGCACATTTCTGGTTGGGAGATGGGATGGCTGCCCAAGAGATTTGCGCAATTTCTGGGCAGAGCAGCTGACTACTACCCAGATTTGCACAAATCCTGGGCTGAACAGCCTACTGCTGGGAAAATTTGCGCAAATCCTGCTGGGAGGGTTGGCTGGCAGGATTGCGCAATCCTGGAGCCCAGCAGGCTGTCAGAGAGGATTGCACAATTTCTGGAGGGAAGGTTGGTTGCCCTCCAAAAATGCACAATTTTCAAGGGGAAGCTACTCAACTTGCAGTTGGACCAAGTCCAGGTGAGTAGCCTATGAAGGGAAGAGATCAATCTGTGATCGACAGGTTGCCTTTGAGCAAGAAAGGCACTAAAGCTTGAGGACTTTACTAAGCAAGGAAAGCTGCTATGAAGGTTAGTAGGAAGGATCCAAAACATGCTAAGGAAAAATTTTGGAGGGTGATTGTAGCCGCTACAACACTTGGCGACACACTGGTAAAACTCTAGCTCTCTGAATGGAACTTGTTCGTGAAATGCAATTCTAACACCTTCGAAAGTATTGTTCAGTTCTCAGCTCATCTTGGCTTCACACTAGCTTGATTGTAAGATGTAGCATTTTCTAGACTCTTGGTCAATTGACACACATTCCAAGCCAAGGCAACATAGTTGTTTTGATTGGGGTTGAGGGGTATATAGGTACACAAGCAATAAAGTCATCAGAGTCTAAGTTTCATCTCTGGTGTTGCTCCATTGCCAGCAAGGCTGGACAGTACCCCAGTGGAGTCACATATGAACACAAGCATGGCTCCACTGCCAGCGAGCTTGGTCTTTACCTCGAAGGAGTTACTTGCATCACCTCCCTGTGCAGGAAGCCTTTCTCTTCTTTCGCCTGATTCATTTTTCGTTTTGAATTTTTTGACTTTTCATTTTTTTCATTTTCACTGTGCATAGCACTTATTCGTTTCAGAGGCGGAAGAGGGATCCCGACTTATTGAGAGCAGAGGAGGTTGTTCCAGTAGAGAAGTAGTTTATTATATCTTTGATGTGCTTGTTAAGGTTTTCCCAAAAACAACTGACTAGATAAGGTGACACTAGTTAGCACGCAAGCATTGTGTTTTCACCAAGGTTCCCTTTGAACAATACATATTTTCCTTCGATGTATCATGGACTAAGAGTAACAAGCTCATCATATAGAGGCAAGATGATAGATAACCAAGTAGTCATAGCTGTATAAGCCCTCTTGTACTTTACCCAGCTCGTTTCATGAGTTGCACATGGTTTCATGCAAACTAACCTACAAATGGAACGAGTGAACAAACTAATCAATTAAGAAAGAAAAGCAAGAGCATAAGCAAAAATGAAAGATAAGCAAGTAAACAAACAAGCAAGCAAAAAAACAAGCAAACAAAGCATGTAAGCAAACAAGCATACACGCAAACAACTAAAAGAAAACACTACTCCTACTCCTACACTAACGGTGCATGGGCCTGATCACGTGAGGTGATATTTCCAATGTAGCCATTGGTGCATTGGTAGACCCATGTTGGTGAAGGCTTGGTCCATGAGTAACCTAGTTGTGCGGAGCAACAAACAAGAAAGATATAACAATGAAGACAACCACACTTCGTGTTTCAAAGTACCCACGAGACATAAGTGAGTGCATGTGCATGACAGGTAGTCCGTGGACTTATCATGGTGTTGTGTGATACTACGTGCAACTTTGAAGCATAAGCACACTCTTGACTATTACATGCAAGTAAACGAAAGAAACAAATATAACTTGTGTCGTGAACGAGTGCTTTCAATGTAAGACTCCTCTAATGCGTGAGCAATGGGATTGTGTAGTTCGAGTGGAGGAAGTAAAATCTGAGTGTTAGATTGATCTTGAGTGCATACAGATGAGTGATGAGGAGCCTTGAGTGTTTGAACAATTTCCTGATCAGAAGTGAAACCAACCTCAGGACAATGAGGGCCTAACATAAACATCAGCTCAGGCTGAAGTTCCTCGAAGGTCTGTGGGGTTTCAACTTCGTTGATAGATGGATCTTCGTAGACTAGTGGCTTAGGTGGATTAACAATGAGTGAATCAACATCCTGATCGGATGATGAGGTGAAGAGATCACAACAACCAAGATCAGAAAATTTAGGATGTTGGTTGGCATCCTCATGATTTGACGAATCACATAGAGTGGTAGATGGGAAGGAGGGATGTTCACCCTCTGCATTTTCGGAAAGAGCAGATGAAAGATCAAGTGATTTTCAATGAATGATTGGTCCTCTACGTTGTTGGATGATGGGCTAACATACGCTGTTCTTGCAAAAGATCAACAATGGGTGCATCCGTGGATGAAGACACACATGAAAAATCATGGATGGCAGGTTCACCAATGATGTTAGGAAAGAACGAAGGGGTCTCAGAAGGAAGGGAGTCATCCTTCGCTGAGTGTTCATGCTCAATCTTCCACTCATACTCTTCATGAATGAAAGCGCATGTTGGTTGTGCAACACCAACTCTGTCAATGGGTTGTTCCTCATTCACAACAAGTGAAGAGTCTAGAATGGATGAACACAAGACAACATCATCCGGAGGAACACTCGTGTGCAAAGATAGAGGTTGAAAAAAATAATGCATATGAGAACTTGAAGGAATCACAACCAAATCTGTGCAAAAATTGAGTTGAACGATGTTGGGAGAGTGTAAAGGTTGAACAGATGTACAAGCATGATCCTCAACATCAATGGGAAATGGTGGAACTCTTGAATGAGAGGGAGGCAGACAGTCTGTTGAGATAGTGCCTGCTCCCACATGGGATTGCGCAGTTCCATCAATGAAGAAGGTTGAGCGGGGCTTGATCTCAAGCTTTCTCTTGGGACGGGAATATTTCTTAAGACAATACTCGAATCGGTCTCATAAATAAGCAAACTTCATCTGGCTTGTCAGAGCTTGAAACTGTAAGTCACGGAAGCACTGCCAAAAATCAATAACAGATTCATGTAGAGCCCTCCGTTGATGCAACAATTTCTGGTCAAGATGGTCTGGATCAAAATGATAGAATGTGTCTTCAATAAGATGACAGAAGTGCTCAAATGAGTGCATAGTGTCAGCTGGTAGGCGAAGCACCCAACAAAATGGAGATTCACGAAGTGTGAATGCAAGCATAAAACCAGCCTGTTCTTCAGTAAACTCATCTTCCTCATGGATCATGGAAAGAAAGTTATCTAAGTGCTCATGCCAGGCCACTTCGCCTTCACCATCATACGTGGTGGACAAGAGATTGAAAAGCTTCCCTGAGATGGAGACATATTCGCGATTTGAAAAACACCTCGGGGGAAGAAGAATGCAAGATTCCATGAAAGATATGGAGAGGTTAAAAACTGGATGAGAGGACATTGCTTGTCATCAGGACCTCCTTCTAACACCAGAAATGTTGATGGTTGTTGGATGCATCAACATGTCAAGGGGATCTCCCCGGTAAGAAGTCCTAATTAGACCTCAGACCGTTTGGTGTAGGAGTCCCAGCAGTGGGTCGTAAGGCAATGCCTTGACCGCGATGTCGCATAGAGGCAAGTAAGATAACTATGTCAGTAACAAGCGTGTGATTGATGCAGAGAGTCAAGGAATGTGTACGAGAGGTTCCAACACTTCGAAGGGAGAGGAAGGTGAAGGTGAGTTCCAAGTTGAAAGGGATCAATCTCAACTCGGCTAGGAGCACACCACACAAAGGACATGAACAACTTCTGGCGGAGCAGTCCACTTGAATGTGGTAGTCACAACAACAAGGTAAGATAACACAAACAACACTCACGGATCAGTCCGAGACGAGTGTGACGGTTGATATAGCAAGGTTCACGAGAAAGGTCTGTATGATGTCGGACAGAGCAGTCGACATGGATGGTGACAACATTAACAACATGTGCAACACATTAACAACAAGATTCATATAATTGCATACAAATCAATTCATATACAAGTACGTAAGTTAAAAAACATATATCATTAGGGCAACTAGAACAGTCCAACTACAATAAAAACATATGCATGAAAATGTGTTGGCTCTTATTATTAAAGAAGTGTAAGTCACAATTATACAAAACACCATGTAAACCTGCTAGCCCCAACAGTGGAACGTTATAGCCACATCTGCCTACTCCTCCAAAGAGATGTACTAGCTTCATGTATTGGAGAAGCCAAGGCGCGTTACAATATTGTCGAAGCCTTCTTCAAGATAGTCTTAGTAGAAGCTTGGTTGACCAAAAGCCCATACAATGAGTTATGAGGGACTATTTATAGAAAAGGGGGGGGTGACCCTTGACATTCCCCTTTGTGACAGTTCAACTACCCTCATGGCTCTTCACCTTCTCTATGACTGTTACATCCAACCATTAACACTTGACTTGCACTTGACATGACTCAACATTACAATGCACATGTACTCATGTGAGACAACATGGCTTGAGCAAGCCTTGCAAGACATCACTGACACTTGGTTCGCTGTGATGAGACCAACTCTTTGACATGCTTGTGATAGTGGAGGTGGTGAGCTAATGCCAAGCTTGGTCATCCATGATGGTGTGCATGCACCTCATGGTGACATCTTGCTTAAGCGAATTCTTGCCTCCGTTGCAACCGATGCATTGGTTTGACCCCTTCCATCCAAATCGTCTACTAAGATGCGCATGGTCTTCTTGGGTACAGTTGAACCAGAAACACATTGATGCATAATTTCCACGCTCATCTTCAAGTGTGTGTTGGTGGTCATGCACATCAAATTTCCGAAGTACATGTTCAGCCCCATTTAGACTTGCTTTTGGTCTTCACCTTGGCAAGTGTGTTGAATGGGTTGGATTGCATGTGTGCGCTAAATGACATGCATGCTGCTGAATCCCTTGCATAAGATCGACAAAACTATCCATCGTGTCTGCTTTGTGTCAGCTGTTGGGATGGATCCTTAACTTATATGGGCACAGTTTCATCTGTGAGTGCATGTTGTGCCCACTGCTGTTCCTGTTCCTGCTACAACTCATTCGTCTATCTGTGCAGCTTCATGTTCTTCCTAAGTTGATGCTTCAACACATGCAACTTCTTCTTTATTCCATATTATGCCTTCGCACAGTCTTCGTGTTGTTCCGTCACTTCATAGCCGGAGTCTCCAAAGTTGCTTTCATCATCAATGGACCTGCTTGGGCTTGCAACCTTGGTCCGCCTATGTGTTTTCAACAACCCTCCTCTTGCATTCGTTGCATTTGGTATGCTGTCTTCAACTGATGTTCATGATGCTGCTCACTGTGACGCTGCTACTATCATATCTTGATGTCCTTGTCTATGAACAACTTGATGTCTTCGTGGGTAGGCAAGTCCATGGACACTTGATCGAATGCATCCCCAAGCATGCTTTGAATGGTGTCTTCATCTCTGCTCTCCTGGAAACCATTGTACCTGTATTTCTGAGAGGTAGATGAACACCTGCGATACCTGGAGACATGGAAACACTCATAGCAAGCAATCTGTCAGTCGAAAACCAAAATGAATATGAGAACTGACTTGCAACATACCTGGGTGAATGATCATGAAGGTTGCGCAATTTCGGCCGGGAGGTCGGGAGATCGACTGTCAAGGTTGCACAAGGCATAGTCTGGGATGCTAAGAGACTGACTGACTGCTAGAAATGCTCAATGCACAGTCCAATTTGGCTACTAACTGCTGGGATTATGCAATACGCAATTCTAGCTGGGAAGGACTGCTGGCCTAGGGACAAATTTGCGCAATTTCTTGGGCCAAGCAGCCATTGTCCTCCAGAAATGTGCAAAATAGTCCTGGAGGCCAGTACTGGGAAGGAATTCAAAAATCTAGAGAGGAAGGTGAGCCTTCCTTTCCCAGATTGCGCAATGCAGCCTTGGTGAAGGCAGAGCCAAGGCCAAGGTTGGCCTGACTCGCCTACGAGAAATTGAAAACAAGTAACTCAGTGAATGCATGGTGACACTAAGTGATAGCATAAGTGATTAACAATGCATGAATAACATGAATGAAAGATTCAACAAACAGATCAACATGCATATGGGTGAGGCAGTTCATGGGTTGGGTGAACATCTGTGAAAAACAGTTTCATGCATGTGACAACAGTGATATAGCAATGAAAACTGAAACAGAGCTAGGAAAAGCTAGTATACATGTAAACAAAAAAAGCGCTCAAATAAATCAAGCAAATAGTACTCCAAAAGAGAAAACACAAAAAGCGACAGAAATGCAGCACAAGGCATGGGAAGCGGACTTATCCAAAAACAGCTGAGCTGATTGTGCCAACTACTCCTAGATGTGATGTGGGATGTTAGTGCTGTAAGGTTGATGTGAGGAATGAGCTCTGTAGTGTCCGGTTGATGTGAGGAATGAGCTCTGCAGTGTCTGGTTGATGAGTTTTGATAACATCGAGGTTGTGACACGCATGCCACGAATCTAGGGGAAGTGACAATTGGTGGAAGGTTTCAGAATGGCTCCTTGCATGTAACCTCCAACTGCTAAACATAGATCCTTGAAACAAGGGATGCCTTTGCATGCTACCTTAGGAGAAACAACCCATGCATGCAAGTCTATTTTGCTCAGTCCCGGAGGTAACTAGTCAACTTAGCTGCACATGCAAGAGACTGCTTGACTACTGGAGAAAAATGCGCATTTTTGGCTAGGAGTTGGGTTGGCTGCCTAGGAGATTTGCGCACTTTTTGGGCAGAGCAGTTGATTGGTGCCTAGATTTGCGCAAATCCTGGGCTGAACATCCTGTTGCTAGGAAAATTTGTGCAAATCCTACTGGGAGGGTTGGCTGGCATGATTGCACAATCCTAGAGCCCAACATGCTATCATAGAGGATTGTGCAATTTCTGGAGGGAAGGTTGGTTTCCCTCTAGAAATGCACAATTTTCAAGGGGAAGCTGCTCAGCCTGCAACTGTACCAAGTCCAGGTGAGCAGCCTATGAAGGAAAAAGATCAAACTGTGATCGATAGACTACCTTTGAGAAAGAAAGACACTGAAGCTTGAGGACTTGATGAAGCAAGGCAAGCTGCAGTGAAGGTTGGTAGGGAGGCTCCAAAACATGGTAAGGAAAAATTTTGGAGGGTGGTTGTAGCCGCTACAACAGGATGGTAATGGATCCTTAGGTAAAAGTCAAAAACATCATGGCATAAATAAGACTCTCCAAAGTCCAACCCAGACTCTATGGGAGGCAATGAATTTATAGGGTAAATAGGGTAGTTTGTGTTGATAAATCAATGCTAGTAGAATTAGGGTTTGGTTTCTCTTTCTTGATAATTACTTGTGAATTATGTTGGCTTCTTTTACTTCTTCATTATATTATATTTTCATCAAGCAATTACCAAATTATGTGTGTATATAGGTCAAAATAACAAGAGACATAAGATGCAGGCACTCTGCCAGGGAAAATCTCTTATCTAGGGGAAAACCCCGTCAAACTTCTTCCTTCAATAGTTAAGACAAGATAATACAAGACTCTTCAACCTAGACACAAACTTCCCTCAACCACCAAGTGAGCCCTTCCTTCTAGCAACTTCGATCTAGATCTGCGACCTTGAAGTACTAGCACTTCGACCCAACAAATGCATAATTTCGACCTTCCCAACAACAGAACTTAGACCCAGCAAAATCCAGAACTTCGACCCAGAAAATAGCGTAGTAACTTCGCATAAAAGAGAGAGAGAGATAACCCATAAACTTTGACTTGCAATCCTTCCTTCTTCTCCTTGAACTTCACACTTTTTCTGCACTTCCTTGATGTGTATCGAACTTCTTGAGTTGATGTCCAAATAAATCGAGATGCTCTTGTATATTTAGCCTCTTATGTGGGTCAAATTATCCTCTTGTAGGCCGACTTCATTAGGCAAATGCTGCCTTGGTGTGGAGCTGACAAATTACATTTTTGACTCAATAATAATTCTTTTTACATGATTCAAAAGCCTAAGAAGGGTCTCATTAAATGGACAATGACTCTAATATCTAAATATAAAACCTAGAAATCCTCAATGGGGAATTTGACGTATAAAATGATGACCCAAGCATGAAACCCATGCTTTAATAAGTCATTGTAAGAATAATAAAAAAATCTTTTTTATTTTGACTTAAATATAAATATGAAGACCGAACCTAGTTACATTCTTCAACACTCCCTCTTAACTAGGGAGGTATTAATAATTTACCCATGTATATACAAATACAAGGAATATCTCAAAACACAAGAACTATGAAGAAATTAGGCACACATGATGCCACAGACTAGATTCATGAATAGGGAAATGTATCTGGGTGGGACTAAGATGGAATAAAGCTTTCAACCTCTCTAGGTACCATTAGGATTACTTTCTAACCATCAACTCAAGAAACTAGGTGTGTAATGCAAGGTTAATACTCTATGACCAATCCCACCCTCCCTACTTCGGGAACTAGACATCAACACATATGCTAGCTAGATGTCCTCCCAGAAATTTTGTATCACTGAAGATGCCTCCTCAAATCTCTTCCAAACACTTATCATTAACGAGATTAGTGATATCATCCAAATATAGCATGCTTCTCAAATATTCAAACTTCTTATTAGGAAGAGACTTTGTTAACACATCAACTACTTGTTCGTTGGTCGAAACATACTGTATGATCCCATCCTGTACCAAACTTCTAATATAGTGGTACTTATTGTTGATATGTTTTTTCCTTGCATGAGGATATTCAGACATCTTAATGCTTCTTTGATTATCACAATTTATCACAGTAGGAATTAGAGGTTTCTCAAAAAAATCTGATATAAGTTTCCTCAACCATACAACCTCCTTTCCTACTTCACATGCAACCACATACTCAACTTCCACACTACTCAAAGCAAAATGACATTTATTTCTAATCATCCATGAAATCATCGCAAATCCCAAACAAAAACATCCACCAGCAGTTCTTATTCCATCAGTCTCATTGCCACCCCAATCAGAAACTGTAAAACCTGTTAGCTTGACTTGCTTGCTATCATACTTTAGGTAGTGTTGTATAGTACCATGTAGATATATTAATATATGGTTGGAAGTTATCCAATTATCCTGATGAGGCTACAACTGAAAATGACTAATAATTTTCACAAAAAAACATATATCCGGTCTAGTGTTTACCAAATACATAAAAAAACCCACCAACTTTCGATAGGTGGCAGGATCTACGAGACTCGAGTCAGAGCTTTTAAACTTCTTGAGATTGGTGGTCATAAGAGTAGTCATGGGCTTGGAATCCATCATACCAAATTTATGCAACAAATTAATTTTATACTTTCCTTGCCCCATATATATCTCCCCAGGTTTCTTCGATACTTCCAGACCTAGGTAATAATGCATCAGTCCTAGATCCTTCATCTCAAATTCCGTTGTAAGAATCTTCTTGCATTATTGTATCCTTCACTCTACGCCTATAATAAATAGATAATACACATATAGTATAATAATGACTGGATCATTATCCACAACCATGATATATAGATTTGGATCAACATAACTTTTGACGAACTCGATTCTTAGAGGGTATACATCCATTCTTGCATATCATGCCCTAGGATCTCTCTTCAAAACATATAGGGCCTTCTTGAGTCTAAAAACATGAGTGTCTTTGCCATTTATTTCAAAGCCTTTATGTTTTTCAATGTATACTTCTTCATCGATGGTTCCATTCAGAAATGTTGCTTTTACATCCATTTGATGGATATTCCATCCCATTGTTAAAGCCAATGAAACCAAAGATATTATAGTAGTATATCTTGCAGTTGGTGCAAAGGTTTATTCGTAGTCTATGCCTTTCTTTTGAGAGAAACCCCTTGCAATGAATCTATCCTTTTACTAGTCTATCTTTCCATCAACAACACGCTTGATCTTGTAGATCCATTTAGAAGTGACAACTAATTTGTCACTTGGTCTAGGAACAATTTACCAAACCTTATTCTTCATGATGGATCAATATTCTTCCTGCATAGACTTCTTCCATACTTCTTGATGAGCAACTTCTTCAAATGTGGTTGGTTCAACTGTTGGCATTATGATACATATGTTGTACTTGATGGCAACCCACTCATCTCAGATGATAAATTATAGTGCAGCAAAGTTCACGCACTTTTATGCAGAGAAAAGTTTATTTCATGTAGAGAAAAGTTCACGCACTTTTATGCAGAGAAAAGTTTAGAGAAAAGTTCATGCACTTTTATGCAGAGAAAAAGTTTATTTCATGTAGAGAAAAGTTCACGCACTTTTATGCAGAGAAAAGTTTAGAGAAAATTTCACGCACTTTTATGCAGAAAAAAGTTTATTTCATGTAGAGAAAAGTTCACGCACTTTTATGCAGAGAAAAGTTTAGAGAAAAGTTCACGCACTTTTATGCAGAGAAAAGTTCCTTTCATGAAGAGAAAAGTTCACGCACTTTCATGGTTGGCTCATGGTATTAGTCCGGCAGTTTTTGATGCTATGGTTTTGGTCCGTGGTATTGCATCCAAAAGTGTTGATCTCACGCACTTTCATGGTTGGTTCATGGTATTAGTCCGACAGTTTTTGATCCTATGGTTTTGGTTCGTGGTATTGCTTCCAAAAATGTTGACCTCACGCACTTTCATGATTGGTTCATGGTATTAGTCCGACAGTTTTTTGATCCTATGGTTTTGGCCCGTGGTATTGCATCCAAAAGTGTTGATCCCAAGTATTGGGTCCGTGGTATTGTGTTATTATGGTTTTGGACCGTGGTATTGTGAAAGGCCTAAGACTATAAAAGAGGAAGGAGATCATTTGGAAAAGTATCATCGAATGAATTGAATATCTAATAAGTGCTAGATCTGAAATATTTGTGATTGGGTTATGGTGCAGATCTGGATCTGAATGCAGGAGGAACCTTAGCGCATAAAGAAGGATAAGTTATTTTGATGGGTCATAATCTTTATGCTTGAATAATAGTATCTTTGCATGATTTTGATCTGTTATATGAGGCGCATGCTTGATCTATAAATCTGACAATCTGGGTTAATTAGTGTCTGAATATTTGAAAGAAGGAATTATCCTTTATAGATCTGCATGCAGGTTTCAGGTTGTTGAAGTAGCGTATATCTTTAAATTATGATCTAGCTGCCTCTGTCTATTGCTGCAGTATTCTGGGTTCAGAATTTGGTGTGTGGTTATTGTTACTGTGTTCTGGGTACAGCTGTCAGAGAAGTGTTTACTTGATTCAGTGCTAATTGGGAAAAGGAGATTGTTTGATGCAGATATACTTGATGATTGATTGATGTTCATGGATCCAGTCTGAAAATGTATGAAACGTGGTCCCTGGAAGAAAGAGAAGGTTGTAGCCTTCAGTAGGCCAGCACCTACGTACTAGTATCTTGGCTAGTACAAGAGCTAAGGGGGTTGTAGCTCCCTTCCAGGAGAAGCTGGAGAACGAGAGAGGGTTGTAGCTCTCTGCAGGTTGTAGCCTGCGTACTGGTAAAGGACTGCACCAGTACAAAATCATTGTAAAAGGAGTTTCTAATTGAAAGAAGATAGAGACATATTGCAGCAGGTGGTTTTCACCTACATTGGGTTTCCACCTTATATCTGGTGTTCTTTTGTGTGACTATTTGCTTTTCTTGTTCCTGCTCATTATTTTATGATACTAGCATACAACGTAATGATCAATATTTGAAGAATTATTCAAAGTATAAATAAGGAAGATAGATTGATAAGAATTTGATAATACTGATTCACCCCCCCCCCCCCCCTCTCAGTATTATTTCCAACAATTGGTATCAGAGCAGGTCCTTCTGAAGAAGCTTGATCGCTTGAAGGAAGATCTAACATCATGAGCAACTACGAGAGGGAAGCATCAATCAGGCCACCGATTTTTGATGGAACAAACTTCGTATATTGGAAGGTAAGAGTTACTGCCTATCTTCAATCTTTGGGTACAGAAGTATGGGACATTATAGAAACAGGGTATACTTTTCCATCAGCTACTCCTACAGATTCAGCTGAGAAGAAGAAATATGAAACAAATGCAAAGGCGGTTAATACTCTTCTAGGATGTCTATCTCAATCTGAATTTGTGAAGGTTATGCAATATAAATCCGCAAAAGAAATATGGGACAAGATCGTTTTGAGCTACGAAGGAGATGAACAGGTAAAACGTGCAAAACTTCAAACCCTCAGGATTCAGTATGAGAATCTCAGAATGTATAATGATGAAAGTGTGGCTAACTATTTCCTTCGGGTAGATGAGATTGTTAATTGTATGAAAAACTTGGGTGAAGAAATGAAAGAGGCTGTTGTGGTTGAAAAAGTCCTAAGATCATTGTCCCCCAAGTTTGAATCTAAAGTGTCTGCAATAGAAGAAAAGGAAAATCTACGAACTCTTACTATGTCTCAGCTACACGGAATTCTAACTGCTTATGAAATGAGAAAAGGAGGTCCATCAGACAGGATAGAAGTTGCTTTTAAGGCTTCAGGCAAAGGAGACTACTATGAATCAAGTCACGTGCCAGAAGAAGAAGAAGAATCAAATTTTGTCAGAAATCTTCAACGGGGTACTGGAAGGTTCAGAGGTAAGCTACCTTTTAAATGTTTTTCTTGTGGAAGAGTAGGTCATTATGCTGCCAAATGTCCTCATAAGGATAAGATTGACAAAGGAAAGGAACCTGCCAGATGGAACAAGAAACAGAATGCAAATAAGAAAAGCTACTACACTCATGAAGACAGTGATGGTCTATCAAATAGTGATGAAGATGAACGAGGTAATGACTATAAACTTTTAATGGCATTTGAAGATGATGATTACATGGATGCTATAGATGTGGATAGTTTTTATGAATAGATTTCTAGACTTAAGACATGTATAGAAGAAAAGAATATGATCATTGATACTCTACAATTTCAAATTGATGAAAAAGAAAAAAATCTTGAAAAGTTAGAAGGTGAAATTGTTGGCCTTATAAAAGAAATTGAGAAAACAAAGGCTATTAATCTTAAGTTTGTCAAAGGATCTGAAACTCTGGATGAGATCATCAATGTACAGCGTTCTCTGCTAAACAAGACAGGTCTGGGGTATAATGGAGAAACATCTCAAGCATCCACCTCAAAGAGTTATCTTGATGCAGCAAGAAGGAATGAGCAAAAGCATAATGGAGATCACCAGGTAAAGCAGGGACGAATTACATCAAGAACGAACAAAGACTATTAGGTAAACCAGGGCAATCTGTCTTAAGGATGAACAAAAGCTACAACCAGCCACAGGTAAAATCTTCTCAATTTGCTTCAAGAATAGATGACAATAGAAATTACAATCATTTGGTCGGTAGATTTGATAATCGCAGAAGTTTCTTCAATGGGAAATGTTTCTCTTGCCATAACTTTGGTCACAATGCAGCTCAATGTGTTGCATATAAAACAATCATGACTAGAGAAGCTCAAAAACAAAGAAGTATGATCGGGATTACAAAAAGGACCTGTTAGTGTCAGTCTTTACAGCCTTCCTCCAGTGATCAAACATGCTCTTACAAAGTGATTTTGAAGTGTCAAGGTCAAAATTTTGTCATTTCAGTGAGTCTTCAAGCAAAATTTGGTCACTAGGCATTAGGCTTAGGGTTTTCCCAAATATCAGTCCATGTCATCATTCAGCTGAGCCTATCATCATTCAGAGGGTTGTCATTATCATGTCAGTGTCTAATGAGTCATTTTACATCTTGTTCATGCTTCAGTTGTGCCTAGGCAAGGTCATTTCCCTCTCCTAGGGTTTTAAAGCCAATTTCCCTTGGACGGTCAAGTTATCGGCAAAACTTGTATCCTGATGTTCATACACCTTCCCCTATCCTTAAAGTACCTTATTAAACACTTCCCATCCCTTAGATCCGCCAAATTCCTCATTTTTCCACAAACCCTAGTTTCTAGCTACAACTTGGCAATTTTCTAGGTTGGGCCTGTGTTTTGCCCTTTTGGACCCCTTCCCCTCACTCAATCACTGAGATTCCACTTTCCCCTACTTCCTAACATCCCTCCTCACTCCCCAAAATTTCCCCAAGAATTTAGAAGCCCCTTATCCCCTTCATTTCGCTTCATTTCGACAAAATTCCTTGTTTCACACATCGGGGCAAGTTTCACTCAAATGATGTTTCAGAGCAGTCAAAGATGAATTTTGGAAAACTGAGAGAGGTTTTTGTCCAAAACATGCCAAGGAAGAGAAACCTCCTTAATTTTTTGCACAGGTGTCATGGTTTGAGAGAAATGTCAAGAATACCGTTGCCTCAGGAGAATCAAAGACACCTTTGAAGTGACCTTGGGAAAATCAAGTTTTCTCCTAGCTTGGTTGGCCAAATGATTTGGTTGATGGGTAAAATGATAACTAGACACAAATATATTTCCAATGAGCTATCATGAGCTCAATTTGGGGTTGAGGAAGGCATTCAAAAGTTGACTGCAACAGTACTCTTCTTTCAGGCAGCCTCATTTGGCACTTTTTGACCAGTCTTGGGAGATTTGATTTTTGATAGGCCAAATCAACTCCAAATTGAAAAATTCCACTTGGGTTGGAAAGTAGACTCAAAGACCTTTCCAAAAACCTATTGTGCGCCTAATTCTGACACCAGGAAGGCCTCCAAAAGCCTCCTGCAAGGTGCGCGACCCGTTGAGCCAGAGGTGCGCGACCCGTTGGGCAAGGTGCGCGACCCGTTGGGCAAGGTGCGTGACCCGTTGAGCTGTCTTGCTGCAAACTTCAAAAAAATTGCCCAATCTTCCTCCAAATCATCAAATTTGTTCAAGATAGGCTCTTTACACATTGTTTTGGAGGTTGGTGATGGATGTAAGCCCTCATGCTATGATTTTAACCTCAAATCATGCGAATGAAAAAGACTTATATGGCTGCTTGTTAATGTTTGTAAAATGCTAGGGTTTTGTGACTGTTTCAAGTGATTTTGTCCCATTTGGTCCCTTCCCTCTTTTCCTCTTTCAGTCATAGTCATGCTTGCATCTCTGTCCCATATTATTTGTACATAAAATGTTGACTTTTTCCCCCATCCCTAAGCTATAAACCCTACCCCTCTCACAAGCACACAAAACCCTAATTCCCTCTACCATACACATGCAAAAATAGAACAAAAAGAAAAGATGCATTTGCAAATAAAGAAAAGAGTCATGTGAAAATAAATGTTGCTGTATATCTAGAGTCATGTACATAACCCCTACATGCCCTTGGCATCCCCTTGTACATGAAAACCTTCCCTCTATGTTAAAACAATGTACATGTACTCCTTATCAAAAAATTTGCCTTATGATACATATGAACTCCTATAAGTAAACTTGGTGTATGGTGTCCCTATGTCCCTATTGATACATGTATGCCCCTTCCATGTTCACTATCATACATGTTTTTGTCCCATATGAGATGTTCTTTGCAAATGATTTCCCAATGTTAAAATGTGTTCCTATTTGCATGACAATTTGTAAAGTTTCCCTTGAAATTCCCTATTATTTTCATATATTCCCATTCCTTGTTAAGAAGTTCCCTCCCCTAACATTCCCCTCATGTTTTTTCCCCTTGAAACAGCATAGAGTTCAGTACTTTTGCAGGCAGAGGCAACAGTTCAATTTGTCCACTTTGCTCCTAAACCATGTCAGAAACCGAAACTTATGAGCAAAGTGATGACCATTCGTCATCTACAGAGGTTGAGGTACAGAGGAGGCCTCATAAGGGTGGAAAGGGTGGTCATCATAAGCGAGAGGAGCCCACCTCTTTGACCGATTTGCAGGGGTGGATTTTACAAGGCGAAAATGAAAGTGTTTCAAAGGAGGTCGACCGAGGCTCTTAAGAGGAAGAAGAAGACCAACCCCCTCCGCATCTTGGCCGAAGCTTCTCTCACTCATCATGACACCCACTAGCCTCTTCACAGCATCAAGTACAAAATTTTTTGGAAGTTTTGGCTCATTTTTGACATTTTTGGTCAATTTACAGGTTTTGGCTTCTCAACGGGTCTCACCCCCGGTGAGACCCTTTGTCATCGTAGCTCCGTTTTGCAAAAACTCAGCATTTTTGGATTTTTCATGCAAAGTTACATATGCCCATGCATTACCTTGAGTTTTCATGAAGTTTTGGGCCTCCAAAAGGTCAAAATACAGCCAAATTTTGACTTTCTGCCCCTTTTTTGAGCTGCAGAAGTAGTCTTGGGATAATTGACTTTTTACTGGGAAAATGACCTCCAAATCCAAAAATTTTGGTTGGGTTGGAAAGTATACTCAGAGACCTTTCCAACGAGCTATCCTGCAACTCATTCTGACACCGGGAAGGCCTCCAAACAGGGCTCCAAAGTGTGCGACCCGTTGAGGAGGATGTGCGCGACCCGTTGAGGAATTTGTGCCAGATTTGACCAGTTCAGCCCAGAATTTGCAGTTTAGCTCCAGTTTGACTTTCTGAGGTCGATGGTGGTCCTTTTGACTGTACTTGTGGCACTTTTTGTATACTTTTACCCTTGTTTTACTCTTCTAGAAGTTTCTCTCATGTAAAAGGGTAAAATTGACTGTATGAACTGGTTTCCAAGTTTTTAGAGGCAAGTTGTTTTGACTGCCTATTTTGTAGTGCTTAGTTTAGAAGTTGTTCAAACAGCTCCTAGGATAGTGAGCTCAACCCATGGAGGCAGGGAAAGAGGTTAGATCATCTACATTATGTACTTTCATGCTCATTTTCATGGTTGGACTCTTGAGGGAGAAGCTATCACTGTATTATTCACTTGTATCTCTGCAATTTTTGGCTAAGGAAGACCAGGGTTTTGCAGTCATCTTTGGGATTCTTGTGGACTCATTGTGTTGATGGTGTGTCTCTTCATGTTATTGTAAGCTTTGTTATGTGATTCATTTCCTTTCTATACTGCTGCATATTAAACAAATGAAGTGATAAAGTTAGAATTCATGCTTGCCATGCTCTGCTTTCAAATTTGTTTAATTTCTATGTTTTCTACTGTCTAAAGAGAATTCAAATCCATTGTTTGCTCTCTTTAGCCTTCTTATCTCTCTTCCTGATCATCCACTTCAGCTAAAGACATCTACACAAGCTCCTACCTTGCCCCAAAGACCCCCCTGCAGAAACTGTGTCAAATCCCCGCACCCTAAATTGCAGCTCCTCAATTTGCCACCAAAAACCCCAAAAACCCCTAAATCAACCTTTTAATCAGTTTACTAGCCTAATATCAGTGTTACCTTTGATTGGTCATCTCATCTCATTGAAGATTTGCCGAGATTGACCGGAGAGAGCCTTCTCCTGCCCCGTAGGGCTAGCTACGAGGCTGAATGGTTTGATGTAGCTTTGAGATTTGCCTTTCTTAGCCTGAGGTGAAATCTCAAGTGCTAATAGGACCTATAACAACTTTTCGGCTCTTGAAAATGAAGTTGAATGTTCTATTTGCAATAACTTTTGTCATGAAGATTCTGAATGCAGGAGCAGGTTTCAGCAGACAAAGGAACAAGCCTCAAGCACCAGAACATGGAGAATAAAGGAACCAAAAACAGAAAGATGTGGGATAGCCTTTTATGCAGAGGGACAGGAAAATCTATGGTACATCGACAGTGGATGTTCGAAGCATATGACAGGTGATAAAGAAAAACTTGAATCATATTCTGCTTTAGAAAAGGGAAAGAAAGTTTCTTTTGGAAATGATACTCCAGCAGCTATAAAAGGAAAAGGCACAGCTCAGTTAAAAGAAAAGGTCAAAGCTGGAAATGTTTTGTATGTTGATGACTTGAAGCATAACCTTCTGAGTGTCAGTCAGATGTGCGATCAAGGAACCAAGGTAATATTTCGATCAAATGGATGTAGCGTTCGTGATCTTGATACAGGGAAAACAATGATCAAAGGTAGAAGAACTCCAAATAATCTATACATATTTGAAGAAGGACAACAACAATGCTATTTGAGCAAGGATGATGAACATTGGTTATGGCACCAGAGGTTGGGGCATTTAAGCTTTTCACAAAAAGGAAGGCATGCAAATATCAGGCAGTTCGTGGTCTTCCAGATATCAAAATTCCAGACAACACTATATGCAAATCATGTCAGTTTGGTAAGCAAACCAGAACCAACTTCCCGGAGAAGGAAGGATCAGCCAGCAGGCCTCTTGAACTAGTCCATACAGATGTATGTGGTCCTTTCAGGACGAGGTCACCTCGAGGAGAAGAATACTTGATATTATTCATTGACGATTTCTCCAGGTTTGTTTGGTTAGGACTTTTGAAGCACAAAGACGAAGCATTCGAAAAATTCAAATCCTTCAAAGCCTTGGTTGAAAATGAATCAGGTTACAAAATTAAGTGCCTCAGGTCCGACAGAGGTGGGGAGTTTACCTCAAATGAATTTTTCGATTTCTGTGAAGAACATGGGATAAGAAGGGAATTCTCTACAGCTAGAACTCCTCAGCAAAATGGAGTGGTGGAAAGGATGAACAGAACAGTCCAACAAATGGCCCGTGCTATGCTTGATGAGTCCGGAACTCCCGCAACTTTCTAGGGTGAAGCTGCATATGCTGCGGTTGTTATTCTCAATAAAACAAATGTCCGAGTGAACAACACTCAAACTCCTCATGAACTCTGGTATGGTGAGACTCCTTTGGTAAAACACTTCAAAATCTTTGGGAGCAAATGCTATATTAAGAATACTGATGAGCAACTTGGCAAAATTGAACCTAGAGCAGATGAAGGCATTCTTCTTGGTTATTCTCCACACAGCAAAGCATATAAGTGCTACAATAAAAGACTTGGAAGAATTGTTGACAGCATTGATGTAGTGGTTGATGAAAAAGGATACATTCCTAGGCAAGTAAATCATGAAAATATCGAAGAAGATGAAGACTACCCTCAAAGACAGAATGATGAAGAAGAAGAACCTCAAGAAGCACCAGAGGAACAGATAAGGGTAGAAGAGAAGACTCCATCCAGGTACGTTCAGAAGAATCATCCAGAATCTCAGATTTTGGGGCAAAAAGAAGCAGGTGTACAAACAAGAAGAACAATTGCAGAAGCTTCAAGCTATTTGCCATTACTCTCATCCACTGAACCACAAAATGTAAAAGAGGCATGCAAAGATGAATGTTGGGTCAAAGCAATGGATGAAGAACTTGAGCAGATCGAAAAGAACAACACTTGGGAGTTGGTTCCTAGACCAAAGGATAAGAATGTTATAGGGACAAAATGGGTCTTCAAAAATAAGTTGAATGAAAATGGGGAAGTAATTAGAAACAAGGCCAGACTTGTTTGTAAAGGGTATGCGCAGCAAGAAGGAATAGATTTTGAAGAAACTTTTGCTCCTGTTGCAAGACTTGAGGCCATCCGAATGTTCCTTGCTCTCTCAAGCTTTCAAAAGTTCAAAGTATTTCAAATGGACGTGAAATCAACCTTTCTGAATGGAGACTTAGAAGAAGAAGTATACATTGAGCAGCCAGATGGTTTCATTCTTGGAAATGATCCAAATCTTGTATGCAGATTGAAAAAGGCTCTCTATGGTCTTAAACAAGCTCCAAGGGCTTGGTACTATCGTTTGGACAAATATCTTCATCAACAAGGTTTTTCAAAAGGATCAGCAGATAGCAATCTTTATATAAAAATTGAAAATGACAAATTGCTGATACTTGTTGTGTATGTAGATGACATTATCTTTGGCAGCAATGAAGAATCTATGAGTCAAAGCTTTGCCTTGGTGATGCAGAAAGAATTTGAAATGTCCTTGCTTGTAGAATTGACATATTTCTTGGCCTGCAAATCCACCAAAAAGAAGGAGGGATCTTCTTGTCTCAAACCAAGTATCTCAAGCAGATTTTGAAGAAATATGGCATGGAAGATGCAAAACCAGTATGTACACCCATGGTCACAGGATGTAGCCTCAGTGCAAATGATGAATCAGCAACAGTACATCAACCAACCTACAGATCTATGATTGGAAGTCTACTTTATTTGACAGGTACCCGACCAGACATCATGCATGCAGTGGGAATAGTTGGAAGATTTCAGGCAAATCCAAAGGAAACTCATCTTCAGGCAGTAAAGAGAATCTTCAAATATCTTCAAGGGACTCAAAATTATGGCTTATGGTATCCTAGAGATACAGATCTCACACTTCATGCTTATACTGATGCAGATTGGGCCGGAAGCGTGGATGACAGGAAGAGCACAAGTGGTGGTGCATTCTTTATGGGTTCCAGATTAGTATCTTGGTTTAGCAAGAAACAGAGTTCGATTGCCTTGTCTACAGCTGAAGCAGAATATGTTGCTGCTGCATCTTGCTGCACTCAACTCCTTTGGATGATGCAGACCTTGCAGGATTTTCAAATCACTTGTACACCACCCATCTCCATCTTATGTGATAATACAAGTGCAATCAGCATTTCAAAGAACCCAGTCATGCATTCAAAAACCAAGCACATACCAATCAAGTATCACTTTCTCCGGGAACAAGTGCTTGAACAAAAGGTCAAGTTGGAGTATGTTCCTTCTAAGGAACAGGTTGCTGATATACTCACCAAACCATTGCCTAGGGAGACCTTTGAATACCTCGGGCAAAAGCTGGGGGTTTTTGATGCATCATCTTGTTGTTGAATCTCTTCTGATTGTTGATTGTACGCAAGGTTCATCTGAAGTATATGCGTACATGTGCTGGGTTGCGGATTGGTCAAAGATTGAATGGCACAGGTTCAGGGGGAGCATATCATGCATTGCTGGCATTATGGAGGAAGTACAGAAGGAGATCATGGATGCTGGTCTGAATATTGCTGCAATACGTCTCTATCTCTTTCATGGTCATTTATGGTGTTTGATGGATTATGGTTCTTCTTTGCAGATCTGGTTTATAGTCAGGGGGAGCATGTTCTTAGGGGAGCATAACCCTTTGCCCTTGATGTCAAAGGGGGAGAGTGATTGGTTGTTGTTGCCATCAAGTCCAAAGGGGGAGATTGTTGGCATTATGATACATATGTTGTACTTGATGGCAACCCACTCATCTCAGATGATAAATTATAGTGCAGCAAAGTTCACGCACTTTTATGCAGAGAAAAGTTTATTTCATGTAGAGAAAAGTTCACGCATTTTTATGCAGAGAAAAAGTTTATTTCATGTAGAGAAAAGTTCATGCACTTTTATGCAGAGAAAAGATTAGAGAAAAGTTCACACACTTTTATGCAGAAAAAAGTTTATTTCATGTAGAGAAAAGTTCACGCACTTTTATGCAGAGAAAAGTTTAGAGAAAAGTTCACGCACTTTTATGCAGAGAAAAGTTCCTTTCATGAAGAGAAAAGTTCACGCACTTTCATGGTTGGGTCATGGTATTAGTCTGACAGTTTTTTATGCTATGGTTTTGGTCCGTGGTATTGCATCCAAAAGTGTTGATCTCACGCACTTTCATGGTTGGTTCATGGTATTAGTCCGACAGTTTTTGATCCTATGGTTTTGGTCTGTGGAATTGCTTCCAAAAATGTTGACCTCACGCACTTTCATGATTGGTTCGTGGTATTAGTCCGACAGTTTTTTGATCCTATGGTTTTGGCCCGTGGTATTGCATCCAAAAGTGTTGATCCCAAGTATTGGGTCCGTGGTATTGTGTTATTATGGTTTTGGACCGTGGTATTGTGAAAGGCCTAAGACTATAAAAGAGGAAGGAGATCATTTGGCAAAGTATCATCGAATGAATTGAATATCTAATAAGTGCTAGATCTGAAATATTTTTGATTGGGTTATGGTGAAGATCTGGATCTGAATGAAGGAGGAACCTTAGCGCATAAAGAAGGATAAGTTATTTTGATGGGTCATAATCTTTATGCTTGAATAATAGTATCTTTGCATGATTTTGATCTGTTATATGAGGCGCATGCTTGATCTATAAATCTGACAATCTGGGTTAATTAGTGTCTGAATATTTGAAAGAAGGAATTATCCTTTATAGATCTGCACGCAGGTTTCAGGTTGTTGAAGTAGCGTATATCTTTAAATTATGATCTAGCTGCCTCTGTCTATTGCTGCAGTATTCTGGGTTCAGAATTTGGTGTGTGGTTACTGTTACTGTGTTCTGGGTACAACTGTTAGAGAAGTGTTTACTTGATTCAGTGCTAATTGGGAAAAGGAGATTGTTTGATGCAGATATACTTGATGATTGATTGATGTTCATGGATCCAGTCTGAAAATGTATGAAACGTGGTCCCTGGAAGAAAGAGAAGGTTGTAGCCTTCAGTAGGCCAGCACCTACGTACTAGTATCTTGGCTAGTACAAGAGCTAAGGGGGTTGTAGCTCCCTTCCCGGAGAAGTTGGAGAACGAGAGAGGGTTGTAGCTCTCTACAGGTTGTAGCCTGCGTACTGGTAAAGGACTGCACTAGTACAAAATCATTGTAAAAGGAGTTTCTAATTGAAAGAAGATAGAGACATATTGCAGCAGGTGGTTTTCACCCACATTGGGTTTCCACCTTATATTTGGTGTTCTTTTGTGTGACTATTTGCTTTTCCTGTTCCTGCTCATTATTTTATGATACTAACATACAAAGTAATGATCAATATTTGAAGAATTATTCAAAGTATAAATAAGGAAGATAGATTGATAAGAATTTGATAATACTGATTCACCCCCCCCCCCCCCCCCCCCCTCTCAGTATTATTTCCAACATCAACTTCTATTAGTTTTGTCATGTATGCAACATATCCAGAATATCGTTTTGGTCTTTTGCTTTCTCTAAAAGTTCCTTTTGCAACTCCATGTCCTTGGGCATATTCAAGAGTATCTTTTTACCAATTTGGCCTATTACTTGTGTCGTGTATGATCATAGGTTGAATATGATCACTTGGTCCTTCTTGTTCTTGTTCTTGATTTGCAGTAGGATTGTCCTGATGCTCTTCTTCTTTGAATAGTGGTATGTCTTTGTCATCAGAATCAATAGGAATATCTTTGGATATTTTGTAGGAATTATTTTCATCAAATATAACATCCCTTCTTACTTCAATATGTCTTCCTTCCTTGATTTATATTCTATATGCCTTTGAAGAAATACTGTAGCCAATGGAAAATCCCTTTAATGCTTGTAGAATCTAGCTTCTTTCGTTTGTCCTTTGGAATGTGGATATAGGTGGGGCATACAAATATTTGGAGATGGTCCATACATGGCTTCCTTCCTGTGAATGCTTTTTCGAGTGTCATATTATCGAGGATTCTATGAGGACTTCTAGTTTGTATATATCCAATGGTCATTGCTGCTTCTCCCCATACAATTTTTGGTATATCTTGATAAAAAATCATTGTTCGTGTACATTCTTCAAGTGTTCTATTTTTCCTTTCTACAACTCCATTTTGTTCAGGATTGTAGGGAACAATAAGAGCCCTCTTAATTCCTACTTCTTTGCAATATTCAATTATTTATTTTGAAGTTTATTCTCCACCATTATCGGATCTCAAAATATTTATTCTTCTTTTGGTTAAGGTCTCTACTTTAGACCTAAAATCCTTGAATTTTTCAAATACTTCGCCCTTTGATTTGAGTGGATAGAGCCATGTATTTGTAGAGTGATCATCAATGAAGGTTACATAATAAATAAGGCCTCCAAGTGATTTGTCAGACATAGGCCCACACGCATCTGAATGAATGAGGTCCAATATTTCTTTAGACCTTGTTTCACTACTTGTAAATGGATTCCTTGTATTCTTTCCCAAGGCACATCCCTTGCATAATGTAAATGTCCATACCTTCTATGCCATAGTTTAATGTGATTGATTTCCATGTGAAATAGGGCTCGAGGAGACGGTGTTATGAATCTATATAGACTTTCTTCACGTATTCCAATAACCCTAGCTTTATCAATGCTTGAATATTTTCCCCAAGACAAAAATTTTGCATCTACAAAAGCAATTCTATCACCTTTATCTTCTAAGAAAGAAATTGAAAGTAAATTATTTTTCAAACCTGGAACATAGAGTATATTGTTGAGATGTAGCTTTGCTCCATTGTCTAGTCTCAAAGAAGTTGATTTGAGGCCTTTAACAACATAGCTTTTGTTGTCTCCCAATTCCACTACATGATTAATTTTTTCCTTTGATAGAGTGTGAAGTTGTTTGCTATCTCTGATAATGTATCTTGATGCTCCACTATCAATAATCCATGCATTGTCATCTTTGAGTGAACCCGTGAGTGTAGCAAAAAACCCTTTTCTTTTGACCTTATTGAATATGTTGTAGATGATTCTTTTGTTCCAAATTTCTGCAATACTGAATCCCATTTTCAAGTATCTTATCATAGAGGAAGTAGAACTTTCTTTCAAGTACATATAGTGATCTCCAATCTTCCTTGACCTTAGCTCTGATACCATGTTGAGAAATCAATGCTTGTAGAATTAGGGTTTGATTTCTCTTTCTTGATAATTACTTTTGAATTATGTTGGCTTCTTTTACTTCTTTATTATATTATCTTTTCATCAAGAAATTACCAAATTATGTGTGTATATAGATCACAAGTACAAGAGACACAAGATGTAGGCACGCTGCTAGGGAAAAACCCCTGTCTAGGGGAAAACCCAATCAAATTTCCTCTTTCGATAGTTAAGATGAGATAATCCAAGAATCTTCAACCTAGACACAGACTTCCCTCAACCACCAAGTCAATCCTTCCTTCCAACAATTT
Organism: Pinus tabuliformis; assembly: GCA_031772625.1. NCBI lineage: Eukaryota > Viridiplantae > Streptophyta > Pinopsida > Pinales > Pinaceae > Pinus > Pinus tabuliformis. The sequence continues at coordinate 1,323,276,117 of CM062819.1, read as the reverse complement.
CGATCTAGATCTTCGACCCTATAGCAACAACACTTCAACCCAACAAATCCAAAATTTCAACCTTCCTAGCAGCAGAACTTCGACCCAGCAAAATCTGGAACTTTGACCTTCCCAACAACAGAACTTCAACCCAAAAAATAGCCTAGTAACTTCACATAAAAGAGAGAGAGATATAGCCCAAAAACTTCGATTTGTAATCCTTCCTTCTTCTCCTTGAACTTCACACTTTTTCTGCACTTCCTTGACGTGTATTGAACTTGTTGAGTTGATGTCAAAATAGATTAAACTTCTCTTGTATATATAGCCTCTTATGTGGGTCTAATTGTCCTCTTGTAGGCCAACTACATCAGGCAAGGGCCGACTTGGTGTGGAGGTGACAAATTACATTTTTGAATCAATAATAATTCTTTTTACATGATTCAAAAGCCCAAGAAGGGTCTCATTAAATGGAAAATGACTTTAATGACTCAATATTAAATCTAGATGTCCTCAATGGGGAATTTGACCTATAAAATGATGACCAAGGCATGAAACCCATGCTTTAATAAGTCATTGTAATAATACTCAAAAATTAATTTTCACTCTTTGACTTAAATATAAATATGAAGACCGAACCTAGTTACATTCTTCAAGAGTTTGGGTTTTACCAATCTAGGAAGTAGATCCACATATGAGGGAGGATAAGCTCTAGAGATAAGAGATAAGACCCCAAGCATAGGAGTTCGAGATCTCAATTAATAGTAAATGTTTAAAACAACCTTGGAAGCTTCTGGAAAGAGAAGATTCAAGAATATTTTTTATTTTTCCTGAAATTCTAGAGCCATCACACCTGCAAGAAAGGAAACATGCGTTGGTTAGTGCAATTTCTCATTTATAGAGAGATAATTCTTAAGGCTTTGCATATGGATGATTAGAAGGTGTCAAGGATGTTGATTGATCAGGTTTCTAAGTCATTTGAGTAGATGTGACAAAATGAACTGTAATAGATTCCTCCCTAAAGTACAAAGTCAGAAGTAGTGGATGAGGAATGAAGTTCTTTTCTTTGTGACAAGTCTGGATCATGAAAAGGTTGGATGAGATCATCATTTGTTACATTACATAATCATCATGATATCATTGTTGAGGTAGGCACACCCATACTTAGCCCATGAGCCAATATTACTTTTATAATAATCAAAGTGATGTCCATTGATGACAAATGGTGGACCCATGCTTGGATGAATTTCTGAATGATCATATCCATCATAATCTCTGATATGGAATGAATCCTGAAATCATATCTGGGATGGATGGTACTAGATCCAGGTTCGTTGACCTCATCACTTGATAGTACGATTCTAATGATGCGAATAAATGAGTTGGAGTCAAACATGGTAGACACCATCTAATTATTGACCAATGATGTAAGTCGTTAACAAACTCGAGAGGAACTACTGATAATGATAATGGTCGTCAAGGTAATATAATACAATCTATGTAGTGTGAATAAATGAGCTGAAGTCGAACACCACACATAATCTTTTGGTCGAAGGCCAATGATGAAAACCTTGTTTCCGAAAGCGAGGAAACTTGTCATAGAGGTATGCAAGTTCCAAGGAACTGAAGGGAGTTTCTAAGTCAACTTCCTGGATAATGCACTAATGTTGATAGGAAGTGACCCATTGCAGGAGGGCCTTGATGTATCCCCCATCAACGACACAAAATAAGCATCGATATTTAAGACAAAATGTAATGATGTAAAGGTAGATCAAGAGAGGAAGACATGAAGTAAGGCTTAAAATATTGTAGCAGATGTCAACAAATGGTGGAGTTTCTCTTGAACATATCGACAACACTAAATGGAGTTGGAAACATTGACTCAAATACCCATGGTGAAGGTGTGATCAACAGTGAGGCAAACCCAAAGTAGTCACAAAGATAAAGTGAAAGAGTGTCATGTTCAAGAGATACTTGCTGTCATTAATAGGTATGATACCTGTTTTCCTGATTTTCCCAACCATTTCTGGCCAGTACCTCTTTATTTTTGACAAGCTTGAGGAGGATAACATATGATTGATCTATAAGTTCATCCTTTGGATGAATCCTTCTGAGTATTTTTAATGAACCCTGAGAATGAGTGGTTCAGTCTCGTCATGCTTGACGAGTCCAACACTGTAAATTTTTTTTACGAGTCCAACATAAGAGTAACTCAAATTATTTTTCATGTTTAGAGAGTTTGAAAAAGAGGTGAAAAATAAACCTTTAGGATGTTCGTAAATTTGTATCTTGGACCTGAAAAGGTGTAAAACAATACCCAGGAGAATCTTTTAGCCATGTTTGACTAAAGTATTCCCTTTTTTTAAATAGTCCATCCCAGTCCGAAAAAGGGTTAAACTTATACTGTGCATACACCTTTTTATTTACTTTTACAAGCTCAAAAAGATAAGTACTCAATGATACTTTCATGTTTTGGGAGTCAGAAAAGAGCTCAAAGAGAACTCCAGGGGGTTACTTTTTTGTAGATTTAACGAGCCCAAAAAAGCGATAAGTGTGCTCATTCAACAAATTGACTTAGATTCAGCTTATAATTTGAATTACATCCTTCAATTTCCTTTTAACCTGCTCAAAACACCATAAAAAGATTAAAAATACATGATACATGGTAAAAATTAGGCTAGAATATTAAAATATATTAAAATAACGAGTTATTTTGACCATAAAAAGTGAAAATGTAATTTCATTTCTTACCATTTTCCTTTTTACCAAGTTGAGTGGGATTTGAGTGGTTTTTACCTTCAATATTCAATAGTTGATTATAGCTAATCCGGTGGACCATTTCTAGTTCCTTTAGTTCTAGGTAGGAGATCTATCCTTTCTCTTCATTTCTACAATTTCCATTTCTCGTTTGATGTGTGTTTTAGGATTTTTTTTTAGTTTTTAGGTTTAAAAATTCGCCCTTGGACCATCACACTCCTCCTATATCGGAAGGTGCGCTGGGTTAGAAAAATTAATACTGATAAATGGGATCCAGTGCATTCACCAGTGGGGGTGAGTGCGGTGGGTCCCTGTGTCCAGGAATAGACAATGTAATGGGCGCAAAGGGTTTTCAAAAATTTGTTTTTGAGTGATTTTTTCTCCCAAATTTTTTCCAATTATTGATCTTATGTGTATTTTGTGGTATTTACAGGTGTTTTACCAAAGAGAAAATTTCTTTGACCTAGAGAGAATGAGAGCATGGGCTTAAGACATGGTTGCTACCAATGCCCCAACAATAGTTTAAGCTTTGAGAAATTATGGGCTTCTCAAATTTTTTGGTTCTGAGCATGAGGGTCCAATTGGAATTAATCGAGTCTTTGGTAAGATGTTGGGACACACAAGGACAACACTTAAATATTGGAGTACATATTATCACAATAGATGTTGAATACATCCATTTCTTGACAGGGTTGTCACAAAGAGGAGTTCCCATTTCATTATCTGGATTCAGGAGATGTTAGGAGACAATGAAAGATTATATTGTTGTTTATTGCTACCCTTGCTCTGAAATAACCAAGGATGAGAAACTTGAGATAAATTATGTTGGGTGGCTTCCCCTCAGGACAATCCTTTTTAATATTACTCAACTGGATGGTAGTGCTACTTTACACTTAGCTACCAAGACCCAGATGCAATACGCCTTGGAATGCTTGGAGCCTATATTATTCAACTGGTGTGAAGGGGTTTTAATCAATCTAAAGGAATAGCTCAAAAGAGAACAGACCATATGATTGAAGAACTTCATATATGAATCCATTGTGGTATCATTTGATTTACAGAGAGTGCCATTGCTATGATCTTAACGAATAGCCCACGAACTTCCTAGACCTAGAGAGTCTAATATGAGGCAATGGGTAGATTTGATGGCCAAGCACGAAGGAGTGCCCATGATGAAATTCACTCCTATCTTTTTTGATTGGCTATGGGAGAAATTGATTATGATTGAGGACTACCCATATGCCAGATCTAATTTCCATGGAGATCCAGAGCTTATTTTACTTGAAGGCAAGCAATGGAATGATGTAGGTAATACTAAGTCATTTTGAATATTTTTGGTTTTTTGGATTTTAAATTTATTTTATTTTTATTTTACGTGTATCATAGAATTTCTATCGGTTTCACATGCAGATATTGTACCTGTGCGACCAATAAGCATGTCACCTATTCATCGACAGGAACATCCCCATCTTATACAAGCCGAGGCTGCAGGGGAAGAGGAATATATGGCTGATCCTGACACTGTAGAGATACTTGTCGAATTCGAGCACCATTTCGAAGGTTTGACCTGTAGTGTGCCAAACACAGGGATTAATGAAGTCCCTATCTTTCTGCAACACTACACCATAGGAGTGCTAGAGCGCATTAGTTGTTTGCTGTGTAAAGTTTCCAGAGTGATTGTGTGTTATCATGAACATCATCGGGATTAGTCGCCTAGGAGGATTTTGAGCCATATTTTGTCTATATGTATTTTGATATTATAGGCCGTGTGGCCATATGTGCCTAACATAATTTTTGTAAAACCAAACACTATATACAGTTTTCTATCTATGGATGTATTCTACTTTTATTCTACTCTCTTGCACAATATATGATGATGGTTTGTGTATTTACATATGTTGCAAATGTTTGTCTAATACATAATTGGCTAATGCATTTGTTAATGTATTAAGACTCCTAGGAACATGTTGATATTGGATGTAATCAAAATTTCACTCTAAGAGGCAAACCCTTATAAAACTACATAATAAAGTTTCACTTCTTACTAAATAGAAATTGTTTAAATGTTGTACCAGAAGTTGTGAATCGAGCCTGACAACTAAATGGAAAATGTGACGTGAAATAGCATCATATAATAACTCGATCATTGCACTATGCTCAACAATGTTACTAGTTGAGAAACCGACACAAATTTTTTATAGACTCACTAAATCATCATCGAGAGCATAGATTGCCCACGTTGTGGAGGAAAGATTCTGAGTACTACTACTAGCGCCATCAACATAACCAACATATAGTTGAGGGAATGTCGACATATGCAAATCAAATGAAATTCAAGATGAATAGAGGTGATAGAAAATTCTAGAAAACCACATTGTAAACACTATATCAAACCTATACAACATGTATGCAGTGACTATGTAAAAGAAATCTTAAGCATAATATTTTTTCAAGTACAAACCATTTCAGGGTTGCGCTAAGGGAATTCCATCAAGGTCAACCAGTTCATAGGCTCCTTTTGATAGTACACGCTTGAATATATATGGACCTAACCATAATGGTTTGAGTTTCCCAACTCCTAATTTGTCAGCTTCGTAGTCATATAAAAGGTCTAGGTCACCTTTTGAGAAGGCACGAGGTTTAACATTCTAGTCATATTTTGCTTTGACACATTTTTTGTGAGCCTTGTTGGCCATTGCGACATTGCGTCAGCTCTCATCTAGGTGAGCTAGGTGAAAAAAACATTCTTCTTCTGTAGAATTTGTGAGAAGAAGCTCGATGGATAGCTTTAAGGATGGAATTTCACATTTAATTGGGAGAACTGCTTCTAGACTATACACCAACAGAAAGGGTGTGAATCCAGTTGTCATTCAGACAAATGTTCTGTATGCCCAAAAATTGAAAAAAATAATGGTATGCCTATTCATCTTATGAATCGCTACCATGCATTGGAGCATCAGTTTCAAAACATTATTAATGGCTTCTACTTACCCGTTAGTTTGTGGGTAATAGGGTGTTGAGCTATCATGCTGAAGGCCCAACTTGGTAGTAAGTTCTAACATCATGTGATTTTTAAAATGTTTTCCATGGTTTGTAACAATGGTTTGGGGCACAACAAATTTGGCAATAACATGGTTGAAAAGGAATAATGCAACAATTTTTCCACTATAGTCAAACATAGGCATCGCTTCAGCCCGTTTTGTAAAGTAGTCTACAACAATGATAATGTAGCCATGCCCCCCGACCGAATGAGGATTATAGGTCATGAAGTCAATACCCCATTTGGAAAAAGGTCTAACAATAATAACTGGATGCATAGGAGCAGGTGGAGCACGGGTTGTCCGATTAAAAATCTAACATGTGTGACATTTCTGGACTTCCAGGATACATTCTTGAAACATGGCCGACTAGAAATAATGAACTCATAAAATTCTTTGGGCGGTTGCATAACCAAACATGTGTCACCACATGCTGTAGAATGAAATTCATTTAAAGCTTTCTTAGCCTCCTCACGAGTAAGAAAACGTCAAAAGATCGAATCAACACCATGATGGTAAAGACTGTCACCAATTATGATGTATTCGCGAGCTTGGTATCAGATTTGACGCCAATCAGAACGAGTAGTATTAGGCCGGAAACTTTGGTTTTGGAGATAAATGATGATATCTTCATACTAGGGATCAAAAGAGTCAATCCAAAACAACGTTTCATCTGGAATAGAATCATCAATTGTTGATTTTGACACAGAGGAGGGAATGTCACAAACTACTTCAGTGAAGACTAAATATTTCTTAGATTTGGATTTCATAAATTCCAAATCAAACTCTTAGAGGATAACTATCCATTTCAAGTATTTCCCCCCATCAATTGATGTGATATAATGTAAGTCATAGGGTTGCAATAAAAAACTATAGTAGTCTTCCAAAGTAGGATATAGTGGAGAAATATTTGGACAACTTGCACGATTTCCAAAGGTAACTTTTCAAAATGTGAATACTTGGCTTTAGTCTTAGTCAAGTTTCAAATCAAGTAATATATAGGGTGTTTGTCTCCTAAGTCATCTTCTTGAACCAACGCCATAACGATGGTGATAATTTCCACGGCCAAATAGAGGAAATAGTCTCGTTGATAGTCAGGGGGATATAATAAGGATGCTTGAGCTAACACATTTTTCAAAGCATCAAATTTCTTTTGATCAATATGATCCCAATGGAAGGGAACCCCTTTTTTTAGTAAGTGAGTCAATCCTTTTGTAAGTTCTGCATAGTTATGGACAAATCTACATACACAATTAGCCTTCCCTTGAAGGCGTTGTAAATGAACCAGTGAAGAGGGAGAAGGAAAATCAATGTTTACCTAGAATTTCATAGGATCAATGCAGATCCCATTCTTAGACATAACAAATCATAGAAGATGACCAGATTGGACATAAAATACACACTTGTGTAGATTTAGCCTTATATTTTAATGTCTGTCGAAAACGTAGGAAAAATTCTCTAAGATGCATTGGATGATCTACATGATGTTTAGAGTGGGAAGGAAAATCATCCAAATAAGGCTACATTATATGCTTGATATCATGGAAAGCATAGTTTATGGCCCTTTGGAAGGTTGCACCACCATTCTTCACACTGAAAGGAATTTTGCGTAGGAAAACATACCCCATAGGAAAATGAACGTGGTTTTATTTTTTTATGATGACATGATGTTGATATGATTGTAACTAGAGAAGCCATCCATAAATGAAAAAAATTCACTTCTGGCACAATTGTAAATGAATTGGTCGATGCAAGGGGTTGGGTAGTTGTCCTTGGGACAAGCACGATTAATTTCCCTATAATCGATGCATACTCGGATCATACCCTATTTATTCATAACAAGAACAATATTTGAAACCCATTCGGTTAAAGGAACATGATAGATAAAACCAACACGCAAATTTTTTTCAACTTCTGCTTTTATGCCAACAACTTTCTTCGAGTGAACCAAACGTAAACATTTTTGAACAGGTCTAGCATCCAAATAGGTTTTAATCTTGTGCACCACAATTTTTGTATCTATGTATGGCATCTCTTTGTATGTCCAAGCAAAGAGGTCACAAAATTCTTGAAAAAGGTCCTTACAAATCTTAACCTTGCCAGGAGAACAAGATGCGCTAATATGGATATTTTGAATAACTCCAGGTTTGACAGAAATAGTGAGGGGTATGGTCTCCTAAGTATTTGCTAAATTATTCTTGGAATTCACCTCATGAATAAAAATAGAACCCCGAAGTTTCTCAATAACATTGGGTGAATAAAATATTCAAGATTTTTCTCAAGAATTTTAGGATTGTTCTCAAGATTGTTTTTGCCAGCCAATTCTACTTGTAATGAATTCAGGATCCTATAATATTTAAATCCCATTCCATCAAAATCTTTAAGGGTTGTTAGTGACTGATTAAGCTATGGAAAATTAATGGCTTTCCAACATGAAAGCTACATGATGCAAGTTGAAGCACCTTTATCTACGATTGTGCAATGGATAGTTTTACTTCTAACGATAACTTGAATCATGAATGCCATTTGGGGCAGAATTTTAGGAATATGGTTCTCATGATTAAATACAACAAGATTCGAATCCAAAGTATCTACTCCTCCAATTGTTGCTAGTAAAGATTTATTTTGGGCAGGAAAACTCTGCAACACCTCGAGAGCTAACATAGCGGAAGGAGTTTGAGCTAAATCCTCAACTATGTTGTAATTTTGTGTAGCTCTTGAACGAGGATTAAATGATAACGTATGAATCATTCTTTTATGAGGTTTGATAGTCAATTCAACAACCGATTTATCTATCTGGAGAGGGCCAAAAACATGTTGAGTAGAGATGGAAGGTTGATCATTAGCCTTTCCAGTTGAAGGATTCAGGTTTCCATAGTCCTTATTCCTTGTAGCCACCAAGACATCATCCTTATTTATGGTAGCAGTTAACATCATCACCTAGGAAGAGGAGGATGGGTTTTGTGCAACCACATTTGTCTCCTGGTTTGGGAAAAGATTTGTCAAACAATAGGTGCAGTGGATGGAACTTTAAAAAATTTATTGATCTCTGAACAATGTGAACAACATTTTGTGAAATGTTTGTCATTAAAAATAAGGCATGGGTAATGAGGCTTTCATTTCTCATCATGAGACTAATTCTTCTACTTTTCCTGTGGAGGGTTCTCTTGTTTATTCTTTCCTTTACCCTTTTTCTTATTTCTAGATTGCTGAGATTTTCCTTTATTGGATTGAACAACGTTTACCTTAGAAGTACCCATAGGAGTAGGATTTGGAGGGTTTTGATCAATCATAGTACGAGAATATTTTGAATTAGCTCAATTAGGAGATTTTTTCAATGAATGTTGACCAATGGAACCAACCACTCCATCAACATAATGTGATTCCTTCGAGGGAGTAGGTGGAATAGTATGCTGGGGTCGTAGAGCGTTAGGTATATTGTCATAGAGCATGCCATATTGGGTATAAATAAAATCTTGTTATTGAGGATGAGCAATGACTTGCTCTTCAATAACAACTCTGCCTTTGGAAAAATCCTTAATTATAGTAGACATGAGGGATTTGACAAACCAATCTACCAAAAACTGATCGAGAATGTAAATTTTGACCAATTGGTGTCAACGCCTCCACTCATGTATATAATCAAATATATGGGTGGAGTCAGACTGTTTCAAGGAAGTCAAAATCTCAATTCTAGTTTCATAACGGATAGTTAATTAGAAATGGGTTATAAACGTAGTTTCTAAAGCATTAAAGTTGTTGGATGAATCTCGTGGTAATTTAACATACCACTTAGTTACCGTACCGGTGAGAGTTCTCTAGAGAAGCCGTAAACGAATAAAATCATCATTTAACGAGTTAGATGAACACCATAAATGATAGGTCATAACATGAGTGGACAAATCTTGTCTAGGATTTCCGTTAAATTTTAGAATGTCACTTGACAATTTGGTAGGAATAGATGGCAACCAAGGATAATGAAAAAAATCAAATCATTTGTTAGCCAGGATACATATGGTAACTCAAGTGTTGCAATGAATGGAAATTGCCTATTAAAGTCCATCTGTGGAGGTTAACCTTGTGGATAAAGGTTAACCGATGGTGGAGGATATCCTGGGTATGATAGAATGGGTTGAACAAGCGATATTTGCATTCTAGGATAAGGAGGATTTTGATAACTAGGATAACTGTAACTAGGTTGTACAGTTACATGAAAACCTTGGTAAGGTTTGAACAACTGAGTTTGGATCTATTGGCCTTGATACAAAATTTGTGGGATGGTTGATTGGCCAACAAGAATTTGCGGAATTCCTTGGAATGGTTTCTCGGATGGATTTTGCATCATTCCAACATTGGGTTGATAGGTTGGTACCTGCGACATGCTATGCACAAGTTGGTGTACTTGCATTTGAGGTATGGACTGACTAAGAGGAAGAGTTTGTAATGCACCTTGAAGAGGTTGGGTAGATGGGATTTGAGAAATCCTAGATACCATTGGAGTAGTTTGTATTTGGGATACAACCTAAATAGGTTGACTCACTTGAGGTGTAACTTGGGCAGTTTGCGGTATGGATTGAACAAATTGGCAAGTAGGAACCTGGGGCATAGCTAGGACAAGTTGAGAGGTTGGAATTTGAGTTAATACTAAAATAGGTTGAATAGGCAATGTAGGATGCCAAGGATTAGCAACCATTCCTGGAAATGGAGGACCAGTAGGAAGAGGACTCGAATAGGGTGGAGCACCAACTTGTAGCATTTGATCAAAAAATGGGAACATTCCAGAAATAAATTTCCCTCCTGTTGGAGGATAAGGAGTGTATGGAGGCATCTCCCCCCCAATGGGAGGGTATCCAAGATAAGACGCATAAGGCTATTTGGGATTTCCCAATCCACTAAAAGATGCACCATACTACTACTCCAAAGGAGTTTGGTGCACAATAGGTTGGTTAGGTTTTGAGTTGTTTGTTAAAGAGGGACCAAATGGTATTCCAGATGAAGATGATAAAGGAGAAGTCCTCAAACTAGACGATGCACCAGAAAAGGTTCCAAAAAATGACTGGTGGGTGGGTGGCACTGATGGAACACCATACAAATGAGTTTCTGGAGAAGTTACAAACATAGAAGTTGCCACAACTTCGGTTGATTCACTCATGATAGCAGGTACAGGTTTGGATACTGTTGTTGACTTAGTCATGGTTAAAATTATCAAAGGAGTTTGCCGAGGGAAGTTCAAAGGTGAACTGAAACAAGGAGTGCAATGTAAAGGAGATTTTGTTTGAGTACTAGAGGTGAATATGGGAGAATTCTGGTACAAAGTAGGAAAATCCTGTTGTAATGGTATGCAAACAAGAGTTTGAGGGTTAGGAGAATCCTCTTCAGTAATTTCCTCTATGCACAAAATATCAAGTGGAATTTGTTCTCCATTGGCACCGAAATATATAGGTTGTGGTTGAGATGAAGGCAAAGGAAGAGATGAATGAGTTCCTAAAGTAGTTGGTTTAGTTATTTGTGGTTCCTTAGGTTGTGTAGCCATAGGTTTTAAAGTGTCTGAATCTTCAAATTTCGGTTGAATGACTTCAAGTTCTACTGTTTGATGAATTCCATTTTCAAACCCTTCCTTAGAAAATTTGTGTTATTATTTTTTGATGATATACTAATCTACAACAAGTCTTGGAAGGATCATGTTCAACATGTTGATAGAGTGCTCAAACTATTAGAGGAGAAACAATTATATGCAAAAATCTCCAAATTTTTCTTTGGAGTACAAGAGGTGGAATTTGGGTCATATTGTATCTCTTGAAGGTGTTAAGGTAGACCCTAGAAAAATTAAAGCCATTAAGGAATGGAAAATCCCCACATCCATAAAGCATCTGCGAGGATTTCTCGGGTTGTTAGGGTATTATCGCAAGTTTGTTAAGAATTATGGGAGAATAACAACACCTCTAACAATATTGCTGAAGAAAGATGCATTTTCTTGGACTTTAGAAGCAACGAAATCCTTTGAACATATTAAGAGGAAATGTGCCAAGCACCAGTCTTAGCTATGCTAGACTTCATAAAAACCTTTATTGTGGAATGTGATGCCTCAGGAAATGGAATTGGTGTTGTTTTAATGCAAGAAGAAATACCCATTTCTTTTGAAAGTCATCCAATCAAAGGAAAGTATTTACACAAAGTTATTTATGAGAAGGAAATGTTGGCAATACTACATGCACTTAAGAAATGACAACCTTACCTAACAGGAAGACACTTCAAGGTAAAAACAGATCATGATAGTCTTAAATACTTTTTAGAACAAAGATTATCTTCAGAAGAGCAGCAAAAATGGGTGACAAACATGTTGCATTATGACTTTGAAATCATATACAAAAAAGGGAAGCAAAATGTTGTTGCAGATTCACTCTCAAGAAAGGATGAGGATGTGGAAGCATTTCTTTGTTCCATTTCTATGATCCAATCAGATTGGATAAATGAAGTAGGGGATGAATGGAAGAATGACGAAGAAGTGTGGGAAATCATTCAAAAGTACATGTAACACATTAGCTGGAAAAATGATTCGTTATGGTACAAAGATCGCTTATACCTCTGTAAGAATTCCCAAATCAAACAAAATATTCTTCTAGAATTGCACACTTGTCCCTTAGGAGGGCATTCAATATTTTTGAAAACTTACCATAGGGTTAAGAAGGAATTTTTTTGGGATGGCCTTAAATCTGATATTCAAAAGTTTGTGGCAGAATGTTGGGTTTTCCAACAAAATAAAGTTGAGACAATTAAGCAGGTCTATTAAAACCTTTATCCATTCCAAGTCAATGTTGGGAGGAGGTTTCAACGGATTTTATCACAGGTTTACCCAAGTCCGAAGGAAAGAGTGTCATCATGGTGGTAGTTGATAGACTTACCAGAAGGAAAGAGTGTCATCATGGTGGTAGTTGATAGACTTACCAAGTATCCACACTTTTGTGCATTATCTCATCCATTTAAAGCCAGTACAATTGCTACTGCATTTATGGAAACAATTCAAAAGCTACATGGAAACCCAAAGGTTATTGTAAGCGACAAAGATCCTATTTTCACTAGAATTTTTTGGACATAATTATTTTCTTGTCTGGGTACTCAATTAGCTCATAGCTCATCTTATCATCCTCAATTTGATGGGAAAACTGAGATAGTGAACAAATGTTTGGAAGGATATATTCATTTCTTTGTATCTGATAAACAGACACAATGGGTCAAATGGTTGCCTCTAGCTGAATGGTTGTATAACACTTCCTTCCATAATGCAGCAAAAATGACCCCATTTATGGCACTTTATGGATATCAGCCACCGTCCATCACATCATATTTAAGAGAAAATTCTAAGGTTCAAGCAATGAAAGATCACATCGAGCATCAACAAAAAGTTCTCAAACTCTTAAAGGATAACTTGAATTTGGCACATAATAGAATGAAACAATAGGCAGATCAACAACGCAAAGAAACCGGTTTTGATGTAGGTGACTAGGCATTTCTACGACTACAACCATACAAACAAATGTCCCTCAATCAAGCTAAGAAGGATAATAAATTATCACCAAAATGTTATGGTCTGTACAAGGTGTTGCAAAAAATTGGTACTATGGCATACAAATTGGAACTTCCTGCATCTTCCCAAGTGCACCCAATTTTCCATGTTTCATGCTTAAAGAAGGTTATAGGTGACAAGCTCCCAGTTCAAACAATATTTCCAGAACTTGACGAGGAAGGAAAAATCATATTGGAACTTGAAGTAGTCACTGAAACAAGAACTTGACAACTACGAAATCGATCAATTTTAGAGTATCTCATCAAGTGGAAGAACTTACCCGCTGAAGATTCCACATGGGAGGATGAGAATTTTATATTGGAGCATCCATAACTAATCAAGCATTGAGGACAACACTTTTTTGAAGGAAAGGGGCATGTTAGGTCCCTATAATACTAGTGTATTCCCTTATTATTATTGTCATTGTAGCCCCTTATTGTTATTACTGTGCCCATGTTGTCCCCATATTGTTATTAGTGTGCCCCATAGAAGCCCACTATTTTTATTATTGTGCCCTTACATTATTATTGTTATGTCGGCTCTGATTATATTGTGACCCCTTAGTCTCCTATATATAGAAAGGAGGCCTTGTCATTTGTATCGTCCAATAATTGTTCATTTGTGTAATGTAAGGGAGGTTTCCCCCTCGAAGAGGCTACTTTTGAAGTCATTGATCTATCTCATTATTCTATTTTGTGATATGGTTGTATAACAGAAAGTCCCTTGGACTTGTTCAATAATGAAAATTTCTTTTATAAATAATGGAGTCACTCATGACCTAAAAATTGTCCAAATTGTTTTTATAATGCGAATTCTAAAGGTTTAAGATGGAATGAATCTTATCCCAATGGTTAGTAACCATGGCATAAGGACAAGTTGAAAGGTAAATAATTTCCATTTGGTGAATACAAAACCCCTCTAGCATTGCATGGACCTATGTTTTCTTGGTTGGAACCATCAAAATAACACCTTTTACTTCATTAACCTTCCACAAAAACTAAAATATTTTCTTATGATTTTCTCCAAAATGCCAAATAGAATATATGCTACAAAATGCTAATAAACTATGGGAATATAATTCTCCAATAGTATATATATTCTTTTGTAAAGTTACATTCATATAAATGATGATTAAAGTGCTAATTGTATATTGTTAAATAAATTAGTAACAATGTAAAAAAAAAACATAACTATATAGCCAATGACATAAAAAAAAGAATAACCCTATTATATTAGTTGATTTAATTATAATAAAAACATATTTTATATAAGTTTATTTTTATAATGTCTCTAATATTTCTTGTGTATTTAAAATCTTACCATCGTATTAAAATTTAAAACCCTAAATCAATCTTGAACCCCAAGTTATTTCTCAAAGGTACAATGAAATTCATGTCGTATTATAATAGATTATAGCAATAGTAAATATGATTTTTTTATCTTCTAGATATGTTTCAATAATTTAACCAATTCAAGTCTATGTTATGTCAAATCAACATTCACAACCAATTCTATAATCTACCCAACCTAGAAGATAACATAAGATGAAGATAGAATGTGCAAGTACACAAAATTTAGACATCTAGAACACTTCACATATATAGAATATGAAGTACATGTACATACCACATTTTTTCATAAGTTTGTACAAGTCATGCTCCAAAACTGTAGCTAGGGAAGCCATAAGTAAACCCTACCCACCAACTCCTCCCAACTAGGACTCACACCTAACCAAATCTAGTCACTCCACCAATTTCCCTACTAAGCTTCAATACTTGCATTCCACAAGTGTACTCATATACTCCTCTATTTTCCCACAAAAAACACAAATTAACTTGAGGGTTTCCAAATGCCACAAATCCCTACTCTTCTCCTTTCAAGAGATACAATACCAAGTTATTCGTTTTCTCCTCTAGGGTTTGTCTCAAACCCTAAGATTCTTTGTATCCTTAAGGAAAATCCCTAACCTCAGTCTTCCCTTGAAGTTCCTCCTAGGACCCCTAGTGCTTAAGACAAAGAGAATACAAATGAAGAAGACTACAAGTGAAAAAGTTTGTCCTAGGATTCTCATGTATCTAATACAAGTATGCAATTTTATAAGTGAAAAATATCAAGTGATGAAAATAATCCCTGTTCCATTTATTTATATGAAATATGTGTTGATAAGTGGTTTTCATTGATGTCAACCCAAGCAGCACCAGGGGCTACCCCAATCTTGCATGGGAATTTTGACTTGAAAAGTTACTCTATTTTGAGTCAAGGGTCTTCTAGATGGATTCTACTCGTCAATATGTTTCCGTTGATATATGGCATGCCAAGTAATTCTTCACGGTTTGAGAGATATTCATGTTTGAAGTTAGTAACCCCAGTTAGTGGGATAAAACCCTATGGGGTTGTGGAATGGTACTCATAATTGGTTGTGGTCATTGAATATTCAATAATTAATAAAAAAAAATTCTCCTAAAATACCTCCTGTTAGTGTTAGTCTTTCCAGCCTTCCTCCAGTGATCAAATATGCTCTTACAAAGTGGTCGCAGAGTGTCCAGGTCAAATTTTGTCATTTCAAAGAGTTTTCAAGGAAAATTTGGTCACTAGGCATTAGGTCTAGGGTTTGCTTTCACTCCTTCTAAAGTTGTCCAAATGTCGGTCCATGTCATCATTCAGCTGAGTCTATCATCATTCATAGGGTTTTCATTATCATGTCCGTGTCTAATGAGTCATTTTACACCTTGTCCATGCTTCAGTTGCGCCTAGGTAAGGTCATTTCCCTCTCCTAGGGTTTTGAAGGCAAATTCGCCTGGACGGTCAAATCATCGGCAAAACTTGTTTCCTGATGTTCATACACCTTCCCCTATCCTTCATGTACCTTATCAAATGCTTCCCATCACTGAGATCCCCCAAATTCCTCATTTTTGCACAAACCCTAGTTTCTAGCTACAACCTGGCAATTTTCTAGGTTTGGCCTGTGTTTTGCCCTTTTGGACCCCTTCCCCTCGCTCAATCTCTAAGATTCCACTTTCCCCTGCTTCCTAACATCCCTCCCCACTCCCAAAAATTTCCCCAAGAATTTAGAAGCCCCCTATCCCCTTCATTTCGCTCCATTTCGACAAATTTCCTTGTTTCACACATCGGGACAAGTCGCACTCAAATGATGTTCCAGAGCAATAAAAAATGAATTTTGGGAAACTGAGAGAGGTTTTTGTCCACAACATGCCAAATAAGAAAAACCTCCTTCACTTTTTGCATAGGTGTCATGGTTTTAGAGAAATGTCAAAATTGCAATCGCTAGATCCAAGGAGGTTGGCCAAGGCACTAAAACGACGGAAAAGGCCCGACCCCCTCCACATCTTGGCCGAGGCTTCTTTGAAGGAGCATGGCACTAAATAGCTCAGCCCCAGCACAAATTCCAAGAAATTTTGAGCATTTTGGGTGATTTTTGGTTTTTAAGGCAAAAACAAGTTTTTCCGCTTAACGGGTCTCACCCCCCGCGCGACCCTTTCACTTGGCAACTCTATTTTCAAAAAACTCAGCATTTCTGGATTTGGCATGAAAATTTACACATTCTCACCCATTTCCAAGAGATTTTATGAAGTTTTGGGCCTCCTGAAAGTAAAAAAACAAGCAAAAAATGACTTTCTGCCACATTTTTGACACACAAAAAGCAGTCTTGGGAAATTGCAATTTTGGAGAGGCAAATGACAACCAAATTCAGAAATTCCAGTTGGGTTGGAAATTAGACTCACAGACCTTTCCAACAAGCCTACGCTTGCCTCATTTGGACACCTGAAAGTGCCCCAAAAGTGCTCTCAAAGGCGCGCGACCCGTCAGGATTTGGCGCGCGACCCGTTAGGCAAATTGCTCAGGATTTTAGCCTACAGCTCAGCAAAACGCAGTTTTGACTGTGTTTGACTTTTTGGAGTTGATTTTTATCCTTCTTGTTGTAAATGATGTAAATTTATGACACTTTTACACTTATGTATCTCTTCTGGAAGATTCATTCATGAGATAGGTGAAAATTAAATGAATGAATTGGTTTCCTAGTTTATAGAGGCAAGTTGTTTTGACTGCCTAGTTTTCAGTGCTTAGTTTAGAATTGGTTGAAACAGCTCCTAGGATAGTGAGCTCGACCCCTAGAGGCAGGGAAAGATGTTAGATGATCTCTTGAGGGAGAAGCTCTTATTGTATTACTCACTGTATCTCTGCAATTTTTGGCAAAGGAAGACCAGGGTTTTGCAGTCCTTTTTGGGATTCTTGTGGTCACATGTATTGATGGTGTGTTTCTCTTTGTACTTGTAAGTGTGTTATGTGAATCATTTCCTTACTTTTCCTTCTGCACATTAGGCAAATGAAGTGTTAAAGTAGAACTCATGACTGTCATGCTCTGCTTTTAAGTTTGCTTAATATCAATGTTTTCGACTGTTTAAAGGGAATTCAAGGTTATTGCTTGCTCTCTTTAACTCCTCACCGGTCATTCTCATCCATCCATCTCTATTAAAGGCATCAATACTGTTTCCTATCTCGCCCCAAAGAACCCCCTGCGAAAACTGTGTCCAATCCCCGCACCTAAAATTGCCATTTCCCCAATTTTCCACCAAAAACCCTAAAAATCCCAAATCAACCCTTTTGATCAGTTTACTAGCCTAAAATCAGTGTTACCCTATTGGTTATCTCGCCCCTTGAAGATCTTTATCGAGATAGACCGGAGAGAGCCCTCTCCTGCCCCGTAGGGCTAGCTACGAGGCTAAGTGGTTTGATGTTGCCTTGAGGTTTACCTTTCTCAGTCTGAGGTGAAATTTCAAGCGCTAACATATTGGCGACCATACTGGGGAGAACAACTTGTCTGTGGATTGATGTGTTTGTTTCATAAGTCTTAGACGGAGCCTGAAGTTATGCCAGGTAGCCTTCGAAACGCTTTTGCTTTGCATTAGCGGAAGTAGATAAACGCTGCTTCAGTCAATCTCCGTGAGCTTGTGAATACAACACTTCATTTGCATTTTACCCCAGTACATATATCAAGTGCAGATCTGATTGTTGATGGTGGACAATGATCAGACACTTGAAAGGCTGAAATCATTCACCTGGCGACTCTAAATCAGTTTTGAGATCAGATCCAAAGACTCCACTGGAGGATGATCCCGACCAGCAAAAACATGAAAGGACAACATGGACAGATCAGGTATTCAAGTTGGAATTTCATCCAAGACATTTTGTTCTTTGTCATAAATTATTTCTTCTCTTTTCCCAAGAATGTCAAAACTTCTTTGCAAAGTATACTATGCTTGAGAAAAGATCCCAGGCCTGCAGTTGATTCTTTCCCTTTGAAGATTGTGAATACCAAAGATTTGCATGCCTTTGAGCTTGATCAGGACCCTTTTTCCAAATTTTGTGATGACCATCTTCAAATTGATGAATCTCAAGCAACCAAGACTGATTCTATACCTGCTGTACATACCCCTACACCTTGTAAAATCCCAGATCGGTATAAACCTCTTGTTTTACCTTCTGTTCTTCATGCTTTCCCCAAAAATTATGATCTATACTTGCCGAGGTTTGATGGTGAATGTAAGAATGTCAACGCTGAGCAACATGTGCAGAATTTTGAGAATTTTCTAGATATTTTTGAAGTTGATGAAGAAGATGTTAGTATAAGGCTTTTTGCTCTTTCTTTGCAAGCCAAAGTGAAGAGTTGGTTCAAAGCCCTGCCTGACGCAAGCATTTCAGATTTCCAGCAGTTTGTCAAAGTTTTTCTCGACAGGTGGATGATCGGGCAGAACCTTTTCTTGATTGTAGAAGAGTATAACCAGTTGAAAAGATTGCCAGGGGAGACAGTACAACAGTTTTCGGCCAGATTTAATCAAGTTTATTATTCAATGCCAGTTGATATAAGGCCTACTCCTAGATCTGCTCTCTTGCACTATCCGGGTGCTTTTGATCCGGAGATGGAGTTTCAGCTGAGAGAAAGGGATATTGCAACACTTCACGAGATGCAAAACAGTGCAGTAAACATAGAGGCGCATCTGCTGATCCGACGGGCAAGGTTGAAGGAAGAAGAGATGAAAAACATAAATCCGGAAAAATCGACATCTCTAGAGGTGAAGCTTGAAATTTTGGTAAGTGCAGTAGAAAAGATGATGGACAAGATCACCGCAGGAAATGCTTATGATGTTCAAGCTCATGGCTCTCTGATTGAAGAAGAACAAGTTGCTAATCCAAAACATTTTGTTTCTTATCCTAGTCATCATAGATCTGATAATGATTGTTTTGTAGATCACCTTGGCGAAGAAAGAACTGTTGACATGACCTGCATGCTTGATGATATGTTTTATACCGATGATTTGCCTCAGTATGATCAGTATGATGATGATTATGTTCTCCAAAAAGAAGCTAATCTTACAGACAAATCAACAGCTAGTTTGTGGGAGGAAGAAGTTCATTTTCAGCAGTTTGAAAACAATGTTCAGCCATCACATATCAGCTATGACAGTGACGAGGAAAGTACAACAAAGTTTGAAGTAAGTGAAGGATCTTTGCCTTTTTGTTTTGATTCATTTCAGTTCATCAGAGATAACTACCATGCAATCAGAAATCAAATGTCAACAAGTCTTGATTTGAATCATCTTGAGAGCAATGAAGATTTTGTTCAAGACTTCTCATATTCAGATTTGCAACCCCCGAAAGCCATTGATTGTCAAGTTGCAGCTGAAGACTTAGAAGTGGACACACATGATATAATGATTCAAGGTGACTCCGTACCATTCTGTTTTAAATCATTTCAGTTTTTGAAGGGTAGATTGCATAGTAAATCTTCAAATGAACAGCCTATAACAAATCAACAATTTCTCAGTGTTAATGTTGAGGATGAAACAAATACCAAAATTCTTGAGCAACCTGTAGCATCAGATTTGCAGCCACCAAATAAAATTGAAGGGCATATTACAAATGAAGTTGTGGAAGACGAAATACATGATTTGATGATACAGGAAGATTCTATACCCTTTTGTTTCGAAGCATTTCAGTTTATAAGGCAGAATCTTCGTAAAATCTTCCAAGAAAAAGATGAACAACTAGAAGGATGTCATACATTTTCAATGGAACCAATAGAAATGGGATTGCAGCAGTATTTTCAAGTTTTTCATGATCAAATAGCTGATGTTTTGGATGGGGTTTGCAGTCAAAATCTATCTCCATTGACTACATGTGAGCTTGAAACATGTGCTGATATGAATTTGATCCGGCAGCCGGTTTCTTTGTCATTTTCAGCAGAGGTCTCATCACAAGGCTCAGATCAAAGTTTGCATTCATGGTATGAGGAAAAGAGAAGTAATCCATTGGATGAGCTAAGTTCCAGTATGCTTGAATTTCAAGATCCTTATGCAGTGTTTTTGGAGGTGGATAGAGCATCCATATCATTCAACGGATCTGTTTCTAAGTTGTCATGGGAGTTGCCTTTCAGCAGTTCTCTCTTGTTGTTCATAAGTGAGCACTTGCAGAGAATTCGAACAACAGATGGAAAACTTACTTGGTTACATTGGTTGTTTCATTTCACTTGATCAGGTGATGAATGAAACTGTTAGAGTAGGTTTTGATGAATAAGCTCCACTTTGAGCATCATTTTCAGTTTGTCGGTTGTGTTTAAGTATTGAGTCAGTTTTTAGTTGGGTAAGAGTCAATTTGTGTTGTCAAGTCATCAGTTTTTAGTCATGTATTTCAGCTTGAGTTTTTGACTCCATTGCCCAATGGATGAAAGCACTGGTCTAGCTCTTACAGAGATCTGCGGTTCTTGGCACCTCCAAGGAGCTACCATCCCCATTGGATCCAATGTTAGTGTCAGTCTTTCCAGCCTTCCTCCAGTGATCAAATATGCTCTTACAAAGTGGTCGCAGAGTGTCCAGGTCAATTTTTGTCATTTCAAAGAGTTTTCAAGCAATATTTGGTCACTAGGCATTAGGTCTAGGGTTTGCTTTCACTCCTTCTAAAGTTGTCCAAATGTCGGTCCATGTCATCATTCAGCTGAGTCTATCATCATTCATAGGGTTTTCATTATCATGTCTGTGTCTAATGAGTCACTTTACACCTTGTCCATGCTTCAGTTGCGCCTAGGTAAGGTCATTTCCCTCTCCTAGGGTTTTGAAGGCAAATTCGCTTGGACGGTCAAATCATCGGCAAAACTTGTTTCCTGATGTTCATACACCTTCCCCTATCCTTCATGTACCTTATCAAATGCTTCCCATCACTGAGATCCCCCAAATTCCTCATTTTTGCACAAACCCTAGTTTCTAGCTACAACCTGGCAATTTTCTAGGTTTGGCCTGTGTTTTTCCCTTTTGGACCCCTTCCCCTCACTCAATCTCTGAGATTCCACTTTCCCCTGCTTCCTAACATCCCTCCCCACTCCCAAAAATTTCCCCAAGAATTTAGAAGCCCCCTATCCCCTTCATTTCGCTCCATTTCGACAAATTTCCTTGTTTCACACATCGGGACAAGTCGCACTCAAATGATGTTCCAGAGCAATCAAAGATGAATTTTTGGAAACTGAGAGAGGTTTTTGTCCAAAACATGCCAAATAAGAAAAACCTCCTTCACTTTTTGCACAGGTGTCATGGTTTTAGAGAAATGTCAAAATTTCAATTGCCAGATCCAAGGAGGTTGGCCAAGGCACTAAAATGACGGAAAAGGCCCGACCCCCTCCACATCTTGGCCGAGGCTTCCTTGAAGGAGCATGGCACTAAATAGCTCAGCCCCAACACAAATTCCAAGAAATTTTGAGCATTTTGGGTGATTTTTGGTTTTTAAGGCAAAAACAAGTTTTTCCGCTTGACGGGTCTCACCCCCCGCGTGACCCTTTCACTTGGCAACTCTATTTTCAAAAAACTCAGCATTTCTGGATTTGGCATGAAAATTTACACATGCTCACCCATTGCCAAGAGATTTTATGAAGTTTTGGGCCTCCTGAAAGTCAAAAAACAAGCAAAAAATGACTTTCTGCCACATTTTTGACACACAGAAAGCAGTCTTGGGAAATTGCAATTTTGGAGGGGAAAATGACAACCAAATTCAGAAATTCCAGTTGGGTTGGAAAGTAGACTCACAGAACTTTCCAACAAGCCTACTCTTGCCTCATTTGGACACCTGAAAGTGCCCCAAAAGTGCTCTCAAAGGCGCGCGATCCGTCAGGCAAATTGCTCAGGATTTCAGCCTACAGCTCAGCAAAACGCAGTTTTGACTGTGTTTGACTTTTTGGAGTTGATTTTTATCCTTCTTTTTGTAAATGATGTAAATTTATGACACTTTTACACTTATGTATCTCTTCTGGAAGATTCATTCATGAGATAGGTGAAAATTAAATGAATGAATTGGTTTCCTAGTTTATAGAGGCAAGTTGTTTTGACTGCCTAGTTTTCAGTGCTTAGTTTAGAATTGGTTGAAACAGCTCCTAGGATAGTGAGCTCGACCCCTAGAGGCAGGGAAAGATGTTAGATGATCTATATTATGTACTCTCTTGCTCATTTTCAGGTTGGACTCTTGAGGGAGAAGCTCTTATTGTATTACTCACTATATCTCTGCAATTTTTGGCAAAGGAAGACCAGGGTTTTGCAGTCCTTTTTGGGATTCTTGTGGTCACATGTATTGATGGTGTGTTTCTCTTTGTACTTGTAAGTGTGTTATGTGAATCATTTCCTTACTTTTCCTTCTGCACATTAGGCAAATGAGGTTTTAAAGTAGAACTCATGACTGTCATGCTCTGCTTTTAAGTTTGCTTAATATCAATGTTTTCGACTGTTTAAAGGGAATTCAAGGTTATTGCTTGCTCTCTTAACTCCTCACCAGTCATTCTCATCCATCCATCTCTATTAAAGGCATCAATACTGTTTCCCATCTCGCCCCAAAGAACCCCCTGCGAAAACTGTGTCCAATCCCCGCACCTAAAATTGCCATTTCCCCAATTTTCCACCAAAAACCCTAAAAATCCCAAATCAACCCTTTTGATCAGTTTACTAGCCTAAAATCAGTGTTACCCTATTGGTTATCTCGCCTCTTGAAGATCTTTATCGAGATAGACCGGAGAGAGCCCTCTCCTGCCCCGTAGGGCTAGCTACGAGGCTAAGTGGTTTGATGTTGCCTTGAGGTTTACCTTTCTCAGCCTAAGGTTAAATTTCAAGCGCTAACACCTCCAACGTTCCTTGTTGAGGACCCTCTCAACTCAAGACATTCATATAAATAATGACCCTCATATCCTCCTCTAGTAGGGATTTTGTGGCTTCAAACAGGTCATCATGGAATTTTTGCTATAACTTTTCTTCTGCGAATCTTCAGAAGCTAAAATTAAAACCTATTTGATCCAAAATTGTGATAAACCTCATGACCTAATTTCAGATCTTGGTTCACTATATTTGCGAGATATGATCTGAGGAAGTTAGGGTTTTTGCAAGCTCCCGAATTCCATGTCAAACATGTGACGTTGGGAAAATTGTCATAACGTTCTCTCTAAGCATTGGATTCAAATTTCTTAAATAGTCACAGAAAGAGGATGGAATTTAGTTTGATGAGTAGTGTTTTCAAGGCCGAAGGTAGAAACGGTGACATGTGGCACTTCGTACAAGTTTGCTCTACTGAACCAGTCTATAATCAGGTCATCATGGGAGATTGGGCATAACTCTTTCTTGAGGAATCCAATATTGATCAGACCTGTGGGGTTGGAAAGAGGACTTAGAGGGCTACCACAATATGAAATTTCAGACCCTGGAGATCTGAAATTATATATATAAAACAGATTCAATATCAATATCCTAGAAGGAAAGAAAAAGCATGCATTCAAGGATCACTGCAGTAAGGACCACACATCAACAATCAAGGGTAAGTATCCTACAACAAGGTATGTATGATTAATGTTTAAATTTGAAATATGAGTTTCATCTCTGACATGTGTTTTTGCAGGAAAACGTAAGTACATACAGGGTCTCGGTTATATCTCTATGTCTCTATATGTCACAGTTAATTTTGATACCACATTTCGGATGTCCTATTCTTGATACTACACATTTGATGCTACATATTCTTGATCCTATACCAAGTCTGCTAAATCTATATGATGTTGTAATTTCATGTTACTTATCTTGTCATAGTTGTTAGAATGGTCTTTGTTGTTGTACTTAGAACTTGGTCCATCACAAGTATAGGGCATGTCATCAGTTTTTATTGTATATATCTTGCATAGAGTCCAAGCCTATAGTCTTTGTCTACTGCTGTAACAAGTCAACAACAAAAGTGACAAGCACAATTCAGGTACACATTGTAATTTCAATTTGTATTTATTCATTATTATGCACTTACATGTGTTTTGTAGGTAGAGGTATGTTGAAGGGTATTTTGTTCTGTTTTGGGATTGGTTTCGCTAGGAAAATTTTGCTTGCAGGTAGAAGAAGATTTGACAAGTACAAGTTCAAGCAAGAGTTCAAGAGCAGAAGTATCAAATCAAAAGAAACAATGCAGCAGGACATCCTTTGAAGACATGACAACCATCCATATATTGTGAAGAAGTGTCAAGGCTAAGAGTCCTCATTGTAAAGTTGTAAAAGAGTCATTTGTAAAAGTGTCATCATTGAAGAGTCATTATTGTAAAAGAGTCAATCAACCTAGAGTCAAAAATGCATTATTGGTAGTTATAGGAGTCTCTATTTGGATGATGTCATGGTTGGGTTGCAGGTCATAGTGTGATTGGGTGTTTGGTCAAAATCATTGTAAATAATATTGTATCGTGGATTGTTGTCCCTAGTAAGGGAATCCATACTCTTGTCTCATTTCAGCCATTATAGGGTGTCTGGGAGGTGCTAGGTTGGTGCATGAAGTCGCTTACAGGTTGGAGTCTGTGAACACTTCAGGGTGGTAGCTTGGTCTAGGATGTTGGGACATCCATTCAGTTGACTACTGAAGAAAGCAGGGCGTTGGGGCATCCTTTCAGTGGGATTTGGAGAAGAATGCTTTTCTAGAATTCTAGGAAGTTGTTGCTTTCATTTCAGTTGGAGCTGAAGATTAAAGAATTTATTAGAAAAACGTTCGGTGGTTTTTGACTCGGAGGGGGTTTTCCGCCTAAAATTCTTGTGTCTACTATGTTCTTTTATTTACTGTTGTTACTGCATAAACGTTAATAATAATTGAAGATTAACTAATTATCTAAAAAGATTTAAAAGTGCTAATTGCTAAGGAACACCGATTCACCCCCCCATTATTTCCAACAATTGGTATCAGAGCTTGGTTCCTTCAATAGAAGTCTAACAACTGGAAGGAGATCATGGAGTATACTAAGAATACATTTCCCTTGTTCAATGTAAATAACTATGCACTTTGGAGTGGAAATGTAGGTTCATTTGTTGGCGCAAGGATACGAAGTATGGGAAATAGTTGACAAAGGCTTCACACCGACCCAGGATGAACAAGGTAAGAAAAATATGGTATATGATGCAAAGGATAAATATCTTATTATCAATGGGCTTATCAAATCTGTTTATCTTAGGGTATTGAGTTGCAAAACTGCTAAAGAGGTATGAGGCAAGTTTGAAAATATATATGTAGGTGACTCAAAGGTGAAAGAAGCAAAGCTTCAAATTTTCAGGGAAAAATTTGAGCAACTCAAAATGAGGGAAGATGAAGACATTGCTACATACTTTCAGCATGTTGATGAAACAAAAAATACTTTGGAAGGTTTGGGAGAACCTGTTGAAATGAAAATTGTTGTTCGAAAGATCCTCAGAACCTTGCCAACAAGATTTAATCCTAAGGTACCTATCTTGGAAGATAGATCGAATCTGACCAATCTTAGCATAAATGTGAATTTTAGGTATGTTCTATGTTAAAGAAATTTATTTCAATTTCTTTTCCACATTAGCAATCACATCAGCATAAAGTAAACTGCAGATAGAACATAAATATAAATCACAGAAGACAAGCCAAGACAAGAGGACACAAGATGTGGCGCTAGCTAGGGACAAACCCCAATGTGGGGAAACCCTTGATCAATTCTTCTTTTATGTTCTTCAAAGTTCAGCAGAGAAAGTGAGAGAGATATTACATTTACAATAGAAGTCAATCACTTTGAATTTTGATAGCGGCATGAGATTAGTTGAAGACATATTGCTTCAACTGATTCTCTAAGGTGACTCTTTCACCTATCATAGTGCTGCATCTTGTCTATTTGCTGCACATTACCGTGTGACACCTTGTTGTACTGTCACATGTGTTGAAACTTGATGACTGAGTTGCTCTCATCTTCATGCTGCTCATCATGCTGCATCTTCCATGGTCTTATTCATCATCAAGCTGCCCATGCTCATGATCTCATTCATCATTATGCTGCCCATGCTCATATCATCATGCATCATTATGTTGCCCATGCTCATATCATCATGCTGCTTATTATACTGCCCATGATCTCATACATCATGCTGCCTTCCTTCGGAGATAGATGCTGCAGCTGTTTCAGCATTTCCCAGTAGTTCCTGCTTTTCTGACAGTTCTAGCTTTTCCGGCAGTTCCGACAGTTCCAGCATTTCCGACTTTTCCAGCTTTTCTGGATTTTCCGGTACTTCTAGCTTTTTTGGTGTTTCTGGCTTTTCAGGCAGTTCCGACAGTTCTAGTAGTTTCGGCTTTTCCGGCATCTGTCTCCGAAGGAAGGCAACATGATGTATGAGATCATGGGCAGCATAATAAGCAGCATGATGATATGAGCACGAGCAGCATAATGATGCATGATGATGTGAGCATGGACAACATAATGATGAATGAGATCATGAGCATGGGTAGCTTGATGATGAATAAGACTATGGAAGATGCAACATGATGAGCAGCATGAAGATGAGCGCAGCTCAGTCATCAAGGTTCAACACATTTGACAGTACAACAAGGTGTCACACGGTAATGTGCAACAAATAGACGAGATGCAACACTATGATAGGTGAATGAGTCACCTTAGAGAATCAATTGACACAATATGTCTTCAACTGATCTCATGCCGATATCAAAAGTCAAAGTGATTGACTTCTATTGTAAATGTACTATCTCTCTCACTTTCTCTGCTGAACTTTGAAGGACATAAAAGAAGAATTGATCAAGGGTTTCCCCACATTGGGGTTTTTCCCTGGCTAGCACCACATCTTGTGTCCTCTTGTCTTGGCTTGTCTTCTGCGATTTATATTTATGTTCTATCTACAATTTACTTTATGCTGATGTGATTGTTAATGTGGAAAAGAAATTGAAATAAATTGCTCTAGCATAGAACATACCCAAATCTTAGCATAAATGAATTGCATGGAATTCTTATGGCATATGAAATGAGGATTGAAGAAGAGGATGGAACATATCACTTAGAAGCAACATTTTCCACATCCAAGAAGAATAGTAAGGATAAGCAGACCCCAAAAGCAAAAACTTGCAGTTGTAAGGATGAAGAAAAGGAAGAAGAGGAAGAACTCTCAGATAAAGAATTCACCTACTTCACGCGGAAAATGAGAACAGGTATGGGAAAATTCAGAGGTAAACTTCCATTAATATGTTTTGACTGTGGTGAGGTTGGGCATTTTGCAGCCAAATGTGCTCACAAAAATGAGGTTGTTACGAATGGAAAGAGAGGTCCTAGGAAGTTCAATAAGCAAGGCAATAAGAAATGGTTTAAGAAAAGTTTCTTCACCAAAGAAGATAATTCCTCATCTGAAGAAGACAGTGATAATGAAGAAGAATTCAATGGAAGAGTATTGTTTATGGCCAAGCATAATAAGCAAGAGGCACTTGACAAAGAAGGAGACGAAGAAGAAGAAATGACTGAGGTTGAATTTCAAAACGAAGTGATCAGGTTTATCAAAGAGCTCAAAGCTGAGAAGAAGCATGTCAACACTCTTGAAGATGAATTGAAGACAAAAAGAGAACAGGTCCTCAATCTTAAAATCAAGGTTGAAGAATACAAACGAATTGAAGAATCACTTAGGAAAGAAGTAAAGGAAAGCAACAAGGAGAGAGAAGCATTGGAAGCTGAAATAGTTTCTCTGTGAAAGGAAGTTAAAAGTGGAAAAAATCTTCAAGACTACGCCAATAGTTCAAAGGCTTTGGACGAACTCATCAACAACCAACGATCATACAGTGACAAGACTGGTCTTGGTTACAAAGAAAAATATGAAAAAGAGTCAAGTCCTTCTATGACAACTAAAGAAGATGGATATGAAAAAAGGGTAGATCCCCCAGCTAGATCAAGAGACAAAGACTCACAGGAAGAACCTTGGAAGACAATTCCCCGAAGAAGATTTCCTCCTAGGTACCAACCTATCTTTTATGGTCATTGTTATTCATGTGGAAGGTTTGGACATAGAGCTGCAGAATGTCGTACGTATGTTTGGAATGAATATAATTCCAGGAGATCCTTCAGAAATGGATATTTCAGAACTTAACATAATATCAACAAATTTGATCATTTGAGAGATGATGTCAAATGTAACAATTTTGGACATATGGCTAGGGATTGTGAAGTTCCAAACAAGTACAACTATTATCGGCAAAACCCTGTCAGAAAATTTGCAGGATCACGAGATAAACACCAAACAGAATCTTCTATGAATAACATCAAATGTTACAAATGTCATAATTATGGACACATAGATCATAACTAGAGGTACAAGATGGAATCAACCATGAATGAAAATCTTGAGGACGAGAATAAGAAGATTTGGAAAGGAAAATAGGTACAGGATGAACAAGTACAAGATGAACAAGAAAATAAAGAAGGAAATAAGGTCCCAACAATTATGCTTTCACGATTCGTAACGGATTGTGAGGAATTAGAAGTTGCTTCGGTTAATGACTCAATTCAAGACGGTCCATTAAATGACACACTATTATGAACAATTTAGCTTATCGACTCCTAGAAATTTGAATATGAGGAGTCTATGCAACATTACATGACACAAGGCTACGATTGACAGACATGTTGTTTGAACAAGATGGAAGTTTCGTTACATGTTTAGGAGGAGAAGAATAGTTGAAGTATTACAGATTCAAGAAAGGAAGCGCTAACAAGCAATCTCTATGTGAAAGTGGATCAAGAAAATCTAACGATTATCGAGATATCTCAGTAGGATAAAGGAATATTCATATATCAAATCAAGTACATCAAGGAAATTCTCAAGAAATTCAAGATGGAAGATTACAAGCCTATCCTTACCCCCATGGTAACAGGTTACAAGAAGATTCATCAACGAATGTGGACCAAAGGTTGTATAGATCCATGATTGGTAGTCTCCTATATGTGACAGTCTCCCTAACAGATGTGATGTAGGCAGTTGGACAAGTAACACGATTCCAAGCAGCACCAAAATAATCTCATATCATTTCCGTCAAAAAATTCTTCGATACCTTAAGGGAACAACAAAATATGGTCTCTAGTATCCCAAAGGAAATGATCTCGTCATCCAAGCTTATACAGATGCAGACTGGGAAGGAAGTGTTGATGATCATAAGAGTACCAGTGGAGAAGCATTCTATTTAGGTGGCTGCCTTGTCTCATGGTTAAGTAAAACACAATCTTAAATCTCGTTATCCACAGTGGAAGCAGAATACATTGCGGAAGCAGCTTGTTGTACTCAAGTTCTCTGGATGAAGCAAACCTTGCAAGATCTTCAAGTTAGGTTTGATGGGCCTATTCCCATCTTTTGTGATAATACCAGTGTCATTAGTATCTCCAAAAATCCTGTGATGCATTCCAAAATAATGCACATTCCGATCAAATATCATTTCGTTAGAGAGCAAGTTGCCGAAAAGAATATCAAGCTTGAATATGTTGGCACAAAGGAACAAATTGTTGAAATCTTTACCAAACCATTTCCTCACGAAGAATTTGAGTATCTTTGCCAAAATCTTGGGATTCTCCCAAGTTCTCATTAGACTCTTTCTCTTATCTAACTAAGTAGAAAGGGGGAGTGGAGGTGTGTACAGGTCCGCAGGATGATAGTTTATCAGGGGGAGTTTAAGAGGTTTTATGATCGTAGGGGGAGTACTTGTGTTTCCATCAATGCCAAATGGGGAGATTGTTGATCAATGATTGTCATTGATGTCAACCCAAGCAGCACCACGGGCTACCTCGATCTTGCATGGAAATTATGACTTTACAACTTACTCTATTATAAGTTAAGGATATTCTAGATGGATTCTTCTCGTTGAGATGTTTCCATTGATATATGGCACACCAAGTAATTGTTCACGGTTTTAGAGATAGTCATGTTTGAAGTTAGTAACCCCAGTTAGTGGGCTAAAACCCTATGGGGTTGTGGCATGACACTCATAATTGGTTGTGGTCATTGAATAGTCAATATTTTTTTTTTCTCTCCTAAAATCCCTCCAACCTTCACTTGTTGAGGACCCTCTCAACTCAAGACATTCATATAAATAATGACCCTCATATCCTCCTCTAGTAGGGATTTTGTGGCTTCAAATAGGTCATCGTAGAAGTTTTTCTATAACATTTTTTCTGTGAAGCTTAAGAAGCTGAAATTACAACCCATTTCAGCCAAAACCTTGATGAACTTGGCGACCAAATTTTAGATCTTGGTTCGCTATATTTTGGAGATATTATCTGAGGAAGCTAGGGTTTTTGCAGGCTCTCGAATTCCATGTCAAACAAGTGACGTTGGGAAAATAGTCATAACTTTATCTCTGAGTCTTAGATTCAAATTTTGTAAATAGTCACATAAAGAGGACGGATTGTAGTTTTTTGAGTAGTGTTTTCAGCACCGAAGGTCACAATAGTGACACGTGGCACTTCGTGCAAGTTCTCTCTACTGAACCACTCTATAATTAGGACATCATGGGATATTGGGCATAACTATTTCTTGAAGAATCCAATATTTATCAGACCTATGGGGTTGGAAAGAGAACTTAGAGGGCTACCATAAGATGAAATTTCAGACCCTAGAGATCCGAAATTACATAGATACAACAGATTCAATATCGTACTCCTGTAAAGTAAGAGAAAACATGCATTGAAGGATCACTGCAGTAAGGACCACACATCAACAGTCAAGGGTAAGTCTCCTACAAAAAGGTATGTATGATTAATGTTTACATTTGAAAATTAGTATCATCTCTGACATATTTTTTTCAGGACAACGTAAGTACATACACGGTCTCAGTTATATCTCTATGTCTCTATATGTCACAGTTAGTTTTGATACCACATTTCGAATGTCCTATTCTTGATACTACACATTTGATGCTACATATTCTTGATGCTACACCAAGTCTGCTAAATCTATATGATGTTGTAAGTTCATGTTACTTGTCTTGTCATAGTTGATAGAATAGTCTTTGTTGTTGTACTTAGAACTTGGTCCATCACAAGTCTAGGGTATGTATTTAGTTTTTATTGTATATATCTTTAGGTCAGTTTTAGATATAGTCTTGCATATAGTCTAGGCCTATATCAAGATTGCGAGTCTTTGTCTACTGCTGCAACAAGTCAACAAAAAAGTGACAAGCACACTTCATGTACGCATTGTAATTTTAATTTTAATTTATTCATTATTATGCGCTTACGTGTGTTTTGCAAGCAAAGGTAAGTTGAAGGGTATTTTGTTTTGTTTTGGGATTGGTTTCGCTGGGAAAATTTTGCATGCAGGTAGAAGAAGATTCAAGTACAACCTCAAGCAAGAATTCAAAAGTAGAAGTATCAAATCAAAGGAATCATTGTAGCGAGATATCCTTTGAAGACATGACAACCATCCATATATTGTGAAGAAGTGTCAAGGCCAAGAGTCATCATTGTAAAGTTGTAAAAGAGTCAATCTACCTAGAGTCGAAAAGGAATTATTGTGAGGTATAGGAATCTATGTTGGGATGATGTCATGGTTGGGTTGCAGGTGATAGTGTGATTGGGTGTTCAGTCAAAATCATTGTAAATCATATTGTATCATGGATCGTTGTCCCTGGTATGGGAATCCACAATCTTGTCTCATTTCAGTCATTATAGGGTGGCCGGGAGGTGCTAGGCTGGTGGATGAAGTCGCCTACATGCTGGAGCCCGTGAACACTTCAGGGTGGTAGGTTGGTCTAGGATGTTGGGGCATACATTTAGTTGACTACTAAAGAAACTAGGGCATTGGGGCATCCTTTCAGTGGGATCTGGAGAAGAATGCTTTTCTAGAATCCTAGGAAGTTGTTTCTTTAATTTCAGTTGGGGCTGAAGATTAAAGAATTTATTAGAAAAGCATTCAATGGTTTTTGAACCGGAGGGGGTTTTCCACCTAAAATTCTTGTGTCTATTACATTCTTTTATTTATTTTTATTACTGCATAAACATTAATAATAATTGAATATTAACTAATGCTCTGAAAAGATTTAAAAGTGCTAATTGCTAAGGAATACTAATTCACCCCAGCTCTTAGTATTTCCAACAATATGATGGAGGTCAACAATCATAAGTTAGATATATGCCACAATAAAAAACCTATCCGATCACTAAAAAATACTACATGTGGAGCACTCCAACTCTAAGTGATAAATTCCAAGCTGCAAGGGTAGAATTTCCAACAAGCAAGGGTTTAAAGTTAAAAATTTGATAAGATGTGTGGAATGCTTATTTTCCAAATGCCTCTAAATCTTCCTCCTAAGTCATCAACTCCTCTAGGTATACCACACCTATATGACCACTTCTCAACCAAAGTATGCTCAAGTCAAGTACAAGACTCCATGAAAATAGCTAAGTGTCCCCATGCAATCTAGGGTTCAATGCTCTCCTCCAAGATGATCAACACTCCTCCAAGGTAAGTTTCCACCCAAAGTAATAAAACAACCTCCATGTGAACACCCCATGAAGAAAGACACTAGCCACACAGGTCTCAAACACTTGAAGGAAGGATGCAACATAATGATCCATAAACTATAGTGGATATTCCACTAGACAATTCGTCACGACAAATCTACTAAAATATATTAGTAAATCCAAAATGTACACTATGAGGGTTTATTTCTCCTTACATTTTTGGATACGTTAATTACTATTTATTTTGTATTCATGCAAATTATAATTATGTAAAAAATAGGGAATAGAAAAATAAATTTCACAAACCACAAATTAACACAATATATAACTTGGGAAACCTTTTCAGGAGAAAACCCAGCTCGAAGGTGAGGTTTTTCTGCTCTCTTTTTCTGAATGGAAATGGATGAAAGTAAAAATAAATGAGGCTTGTGGCTTGTGGGATACTACAATGCATAAATCCTCTATTGTTTCTCTCTCCCTATCCACTCTTTGCTACTCTGCTCATCTATGGAACAAAATGTACTTTAATAGAATGGAACCCTTTTCCTCCTAGTGGCCTAGTTATACACAACCTAATAGCCTACTAGTGGCTAGGTTTGACTCCTTCAACTCTTATCTAGAGCTATAATATTGACTCTTTTAGATTCTTCTTCATCATGATCACATGGCTATCCCATTTCCAGTAATATTTAGGGCTGAGGTGTCATCCTATTGAATTATGATTGTAAATACAGGAAGGTAAATTCCAAGTGGCATAACTTTTGCGTACAAAATTTGGCTAAGGAAATTCTTGCACCGTTGGAAATATATATGTAGAATAGCGCGAAATTTTTTGATGTTTAAGTGGAAAATTTTACCACCCAAAATACACTGTTTGATGCGTCAAATTTCTCCCGGAAAGTTTCAGGCTCTAATTTTCCAAAAAATTTCCATTTTTTCCACCATGGAAGCTTCAATATGGATGGTAAAAAATATAATGATCCAATTTGTATGACACCTCCCCATTTTGGGATGGATTTTGTCCCCAAAACCTTCTATTGAATGAGGTAAGGAAAATTTTCCTCCAACTTCTTTCAGGTGTACCATTTAACCTTTCTTAGAAGATTTCCTTTCAACCCACTTTGTCGAAGGCCACGTTCCCTTGTATTCTAGTTTTGGACCTCTTCAACAAAATCGTATCCTCTGTCAACCTTGCCTATGAATCTAGTGCCAAATATTCTACCAAAGGTAGGACCTATTCCTCTTCTTGAAGTTGCATTGAAGGCTCATCAAGTTTTAAATTCTATACATTCACCACTGGGTAAATGTGCTTGTATGAGGGTAGACTAAGTCTATAGGAATTATCTCTCATCTTATCCAATATATCAAAGGGACCATGTCTCATAGCCTTTATTTTCTTACAAGGACCTTGTAGCCTCTCCTTATTCAACTATAACCATACTTTGTCTCCCACGTTGAACGACCTCTTTGTTTTTTTCTCATCATTTTTCATATGACTTATGCATTTCCTTCTGTACCTATAAATGGATCTTCATGAACTTCTCAACATATTTTTCTACCCTTAAGGCATCTCTTGTAAGATCCTCCCTCACTCCTCCTTACTACCCATATGTAATATCCAAAGGTGGTGGTGGAAAAAATTCAAAACAAGTTTCCAATGGGGACTTACCATTAAAAGTGTGGAATACTATATTATAAGTGTGTTGTATATATACCATATTTTCATCCCAGGTCTCAGTTGGATGCTTTTGATTGTAACCCATCAAAATTTGCACAAAATTCCTCCTGACTACATAAGTCTGCAAATATATTTGTGGATGGAATGATGTTGACCACTTCAACTTCGTGTCCATATTATTCCAAAATATAGTCCAAAATGCACTGAGAAATATTGTGTCCCTATCTAAAATAATGCTTCTTGGTAACCCAAATTGCACCTAGACCGATCCAAAGAACAAATTCAATGCTTCTCACCTAGTAATGTTTTTTACAGGGCACCACAACACACATCTTGCTAAAATTTTCAACTACCAAAAGCAAGTAGTCATGTCCCTTTCTAGTTGTTGTTAAAGCTCCCACAAATTCCATGGGAATACTTTCCCAAGGATGAGTGGGTATAGGTAAGGGATGACATATACCTTGTTTCCTATTACTAGGGTTGTTGGTACAACGAAACATGCATCCTATTATGAACTTAGCTACATGTTCTTGCACCTTGGGCCAATACACAAAGAAGTTGGCCATTGTCTTCCTTGCACCAAAGTGCCCTAAAACCTTGGAGGTGCGAGTCACTTTAATTAGTTGTAGTCACTCACCTTTAGGAACGCATAACTTATCCAACCTCTATACTAACTTGTCTTGGAGATGGTAGTTAAATATGTTGTTACCATCGTGCATGTGACTTTGTCTCTCCAATTGTTGAAACACCTTCTTTAATTCCTCATCCTATGAATATGCCTCTATGTAAGCATCATGGGTGAATGTATCCATGTGAATTAGAGTTACTGAAGTTGTGATATTGATGTGGGTGGCCTTTAACGTATGTCAACCAACTTGTTTGCATTTCCCTTCTTATACTTGATCACTAAATGAAACTGATGTAAAATCCCAATCCACATGTGATTCTTGATTTTCTATAGCTTACTCAATGCTTGTATATATTGTAATTGTTAGTGATGTATGTGGATTACTATCTTTTCCCATCAGATAATGTTTCCACTTCTTCATATCTTGCACTAGGGCATAGAGCTCCTTGTCATAGGTAGGGTAGTTAAGAAATACCCCATGAAATACTTTAGAATGGTAGCATACAAGCCTTCCTCCCTACATCAAGACTACTCCTGAAGCATATCCACTTGCATTTGTCTCCACTCAAATCCTCCCACTTAATCACTATAGGATTTCCCTCCAAACTTAAGGTATTTGTGTCGATTTCCCACTAGGTTGGGGAATGACCATCTAATTTGGGATGAGAAAATGAAATATTGTGCTCTTCCTCTATATGATGAACACTAAAATAATCTTCTAACTGCTACAGCTAGTGATTTAGCTTCAGAACGTCAATCTCACCTTGATATAGTTTGATGTGGACCTTCACTTCCATTTTGGTTCTTATCGATTTGTTGGTTTCCCTTTCGATTTGGCCTTTGTGTTAGGACCTCCATATTATTCAATTAATTCGAGCTTCTTAGTTGGGTCCACCATGAGGAGACTCAAATTATGGTTTACATCTATGACTTGTGCTTCCAATTGCATAAACCTATCCTCTACTAGATCATGAGGGTTATTGACAAATTTGTTGGCCATGGCTATGGTTTTGTGACTATCATCTTAAGTGATTAAGATCCCTTGTAGCTACCCAAAATATACCCAAAAAAACATGCTATGATACCAATATAATTTTTAAATTTCCATGGATATTCCACTAGACAATTCGTCACAACGTATCTACTAAATATAATAAAAAATCCAAAATTTACATTATAAAGGTTTGTTTCTCCCTACAATTATTCGATCTCTTCTGATTTAATACACATGAGCTTGATAGAGTACCAGTGAGGGAAAGCAATTTTCTTTTTAAGAATTCATCATATGAACTAAAGTACTAATGCCTATACACTAAGCATAAATTTCAAGAATTAATGGTGTGTAAAAATCCATAAAATATATCATATGATAAGAAGAACTAGACATACTGGCCACTATACATTGAGAATTTCATTTGAGAATTACTCATGTGTTTTTTGTGACACCATTGACATTGTGACAAAAATCAAAGAATCTGACTTAAGTTGTAGACGTAATTTTCTTTTCTTGTGCCATATATCAGAAAAGTATTTAACTTGATTCAATTAAATAGTGGTGGTTAAGAACCAACTTTACCTACAGAATGAAGGCACCCTTTTCCTAAACATTAGAATAAGATATCATCTAATAGAATTATAAGAATGGAAGTATTTTTCATAAAGTCTATATTCAAAATATTTATCCAAAAAACAAATGATTATACAAGTATGATATGAGAATATGTTTAGATATTTTATTGATTAATGCATAAATATGATATCTTTGGAAAAAGGTTAACAAAATTTATTCTAATGAACTAAAAGATTATATAAGTATGATATGAGAATATGTTTAGATCTTTCATTGATTAATGCATAAATATGACATCTTTGGAAAAGAGGTAACAAAATTTATTCTAATGAGCCGAAAGAGGCCACAATTGAAAATGATGGTAAAACAAAAATTAATTGGTAATTATTTTTGTTAAGAGGGTTGAAATTTCAACAGATAAGGGAATTAGGTAAGGTTTAACTAAATATGGATTTTTCTCCAAGTGATTTGAGAATTTGGGAATTGCATAGATTTCACAGTTCTAGAATTCAAGGAGTACAAGAGTTAAAAAATTCAAGGAGTTGCACTAATTCGTGAGTTTCAGAATTCTTGTAGTTCAAGAA
Organism: Pinus tabuliformis; assembly: GCA_031772625.1. Classification (NCBI taxonomy): domain Eukaryota; kingdom Viridiplantae; phylum Streptophyta; class Pinopsida; order Pinales; family Pinaceae; genus Pinus; species Pinus tabuliformis. The sequence goes on along the minus strand of CM062819.1, from coordinate 1,323,238,530 downwards.
TTTAAGAATTAAATAATTTGGGATTATAGGAGTACTAATATTTAGAGGGTGATGTTAGGTCCCTTTAATACTAGTGATTCTCCCATTACTATTGTCATTGTAGCCCTTATTGTTATTTTTTTGCACCTATTGTCCCCATATTGTTATTATTGTGCCCCATAGAAGCCCACTATTGTTATTGTTGTGCCTTTATATTATTATTGTTATGTCGACTTTGATTATATTGTGACCCCTTAGACTCCTATATATAGAAATGAGGTTTTGTCATTTGTATCATCCAAGAATTTTTCATTTGTGTAATGTAAAGGAGGTTTCCCCCTCGAAGAGGCTGATTTTTTAAGTCGTTGATCTATCTGTTCTTCTATTTGTGAGCTGGTTGCATAACAATTGGTATCAGAGCTTTGGATTCTAGGGTTTCGCTGCTTCAAACAGGTCATCGTGAACGTTTCACTATACTTATTTTTCTACAACGTTTCAGAAGCTAAACTTCAAACCCTTTTGAGCCGAAATCTTTATGAACCTTGTGTACAAATATAAGATCTTGTCTCGCTATAGTTTTGGAGATATGATCCAAGTAAGTTAGGGTTTTTGTAGGCTCCCGAATTATATCTCAAACATGTGACCTGGGGAAAATATTCATAACTTTATCTCTGAGCATCAGATTGAAATTTCATAAAAATTTGCAAAAAGAGGACAAACTATATGTTTTGTTGTATTGGTTTAAGGTCCAAAGGTCAAAACAATGACACGTGGCACTTCGTACAAGTTCAGTCTACTGAATTAGTATTTAATCAGGTCATTGTGGGAGATTTGACATAAATTCTCCTTGCAGAATCCAATATTGATCAGAGTTGCGGGGTTGGAAAGAGGACTCAGAGGGCTACTGCAGGACAAACTTTTAGACCTTGGTGATCTGAAATTACAAAGATACAACAAATTCCATATCGAGCTCCTACAATGTGAAAAAATGTGTGTAGTTTTTTTTTAAAATTTTGCATAAGTTTGGTTTGAAAAATTAGTTTGAAGGAATTCAAAGGGCATAGTGAAGCATAATTATCATTAATTGATGCCCCGAATAAAGAAAATAGAAACACCTAGTAAGCAACCTGAAAGCTCTAACACGACTCGTGAATAAGAGGAAGAAATGCAACATGATATATCAAAATTACGAGACCAAGTGCAACAAAATTCACTCTCAAAAAAAGTAACAAAAGCTAAGATGGATGGTTTAAAGAAAGGCATGGAAGCTAAGATGGATGGAGTGGAAGCTAAGATGGATGGTTTAAAGAAATATGTGGAAGCTAAGATGGATGGTTTAAAGAAATATGTGGAAGCTAAGATGGATGGCGTGGAAGCTAAGATGGATGGCATGAAAGCTAAGATGAATGGTATAGAAGAAAAAATTAAAGGAAACATGGAAGATTTGAAGATAGATTTGACAAAGTTGCTACAAGAAATGCTTACTAATGGCGAAAGGGTAGTAAAGGAAACTCATGAGGAGAACAAAAGAAAGGTTAATAATGATTTCATAGACTCTAACGTTGGATTGAAGACCCACCATGTTCCAAAGATCGATATGAGGAAGTTTGATGGCAAGGATCCCATAACATGGATACTATAGATGAAGCAATATTTCAATCTCCATAATGTGAAAAACACACGAAAGGTGGGTATTGAAACTTTATATTTGGAACCAAATCAGTTTGTATGGTATCGATGTATTTTCTCTCGTAAAAAAATTGTCACTTGGGAAATTTTTACGGAAGAAATGATAGCACATTATGAGGATACAAAAAGCAACACCTTTTTTGGCCAATTGATAAATCTCAAACAAAAGGGTTCAATGATGGAGCACATTGAGGACTTCCAAAAATTGATTATAAGGGTAAAAGATATTCCAAAGGAGCATAATATTGATGTGTTCATAGGGACTTTAAAGGATAGCATCCAACATGAGGTTTGCCTTTGGGAACCTGATTCATTGGAGAAGGCATTCAGGTTGGCAAGAAAAATGGAAAGCAAAATTATGGCAACAAGGAAACCTAACACCCACAACTATAAAGATGGAAGTTTTTTTGCCGCTAGCCTTCCACAACCTACAAGGTTGACACCACAACAATTGGAAGAAAAAAGAGCAAAAGGGCTTTGTTACAGTTGTGATAGAAAATACACTAAATGTCATAAGTGTGCTGAGAAGAAATTATTTTACATATATTGTGAAGAGGAGGAAGAAAAGGAACAAGAAACATCAAAAGAAGAGGATATACACCAGGAAAAAACCCTAGAGAAATAAGAAATGAATCCGACCATATCTTGTAATGAATTGGCCGAAATTACCACTCCTAAAACTATCAAGATATAAGGACATATCAAGAAGAAAAAGGTAATAGAGTTGATTGATTCGGGCAATACCCATAATTTTATTCATTGCAAGATAGCCAAGGAATTGAATTGCTTCCTATATCCAGCATCAGAGTGTCAAGTGATAAGTGCAAGTGGAGGAACCATAAATTGCTCTGGAAAGTGCCATAATATCAAGCTATCCATGGGAGAATATGTATTGAATAGCCCAATGATTTCCATTCCAATGGGTGGTGCTAATGTTGTACTAGGAGTCCAATGGCTACAATATTTGGGTATAATAACTTTTACTTTCCAAGAAATTTTCATGTATTGTTTTTCAGAAGGAAAGGAAGTTGAATTAAGGGGTATTGCAGGGAAACCAGGAAAGATAATCAACTCTAACGGAATGACAACGCTTCTAAATAAAGAACAATGAGGCATAATTTCCCAATTATGTTTGCTATAGGTTCCCACATCAAAATCATCTATTTCTCCAGATCTTCAAAAAGTCTTGGACAATCATTCCAAGGTATTTGAGACTCCCAAAGGCCTCCCAACTATTTGTGATCATGATCATGCTATTCATTTGATTCCAGGAAGTGTTCCTCGAAACATCATGCCTTACAGATATCCCTATGCCCAAAAGTTTGAAATTGAACGTATGGTTGCAGAAATGCTAGAGGCTGGTATAATTCAACCTAGTCAAAGTTTTTTCTTTGCTTCGATAGCATTGGTACACAAGAAGGATGGATATTAGGTCATGTGTCTGAATTATAGGGAGCTCAACCAGCTCACTATTAAAGATAAATTTCCCATTCCTATCATTGATGAATTATTGGATGAATTGCATGGATCAATTTACTTCACCAAGTTGGATCTTCGTTTAGGATATAATCAAATTAGAATGAAGACTGAAGACATTCCAAAGCAAAAATTTAGAACTCATTAGGGTCATTATGAATTTTTAGTCATGCATTTTGGCCTTACCAACGCACCTTCTACATTTCAAGGTTTGATGAATTCCATTTTCAAACCCTTCCTTAGAAAATTTGTGTTAGTATTTTTTGATGATATACTAATCTAAAAGAAGTTTTGGAAGGATCATGTTCAACATGTTGACAGGGTGCTTAAACTATTGGAGGAGAAACAATTATATGCAAAAAGCTTCAAATGTTTGTTTGGAGTACAAGACGTGGAATATCTGGGTCATATTGTATCTCATGAAGGTGTTAAGGTAGACCCTAGAAAAATTAAAGCCATTAAGGAATGGAAAATCCCCACATCCATAAAGCATCTGTGAGGATTTCTCGGGTTGACAGGGTATTATTGCAAGTTTGTTAAGAAATATGGGAGAATAGTAGCACCTCTAACAACATTATTGAAGAAAGATGTTTTTTCATGGACTCCAAAAGAAACGAAGGCCTTTGAACATCTTAAAGAGGCAATGTGCCAAGCACCAGTCTATGCTACGCCGGACTTCACAAAAACCTTTATTGTGGAATGTGATGCCTCGAGAAATGGAATTGGTTCTATTTTAATGCAAGAAGAAAGACCCATTTCATTCGAAAGTCGTCCAATCAAAGGAAAGTATTTACACAAAGCTATTTATGAGAAGGAAATGTTGTCAATACTACATGCACTTAAGAAATTGTGACCCTACCTAATGGGAAGACACTTCAAGGTAAAAATAGATCATGATAGTCTTAAATAATTTTTAGAACAAATATTATCTTCAGAAGAGTAGCAAAAATGGGTCACAAAGATGTTGGGTTATGACTTTGAAATAATCTGCAAAAAAGGGAAGCAAAATGTTGTGGCAGATGCACTCTCAAGAAAGGATGAGGATGTGGAAGCATTTCTTTGCTTCATTTATATTATCCAACCAGATTGGATAAATGAAGCAAGGGATGAATGGAAGAATGATGAAGAAGTGTGGGTACTCATTCAAAAGTTACAACAAGATCCCAGTACATCTGATACATTTAGCTGGAAAAATGATTCGTTATGTTACAAAGATCACTTATACCTATGTAAGAATTCCCAAATCAAACAAAATATTCTTATGGAATTGCACACCTCTCCCTTAGGAGGGCACTCAGGATTTTTAAAAACTTACCATAGGGTTAAGAAGGAATTTTTTTGGGATGGCCTTAAATATGATATTCAAAAGTTTGTGGTGGAATGTTTGGTTTGCCAACAAAATAAAGTTGAAATAATTAAGACCCCAGGTCTATTACAACCTTTATCCATTCCAACCCAATGTTAGGAACAAGTTTCAATGGATTTTATCATAGGTTTACCCAAGTCCGAAGGAAAGAGTGTCATGATAATGGTAGTTGACAGACTTACTAAGTATGCACACTTTTGTGCATTATATCATTCATTTAAATCCAGTACAATTTCCACTGCATTTATGGAAACAATTCAAAAGCTACATGGAAACCCAAAGATTATTGTAAGAAACAGAGATCCCATTTTCACTAGAAATTTTTAGACAAATTTATTTTCTTGTCTTGGTACTCAGTTAGCTCATAGCTCATCTTGTCATCCTCAATCTGATGGGAAAATTGAGATAATAAACAATTTTTTGGAAGGATATCTTCGTTGCTTTGTATCTGATAAACATACCCAATGGGTCAAATGGTTGCCTCTGGCTAAATGGTGCTATAACACTTCCTTCCATAATGCAGCAACAATGACCCCATTTATGGAACTTTATGGACATCATCCACAGTCCATCACATCATATTTAAAAGAAAATTCTGAGGTTCAAGCAGTGGAAGATCACATCGAGCATCAACAACAAGTTCTCCAACTCTTAAAGGATAACCTGACTTTGGCGAAAAATAGAATGAAACAACAGGTAGATCAACATTGCAACAAAAGAAGTTTTGATGTAGGTGACAAGATATTTCTACGACTACAACCATATAAACAAATGTCCCTCAAGCAAGTTAAGAAGGATGATAAATTATCACCAAAGTATTATGGTCTGTACAAGGTGTTGCAAAATATTGGTATTATGGTATACAAATTGGAGCTTCCTGTAGCATCCCGAGTGCACCCAGTTTTCCATGTTTCATGCTTAAAGAAGGTTATAGGTGACAAGCTCCCAGTTCAAACAATATTCCCAGAACTTGACGAGGAAGGAAAAATCATATTGGAACCTGAAGTAGTCACAGAAGCAAGAACTTGATAGCTACAAAACTGATCAATTACAGAGTATCTCATAAAGTGGAAGAACTTACCTGATGAAGATTCCACATGAGAGGATGAGAATTTTATACATAAGAATCTAGAACTCCTCAAGCAGCGAGGAAAACAATTTTTTGAAGGAGAGGAGCATGTTAGGTCCCTATAATACTAGTTATTCCCCCATTACTATTATCATTATAGCCCTTATTTTTATTGTTGTGCCCCTATTGTCCCCATATTGTTATTATTGTTCCCCATAGAAGTTGTTACATAGTATTTTGTCATGCCTCCTGCACTTCCCTGTGACATACCCTGAAGTGCCCGAAACATGACCATTATACAATATACCCATCCATGTATACAACTCGTATCCCTCCTTTAACTTTTATTAGAAATCATCTGGAGCTTTCCCTGAAGAAATAGCTCTTAAAACACTAAAATGAGGGTCATCGCTATTATGAAGCTCAAAACCGCGATGGTCACCTATTGCACCATGTTAGGCCAATGATGACATCGCTCTATTCCCTTGCATACTCACGATTATCTCAAAACGGAATTTTTCCCAAAGAGGATGAGAAGCTTCGTGATCTAGAAGTTTCTAGAGCAGTGAAATGGAGGTGGTTTCGCATAGATGAGGTCGAATCCTCCTAATTTGACCTCTTGGTCTCATCCCTATGAGCTACCTCCTTGATATGTGGGCCTAATCCTATCTTTGGAGAAGTCCTAACTCCCTCTCCCAACCTATAAATTCCTCCTCTCCCATTCCCAAATGGTTGGTCTATGTCCATTTGCACCCCTATGCTGAGCTTGTGCTTAGAGGCTATTCATTAGACTTGGAGAAGGAGTATTTGGAGAGTTTCTTGGTTTGGACTTGGATTACCACTCAAGGAGAGCCTTTCAACATCAAGGCTATGGTTGTAAGCTTCCCTTTATTCTTTAAATAATATACAACTGTTGGTTCATCTTCCCAAAATATATATGTTCATGTATGTATTAGCTTGGCATTCCTTGATCAGCTAAGTAGGTTATTATTGGATTTGCTATTGGTTTTGGCATGATTTGTTGTCTCTTGATTACTTGTGCAGGTACATAAGCGTTGAAAGAAGCAGGAACAAGTCCGTGACACAAGCGGTTCAAGGATCTCAACAAAGGAAATCGGAATAGCACTAGAGCGAGGTAGGTCATCTCTCTCATTCTAATTTCCAATTATAATCTAGGAAGATGTCTAGCTGATTGTCACTTTAGTTTCTAGACCCACTCATTGGGTTAGAGGGATCATCTCTGTTGATAGAGAGGATTAAACTTATCAACAAAATGGCGACTCCGCTGGGGAGCCTATGACCCTTTCCTTCCATTCCTTCATCTTGTCTTTTAACAAGTTTGATCAACCATTTATTTTTAGACTTCATTGCTTTTCTATAACGAGTGTCACTTTCTGGTAGATGCCTGAAGGTTGTTAACTTGAGCTGTTCTTGAAGATTTTTAATTTATTTTCTGTTTTCCTTGACCATCATGGGTTTGAACCTAACAGTCGTGATGATATTGTGGGTTTGTCTATTACAGTAGTGATGATCACTACTTTCCGTCTGACAGGTGTGATGATTGCAGAGGGTTAAGAAATTTAGGGTTTTTCTTATTTTCAGTTCTGTGTACCTTCTCCCAGTGATTTACCTGTGTTATCTTCATTGACTCTTTTGCTGTCTGATTGCAATTTTCTTTTAACCTGGTTTGAGTCTCCTTGAAGTTTGATTAGTCTTTTAGGGTTTCTAGGTCTTCTAGGTCAACCTTCGTCCACTCGTTGGTCTTCCAATCAGTCATCAAAGATCAATTTCTTGTGTTAAAGAGTCTATGTGTTTTCAGACATACTTTGCAGATCACTTTTTGGTTCTTGTGTCTTAAGTTATTTTCATTAGTATATACAGTGAAAGTTGCTTAAGTTCTCTTTGACGAACGATAGATTACAAATCGATTGTCTCATTAGAATCAAAAGGAAGTGTTTGCTTTGAATTTTTTGTGTTTCGAAAAGTGAAAGTGAAAGTGTTATTCTTTTCATAGTTTTCGAAGTATTTTGTGTTGGGTGTGGAGCCTGATTATCCTCTGTATTCAAAGGTTTCAGCCAGATGTATACCCCAAGAAGACTGTACACCCCTCCACGAGGGGGGGACTTGTCCCCCCCGTGGGGGTCAGGGGGGGTAAATCCCCCCTGCCTGGGGGGTTCGGGGGCCAGCACTCCCGAAGCTAAAAATAGATGTAAAATTGCCTTGTAAAAGTCTAGTAATTTCTAGTCAATCTGGGCCGTTCATTAGGCGGACTATTTGATGGTAGAAGTTATGTTTAATTTAGGGTTTTTTTCCCTAGAAGGCAACCCCTCACTATATATGAGGGAATTGTATTGCATCTATGTAGATCTGTATTCTGAGTGAGGAAGAGAGAGGAGATTGAGAGTGAAGAGGATGTTACAGCGGATCTGCTGTAGGTTGTATCTCTTCAGTTTGCTGGATAATATAAAAGAAAGGACTGGTTGTTTCTTCGTGGACGTAGCCTAAACTGGGTGAACCACGTATATCTGTGTCTCTCTTGTTTTATGCGTTTTCTGTGTTTATATTTCTGCAATATTTTATGTGTTCCATTGCTCTGTAATATATAATTTTCTAACAACTGGTATCAGAGCCGAAGGTCTATTTGGCTGATAAACTCGCAGGAGAGAAGGGTTCTTGGTTCGAGTGGGAGCAATGGCGGAATATGGTAGGTTTAGGGTCGAAAAATTCAATGGCCAAAACTACCAGCTGTGGAAGATGTAGATGGAAGATTATCTGTATCAGAGAGATCTGTACCTACCATTGAGCGAAAAGACAAAGAATCTGACGAGTATGACAGACACAGAATGGGATATTTTGGACAGAAAGGCACTTGGAACAATACGGTTGTGCCTAGCGGCATTGGTGGCGTTTAATATTTCAAAGGAAATGACAACGTAGGGTTTAATGTCGGCATTGGCCAAACTATATGAAAAACCCTCCACCTCAAATAAGGTATTTCTTATGAAGCGTTTATTTAATATGAAGATGTCAGAAGGAGGATCTATTGCAGATCATTTAAATGATTTTAATACAGTTACAAGTCAGTGAAGTTCTGTAGGGGTAAATTTTGATGATGAAGTTAGGGCTCTGTTATTTCTGTGCTTATTGCCAGAAAGTTGGAATGGTTTAGTTATGGCCATTAGTAACTCTATCTTTGGATCTAGTACTTTAAAGTTTGATGATGTTGTTGGTGCAATCCTTAGCGAGGAAATGCGACAGAAAAGCTCCGGTGAGACATCAGGTAATGCTTTGACTGCGGAGACTAGGGGCAGAAAAATGAAAAGAGGAAAGAGCCCAGGATATCGCAGTAAGTCAAGAAAAGGCAGATCCAATTCCAGATCAGGGATAGTGTGCTAGAAATGTGGGAAGAAAGGACACCTAAAGAAAGGTTGTAGATCTTGGAAGGGAAAAGAAGGAGATGTGCAACAAGAAACTAATCATGAAGTGAATGTAACAGGTGATGTGTTGCAAGATGCTTTGATTCTTTCATTAGAAAATATTATTGATTCCTGGGTGGTAGATTCAGGGGCATCATTCCATGCCACACCTGATAAGAAACATTTTCATGATTATGTTCAAGGAGATTTTGGACAAGTTCAATTGGGTGATGATAAACCCTGTAAAATCGTTGGAATGGGTATAGTTTTAATAAAACAGCAAAATGGAAATCAATGGATATTGAAGGAGGTAAGGCATGTTCCAGATTTAAAAAAAAATTTGATTTCAACAGGGCAGTTGGGAGGTGAAGGTTGTGTAACTACTTTCACAGATAAAACCTGGAAGGTCACTAAAGGATCCCTAGTAATAGCGAAAGGAGAAAAGGTTGGTACATTGTATCTATGCAATGGTATTTCTAACTCTGTTAATGATTTAACCTCTACAGGAGAAGATACGACATTGTGACATCATAGCCACGGGCACATGAGTGAGAAGGGGATGTATATTCTTCACTCAAGAAATTTGTTGCCAGGTTTGAAGCATGTTGATTTAAAATTCTATGAGAATTGTGTTTATGGAAAACAGAAGAGAGTCAGATTCTTTAGAGTTGGGAAAGAAAAGAAGAGAAAAAAATTAGAGCTTGTGCATACAGATGTACGGGGACCTGCTCAGGAATCATCTCTTGGTAGCTCTCGTTATTATGTTACTTTTATTGATGATGCAACCAAAAAAACCTGGATTTATTGTATTCAAAATAAATCTGATGTATTTGATACTTTTAAGAAATGGAAAGCTTTGGTTGAAAATGAGACAGGGAAAAGGTTGAAGTGTCTCAGATCAGATAATGGAGGTGAATATTGCAGCAAATATTTTGACAGGTACTTTTCAGAGAATGGAATTCGAAGAGAGAAGACAGTTCCAGGAACACCACAAGAAAATGGTGTGTCAGAAAGGATGAACAGGACAATCATGCAACGTGCAAGGTGAATGAGATTGCATGCAGGATTGCCTTTACAATTTTGGGCATATGTTGTAGATATTGTTGTTTATCTAATAAACAGAGGGCCTTCAAGTTCCTTGGATGGTGGTATTCCAGAGGAGGCATGGACAGGTAAAAAGGTAAACTACTCATTTTTAAAGACTTTTGGTTGTGAAGCCTTTGTCCACATTAATAAAGAAAATAGAACAAAGCTTGAGGCAAAATTAAAGAAATGTACCTTTATTGGATATGGTGTTAATGATTTTGGTTATCGCTTATATGATTATGAAAATCAAAATATCATTAGGAGTAGAGATGTAGTATTCAATGAAAAGGTCTTGTATAAGAATCAGTTGCAGGAAAAGAAACAAGAAAAAGAAAACAGAGAATACACAGTGCTTGATGATATCACAGGAAAAGTGATGGTGCATGAAAATCATAATGATCAACAGCTAGAACAACAACCACAACAGCAACAAACACCTCAAACACCGGAAAGTGGTGTTAGAATATCTACCAGGATAAGTAGACCCCCTGAATGATATTCTCCTTCATTAGATTATGTATTGTTGACTGATTTTGGTGAACCAGAATGTTATGAAGAAGTAGTGCAGGTAGAAACTAGGAAGAAGTGGGAGCAAGCCATGAAAGAAGAGATGGAATCCTTAGCACATAACCAGACTTGGGACTTAGTCAGGTTGCCTGCAGGTAAAACATCATTGTAGAATAAATGGGTTTACAGGCTCAAGGAAGAAGATGGAGGAAAACAGAGGTACAAAGCTAGACTTGTAATGAAGGGGTTTACACAAAAGAAAGGTATTGATTTTGATGAAATATTTTCTCGTGTTGTTAAAATGACTTCAATCAAAACTTTTTTAAGTCTAGTAGCAGTTGAAGATTTTCATCTTGAGCAGTTAGATGTAAAGACAACCTTTCTCCATGGGGATTTGGAGGAAGAGATATATATGCAGCAGCCACAAGGAAATGAGGCAAAAGGGAAGGAGAAACTAGTGTGCAAGTTGAAGAAGAGCTTGTATGGCTTGAAACAGGCTCCAAGGAAGTGGTATCTAAAATTTGACAGGTTTATGTCTGAACAAGGTCATACTAGATGTCACTCTGATCATTGTGTTTATCTCAAAACGCAAAATGATGGTACCTATATTATATTGTTATTGTATGTATATGACGTGCTTGTTGCAGGTTCTAACATGCAGGAAATAAATGTGCTCAAAAGGAAATTGGCAAACTCATTTGCAATGAAGGATTTGGGTGCTGCAAAACAAATCCTTGGTATGAGAATAACTAGAGACAGGAAGAATCACAAATTAACATTGTCTCAAAGTGAGTACATAGAAAAGGTGTTGAAAAGGTTTAATATGCAGAATGCAAAACCAGTTAGTATACCTTTGGCTAGCCATTTCAAATTAAGTAAGGAGGCATGTCCCAATACTTAGGAAGAAATGGCTCATATGTCTAAAGTTCTATATGCATTAGCAGTTGGAAGCTTAATGTATGCAATGGTCTGCACAAGGCCTGATATTGCACATGCAGTGGGAGTTGTAAGCAGGTACATGCACAATCCAGGAAAAGAACATTGGATGGCAGTCAAGTGGATTCTCAGGTATTTGATAGGTACCACAAATCAAGAATTATGCTTTGGTGGTTCAAACATTGCTCTACAGGGATATGTTGATACAGATATGGCAGGTGACAGAGATAACAGGAGGAGAACTACAGGATATGTATTTACTATAGGTGGAACAACTATCAGTTGGGTTTCAAAAATCCAAAGTGTTGTTGCACTTTCAACAACAGAAGCAGAGTATGTTGCTGCTACAAAGGCTAGTAAAGAATTGATTTGGTTACAAAGGTTTCTGGATGAATTGGGTAAGAAGCAGGAGTTGCGCAGGTTATACAGTGACAGCTAGAGTGCCATACATCTTGCAAAGAACTCTGCATTTCATTCCAAGACTAAACATATACAGCTCAAGTACCATTTCATATGGTCAGCATTGGAATATGGACAGTTGAAGGTGGAAAAGATACACACTAGCCAGAATGCTACAGATATGTTAACAAAAATTGTAACCAGAGAGAAACTGAGAATCTACTCAGTTTCAATTGGTCTTCAAGTATGATGAAGAAGATGAGAAACATCCAGGGCCAAAGTGGAGTCATTGTCTAGCAAATGAAGCAGCGGTGGAGTTGCTATAATCAGTGTCCAAGTGGGAGATTGTTGGGTGTGGAGCTTGATTATCTGTTGTATTCAAAGGTTTCAGCCGCATGTATACCCTAGGAAGAATGTACACCCCTCCACGCGGGGGGGACTTGTCCCCCTCGTGGGGGTTCGGGGGCAGCGCCCCCGAAGCTAAAAATATATGTAAAATTGCCTTGTAAAAGTCTAGTAATTTCTATTCAATCTAGGCTGTTCATTAGGCGGATGATCTAACGGTAGAAGTTATGTTTAATTTAGGGTTTTTTCCCTGGAAGGCAACCCCTCACTATATATGAGGGAATTATATTTCATCTATGTAGATTTGTATTCTAAGTGAGGAAGAGAGAGGAGATTGAGAGCGAAGAGCGTGTTACAATGGATCTGCTGTAGGTTGTATCTCTTCAGTTTGCTGGATAATATAAAATGAAGGATTGGTTGTTTCTCCGTGGACGTAGCCCAAACTGGGTGAACCATGTATATCTGTGTCTCTCTTGTTTTATGCGTTTTCTGTGTTTATATTTCTGCAATATTTTATGTGTTCCATTGCTCTGTAATATATAATTTTCTAACATTTTGAGTTGCATTCAAATCATTGATGTGAAAGAGATTTTCATATTTGTTGGCTTTCTTGCATTCTCTTTTACTTTTCACTAGATTACATTAGTTACATTTTAAAAAAGAGAAAAAATCATCATTATATCTTAGAGGAATTTTGCTTTAAGGTTTGTTTTAGCATTGCATTTTCTTATCATATGAAAGATTAGATTTCATATTTTTCATTTAGCATTTGAATATTGTTATGGATGCACTTTTTCATTTGGTTTGATGCACGATTTGAGTGATCTTCTTCACTACATAGATAGCTTTCATCGAATTGAAGGATTTCATTTCATTATCTAGTTTTAATTTTAGGAACAGGGAACATTGTTAAGGCCTTAAAATTGAAACATAATTCCAAGATCAACTTTAAAAATCTATCAATTAATCTAAGGAGCATTTGAAACATTAACGTTCATATCTAGTGGTCTAGGTTAGAGACATGTTCTGGTGTCTTTAAAACTTAGCAGTTGTTGTTCGCTTCTACATTAGACAACACTAGCATGGACTTGTGATCCCCGTACCATCGCGTATATAAAGGGAGACCTCTATAGGTTGAAAACCTTTATCCATAGGAAGCCGAGTCTGCTGCATTGTAAACATGATACACTGAACATTGCATTCGGGGAGATTTCTTGCACATACGTTAAGTCCTAGGTAACTTTATTTACTGAGGTGTATATTGCAGTTAACTGTTACTTGGTACTCCTTTTACCTAGATTCACCTGAGCAGTCATTTGATCTTTTCTGACTCATTAAATTTGAAAATATCATCAAGCAACTTGTCCTCTCAAGCTCGCTAAATTATCGAAAGCGACTAGAGTCACCTTTGCGCCCTTTTCTCGACTCTTAAAAGATGAAAATGCAAAGTTTTTGTTTCTAAAAATAACTGCCCACAATAAACATGTCGAACCCAACCAGTTGCTTCTTAGACCAAAATTGAGTAATTCCCTGTTAATTTCAAGATTGTTAAAAGCCCTAAATGAATCTCGTTTCCTTTTTTTTGCTATTGAGAGGAAGTCATCGTGGCCGAACCATTGAGTTCATCTCATAGTTCCCCTTCATTGTTTGATACTGAAGGGTCCTCCCAAGGAGTTCACCCAGAACTTTCTCAGTCACTTGAGGATCAAGATTTTGAACTTGGTATCATTCCAACTATCCAACCTTTGTCTTCTCGTCCACCTCCATCAGATTCTTGGTCACCACAAGAATCCAATCCATATTTCTTTGATAATCCTATTCAGATCCTTGAGAGTCTGCAGACTCTTGAGAGTCCGTAGAGGCTTGTTGTCTATTCATCGAATCCATTGTTCTATTCTGTTGTGATATCTCCTTAGCGCCCTTACAGTCCACATGATTGACCTGATATTCCTTTGGAGTTATCTCCTCGTACATATCGGGTTCCTTGTCACCAATTGTTTCCATCTATGGAGTCTTAAGGTGAAATCCCAATATCTTCTCTAGGTCATTCAGATGTTTCTGCTACCCATACTCCTCACATCGATGATGAACAAGAGTATGAATTTCCTCCAGAAGGATTTCCTTATATAGGAAGAGTCTCGTCTCTCACCTATCCTGAAACTAGTGGACCCATGTTGCCATATGGTTATACCACTTTAGCTCAGTTAGTTTCGGGTACTCCTAGTGCCTTGTCATTGTATCAAAACCCTATCTGGTCTTCCAATTCTATGCCTACATCAGGTCTGTTCATTCTGAACATGACCTCTTGAACTACTGTACAAACTGCAGTCACTTCAGTTCCTGTTCAACCTACCATTCCGTCACAACCTGTCTCGTCATTTCAACCGACCCTTCCGTCACAACCTGTCTCATCATTTCAACCAACCCTTCCAGTTCAACCGACTGTCTTAGGTCAGGTCTCAGTAAGTTCTTCTACCCCTCCATCAAGTGGACAGATTGTGCCACCACCTGGGAGGAAAGATCCGAATACTACTCTTATGTCAGGCGAAACCAATGTGAGTGGATTACAAACTCACATGGTTGGCGTTAATCAACCTTATTATGGTGCTATTCCTAACCCTGCTGGTCCATCTGGGTCAGGTAACATCTAATATCAGAAACCTTACATGGCTCAAGTTCCATTCCAATCAGATTATGTCCCATATGGTTCACAAGCCTTGGCTAATCCGCCTTACATTTCTCAAGCTGGAGCTTATGTCTGGCCTAGTCAATTCGCTATTCCTAGTGGATATGGCTAGAGCCAATTCGGGAACTATCAATACCCTCAAGGTATAACCCAAGGAATTGTCTAGCTACCCTTGCAGCAACAAGGACAACCTTTGCAGCAACAAGGGCAACCTTTGCAGCAGCAAGGGAAATCTTTGCAGCAGCAAGGGCAAGCATTGTAGCAGCAAGGGAAACTATCACAGTAGTAAGGGAAACTGTCACAGTAGCAAGGGAAAACTTTGCTACAGTCACAATAGCCTTTGCAACCGCAAAGTCAGTTTGTTTAGCAGTCTTCTCAACCTTTGTCCTCGCAAGGCCAACCTTTGCAACAGCAAGGTCAACCTTTATAGTAGCAAAGTTAGCCTTTGCAGCAACAAGGTCAGCCTTGGTAGCAGCAAGTTTTATATGCGTATCAGCAATGTTAGCCTTTGCAAGGCCAAGGTCAACCCTTGCAACAGCAGGGTCAAACTCTTTACGTCCATGGTCAATGGGTTCAACAACCTTATAACGCGTATGTCGCATACAATGCTTATCAGCAGCCTATGGTAGGACAATATCAAGCCTACCCTAGACCAAATCCACCTTACGGGAAAGGTAACCCTCAATGGGGACAAAATCAGGTTCCATATGGACAAAATCCTCCACTATGAGAGCAAAACCCTTACCAACATGGTTGGACTCTGCATTTTGGGTCTCCTCAAAGGCCCTATATTCCATTTAACACACAATTTCCTTTCTTGGCTACGTTGGAGCTGCTCGATGTCTTGAGGCTCACAAATGATCCCATTCTTCATTCGCCTTATTGGCCTCCATTCCTAATGGAAATTCCAAGCGATTACCCCAAATTTGAGGGAAAAGCGAAGGAAGATCCACAAGCTCACGTGATGACATATCACCTCTGGTGCTCCTCCAATTCGTATGTCAATTATTCTATCCATCTTCGAATCTTTTTGAGAACTCTCATAGATACTACCGCTAAGTGGTACATCGAATTGCCTCGAGGTACCTATGGTGATTTTAAATCTCTCGCTATGGCTTTCCTCACTCATTTCCAATTGCCAGTTCGGTATGAAACTGACACTCATTTGCTTACGTCCCTTAAGCAAGACACCACGACCCACATTTCTAGTCACATCCATGAATGGAGACGTCAACGTCTCGTCATCAAATTTGAGATTGCTGATGAGTTGTTGACAGAATGGTTCACAAAATCATTCGTTATCAAGATTGCTAAGGACATAACTATGGGTGGATGTGTTACTGAAGAGAAAGCTATTGCCCGTGCCCAGTATTTAGACTTAGTCTATTAGCAATCTGGCACATTGTACGAGATGTTACCTAATGCTCCGAGACCATCATCAAATTTGACAACATCAAAGTCTCCAGATACACCACCTATTGATGGTGTAATTAGTTCTGTGTCTCAGACTTCCACGAAAGCTTCTTCGAAGAAGAAATCTATCTCGAACATTGGTTCCAATAATCCCTCCAAAAATTCATCCAGTCCTGGTAAAACCTCTGAGGTACATATTATCCAGTCTACCGCAGTAGATAAGGCCTCTAAGGGTAAAAAGAATGGAAAAGGTAAGGCCAAAGCCAATGCCCCAAAACAAGACCCTCCTAAATCATCTGCTGATGATTCTTCTAGAAGAAAGCCGAAATATCCTTGCCTCATCTGTGAGGAGGATCATTACACTAAATATTTTCCCTGACGATATGAAGTTAGTCGCTTGCTGAAAGGGACTCCGGCTATCTTAAAAGAACCCTTTCAATCACAATAGATGCAGTTGGTAGACCAACCTCAATCTTTTGCTTCCTCAGGTTCCCAAGTGTTCATGATGCAAGGTTCATCACCTATGTCGATCGCTACTTGAACTAAGGGTTATCAAACTACGCCTAAACAGACGATGGAGAAAGAAGCTCCTGATAATCCTTCTACTTATACTCCGTCCAATTCTGATCCACTCCATATCGAGCGCCCTAATAATGAGTCTATCATCCAACCACCTCCAAAAAGTTTTCTTCAGAAGTCATCTTTCAATTTGAATGTTAGAGATGCACAACATTACAATATTGTTGAGGATTTAGCTCAGGCACCTTTGGCGATGTCTTCCTTGGAGGTTCTCCAATCCTGTCCAATGCAGTGGAAGTCACTGTTGTCTACTATAGGTGCTATCGATCCTTCTGATTCGAGTTTGATTACTTTCGATCTAGAGAATCATGTGCCTCGTCTTCCTCATCAGATTGCATTTCTGATACAAGTCCTTATCAAAGGAAAGACGATTCATCGAACGATTATTTATGAAGGTGCCTCGACATGCATCATGTCAGTTTCGTGTTGGAAATCCATTGGATCTCCTTCTCTTAACCAATCTCCAAACATCTTGGAAGCCTTTGACGATAGACATTCACGTCGATATGGTATTCTCACGAATTTTACGATTAAATTAGAACGAAAGGCTGTTGAATTAGAAGTAGAAGTTGTAGATGCAAATGTCAACTACAACCTTCTTCTTAGGCGAAGCTAGACCCACACCATGTTTTGTGTGGTGTCTTCTTTTTTCAGCATACTTCGTTTTCCTCATGAAGGAAAAATTGTCACGTTTGATCAACTGTCCTTCTTTTCTTTTGGTTCATCGAACGTCAACATTCCTTATGTGGGAAATACTGAGATTCCTTACGAGAGCGTGGAGGCAGGTCTCTTCAAAGACTCTACCTTAATGGGTACTTTACTCTCCTGCCTCCGAATGTTCACTCGGTCAATATGATCTCAGACTCTACAGATCTTTGGATTATCCCTACTCCATATCATATTGATTCATTTGGTGATGCTATGTCTTTAAGTCCCTTGGAGATAAATTATCAAGAATTTGTCTTAGCTTCGATGGCCGCTTCAGAAAGTCATATTGTTTTCAGTATGAACCTGGACACTTACGTGTCATCTCCCTGGCTTGGTTCTTGGGATACTCTGGAACCTTTGAACGAGACATTCCCCAACGACAAGAGTATCATTGAGGTCGTGTCTCTAGATTAAACTCCATGGAACGATCTACATCATCATTCTTCGTTTCTCCCTAACCTCAATGAGATGCCTTCCTGTCTTGAAGCATTTGTTTCTCATTATCCTACACCTCCACTTTAGACACTTGTCCTGGTGCATGAAGTCTTGTTGGAGGGTAATATGGGGAACATCATTGCTACCAATGCCTCTTGATGTTTTGGTTAAACTGGGAATTTTTGAGAACATTCATATTGGGGTTTCCTGTTCTCCAGATGAGATCAAGATTTATACTCAGATTTTTAAAGAATTTCGAGATGTTTTCACTTGGTCATACGAGGAAATTCCTGGTATCGATCTAGCAATAGTGGTGCATGATATTCCAACTTATCCTGGTACTAAGGCTGTTCGACAACGGCTTCGCCCTATGCACCCTCGATAAGCTGCTGCTATCCAAGTAGAAGTAGAGAAGCTTTTCAAAGAGGGTTTCATTTATCCTATTCCATTGATAGATTGGGTATCCAATATCGTCCCTGTTGCCAAAAAGCAGGGCATGATACGTGTTTGTGTTGATTATCGCGATATAAATCGCACATGTCCTAAGGACAATTATCCTACTCCCTTTATCGACCAAATCATCCACGAATGCGCTGGGAGTGAGATTTTTTCGTTCATGGACGGTTTTTCCGGCTATAACCAGATTAGCATTTCACATACCGATCATCATCAAATGACCTTTATCTATCCCTGGGGTACTTTCGCTTACAAAAAGCTTCCTTTTGGCTTGAAGAATGTTGGCGCCACCTTCCAATGAGCAATGTCTTATGCATTTCATGACATTTGACAGATTGTTTAGCCATACCTCGACGACTTACCTGCTCATTCAACTAAGCATCGTGACCATCCAGATCACTTAAGAGCCATCTTTTTACGATGTCAGCATTACAATATTCATCTCAATCCACACAAGTGTGTGTTTTGCATCGAATCTGGTTGCCTCGTAGGTTTTGTGGTGTCTTGTGAAGGTATCAGGATTGATCCTTTGAAAGTTGAGGCCATTTTCAATTTACCCCCCCCCCACATCATTACTGCAATTGCAGAGCCTACAGGGAAAAGCTAATTTTCTCCATCGATTTATCCCTAATTACGCTAAACTTGCCAAGGGTTTTACTCGCTTACTTAAGAAGGGGATCCCTTTTATTTGGGATGAATTTGCATAGAAATCCTTTGATGATTTGAAGAACATGTTGATTAGTGCTCCTTTACTACATCCCCTCAATTACTTCCTATATTTTGCTGCAACTGATACCACAATTGTTATTGTGTTAGTTCAGGACGACGACGACGACAACGAGCACATAGTTTATTATTTGAGTCGGAATCTTCTTGATATTGAGTCTAAATATGCTCATGTCGAGAATATTGCCTTGGCGGTAGTTCATGCCATCCAAATATTTCGACACTACATCCTTTTATGAAAAACCATCGTGATTTGTGATTGTAACACCATGAAATATATACTGACTCATTAGTTATTGGGGGGAAAATAATCCAAATGGATCTTGATCCTGTAGGAGTTTGATTTGGAATTTACTGCTGCCAAATCAGAGAAATTGCTTGTCTTTACTGAGTTGATCTGTGATCTTCTGTCTGCAAGCACTTCAACTGATTTTATTGAGCAGATACCAGATGACACTTTGTTTCTGATCAACACTCTTGACCCATGGTATGGATACATTATCATTTATCTCCAAACCTAGACTTTATGATCTGAGTTGTCCCGATCTTACCGACGCTGCATTCAACATCAGTCCCAACCCTATCGAATCCTCGGTGATACACTGTATCCGGTCAGTCTGGACTTTGTTCTTCACAGGTGTCTCACCCTTGAAGAAGCTGAACGGGTATTGATTGCCACTCTGGTGCCTGTGGTGGTCATATGTCTAGATATGTCACTGCTAAGAAAATCCTCCGCGTCAATTATTTCTGGCCTTCTATCTTTAAATATTGCATTCTAGTTGTCCAAAAATGCTATGAATGCTAGATTTTCAATCGCAAGAAGTGCACCCCACCTGCACCCCTACACCCAGTAATTACCGTTGGCCCATTTTCCAAATGGGGCATTGATTTCATGAGATGTAACCCTCGCTCGACTGGTGGGCATGGTTATATCATCATCGTCGTCGACTATTTTACTAAATGGGCCGAGGCGATGCCTACATACAATGCTGATGGTATTACTGCTGCTTAGTTCCTTTTTAACCATGTCATAACACGTTTTGGTGTTCCGCAAGCTATCGTGACTAACCATGGATCACATTTTCGTCAGCACATGATGGCAGAGTTGACTACTTAGTTGGGCCTTCGACATGATAACTCAACTCCTTATTATCCATAGGCCAATGGCCAAGTTGAGGCAATTAATAAAGTTTTGATTACTATGCTTCAACGTACCATTGGGAAGCACAAAAAAGATTGGCATTTAATGATATTCTCAACTCTTTGGGCTTACATAACTTCTACTAAGATGACCACTGGATTCACTCCATTCCAGCTAGTGTATGGTTTAGAGGCAACTCTGCCAATCGAATGCGAAATCCCTTCGCTTAAGCTAGCTATTGAACTTCTTACGACTACCTCGCCTGAAGAGGAGAGACTTCTGTATCTTGAGAGGCTTGATGAGACTCGTCGCATTGCTGCGATGGTCATCGAAGCTTAAAAGAAGTGAGTCAAAGCTCATTTTGACCAAACCGTTTCTCCTTGCACTTTTGCTGAAGGCGACTTGGTCCTTCTTTACGATCAAGCCAATGATAAATTGGGAGTAGGAAAGTTCGAACCCATGTGGCATGGGCCCTACATTGTCAAGCGTGTCTTACAGAAAGGTGCCTATGAGCTATGTGATTATGAGGGAAATGCATTGTCATAGCCCCATAATGGGTTGTATCTCAAGAAGTATTATGCGTGAAATTCATGTAATAACTTTTGTACATTAGTGTGTTAATTCATTAGTGTGCATTTTTTATTTTTGGTGTGTTTGTTTGCTTTGCAGACATGTGTTTTTCTTCTTACCCTGTGTTCCACTCGGTTTGCAGATGTCATCAAGCCATTATGTTGGTTTTGTTGATGGTGCTTGTTGTAGCACACAGAATTTGTCTTCCGTAGCATGGGTACTCTATGACCCTAATGGCGAGTTGATTAACTTACAAGGTATCTGCCTTGGTCAAACAACCAATAATATTGCTGAATATAGTGTAGTTATTGAACTCTTGTCAGAAGCAATTGCTCTTGGCATTAGGGATTTAGTTGTCAAGTTGGATTCACAGCTCATCGTGTTACAATTAAACAATCAGAGTGTTTACATAAAAATATCAAAAAATAGAGTGTTATGGGACACTTGGCTTTCAAAGCCTACAAAATGTGTAAAAGACTAGATAAACTATCAGCCTGCATGGTGCTCATGATAGCAGGAGACCGCCCTGATCTCTCGACCTAGTAGCCGACACAGTCTTGCAGAGACTCCCACAGTGTGTCTCTGCCAACGTAGTGGAACATCATCAATAGTGGCATACTCTGGAACTCCATGAGTTATCGCCTCCAGATTATGCTCCATCTCAGCTAAGGGGTCTGCTTATTCCTCGTAGTCTGCACCCACTATAGGTGCATCAGTCCACTGTTCGCGTGGTGGCAGAGGTAGATATGGATCCCACTTGAAATCTGTGCCAGCATAAGCATAGTCATATACCACAAGTAGTTGGAATTCTAGCTAAGCAAAGAATTGTGGTGGATAATGCATATGTTGACCCATGCCTCCTTGAGGCATGAGCTAGCTCCATCTCACGAGTCTCGAATCTCGGGGGACAGGATCTGGTACCTCTGCCCACTAATACCAGAATAGGGGCACTCGCTCCAAAAAGAAGGTCACCAGTATAGAACCGAACCCAAATTGCTTCAAGTGTCCATGCTTACCCTTGGTTAGTTGTCGCTTCATGTTTGCCAAAAGGCCTCCACACCAATTGAAGACAGTGGGGTTCAAACATGTGATAACATATTGGAATTGAGATTTTGAAGCCTCATGCAAGGCTTGTGTGCCAGATACACGTTCCATAGTGAACAAAATCGTTCTCAAAACGAGGTTGTTGGTGATTGTCACTATCTTCACCTTACCTCCATTGGTTATTTCGACACCTGGACAATACCTCTGGACTAAACCCCTTGTACTCTCACCTCCTTGGTGAGATCCAAAGAGTTGAACTGCTTCCCCTCGCCGAGAATATCCTGTCATGAAGTAGATATCCATCTCCTCTAGTTCTAGTTCCTGGACTTTTATGATGAAGATCTCTCGATCTACATCCCAGAGACTGATCAGATATGGCAGGAATTCCATCTGAGCCCTTAACCCTGTGGTCCTAAAGAATTTTAGTAGCCCGCAATTCCTCAAAGCATTTATGCATTCAGGATCTTGAGCTGCTTGAAAGTCTTTGGCCTCATGGCCTCTTTCTTTCCACTCCAAGACCATATTCTCCTACAAAACAACATTTAAACACTTATTAATGCCTTTTTCATGGATCAAAAACATCAAATTTTGCTTAAAAGAGAGTTTTATATCTCAAAAAACTTCCCTCGGCACCATCACGCCTGTTTTTACAAACAGTGTGATGGCATCACGCGAGCCTTTAGGCTTAAGCGCGACCATCACGGGTCTGATGATCATACCCGCGATGGTCACCAGCGCCCTAAATTTTTGAAATCCTCCTTTCTAGCATAAAAATCACCATTTAAAATGCATAAAAAAGTAATAAAATGAAAGAGCAGGGATGAGGCTCTTACCTGTCGTAGACAGTTCGTGAAACGGTACCCTGGATCTTCCACAACAACCACTAGAAAATCAAGAGAATTAGGGCACAAAAAGTAATTTCGGAGCTCATTTTGGTAAAATGGTAAAAAATGAAATTAATTTTACCTATTTATAAGTTTTGAAAGTCATTTTGTCAAATATTTTCGTAATATTTTAATATTTTCTCTCGATATCGGTGATGGGTGTGTTTCTTGTGCAGTTATAGGTGCCTTCAATGTGAACAGTGCTCATTATTGAACGATTTTGGTGAGTTTTATTTGATCTCTTTTTTGGACTCATTAAATAAATGAAAAATGAACCCCCCTGGAGTCATCTTTCAACTCTTTTCTAACTCTCGAAAATTGAAAATATTGCTAAGTACTTGTCATTTTGAACTTGTTAAAGTAAATGAATCGACGTCACCTTAGTACACATTTACCCCTTTTTCAGGCTGAGATTGACTATTTATGAAAAATGTACACCTTGGTCAACATGGTCAAGAGGTTCCCTCAGATACTGTTTTCTACCTTTTTGGATTCTAGGGACAAATTACGAAAAGGGACATGATGGAATTTTCTTTTTCGTTTCTTTTTCAAACTCTCTAAACATGAAAAAGAGATCAAGTTATCCTTACATCGAACTCGTTAAAAATTTACGACGAAAGACTCGTCACCATGATGAGACCGAGCTTCTCCTTCCTAGGGCTCGTAAAACTTACTAGGATGGATTCATTCGAAGAATGAACTTACATGACAAGAATATGTTATCCCCTTCAAGCTTGTGATAAAAATAATTGGGGTACTTGCTAGAAATAGCAGGAGAAAAAATGAAGATAAGACATCCTTTGTATAGGCAGCGTGTCGCTCTTGAACATGACACTTTTCTGCTCTCGTGTCAGGTTTGTGATATCCTCACTCAGTCACTTGTCCTTCCGGGTTTGGGTGATCCATTTTTTCATCATGAGCTTTAGTCCTATGTCGTGTCAGATGCTGCCACACTCCGGAGTCATGTCGTCAATATGTTCAAGAGAAGTCCAATCTGCAGTTATTTACCTATACATTGTTTGATTCATTACTAAAGTCCTTAATATTATTCCACTTTATTCCTTTTTTTGTGTCTATCATGGGGGAATCATCGTTGCCCTCCTTCGAGGGGTCACTTCCTGTAGACTTCAGCAAATTATCCAGGAAGATGACTTAGGAACTCCCTTTCGATACCTTAGAGCTAGCATGCCCTAATGGCCAGTTCTTCACATTTGATGACATGTCTTCATTATTGGCTTTCGATTGGGTGATTCCACGAGTGTTCGACCTCAACTTCATTATCACATTCACGTATTGTACTGTTGTACCTTGAGAGCCACTGTAATTATTAGTGGTTCTCTCGTGCCTGTTAATGATCCACATCATTGGTCGGTAATCAGGTGGTTTTTTAGCATGTTCGACTTCAACACATTTATTCGCATGTTAAGATTCACACATTGATCGGGTTGGGATGGAGCACAAGACCCTGAGTCTTGTCTGTTATGACTTAGGCTACATGGAGTTATATATTATTCATTATTGTTCACATGTTTCTACTATACAGATGGCTATGACCATACCGTGGGACTTTATATTATGATGATCCTTGTTATCTAGATGGATGCACCCATACCATGGATCTTTTCATATAACCTTCATCATCTGGATGGCTGCGTCCATGCCGTGTATTCATGTCTTGATCTCAGATATGTATATGCATATGTGTCCTTTTTTTTCAGGTCTCCTGATAGCGCGTGTCCTCGTCCTTGCCAAAATCTCATAAAGCATCTCATCCATCACTCATCGTTTTTCCTTCATGCTTTAGGGGGCATCTGTTACACAGTATTTTGTCACGCCTCTTGCACTTCCCTGTGACATACCCTGAAGTGCCTGAAACATGACCATTATACAATATACTCATCCATGTATACAGATCATATCCCTCCTTTAAATTTTCTTGGAAAATATCTGGAGCTTTCCCTGAAGAAATAGCTGTTAAAACCCTAAAATGAGGGTCATCGCTCTTATGTAGCTCAAAATCGTGATGGTCGCCTGTTGCACCATGTTAGTCCAGTGATGGCATCGCTCTGTTCCCTTGCATACCTGCGATGGTCTCAAAAAGGAAGTTTTCCCAAAGAGGATGAGAAGCGTCGTGACCTAGAAGCTTCTAGAGCAATGAGCTAGACGTGGTTTTGCATAGATGAGGTCGAATCCTCCTAATTTGACCTCTTGGTATCATCCCTATGAGCTACCTCCTTGAGATGTGGGCCTAATAATATCTTTGGCGAAGTCCTAACTCCCTCTCCCAGCCTATAAATTCCTCCTCTCCCATTCCCAAATGGTTGATCTATGTCCATTTGCACCCCTATGCTGAGTTTGTGCTTAGAGGCTATTCATTAGACTTGGAGAAGGAGTGTTTGGAGAGTTTCTTGGTTTGGACTTGGATTACCACTCAAGGAGAGCCTTTCAACATCAAGGCTATGGTTGTAAGCTTCCCTTTATTCTTTAAATAATATACAACTGTTGGTTCATCTTCCCAAAATATATATGTTCATGTATGTATTAGCTTGGCATTCCTTGATCAGCTAAGTAGGTCATTATTGGATTTGTTGTTGGTTTTGGCATGCTTTTTTGTCTCTTGATCACTTGTGCACGTACATAAGCATTGAAAGAAGTAGGAAAAAGTCCATGACACAAACAGTTCGAGGATCTCAACAAAGGAAATCGGAATAGCATCAGAGCGAGGTAGGTCATCTCTCTTGTTCTACTTTCCAATTATAATCTAGGAAGATGACTAGTTGATTGTCACTTCAGTTGCTAGACCCACTCATTGGGCTAGAGGGTTTGTCTCTGTCCGCAGAGAGGATTAACCTTATCAACAGAAGCCCACTATTGTTATTGTTGTGCCCTTATATTATTATTTTTATGTTGGCTTTGATTATATTGTGACCCCTTAGACTCCTATATATAGAAAGGAGGTTTTTTCATTTGTATCATCCAAGAATTGTTCATTTGTGTAATGTAAAGGAGGTTTCCCTCTCAAAGAGGCTGACTTTTAAGTCATTGATCTATCTTTTTTTCTATTTTGTGAGCTGGTTACATAACAGGTGGTGAGATCATTTCATAGAGTGTGTCTTGATTTTGACTACAGAATGAAGTTACTTAAGCATAGTTTTTCATTTTATATTTTCGTTGTTACTTTGTATTATAGCATTAAGAGTGATTATTGGAGTATAATGTTCCAATAGTATACATATCCTAATTTAAAAGTCACATACATATAAGTGACTATTAAAGTGATACTTAGATAGTAAATAAGATAGTTACATTGTAATGGTAGCACAACTACTTAGCCAATGACATAAAAGGAGAATGATATTGTATCATTTTAAAGTTCATTATAATAAAAAATATTTTACTTGATTTTTTAATCATATGTCCAATCCTTTTTGTGTGTTTAAAAGTTCAACATAAACAAGGGTAACTTCAAATACTTACTGTATCATAGTTAACTACCCTCCACAAGTTAGCGTCTTGAACACCAACTTGACTCTCTTTTTTCTAATTTTAAAAAACTAAATCATTGTAATACTCTAATTTTGGCACTGAGAATAAAATGGATTACAATCAAGTTGACCGTTATTAAGAGCTTTAGTGAAATCATTAAAATAACATCATTTGTAACACCATATAGTGATGATTTAATAAAGGAAACATTTTAATCATATCATGAAATTTTTCAATGCCTAGATCAACTGAACAATCCCCCATTTGGATGGAGGGTAACAATCTAGTCAAAGTATGCATTATCATGTTGGACCTTGAGTATGGTGATCTCATCCCTGAAATGTTTCCTGATTTCCCTGTCAATGGTAATAAAATTCACATCAAAAATGTATATGCCTCAATAAAAGAATTATTTGGAAGAGAGTTAAAACATATCCCAACAATTCTTATTTGTTTTACTAGCTAGATCGAAAAAAGAAAAGTTGAATGCCTCACCAAATTACCATGTACTAGCTATTAATGTTGTTAAATGTATAAAAACATTGACACCATATCTAAGAACGGAAGGATTTATTTTCAATAATGTTGACAATAAAGCCAAAGTTCAAACCATTACATTTGAAGACAAATAAAGCGTATCCACATACATTGACAAAGCTTTAGTCCTTGCCTTTAGATCCATGACAAATCTCAGAAAGTCAAAATAATTTTCCTCAAATATCTTATGTTACTATTTGAATCATGGGATTGAAATTGGTAATCTATCATTATTTATTCATTATCATATACTCATTATTTCTTGGATCCAAATTGTATTTACAAGTTTCTTATCACATGAAGAATCCATTTGCCAATGTCCATGGTGAGAAAAATCTTTCATTTTTGGTGTAGGGTTAATTTTCTCTTGATTATGTAAGAAAATTTTTTATTTTATTTTATTTTTCCAGTTATGCAAAGATTAAATCAATAACATGATATACAACATCCATGTAGGGACCAACCCTATGCTTTATTTTTCATTTGTTTGTAAAGAATAATACAATAAACAAGTAATACAACCATAAGCATATAACATTGTGAACTTAGAAATATTAAGCACTTATATTAAACATGCGTGAATTTCATTGCTTTACACATATAATCTAATTTACATGCTATTAACTATAGGCACAATGAATTCATATAAAAGAACATTATAAGTAACATAGGTACCATTCACCAAGAGATGAGATTCAATCTTGACTTGCCACTACTTGCACTCCCTTGTTGTCGTCCACCTCCAAGTGTGAATGTTAATGTGCTTAATCTGAATGTAGTGACCCACTGGTTGACCTCCCATCCTACTCCTTGGGTACTCTCCTTCCTCGCGCACCCCCGAGCTACAATGGGGTTATACAATGGAGGAAATGTGCTAGCTGATAGAGGCGAGCAATCCTTGGCTCAATAGTCCCCCCTCTAAAGCCCTCTACCTCACTAAAATCAACTATAGCTCATAGCCACTACATTGAAATAATCTCATCCACCCAACAATAGGGTAAAAAAAGTCCCTTCTCCCATGGCTTGCCCCTTCTTTTATAGGAGGCTTCATAGGTGACACTTGGAATTTCATGCATAATTAATTATTTTTATTAATCCAAAAGTTTGATTATTCACCCAACCATGTGTCACCCTCTCACCAAAGATATCCATAATTATTTAATTAAATTTTAATTTAAAAATAATATTTTTCCTCACCCCAACAAGACTTTATATTTCTTCTCCTAGTTGTCTCTTGATCTCCCTTTTCTACTCCTTAATTTGTGATATTTACTAAACTCAATTGATAAGTCTTAGATTTGGTCCCCTAACTACTTCCTAATTTAACTCAATTTTCCTCTTAGATGGATATTCTTATCTTGGCTCTTGCCACATGGAGTTTCTTTAAATTACTCCATAATTTAATCACCCACTTCTCTTAATGAAGTTTAACTATTTTAGTATTAATATTTATACTTAAATCTATGTCCCTCTTTAACCCTTTTACTTAATTAAGTTACTTATGTACATTATCTACCTAATATTTTCCAACATGGGAAGGGTAAAGTTCTCAAGGTAAAATATTTTATTTCTTCCTATTCTCCTATTACCCAAAGTTTTTTTCTTGATTTAATTGCTTTAGTTCTAACGTCATTTACCACTTCATGTGAATTTGAAGGGTTTTCATATCTTGATTATATTTATTAATTTCCTTTTTAATGATTCCAAGGGTTCCAAGTTGATCGTTCCCTTCAAGAAATTCCCTTGAAGTTCCAAGGGTGTCACACCTAACAATTTATTTGTGATGCCAAGGTTTCCAAGTTGGTCATGCCATTCAAGAACTTCCCTTGAAGATCCAAGGGTGCCACGCCACTTTCCATTCAAGCATCTAGTGGCTACGAGGGGAAAGTCTAGGTGCAACGACAAACACCGTTATTATCTTTTATGTTGCCTGCTATAGTGAGACTAATGGTGATAGGGATCAAGGAATCTGCCTCAATGCGCACCCCCTAGTAAAATTGTCGTGAGCGACCCAAATTTGGGATCTTCTCCCATGACATCGTGATCTTCAAGGCGAAAGTGTTTCGACCTTTCCAGCCCAAGTCATGACGAGAGTGCTAGTGGGTGAGATCAGGGACACTGTCCCACCCCTCCCATGTAGTTCCATCCAATTGTACAACCCCATCACCCATATGTGAGTCATTCGGCCAAGTAATTAACCTGTGCTTGCAACCATTAACATATCATCAGAATATATATATATATATATATATATATATATATATATATATATATATATATATATATTTATATATTTATTTATTTATATCAAGTTTCAAACTAGACTTAGAATTTCAAAGGAAAAATATTAATTTCCATAAAACCAAATGTCATTAACTCACCAAATGCGAGTGCCTCTGGTGGTTTCCAATCATACACAATAATCATCAGTAACAAAGTTTCTCAGTGTTATTCATTGTCATAATAACAACATCAACATGACCTAGTCATTCACATAGTTTTTTATTGTGAACCATAACTAATGTAAGTAGCTAACATAGGGGATACATCCATCATGGCTATCATCACCATAATATCAATGGGAAACATACATATCCATCAAAGATATCATCATCATAACATCAATAGAAAACATACCTATCCATCAAAGCTATCATCGTCATGATATCAATAGAGAGAATACATATCCTTTAATGCTATCATCATCATAATATCAATAGAGAACATACATAACCATTAATTCTATCAGCATCATAATATCAATAGAGAAAATGCATAACCATTAATGCTACAATCATCATAATATCAATAGAGAACATACATAACCATTAATGTTATAATCATCATAATATCAATAGAGAACATACATAACCATCACATCCACTAATAATAGAGTCATGTGTCTGGATCCTCAACCCGAGGTCATCAAAAATAAAGTGCAGACTTAGGGCTAAATAAAATTTAATGTAATATCACTGTCAGTGAACTAGAGTGAGGCACTACATACACCCCCTATTAATAATAGACTTCATCTCGAAGTCCTTGGAATAGGTAAGGAAAACGGTGATGCATCTCCTCTACATTCTCCTAAGGGGCTGAACTAGGACTATAATTGTTCCACTAAACCTTAACCTGGTCTACTAACCATCATCTAATATACAAAATTTGTTGGTCTAGTGTGCGAACTAGTTCAGTCATCACTGTGCCCTCGTCCGAAACCTGCAAATGACTTAAGTCAATAACATGCGAAGGATTTGAAATATAATGGCACAAAACAAAAACATGAAACAAATCATGCATACGTGCTAGAGATGGAGGTAAGGCAAGCCTATATGCCACTGATCCTTTTCTTTCTAATATTTCAAAAGGTCCCACAAACCGTGGAGACAATTTTTCTCCCTTTCCAAATCTTATAGAGCTCTTTTGGGGCCTTACTATTAGGAACACCCTATCTCCCAATTCATAACTTCGGTCTATCTGATGAGCATCAACATAGATTTTTTGTCAATCTTGTGCTTCTTTTAGCCCCCTCCCCCCTAATCATAGTAATTTGTTCTTCCATCTCTTGCACCACTTCTAGTATTATTAATAATCGGTCCTCTAGTCGGTCCCAACTGAGAGGTGTTCTACAAGGTCTTCCGTACAAGAACTCAAATGGTGTCATCTTGATGGAACTATGATAACTGTTATTGTAAGCAAATTCCACCAGGGGTAAAAAATCCTCCCATCTCTTTTGTTGGTCCATCACATAAATCCGTAGCATGTCCTTGAGGATTTGATTAGTCCTCTATGTCTGACCATCTAGCTTAGGGTGATAAGCAGTGTTGAAGTTCAATTGGGTTCCCAAGGCTTCTTGGAAATTGGTCCAAAACCTTCCTATAAACACTGCTCCCTATCTAATATGATCTTCCTAGGCACTCCATGAAATCTCACAATCTCATCAATGAAAACTTTGGCTATCTCTGGTGCCTTATATGTATTTGTAACTGGTATAAAATGGGCACTCTTGGTTAACGTGTCCATCACTAAAAATATGGAATCATGTCTTCTTTAGGTCATTAGTAGTCCCACAATGAACACTTCCATTGGTATAACTTCCCCTTTAGATTCTGGTATCTCATGGGGTTGCAATAACCTTGCTGAATGTTTGTGTTTAGATTCTACTCCCTGACATTATAAGGATCTTGCTATAAAGTGTACAATGTACTTCTTCATCCCTTTCCAAAAGAAGAGTGGTTTCAGGTCCACACTCATCTTCTTAACACGAGGGTGTGCCATGTATACTGCACGATGTGCTCCATTCAAGATTAACTGGCATATATCTTCATTCGGTGGCACATATATCCTTCCCTGAAATCGTAGTAGCCCATAACTATCAAGGGATTTTTCTTCATATTTTGGGATCATAATTTCATCCTCCCTTAAACTCTTGCTAACCTCCAAGTACCAGTTGTCCTTAAATTGTAAGTCAAGCAAATTATATCTCAAATTTTTCTTTAAGGGAATCACTGAAAATATTCGAGGCCTCCTACTTAATGCATCAACCACCCTATTTATCATTCCTTTTATGTAATTAATATCAAAATCATATTTACTGATAAGCTCATACCACCATATTTGTCTTGCATTTAAGTCGCCTTGAGTGAATATGTGTTGTAGCCCACAATGGTCAGTCCTAAGTTCAAACTTCCTTCCTAGAAGGTAGTGTCTCCAAATATTTAGTGCATAAACATTTGCTTCCATTTATAGATCTTGGGTTGCGTATTTATCTTCATGGGTTCTAAGTTTCCTTAATGCATAAGATATTACTCTTCCTTCTTGTATCAATACACAACCCAACCCTTCCTTGGAGGCATTGGTGCAAATCAAAAATTCTTGTTCCATATCTGGCACCTTCAAAATTGGCGTTGTCATTAATAACACCTTTAACCTTTGGAATGCCTCTTTAAATTTTTCAGTCCAAATGAATTTATTGTTCTTTCTTTGGAGCTTAGTAATGGGGCTTACTATATTCGAAAACCCTTTGAAAAATTTATGATAATACCCTGCCATGCCCATGAAACTTCGTATTTCATGAACATTGGTTGGTGTTGGCCATTCCATGATGGCCTCTATCTTTACTGGTTTATTGCCATACCATCCCAAAAGATAATGTGCCCAATATAATGAATCTTGGTTTGGTAAAAGGAACACTTTGACAACTTCCCGTACAATTGGTTTTCTATAAGACATTGTAGAACTATCCTCAAGTGTTCGTCATGCTCTTCTGGGGTCTTTGAGTAGATCAAAATTTCATTGATAAAGAATTGTACAAACTTGAATAAGTAATACAGTAATATTCCATTCATCAAACTCATGAAAACACTGGGGGCATTTATCAGTCCAAAGGGTAAAACTACAAATTCATATTTCCCAAATCTTGTCTTAAATCTGGTTGTCTTCGGGATATCTTCTTCCTTGATTCTCAATTGATGATATCCTGACCTCATATCTATTTTTGAAAACACAGTTGCTCCCAACATTTGATAAAGCAAGTCTTCTATCCTTAGTAGAGGGTATTGAATTTTTATCATCACTTTGTTCAACTAGTGGTAGTCAATGCACAATCACCAAGACCCATCCTTCTTCTTAACGAAAATCACAGGGGCTCCCCACGGAGATATGTTGGGTTGTATGAACCCCAAGTCTAACAATCCCTTTAATTGGATTTTCAATTCCTTTAGGTCTAGAGATGACATATGATAGGGTGCCTTTGCAATAGGCTCAGTGCCTGGTTTAAGGTCGATGGTGAAATCAATTTCTCTTTTTGGGGGTAGCCTAGGTAGTTCTTCTGAAATACATCCTTAAATTCAACAATAATTAGATGTTTATCAAGGTTTTCAGAATCACCCTTATCATTTAGAGCTACCACCATGAACATTTGACATCCCTTTCATCTACATTTAATTATTTTCATGTAGGTGATGAACCTTAGGGACACCCATCGATTATTTCCCCTCAATGATTTTCTTTGGTTGTCATCATCTGTAAAATGTAGTACGTTGTCTTTGCAGTCTAGGAGTGCCTCATGTTGTTTCATCCAATCCATTCCTATAACTACGTCATAGACTCCTAAGGTCGTAGAGTACAAGGATATCATGGTCTTACATACACCCAGATACACCTCACAATCCTTTACCATCCTTCCTACATTTCTTTTCATACCACATGCCATTTCTACATGTCTAAAATCATGTTGTGCAATTTCTTTATGTTTAATCCTTGATAATGCATTTAGAGAAATAAAAGAATCAATAGCTCTTGGATCTATTAAAATGACAAAACTCATACCATCAATATTACTTGAGGTTTCCAACACAATGGACTGGTGTTCGACCTAACGATTATTCACCGCTGCATGGATGCGATGAGCCTTCCCTGATCCCCCACCATAGTTTCTTTCTGAGTTGAGTTGGTATTACCTGTCTTTTGAGGGAATCCCTCTCGTAGTGAGGACCTACACAAGCCCAACACCCCCTCTTAGGATCTTGGCTCCTACTACCGACTGAAATGGGAGTTGGCCTGGAACTCTGTTGGAAAGAGTCAAATTTTTGGGATTGATGGTGAGGCAATGTGACTTGGTTCTGTTGCATAGGATAGTGTTGTTGTGGTTGACGAGTTTATTGAGGTGCCCTGTGCGGCTACTGAGTTGGATGCCTATATGGTTTTCTTTGATTTCCTGTTGACCACTTTTGATGATTGATCACATCACCCCTTTGAAAATTTCTACCTTCCATACTATTTCCACTTTGTACTTCTGATCCTGCAGGCCTTGTTGACTTATTAGGTCCATTTTTCATGATCTACTCCTCTGCAATGATTGCCTACTGAACTGGCTCATGCAAGGTGTGAGGAATTAAGATCCTAACCTTGGCCCAAATGTTAACATTTAGTCTATACACAGCTTTTTTCACCTTGAGCCTTTCTGTGTTTAAGTGAGGGGCATAACAAAGTAATTCCATGAAACAAGCCTCAGACTCTGGTACTGAGCGACTCCCCTACTTTAGTGCATTGAATTCATTTAGTTTCCTCTCAAGGAACTCCTCTGACAGGTAGCATTCTCTAAAATTTTCTTCAAATAATTCCCAAGTTACTTCTAAGATATCCATCCCCAATTGGGGTAATAATGTCTTCCACCAAAGTAGTGTGTTTCCCTTTAGCTAGAATATACCCATCTTAGCCTTCAGGTTTGAGGTGTAATATCTCAGGGTAAAGCACATACCATGTTTTCTAACCGTGCCTCTGCAAATTAACCATCCGTGGACCCCCAAAAATCTGGAAATTTTACCTTTTCCAAATCTCGATGCACATCATTTCTTGTAGTGTTTTGGGGTGCTTCATTTTGTATGACAAGTCCTCCATGCTCCTATTCTATACAATTTATTAATGCCTCAGACATGTGTTGGAATGATCTCATTAAGTTCAAAACTTCTCTGACTGGTATATGTTCTTGTGTTGTGATGTTATCCCCATCATTGGGTAGGGTGGAAGAAGTTGGCAATTGTGGTGGTGCCCTGTTGCACCCTCTAGTTGCCCCACTGCTTCATGTACCTCTTCTAATCATGGTTCACCAATGAATCCTGCCATAATTTAACACCATTTTCCTTATAAGATAAAACCAATAAAATACAAATTATAACCAACCTGAGTGGTTCTATAATTTAATGTTGTTATTATATACTTCCAGAGGAACAATTTATGCATTTTTAAGTTCTTGATGAAATAATTCATCTATCAATTTCAAACCTTCTTATAAGATTTAATCATAAGGATAAAATCAATTTAACTAAGCATAATAGGCTTAGACTACATTATGTCATGTAAATGGTAGAGGTGGTTGGTAGAATTATCATAACATAAACTAAGAATGTCATTAGTAAAAAGAGAGAGACAATAAGTTTCTAACGTTTTATGATTTCAATAATGGAAGTACCAAAAACTCTAATAGGAATGATAGGCATAGATAAATATTGTGTTATATAACATACCACTAGAATAGAGTAATTATCGTATTACATGCATGTATGATAGGGATACCAATTCAAAACAATGGATAATTTGGAATTACATTAATAACTATTTATATATAAGTACTTATATGGTTAAAAGTGTATGCTATGATGCAATGTTATACCTTAGTTTATAAGATATCTAAGAATAAGTATTAATAATGAAAGAATATATAATAGTAATTTTCATTATTTATATGGAAAAATAAATAAATGAATGTAATGATTAAGAGAATGTTAAACTAGTACAACCGTGTAATTTAGATGGCTGGAATGCCGTAGGCATTAGTGCAAGAGTTAATTGGGACATTATTCACCTTCTGATAATAAGCATATTTACCAAGAATTTTTGCCCACCATTATTTATGCAATTCTTTGCATAAATTTAAATAGAAGTGAATATGGGAATATTGTGATTTACCATGATAATGTCCACCAAAATTTATGTAGTTGTTGAACAATTTTAGGTAGGAAAATTATTGAGGTTATATTTAAAAAGAATCCAACTATATGACTTAATGTTAATAATAGATCATATATCAAATTTAAATTTAATATGAATTTAGATTTATATTTACTTCTAGTAAATATAAATCCTCAAATCACTTAACCCCTTTAACCTTACTATAAAATGTTTTTTTATAACATATGAAACATTATTACTATATTGTAATATCTCAAATCCAATATATTATCATTTTTTGATAACCATAATTAACAATTTAATAAAAATATCCTTGAAATCCTTTAGGCTCAGCATTATTTCGCAACAAAATTCTTGTCACAGGAAAATAAAAATATTTATATATGATCTACTTTAAAGTCAAAATAGTATATTCATAATTAGAGATTAATATCAACACTTTCACCATCTAAAAGGCATATTTAATGTGTGCCAATTACAATTTACACATATTGTGTTCATTTCTTGACTCTTTTGGATTGACTCACATGTTGTTTGTTGTTGTTGTTTTTCATTTTTTTTACACGAACCTTTATTGAGCCAAGAGGCTCATTGAGCCAAGAGTCTCATTCTACAACCTAGTATGAGAGAATGTGCACTCTCATTCTACAACCTAGTATGAGAGAATGTGCAATTTTTTCCTTCCATTCGTTCTCCCTTCAAAATAAAATAAAAAATAAAAATTATATTCTAAATAGAAAAATAATGTGGACCATAATAAAAAAGAATGAATAGAAGTAAAAAAGTATTAATAATAAAATCATTTTAATCTCAATGTACATGTGATGTAAAATATTTTAATGTAAATTAGGTATATATTGTAAATCATTTAAAAGAATTGTGTATATATCATGAAATAATTAAGTTTTATGGTTAAAATTTTTATTTGGTTCTATACTCTATTTAGCATTCGAAAATACAATTTAAACAATGAAAAATAACACATTGTATTTTGCACTCTAAAAATGTTTGCAAGTGAAGAAATTTGATCCCTCTCGGCTCATGTTAGATCCCTACTTAAAATAGATCTGTACTAATCTTAATATCAATTGAGAAAATAAAAATAAATTAAAAAAACACATTGTGAGGGATCACTATCAATAATTGTGGTTCAACATATAGATTTACCTAATTTAATTAATTATTAATAACTTTAAGTCAACTTACCGTCTACCTAACTTAGTTAGCGGACAGTCTATTAACATTTAGACCAAACTAATTTGAATAACATCATAAACTCTAGTAAATCTCTATGTTTTTTTTTTTTTTTTTTTTTTTTTTTCCGAAGGTGGTAAAGTTTGACCAAATTTTTGGACTTCCATTTACCACCGTAATAAATGTATATACAACCCGTAAACCCTATTATGCTCACGCTGTTCTTCCTTCACGCGTATCTGTAAATGTGCTCTCACGGCGTTGAAACTTCTAGCATAGTGTTTGTCACATCTCTTAATAAAAACAATAATTACTACAATACAAAGATTAAACATAAACAAAATCTTTATATATTACATCTATAAAGTATTATGGTTCAAGTTATTATATGATCACATAGTGTTTGTCACATCTCTTAATAAAAGGAATAATTACTACAATACACAGATTAAATATAAACAAAATCTTGTTATATTACATCTATAAAGTATTATGGTTCAGGTTATTATATGATTACATGTAACATTTTTCTCAACACACATTCTACACAA
This sequence comes from Pinus tabuliformis, assembly GCA_031772625.1. Taxonomy (NCBI): domain Eukaryota; kingdom Viridiplantae; phylum Streptophyta; class Pinopsida; order Pinales; family Pinaceae; genus Pinus; species Pinus tabuliformis. Next base: position 1,323,201,380 of record CM062819.1, on the reverse strand, counting down.
ATTACAATTATTATTTATGTATTGATTGGTTTTAATAATGGTATACATATTTGCATGATTAAGTTTAATGATTCTATATCCTAACACATTAAACTTTGGATTCCCAACCCCAAGAGATGGCACGAGCAGACTTCTGGATGATTCTGGTTGCTCTCCAGTTGTTCATCACTCTATTGGTATGGTTGCCCCATCGACAGTCCGCTATGACTCAACTCCATTGGACGACTAAGAGTGTTTGCCTTAATTCCTTTGTCTGATGGATCCTCAGGCAATTTCGACATTTCTCTCTTTGTCTGGCAGAGCTACCCTGTTCTGGATCATGGCTTCGAGGTTTCTCTCTAGTTCTCCTTTACCTCTTCATGCTGTTGACGATACCTCCCTTGCTCAGTCGCAATTCCTTCATGGCTGCTTGCTGGGTGATTAGTTCATCGAGATGGCTTTGGTGCTTCTTTCTTGGAAGAATTTCACGCAACATACCCACCCAGGTAACAAGACGTCTATTTGTTTTTAGTATTTTCATTTTTGCATCAAAAATTTGATAGCTCCTCCTTTCTAATTAACAATGCTTTTTGTTTTGCTTAGATTTCGTCGAAGGCTTCCAACAACAGGCGATTGATCCCTCCAGGTCGAGACCCTACCTCACTGTGTTGGACCATGAATTTGCAGTCTTAAAGCCCCATCCAACTTCAGGTAAAGTGAAAGATAATTTGGGAATTTCTTGGTACGCAGAGTTCAGAGTCTTTAAGGGTTTTAATTGCTTAACTTGCCAGTTTGTTGATAAGTCCTTAGACTGTTTATAGAACTTGTCAGTTGTTGTCTATACTTATTCTGAATCTAGAGTATAGATGTCCAAGGCACTATATTTCTCAGCTCTACTCCTAAAGTCGTCGTCTTTGTTTAAATTAAGTTCTGGGTATGCAATCCCGAAATGGGTTGCTAGTTTCCCTTGAAATCAAGTTGTAATTTAACTTATGACAGTCGTGGACAGATGATTTTGTAATCTGACTTTCTTGATTTAATCAGAACTTTGTTTACTGAACCTTTGTGCCTTGCATGCTTGATTATAATCTATTTGTGCGAATATTCTTACTCATCATAGGTCTATGTTTTGAAAAAGTTCTTATAAGGTTTTTATTTTGAGTTGGCTCGACCTTCTTTGGTTTATGAAGGCATTAATCAGTTAACCCATCTTTAAGGTTTTGGTATTTTATGCAAGTTTATTATGTGTTTTGTTGCCAGTTCCGTAACTACTCTGCTATGTAGTTGGGGTTTACCATGCCTTAACAAGAGTTGTGTTTTATGCATTTTCCTTTGTTATTGTTACAACATGGACATGTTAGTCTTCTTTTCATACATAATTGGGTTATATTCTATTTCTCTGTGTTACACTCCGCATGGTATTTTGTAATAATTTCCTTTTCTGCCTTATTTATTTAGGGTGAATTTATTTCGAGTTTCATTTTGAATAAACTCATTAAGCCTGATTGGCTGTAGAATTTAATCTATTGGTTCCACTTATTTTTCATAGATACAGGGAATGAAAGTATGGAACCCTACAAGAATAACTTTCTTTGTTGGAATGTCTGCAAAATACTATTTCCTTTCTAGGACTGTGACTTCTTTTACTCAGAAGGCTTTCTAACAGTTTCATTATTTACAATGAGTTTCTTGTTTTTCTAACTTCCGTTCATAAAGAATTATATATATAATATAATATTTCCCAATCTCTTTTAAAATTTTCCCACTGTGTCTTTTTTTTAAAAGTTTTGCACAACCTGCTAGACAACTAACATACTAAAATACTTCTAAAGTCAAACTTTGGACCGTACTGAAATAACTCGTCTATTTCTTTCTAACAGAATTCAGAGTTTTAATTTTAACAATATGTTCCATATTTGAAGATATAAATACTTATCTGGTTCTGTAGAATTTACTGTTGTCCTCTTGGACCAAGTTTCAACTATAAGTTTCCAAGTTTCCTCCCAACCATGAGACTCGCTTTCAGGCCAAAGTCTCCCCTCGAACTGTTTCTAACATGACATATGCTTTCCTGTAAGACTAAAAATCTTAACTTTCACATCTATCTGGTCTTAACCAGAATTAACTTCTAGACCCATCTGACATATCAACACAGAAACATCTCCTTTACTTCTCCTCTCCTCATCTCAGGTACCAATACCCTCTTGATTTCTTCTTGGAGAATAAATCTTCAAGGAAGTAGTTAGGGATAGGTAACCACCTATCCTTACTATTTGACATGTGAGAGTTACAAGATTTGTTATCACTCAAACATTTTCTTTATGCATAAATTAATCAAAATCTTAAATGTATAAATTTAAATAGTAATATCCAGTTTGTTTAACTGCGGTAATTAAATATTTACAATCACTGGGGACATCACATCTCCCCCCCCCCAATATTAAACATCATCTCGATGTTTCTCTGCTGATTTTTTGTTTGGAAATGTCTCCTTAATGACCTGTTCATCTTCCTAGGTGGCCTCCTCTGGCCCAAAGTGCTGCCATTGCACTTTAATCTGGGTGATAACTCGTCTCCACAACATTACTTCTCTCCGATTGAGCATACCTAGGGGTTCGACCAAGAAGTCGCCTTCCGGTTCGACCTACACATGATAAAAGAAATTTAGTCAACCCTTTTCTTTGGCATTCTGTCATGGTAATTATTTATAATGATTTATAAATAATCTACTTACCTATATATCTTGCCAATTGATTATATGGTTGGAATCATAAATATATTTTTTTAATACAGAAACATGAAAAAAATTATGCACACGTATGTGGTTGGGAAAAGCAAGATGATAAGCCACAGGTCCAATTCGGGCCAGGATTTGGAAAGGACCGCAAAATTGGGGTGCTAATTTAGCACACCCACCCCAATGTAAAGTACTCTTCTTAGCTTGTATACGAATGTAAACATGATCCCCAACTTGAAACTCCCGAAAACTTCTCTTCCGGTTAGCAAATTTTTCTGTCGATCCTAAGCAATCTTTAAATTGGAGCGCACCTTTTTAACCATATCTTCCATCTCTTTTAACATGTCAGGCCCCAACATTAGCTTATCCTTCGGTCCACTCCAACTCGATGGTGTCCTACACCTGCGTCTATATAATACTTCAAATGGACTCATTTGCAAGGATGTATGGTAGTTGTTGTTGTAAGCAAACTCCACTAAATGTATGTAATCCTCCCACTTAGAAGGTTGTTGCATTACATAAGTTCGCAACATGTCTTCTACTATCTGATTCACCCGCTCAATTTGGCCATCTGTTTGAGGGTGATAGGCAGTGTTGAATTGTAGTTGGGTGCCTAAACCTCCAAATAAGGCTTTCCAAAAGGTTGATGTGAATTTTACATCACGGTCAGAAATTATAGCCTTTGGTATTCCGTGTAGTCTAAAAATATTTTGCATAAATATGTTAGCAATTTGAACAACCTTAAAAGTAGACTGTACTGGTATGAAGTGAGCAGACTTGCTCAACTTATCTACCACCACCATTATTGAGTCATTCTGCTTTTTAGACTTAGGTAGTCCTGTAATAAAATCAATGGAAATAGTTTCCCATTTCCATTCCGGTATGGGCAATGGGTGGAGTAGTCCAGCTGGGTGCTGGTGTTCTGCTTTCACTTGTTGGCACTCCAAACAACGAGTCAAATATTCAGCCACCTCCTTCTTCATACTGGGCCATAAATATTCTTTTCTGAGCGCGGTGATTAAGTTTTGATATTCGGGATGGCCGACACAAGGAATTTTATGGTATTCGTCTAAAATTAATTGTTTAATATCTTTTTGGTTTGGCACATAAATTATTCCTTTGTAATTCAACATTCCTTCTTGATTTACTTCATATCCCAACTGTTGTTTGCTGCTATTTGGAATTTTTGCTTTCTGCCATGACATCTTGTATTCAGGATGTTGTATTGCTACTCCTTTAATCTGTTCTTTAAAAGTGGTATGTATCTCACTAAAAGATATTTCATAAATGTAGTTTATTTTTCGACTTAAGGCATCCGCGACTTGATTTTATTTTCCTTTTATGTGTTTTATGTCAAAGTCAAATTCAATCAGGAAATCGATCCAACGGGCTTGTCTAGCATTCATAGTAGGCTGCTTGAAAAAGTTAGTTAGACTATGATGATCCGTCATTAATAAAAACTTTTTACCCAATAAATAATGATGTCACATATTAATGCATGGATTACTGCTGTCAGCTCCATGTCGTAACCTGAATACTTTTTTTCATGCTCCTTAAGTTTCCAAGACTCGTAAGCTACGACTCTTTCTTCTTGCATTGGCACGCCACCTACTCCTTCCTTGTTGGCATCTGTACATACAATGTATTCTTTATTTGGGTCTGCAATACTCAAAATAGGTGCAGTAGTAAGTAAGTGCTTCAGCTGGTCAATACTTCTTTGACAGTCCATGGTCCAAGTGAAGATTTTTCCTTTCTTTTGCAAAGCAGTAATGGGGTATGCCACCCTGGAAAAACCTTCCACAAACCTCCTATAGTACCCAGCCAGACCCATGAATGATCTTATATTAGCTACATTCTTTGGTACATTCCATTCCATGATGGTTTTGATTTTCTTTGGGTCCACAACTATCCCTTCCTTGGTAATGATATGTCCTAAATATTGAATTTATTCTTTAAATAAATCACATTTGTTGTACTTGGTGTACAACTAATGCTCCCTCAGGGTTTGTAGGACAATCCATAAATGTTCCTTATGCTCCTCTATATTTCGGGAATAAATCAAGATATCATCAATGAAGATTAGTACAAACTTATCCAATTATTGATGAAAAACGCTATTCATTAGACACATAAAAGTTGTTGGAGCGTTAGTTAACCCAAACGGTAACACAATGAACTCGTAATGCCCATAGCGAGTTCTAAAGGCTGTTTTGGCTATATCTTCTTTTATTCTAATTTGATGGTACTCTGAGCGAAGATCAATCTTTGAAAATATAGTCGCTCCCTTTACCTGGTTAAACAATTCATCAATACGAGGCAAAGGGTATTTATTCTTAACGGCCAGCTTGTTTAGCTATCGATAGACCATGCACATCTGTAAGGTTTCGTCTTTCTTCTTGACGAAGAGTACAGGGGCTCCCCAAGGTGAGACACTTGGTCGTATATATTTTTTATCAAGCAGTTCCTGTAACTGCATTTTCAATTCAATGAGTTCTGGTATGCTCATGTGATAAGGGGCTCAGGATACTGAGGCAGCTCTAGGAATCAGCTCAATGGTGAAGTCTATATTCCTCTTTGGAGGCAGTCCCAAAATCTCCTTGGGAAATAGGTTTGGAAACTCTTGTACTACAAGTATATTTTCTAAAGTACCCGATTTTTTTGTTGAATTGATATACCCCACCTGTATAGCATAAATTTGGCATCTCTTTCAAATATATTTTTCTAATTGGGAGGCTATTATAGGTCTTATTTTTAGTGGTCTTCGGATACCCTGAATTTCTTGTCTCATACCCTCTTCATCTATGTAATTAATAGTTTTTTCTTTACAATTAATGAGGGACCAATGCTTCTCCAGCTAGTCAATTCTTATTAGAACATCGTATGACCCTAATGGTAAGACATTCAGATCTGCGATAATAGGCCGGCCTGCTAGTTTTAGAGGGAAATTGTTGACTTTAGCCAACATCCTTCTTTTTGCCCTTGTGGCAAGTTGTACTAGCCAAGGGTTTTTAAATTTAACAGATTGTAAATGAAAATGATCAACCACCTTTGGACTTATATAACTCAAAGTAGCTCCTGGATCAATTAAAATAGATACAGTTTGGTTGAAGATCTTACCTTCGAATTCCACCATTGTTGGTTGGTATTCTACCTGATGATCTTCGAGGGTAGCATTGATTTTAGGAATATTCCTTGCTACTTCTCCCACAGTTGATGCTTCTTGAACCTGTGCTACTTGATCTATTCCCTTGTGGTACAGACAGTTTTTAACATAATGTGGTCCTCCACATCCCCAACATTGCACTGGGGGTCTAGCTGCTATCTCCACTTCTATTTTTCCAAATTGTTCATTTGTTTTAGACTCACTTGGAAATTTGAATCTGGGCTTGTTTCTGTTCATATTTATATTTAATTGACCTTTATGGGGTCCCTTGTTGGTAGCAATCTTATTTCATTTGCTGCCAGAGACAAAATTATTTCCTTTTTTATCAGACCACCTCTTTCCTCCATCGCACTTTAGTTTGTTTTGCTGATAACATAGACGATATTTTCGTATAACCTCATCCATGGTCTTTGGATTGTCAAATTCGAGACATTCCTTCATGAATAACAACAAACTGCTGATAAATATCTATACTTTTTCTTTCTCTTCTCGTATATAAGGAACATATCGCAGCAAGGATGTGAATTTTGTTATGAATTCATCTATAGACAACTGACCCAATCGAAGGTCATGAAACTCCTTCACCTTCTCATCATAAAATCTTTTAGTTAAGTATTTTTCCTTAAAATACCTTCGAAACTTTTTCCAAGTTACACTCTGCTCACTAACTCCACACACTGTCTTCACCTCCTCCCACCACAAGGTGGCCTTTTCTTGTAATTGATAAATGGCTAAGCTAGCCTTTAGATTATGATCATATTCATACAACTAGAAATAATTATTCATGTTGATGATCCAGGCTTCAGTATCTTCCTCTTGTTCACCATCAAAGAGGGGAGGTTTGATATTTCGAAACTCACCTTGTAACTCAATTTTTTGTCGTTTTTTCTTTTTGTGTTTCGATACATTGTCAGATTCCTCTTCTCGGTTTTCTTCACCCCCTTCTGTATCCAAGTTTTCATTTCTGAATTCCTTCTCTTCGAACAAGTTTCCATTTTCGGGACTGAAAATCGGTTGTCGCGGATTCTGCCTATCAAACAAACTTTTCCTAATTTTCTCCTGTTCTTGCATCAGTCTTTCATTATCCACCCGCAACCTAGCCATTTCGTCTTTTAATTCCTGCACAGTTTCGAAAATGGTAGCATTGGTATTATGCGGCTCCTCTCCCAATTGCACCCATACCTCAGGATTGGCTTCTGGAAAGGATGTTGGTCTTGTTCCTGTTACGGGTCTGTGTGGTGTAAGCCCAACCCTCCTCATGCTGGTTTCTTTTCCTTATCTTTTCTTTTTACTCTTTTTGTCTCTGTGCACATCACAAAAACTGTTATTCTTTTGTTCGAGAGGTCTCAGTTTTGCAACCTGAGTGCTCTGATACCACTTGTCACATCTCTTAATAAAAACAATATTTACTACAGTACAAAGATTAAACATAAACAAAATCTTGATATATTACATCTATAAAGTATTATGGTTCAAGTTATTATATGACCACATGTAACATTTTGCTTAACACACATTCTACACAAATTACAATTATTATTTATGTATTGATTGGCTGTAATAATGGTATACATATTTTTCATGATTAAGTTTAATGATTCTATATCCTAACACATTAAACCTTGGATTCCCAACCCCAAGAGATGGCAGGAGCGGACTTATGATTATTCTGGTTGCTCTCTAGTTGTTTATCACTTTATTGGTATGGTTGCCCCATCGATGGTCTGCTACAACTCAAATCCATCGAACAACTAAGAGTGTTTGCCTTAATTCCTTTGTTTGATACATCCTCGGGAAATTTTGACATTTCTCTCTTTGTCTGGTAGAGCTGCCCCATTCCGGCTCATTGCTTCGAGGTTTCTCTCTGGTTCGCCTCTTCCTCTTCATGCTATTGACGACACCTTCCTTTCTCAGTCGCAATTCCTCCATGGCTGCTTGCTGGGTGATTAGTTCATCGAGACAACTCTGGTGCTTCTTTCTTGGAAGAATTTCACGCAGCATACCCATCCAGGTAACAAGATGTCTATTTGTTCTTAGTATTTTCATTTTTGCATCAGACATTTGATAGCTCCTCCTTTCTAATTAACAATGCTTTCTGTTTTGCTTATATTTCATTGAGGGCTTCCAGAAGCAGGGGATCAATCCATCTGGGTTGAGACCCTACCTCACTATGCCAGACCGCGGATTTGCAGTCTTAAAGCCCCATCCAACTCCGGGTAAAGTGAAAGATAATCTGGGAATTCCTTGGTACACAAAGTTCGAAGTCTTTAAGGGTTTTAATGGCTTAACTTGCTAATTTGTTGATAAGTCCTTAAAATGTTTATAGAAATTGTCAGTTGTTGTCTATAATTATTCTGAATCTAAAGTATAGATGTCCAAGGAACTATATTTCTCGGCTTTCCTCCTAAAGATGTCGTCTTTATTTAAATTAAGTTCTGGGTATGTAATCCCGAAATGGGTTTCTAGTTTCCCTTGAAATCAAGTTGTAATTTAACTTATGACAGTTGTGGACGAATGATTTTGTAATCTGGATTTCTTGATTTAATCAAAACTTTGTTTGCCGAACCTCTGTGCCTTGCATGCTTGATTATAATCTATTTGCGCGAATATTCTTACTCAACATAGGTCTATGTTTTGGAAAAGTTCTTATAAGGTTTTTATTTTGAGTTGGCTCGACCTTCTTTGGTTTATGAAGGCATTAATGAGTTAACCCATCTTTAAGGTTTTGGTATTTTATGAAAGTTTATTATGTGATTTGTTGCCAGTTCTATAACTACTCTGCTATGAAGTTGTGGTTTACCATGCCTTAACAAGGGTTGTGTTTTATGCTTTTTCCTCTGTTATTGCTACAACATGGACATGTTAGTCTTCTTTTCATACATAACTGGGTTATATTATATTTCTCTACGTTAGACTCTGCATGGTATTTTGTAATAATTTCCTTTTCTACCTTATTTACTTAGGGTGAATTTATTTCGGGTTTCCTTTTGAATAAACTCATCAAGCCTGATTGGCTGTAGAATTTAATTTATTGGTTCCGCTTATTTTTAATAGCTATAGGGCATGAAAGTATGGAACCCTACAATAGTAACTTTCTTTCCTGGAATGTCTGCAAAATACTGTTTCCTTTCTAGGACTGTGATTGCTTTTACTCAGAAGGTTTTCTAACAGTTTCCTTATTTACATCGAGTGTCTTGTTTTTCTAACTTCTGTTCATAACAACTTATATATATATATAAAATATAATATTTCCAAATCTCTTTTATAGTTTTCCCACTGTCTTTTTTAAAAGTTTTTCACAACCTGCTAGACAACTAATATGCTAAAATACTTCTAAAGTCAAACTTTGGACCGTACTAAAATAACTCGTCTATTTCTTTCAAACAAAATTCAGAGTTTTTTATTTTAACATTTTGTTCCATATTTCAAGATATAAATACTTATCTGGTTCTATAGAATTTACTGTTGCCCTCTTGGACCATATTTCAAATATAAGTTTACAAGTTTCCTCCCAACCATGAGACTCGCTTTCAGGCCAAAGTCTCCCCCCGAGTTGTTGCTCACATGACAGATGCTTTCCTGTAAGACTAACAGTCTTAAATTTCATAGCTATCTGGTCTTAACCAAACTTAGCTTCTGGACCTGTCTAACATATCAGCACAGAAACATCTCCTTTACTTATCCTCTCCTAATCTCAGGTACCGATACCCTCTTGATTTCTTCCTGGAGAATAAATCTTCAAGGAAGTATTTAGGGATAGGTAATCGCCTATCCTAACTACTTGACATGTGAGAGTTACAAGATTTGTTATCACTCAAACATTTGCTTTATGCATAACTTAATCAAAATCTTAAATGTATAAATTTAAATGGTAATGTCCAGTTTGTTTAACTGCGGTAATTAAATATTTACAATCACTGGGGACATCACAGTGTTGAAAATTCCAGCATTAATCACCAAATTATTTCACTTTAATGACCATTTCACCTTCGCATTATTATGGATTTCTTCCATATTTTCCACTTGGCAGATTGATTGAAGAATGGAGCAAATTGTGGCACTTGATTATAGGGATTATGGAGATTTCACCTAATTGACTTTATAGATCCAATAGATAGAATGAATAGTGGAAAAATTATGATTCCGCAATTGTGAATCCCCTAATTATGAGTTTATCACGCATTACAACTCGAACTTCGGATCACTAGATTGAGTTTATCCCGCATTACCTCTCAAACTCCAAATCACTGGATCAATCAACTTAATAATTATACGATATGTGGATTCAGAAAGACCACAAGAGAATCTGATTTAAGGCTACCACTTATATATATATATATATATATATATATATATATATCCCCACAACAAACCTATTAAAAAATTGTCAAAAATGATTCACACTTTAGTGATTGCCTCTTCATTATGGTTGTATTGAAATTTTGCATGCAGTAGCATCCTGTAATCGAATGCAATTGTAGTTCTTTAAGGCACTGAATCAATGATTAATAGCAGAGTTTGGGCCAACAATGCCATCGTTGTATAATTTGAAAATGATGGTTCAGGTTAACTTAAGATTCAAAATTAAACTATGTCTACTTATGCGCTCTGATCAGACCATTGATCACAATTGAAGAAATTAGCTATCAAATTTTCTTTGCAGACTAGTAACAACTATAAGCTCAAAGACATGAATCAAGGCTATGTTTTTTGGATAAAGTAGTAAAGACTCTTCAAATTGGTACATTTACCCTAAAGCAACTAGGAATTGGTGATGGAAATACTACAACTCGAGTTGGATGTACCTTTAATCTGAACAAGATTTTGGGTCATAATTTTGGTGATTCAAGAAAAGATCTTCGGTTTCTAATGGAGGCATTATCCCAACCCCTATGGTTTTAATAGACCAAAGGTTGGATCCGAATGCAACAATTGTGGACATTAGTTTTGTTGATTGCCTTGGTGCACTTCTTGACACGATGAAGGCACTCAAAGATCTTGGCCTGAATGTGGCAAAGGATAATGTATCAATGGGGGTTCCTGTTTGTCAAAGCTCGACTGTCCTAGCAACAACCAATGGCAACAAGGAAGAAGCATATAATGTCAGTTTGAGATACAATGATTTACCATTCAAACAGTGGTTTTTAAACATAAGACTTCAACCTTGAGCATAGATAAATGAAAAGTGGAGGAGAGGTGTAAACATGATTTGTGAAAGTATTATCTCATGGTGATCAGGGCATAAAAACAAATGAGGCACCTCCACAACTTAAAATAAACCTTAGCGAAAAATGTGTTGTGAGGGTGCTCAAATTCTAGAATGATGTATAATTTGTTTAAATTATTACTAAGTTGGGACGCAAGGAAGTTATCAACACACCAAAGTCTCTATTACGCCCTATTCAAGATGCAATAAATCAAGAATAATCTGAGACATATAAACAATTTGAAAATAAACTAAAAGAAATGATATGCTTCGATTGGAGTTGTTTATTATGACACTTATGGAATTTAAATTTCAAGGGTCCATAGGTCCTATATGTTGAACCTAGAGCTCCGATACCAAATGTAGGGACCAACCCTATGCTTTATTTTTTTATTTTTTGTAAAGAATAATACAATAAACTAGGAATACAACCATAAGAAGATAGCATTGGGAACTCAAAAATATTAAGCAATTACATCAAACATCCATGAGTTTCACTGCATTACACATATCATCTATTTTACATGTTGTTAACTATAGGCACAATGAAGTCATATAAAAGAATATTATAAATAACATAGGTACCGTTCACCAAGAGACGAGATTCAATCTTGACTTGTTGCTACTTGCACTCCCTTGTTGTCGTCTGCCTCCAAGTGTGAATGTTGATGTGCTTAATCTGAATGTAGTGACCCAACAGTTGACCTCCCAACCTATTCCTTGGGTACTCTCCTTCTCGCGAACCCCCAAGCTCCAATTGGGTTGTACAATGGCCGAAATGTGCTAGCTGATAGAGGTGAGCACTCATTGTTTCAAGAGTGCCCTCTCTAAAGTCCTCTACCTCACCAAATTCAACTATAGCTCGTAGCCACTACATTGACACAGTCTCATCCATCCAACAATAGGGTTAAAAAAAATACCTTCTCCCATGGTTTGCCCCTTCTTTTATAGGAGGCTTCATAGGTGACACTTGGAATTTCATGCATAATTAATTATTTTTATTAATCAAAAAGTTTGATTATTCACCCACCCATGTGTCACCCTCCCATCAAGGATCTCCAAAATTATTTACTTAAATTTTAATTTAAAAATAATAATTTTCCTATTTCTTCTCCCAGTTGTCTCTTGATCCCCCTTTTCTACTCCTTAATTTGTGTTCTATACTAAAATCAATTGATAAGTCTCAGATTTGGTCCCCTAACTACTTCCTAATTTAACTCAATTTTCCTCTTCGATGGATATTCTTATGTTGGATCTTGCCACATGGAGTTATCTAAAATTCTCTAAAATTTAATTTATTAATATTATTCTAAGTCACTGCCCTCTTCTCTTAATGAAGTTTAACTATTTTAGGATTAATCATTATACTTTAGTCTATGTCCCTATTTCCCCCTTTTACCTAATTAAGTTACTTATGTACATTGTCTACCTAATATTTTCCAACATGGAAAGGGTAGAGTTCTCAAGGTAAAATATTTTATTTCTTTCCATTCTCCCCTTACCCCAAGTTTTATTCTTGATTTAATTTCCTCGGTTCTAACGTCATTTACCACTTTATGTGAATTTGTAGGGTTTTCATATCTTGATTATAATTTTTTGACTTAGTTACCGGAGAATCCACAATAAAAACCATTTTCCGTCAATGTTTCAAATCCCAATAGGGATCCATCATCAGGACTTCTTGAATGCTAATAGTAGAAGAACTTAAATGAGGGATTTAAGTAGTTATGAGGAGAGTAGATTTAAGGATGAGATGAATGTCGGCTTGTTTAATAATATTAATTGTAGTTTTTAGATAATTTTTAATTAATTACTGATGAGTTAATTTATTATTTTAAAGAATTTTTTTTTTTAATCCTTAATCACTAAACCTTAGTAATAATCTTAATGATTAATATTAATAATTAAGATAGTAATCATTATTATAAATATTTACTACCAAATGTTTATTTTTTATTAATTAATTAATAGACTTATTAATAGATCTTAAATAATAATTAATAATAACTATTATACTTTGTTATATTTAATATATATTAGTTTGTGAATGTAAAATATTAAATGTTTTATTACAATAAATAGTAATGTTATTAACTATAAATTAGTATGTGAAATATTTATTCTTTTATTTTTTAATATATATATTAGTATTTAATGAATAGTAGTAATAGTATATTGTGTTAATATTAAATATTAAATTATTAAAATATATTAATACTTATATTAAAATTAATTAATATTAATAATAGTAATAATTAATAATTAATATTCAATAATAATAAATAATAAATAATTTCTTTTTTAATGATTCAAAAGGTTCTAAGTTGGTCGCGCCCTTCAATAACTTCCCTTGAAGTTCCAAGGGTGTCACATCTAACAATTTATTTGTGATGCCAAGGGTTCCAAGTTGGTCATGCCCTTCAAGAACTTCCCTTGAATTTCCAAGGGTGCCACACCACTTGCTCTTCAAGCATCTAGTGGCTATGAGGGGAAAGTCTAGGTGCAATGATAGAGACCACTATCATCTCTTATGTTTCCCTACTATAGTGAGACTAATGGTGTTGGGGATCAAGGAATCTACCTTGATGCACACCCCCTAGTAAGATACTCGTGAGTGACTCAAATTTGGGATCTGCCCCCATGACATCGTGATATTCAAGGCGAAGGTTTTTCGACCTTTCCAATCCAAGTCACGATGGGAGTGCTAGTGGGTGAGATCAGGGACATTGTCCCACCCATCCTATGCAGCTCGATCCAATTGTACAACCCCATCACCCATATGTGAGCCATTCAACCAAGAAACTAACTTGTGTCTGCAACCACTAACATATCATATATATGTGTGTGTGTGTGTGTGTGTAGCAGGTTTCGATCTGGACTTATAATTTCAAAGACAAAATATTAATTTCCATCAAACCAAATGTCGTCAAATCATCATATGTGAGTGCCTCTGGTGGTTTCATGTCATACTCAATAATCATCAATAACAAAGTTTCTCAGTGTTTGTCATTGTCATAATAACATCATCAACATGACCTAGTCATTCATATCATTGTTCATTGTGAACTTGAACTAATGTAAGTAGCTAACCTAGGGGACACATCCATTATGGCTATCATCATCATAACATCAATGGGAAACATACATATCCATCGAAGCTATCATCATCATAACATCAATAGAAAACATACTCGTCGATCAAAGATATCATCATCATGATATCAATAGAGAGCATACATATCCTTTAATGCTATCATCATCATGATATCAATAGAAAACATACACAACCATTAATGCTACAATCATCATAATATCAATAGAGAACATACATAGCCATTAATGCTATCATCATCATAATATCAATAAAGAACATGCATAACCATTAATGCTACAATAATCATAGTATCAATAGAGAACATACATAACCATCACATCCACTAATAATAAAGTCATGTGTCTGGATCCTCAACCTGAGGTCCTAAAAAATAAAGTGTGGGCCTTAGGGATAAATAAATGTTATTGTCATATCACTGTCAGTCAACGAGAGCGGGGCACTGCGATCCACTTCAAGATAGAATGTTTTTATTTTTAAAATCACATTGGTGGTTCACTGCAAAAATTATGACTCTCCATTGAATGACTCAAATGGAGGTAAAATGATACCTATAGGCTTACATTCTTCGGTGCATGATCATCATTTTGACATAGGTATTAATTAAATCTGCTATAGCCTTTGACATAATAGAGCTTCACTCTTTTATAGGTTTGAAGAAAAATCATTCCACATCTATATTTGAGACACGTACTATATCTTCACACTTAAACAATCAATTGATGGTTAATGCACTACAATAAGATATAGTGTCTTCACTATTCTAAGGGAAAGATAAGAGAGACCTAAGACTTAATGTGATGTAGAGGAGATGTGTGTGTGTGTGTGTACACACACACACACACACACACACACACACACACATACACACATACATACATATATACATATACATATATTGCAATAGAGTGGTCTACATTTTCTTTTGTTCATAATTACATTGGATGATCATTTCAAATTTCAAGAAGGAAATGCTTAGTCCATTCATAAAACTTGCTCAACTATTTAACCAACTAAATAAAATTGGAAAAATTTTGATAAACTTGCAATGAAATATTCAACTTTTTTGACTAACCTAGAAAAAATTGAAAACATCCACAACAATTTGTTCCCAAACCCCTTAGTTTCCATACACATAAAACAAAAACATTTACAACTGTTCTATTGCCTACATGCACTATGAGGAAGATGAATTGAACCCCATAGATCTATTTAATTTTTCCATTATTAGAGAAGTCAAACCCAACTCCTATATTTAAGGAGAACACCCATAAATACATACTTAAATATGCAAAAATAAGTAAATGTTAATTTGTTGGCTCATTATGTGAGATGGAGGATGCTATGGACACAAAATCAATCTTAGACAAGTGCCTTTGCACATGTATGAACCCAAAAATGCCCCTACCTATTACAAATCAAGAAACAATACAAATATGCACTTGCATTAGACAACCAAGGAACAAGAGACTTCTTCATGGGCTTTTGTCCATGAGTTCATAAATGCCGCTACCATGCTTTGATATATCTAAAATTGTCATCCATGTAATTCTTCAAGTGGATGATCTTTTCACTTGACCAAGTATTGGAGATACTCATTGTCCCATGTAATTCTTCAAGTGGATGATCTTTCCACTTGACCAAGTATTGGAGATACTCATTGTCCCTAGTCCTTTTCACCACCTTCTTGTCTAGGATTGATTCAATTTCCTTTTGTTGTGCTTCAGATAGTTTCTATTCCCAATTTATAATTTGATTAACATTAAATTTAGGTGCATTTACTAAGTCTTCTTCTCCATTGAAAGGATACAAGTATGAAAAATTGAATATAGGAGAGATTCCAATGTCATTAGGAAGCTCTATCTCATGGGCATTTGAACACAATTTTCTCAAGACTTTATAAGGTCCATTTTTTTTTAGTTTCAACTTGTTGTACTCCCTCTTGGGAAACCTTTCTGTCCTTAAATATGGAAGAACCAAACTTCCAACCTCAAAACTTACCTCTTTCTTCTTTAAATTTGTTCTTTTCTTGTATTTTCTTATGTTCGATTCAAATTGTTGTTTTACTTTTTCATGCAATGCTTGCATGGTTTTTGCAAAATCATCTCCATCATCACTCCTTGTCTCTTGGTTTCCTAAGTGTATCAACTCATAAAAACCCCTTAGATGCATCAATTTGAAATGGGAATAATCCCTACACTTCTATTTGGTGAATCACTATATGCAAACTATAGTTGAGTAATTATTTGATCCAATTATTTGGGATGTTTAGTCATTAAGCTTCTTAGGATCTTACCAAGGCTTCTATTGACCACCTCAGTTTTTTCATCTTTTTAACGATGGTGAGTTGAACTAACACTGAGATTTGTTCCGAACTTATTTCAAAGAGTCTTCCAAAAATTACTAACAAATGTAACATCCCTATCAGAAACAATACTCCTAGAATCCATGCAATCTTACTACTTCCTTGAAATAGTTGCACCACTTGTTTTAGTAATGCTATAAAATGGGCTATATTGGATAATATATTAACTACAAAAAATATAGAATCATTAATTTTGAGTCTTGGGTAATCCAAGTAAAATATTCATGCTTGTTGAATTCCATGGCCTATTAGGAATATGAAAAATGTAATATAGTCTTGTGTTTTGGCTTCATCTCTTAACATGTTGGCATATCCTGCATCTTTCGACAAAATTCTTCATATCAACTTGCATTCCTAGCCAAAGGTAGTGTGCACTTAATTGTGTAAGTGTCTTATTTTGACCAAAATTTTCTACTAAATTATCACTATGTTGCCCCTTCAACAAGTTCTCTCTTGTGGAACATTTAGGAATGCATAGTTGGTTTCCATTCAACAACACTCCATATTGAAGCATGTAGTCCATCCATGGACTCCTATCTCTACTTATGAGATCCTTACATGCTGCACAAGCCTCCTTAAAGTCTGAATCCTCCTTAAACCTTGAATCCTCCTTGTAGATGTATTTGATGGCATAAAATCCCAAGATATTCCCTCGAGATTATTGCATAATCAAACTTCTCTTGCTTAATGCATCTGCAAATTTGTTAAATTTTCCACTTTTATGCTTGATAATAGAGGCAAAACCTTGTAAACTTTCAATCCATTTTATATAACTTTGGCATAATTTAGTTTGACTAGAAATGAATTGTAAGGCTCAATTATCAGTATACAATATAAATACATTAAATAATGCCTCCACTTCAAATCTTTGATAATGGAATATAATTCTTTGTCATATGAGGAATACTTATTTTTTTGCAACATTAAATTTCTCATTGAAATAGAAAATTGGCTTACCTCCTTGACTCAAGACAGCATCTATAGCAGTCCCACTAGCATTACATTCCACTTGGAAAAGTATTCCAAAATTAGGTTGAGCTAGAATAGGTTGTTCCATGATCTTCTTCTTGAGTAATTAAAATCTTTTCTCGGCTACCTTGTCCCATTGGAACAACTACTTGTTTTACTTAATTGTTTTCACAATTGGAGCACAAATCCCAATAAAGATTTCTTATGATTTTTATATAGAAGCTAGCTAGACCATGAAAACTTCTTATCTCAGAGACATTACTTGGAGCATGCCACTCTATTATGGCTTTGAAATTGTCTTTGTCTATATTGAAGCCTTCTTGTGATATGACAAAATCCAAATAGATCAAATTTGTTTTCATGAAATTAAACTTAAGAATGATTAATAATTTTTTTTTTTTTTAAAACTTATTCAAAACCAATCTAGGATGTCTAAGGTACTACTCCTTTGAATGATTATAAATAAAAATAACCTCTAAGTAAATGATGAAAAAATTACTTTTGAAATCCTTAAGTAATTCATTCATGAACCTCATGAAGGTGCTTGGAGTGTTTGTCAATTCAAATGGCATCACTAGACACTCATAAAGCCCATCATTAGTCTTAAATCTTGTTTTCCATTCATCACTCTTTTTTATTCTTATTTCATGATATCAAAAATTTTAAATCTATCTTTAAAAAATACCTTGCACCACTTAAACAATCCATAAAATCATCAATTCTAGGTAAATTGAATCTATATCTAATTGTGATTTTGTTGATGGCTATGGAAATAATACACATTCTCCAACCTCCATCCTCTTAGGGATCATAATTTTTGGAAAAACACAAGGAATCAAACTCTTTCTTTCTATTCCTTTGTTCAACAAATATTAACTTGTTTCTTATTTTTCTTTTCAAGTCATCCTTTAGGTTTCCTTGTTTGTTATATTGGCTCTTAGAATGAGATCTATATGATGGATGATGTTTCTCATTGGAAGCAGTTCATTAGGTAAGTCATCCACAACAATATCAACAAAGTTACTCAACAAATATTGAATGCTTATAGGTAGATCAATCAACTTTGTGATAGTAATAACTATTCTTGGGTTTCTAATCAATGCAAAGCTTACATCATTTTTTCTTTGATGTAAGAATTCTTTAGCACTGATCATCAACACTTTAGAACTACCCTGCTTAGTTGCATTTTCATCTTTCAAAGGTATGAGTGTGTTCTTTCTTCCATATTTATCATAAGTGTAAGTATTAATGATTATATCATGTATTTCTCTCCTATCAAAATACCAAGGCCTACATAAAGGCACATGTTGGCATAACATCATAGTTTACTTGATCCTTGTGATTCCCTATTGAATTTCCACTTGGAATAATTCATTTACCAAGATTTGGTGTCCTTTTTGCAACCAAGACACCTTATAGGAAGTTGAGGTGTTTTCTTGAGGCCTATTTTCTCAACCATTTCAGTAGATACAAGGTTTTTAGTAATTCCATTATCAATAATAACCTTGCAACATTTACCTTTAGTCCCGCATGTGGTTTTGAACATTTCATTCTTTGACTAAGCTCCTAAATCTCCCTATTAATCTTATGCATGAATCTTTTCATGAGTAATGAATCTCCCACCTCCGCTACATCTTTATGAGAAGGTGATTCCATGCTCTCCTCATAATCTTGGACAACATGTGCACTCCTTTTGTTTGTTGAAGGGTTCTTTAGACACTCATAGGATCTATAACTAAATATTTATTACATCTAAAACATTTTCCCCAAAAACCTCAACCTCAACCTCTACCTCTTGAGTAAGGTATTTTACCTCTAAAAGAATCAATTTTTTGGATTTTTATTGATGATGTGATCTATTTTTCTCTTCTTCCTAAACTTGTAGTTGACATCTACTACTAATTTCTATCCTCTACCTCTACACCTTGGATATTTTGTTTTCTTCCTAAATAGTTTCTCTTTTTCCTTGAGAGCGCGTAGATATGCCTCTTCAATTGATCTTTGAGGACAAGAGGTTAATTTCGTCTTGGCCATTGAATCTAAATCCATTGAGATATATAGCCACCTTCTCAAGATCCTCTTCAATATGACCAGTTTTGATGGTTAACCTATTAAAATCCTTTATATAGTCCTTTATTGAAATTTCCTTTTGTATTTGCATTTTCTTGAAAAAAATAGTTTGATAATATTTTTCCATGAAACTACCTTTCAGTTTAGTCATGATCCCCAACCCTTGATATTGGGCTTACCTTTCTTCTCCATCCCACTAAAGAGATGCATGGCTATTCAGTGTAGTCACTACAAGCTTCACTTTTTTGTCACCATCCATATTCTCATACTCAAAAATATATGTCCATGGAGCTGATCTAATCAATTAGATCCTTAACATTCAAACTACCTTCATATATGGGTATCTTTAATTTTGGTTTGGAAATAACTCCCAAGATTGCTTTGATCAAATCTCAAGTCTCTCTTCTCGAGGTTCTTTCTCTCTATCATGGACATCTCTATAATTTTCTTTGAGGTCTTTTTTTGTCTAGACAACTTCTAAACAACACTTTGATACCAATAAATGAAGCAATGTTTTTCTCTTGATTATATAAGAGATTTTTATTTCATTTTTTTATATATTTCCAATTATGCGGGGAGTAAACCAACAACACTATATACACTATATACAATATCCACTTTGAGATAACATAAAAAATTTACACAATTCATATCAATGGTTTCATTTCAAATATTACAATTCTCAATTGGATGACTCAAACTTAGGGAAAAATGATACCTACAACTTCGATTTCTTCAGTGCATGTTCATCATCTCATAGTAGAGATTAATTAAATCTACACAACATTTGACTAAACATAGCGTCATTCTTTTATGGGTTCGAAGATAAAGCCTTTCACCTTTTGATTTGAAATAAATACTTTATCTTCACACTCAAACAATCAATTAATGGTTAATGCACTACAATAACATGTACTATCTTTGGGAAGAAGAAATTCAGGAAAAAATAGATAATTATTTGGGTAGTTTATCTACTATGGTGATAACAATCTAGAGGATTTCCACTTGTCTTTTGTATAAATTTATGTTATATTAGACATGAATAGGATTATACCAAAAAAACCAACTTTGGCTTGTGAATGATCCCACTAGATTCAAGATTTATACCAAGAAACAAGCATTAATTGTAGGTTACACAAGGAATTAGGCCACTTATTCATTGCATGTCAAAGGAACCACCTGGATATCAGAGGACTGAAAGCCCAGGAAGTCGAAGCATAATACAAAAGTCATGGAAAGCATCAACTTGTTAATAAAAATAGGAATATAATTATTGGTTGGGAAGACCCTGAACACATTTCAGGTTCTAGTAGTAGTTTGAAGGTTAGGTAGAGTAAGTGAAAGGATCTGGATAAAGGAGATGATATTAAAGACATTCTTCCTAGATTTTAGAGAGAAGGCCCCAAAAAAGGTGGATGTCCCATTTACAAATGCTCATGAATATAGTTAATATCATGGAGAGAAAATATATGTTGGAATATCACAATGCTTTTGATCAGTGGACTTCATCCCAAGGAGAGTAAATAATAAATATAATATCTTATGGAATAATTGTTAATTTTCTACTGTTCTATTCTTAACACAATCACTTATTCCAATTTTGTTTCAATTAAAAATCAATTAAATTCAATCTTCCAGTAACAATAAGAAACTGTAGATAGAATAATAAGTCGAATGCACAATAGAAGAAAACCAAGAACAAGAGAGACACATTATTTAGTCAAAGACCAGGAAAAAATTCCACAAGGGGGAAACCCTTTCAAAATTCTTTTTCTATTAGATTGTCATCAAATGGTCAACAAAGAGGGACAATGTTCCAATTATTAAACAAAGAGTCAAAGGGCAACAAATTTGACTATCCAATTCAACTAACCAATATCCAATGAGAGATGAGCCTAAAATTAAAATATGATCCATAGTCAAAGTCTGAAATTTTTGGTCAAAGTCAACAACAGAGAACAATAATGAAAGGTGCCTTAACCAGTCAATGTTTAGCAGTCAAACCACCTCCAAATCAGCTCGGTCAATAGTCAAAGTATGTGGCCTTCCAATTTTGGTCAAACCCAACAAAAATAGCCAACAAAATCTCAATCAAACCCAAAAAAAATAGCCAACAAAATCTCGGTCAAAGGAGACAGAAATCATGCGATAAAACTTTAGAATTTTCTACAATCAACTATGGTCAAGGTTTGTGGTCAACCCAAGTCAAACTAACCAAAAAGTTTGACTTCTTCACCAATCAATTCAACCTTCCAAAATCAAAATTTTCCAAGTCAAACCAAGTTAAAAAATCAAGTCAAATGCAATCAACAATTAATCAAACTGTCCCAATCATAACGTCAATGAAGAAAACATAATTGTCCTCCTTCCCTTCACACATGTGAGCTCAAACCTCCTTATTTTAGACTTGTACGAACCAATCAAATGGATAGAGAGATGACGTGATGTGTGATGGTGATGCTCCAAAGTGATGTGACATGATGTGTATTTATATGCATTAGAAGAGACCCAATTTGACCTTTAGGCCGACCTGTACTTTTGTGCACATGTGGTTCCATCATTAAAAATAATATTTTTCCTTAACCAAATTAAATTCTTCCAAGGGCTAGGAGGGGTTTCTCTGGATAAGGAATACTATCCAATGGGGGAATTTATCCCTCAGCTTCCAAATTAACACTCCCTCTCATATAGGGAGAAATTTATAACTACATCATGAATCTCATCTCAAAATTCTTGTCATTGTCGTCACTGAATCAAGTCATATCTCATTTCTTCTCATCTCCACTCATCTCTGCTCATCTGTTGAAAACTCTTGAATATAAAGAAGAATAATTATCATCATAGGGGAGCTCCAACTACCACCTTATATCCAAGGACAATAGGCAAGATCCACTTATTGCAAGGGAAAGGATCACACTCTATCCTATTGCCATATGACAATAGGTGAGATATACTTACCATGAGATGTAACGATGACACTTTTTCATATTTTTCATTGATCCTTCCCACTTGAATCCTTAGGAGTCAAGTGGTAGTACACTTGCATCTCATCACTTGAGCAAGATACCACTTACCATAAATGGTAGGGATCACACTGTTGAAGAATCTAGGGCAGTTAGAGTTAATGAGATTCTTCTTGACATGATAACTATTTGTGAGGTATTTTATCTTTAGCTTATTAGCACAATATTTTCTTCATATCATTAGTGTGTTTATTTCTTACTTCATCAAATAGCTATCAAAAACAAAGAGACAAGAACACAAGATGTTGGCTTTCTGCTAGGGCCAAAACCTCTCCCTCTTGGAGATGAAAACCCGCAAAATTCTTCCTATAGAGATTCCAATTGATGAATACCAAGACCATGACCCTTGACCTGCTAGGCCACTCCAAGACCAAGACACCAATACTCTTATTTATCACTGTTGAGACCATCATTATTGTTGCATCACTGAGGCCATCACTATTGCACCACCGAGATCTCCATCACTACTGCAACATCGAGATTATTAGTGATGTACCACCAATATCATTACTGTTGTATCCTTACCGAGATCTTAATTACAACAAAGAGATTTGATATATATATATATATATATGTATATATGTATATATATATATATATATATATATATATATATATATATATATATGTATATATATATATATATATATATGTATATATGTATATATATATATATACATGTATATATATATATATATATATATATATATATATAGGGGAGTTGCACTTAGATTTACCAAGATATTGATCTTCTCCATTAAGGTCATGACTGTAGTTATACTAAGATCATAATTGCATCTATTATGATTGCTTCTGGACTATATACCGAGACAGAGTGTGTCTTCATGAGATCACTACCTTATCACAAGAATGTCGAGATTGTAAGGTTGCTTCAAAGATCACTTTATAGATAGGCCTAGACTGTGAACACCGAGGAGATTTTCTCACTGTAATTATTACATAGGTATCCAAGATGCACCCTACTATACCCATCCAAAGTTCCTGAGCTTGTGGATAGACCTCTGAGAATGACATCTGAAATTATTCCTGCAATTGTCCTATACTTCCTACACCTATACGAATTTCAGAGAGAATCCGAGTTTTTCTCCTTCTGTGGTGACCCTAGTTGCATATATATAGTAGTTAGTCTCCCATAATAAGCCGACATGACAATGAATTGTTGTGTCACTTTATTTTAGCCGACATGATTTCTCTTTATATCATTTTGTTGGCCGACTTGACTACATTTTACATCGTTTCATTTGTTTCCTTCTTCAAGAGGATTCTGCTGGTCTTGGAGCGCTAATCTAGAAACTAGGTAGACTCATATATTTTTCTCATGCTCAAGAAGAGCTTCTTAATATTTTCTTTAACTCTTTGACTTTCCTATAGAACTTCAACATGTGTTGGACCTATGTGATGAGCAAGAAACTCATGTTATAATTTACAAAAATAATATTTCTTTTCTTTTACAAGTACAAAGATCAAATTTACATTTATGAAGACCAAACCTAGTTACACTTTCTTCAACACTCCCTATTAACTAGGGAGGTATTCATAATGGTACTTGGTCATTCTCAATCTAAATAATTTCTCATAAGAAGAATCGGATTGGTAATCCATCTGTATAGCATCATAGTAACCAACATTGCTTCCATAACAAGGCCTTAACTGAAAACTCTATCTCTCATTAGATCAGAGCACAATGTTGGCAAGACCAATGATTATAGACACCTTCATCATTGTCTCTCAAGGTACATACCCACCTGAGTGTTCACTAAGTATGACCTTCTAGGATTATTCTTATATTGGGTTCCCAGCCCTCAAAGAATATCGATCCTCTTGCCTACTCTTATCTTGGATTCGCTACACATCCTCAAAGAGCAACAAATGTCGGATGATTATCCAATCCTCCATTCTTTCTTCCTAGATGAAGACAAGAATGTTGTGTCTATCTCTCCCTCTCAATTAAGGAGGATATGCTTATTATTGTAAAGGAATGTACCCAAGTTCTCTCTAACTAGGAACTTGTCCAAGCTCCCTCTTAATTAGGGACTTTTCAGAGCTCCCTCTTAACTAGGGACTCTCCTTTTCATGAAAAACTTCTTCTTCGTGGGTCCTTCATCTGCTTAATCAATTTCCTTGATGCCATGAAATTCAGTCGAGCTTATTTCTTTTAGGGAATTAGCCATCGATCAATTTCCTTCTTGATTTGTCATGTTAATCCTTTCTTCATGGAAAATGTCCTTCTTGATACATATCTGAACCTTCATCATATGGCTACTTCTTCCTTATCATGTTTCTTTCAGGAATTTCCATCCTACACATGAATGATAGTTGTACTTATACTTACAACTCTTGTGCCAATAGCCTTGCATGAAATCATCCAGATATTATTCAAGAAATCAAAAAATAACATTAAATCAAATTTTACCTTTCGAGATGGATTTTCATCATGACATCTTTCTGTGGGTATCAACATCCCGCATACATGTTGACACATCTCCCAAAAATATACATAGTCAAGGGTCTCCATCTTTTTCAAAATTCCATCAGAGTCTTCATATCTTTTCGGGAGATTTCCTAGTCAAATCTTCTTGGTCTTTCGGATGTTGATTGCCTTCATCAAGGTTGCATATCTCACGATATCTTCCTTCCTCACACATTCCATTCCCAGGAGCTTTCAATAAGAGTTTCTTCATTGTGGTCAACTACCTCTTACTTCACATGAGGATATATTATGTTGATTTCATCTAGTGTGACTTATGCCTTCCTGCATCCTTTTAGAGGAGGAGATCCTTTTTCTCTTAATCATGCTTCTCAAGATAGAAGTAATGATCCATGTTACCTGCAACCATATGACATGAAATTATAATATTAAACACAAGCATACATACCTCATTTTACCTTTAGGTCATCTAGGCTTCTTCCAACGACTTCCTTGATTGAAAAGATCTTCAATCCCTTGATCTACTTCATTTCTCATGTCATCATACCAACATCTCATGAATTCCATAAGTTGGATTTCCTGACGAAACACTTGCTTCCTCTCTAGATCAGTGAACCCTTTGATGAGGATTCCTTTAGAGATTGTTGAGGATCTTGTATATTCCCATTGGTAGATGTTTCCTTTTTGTATGATAAGCCTTGTCCTAGATGACTTCATCATTTTATTCAATGTCCAATGAGGTTCCCAAGAGCTATATCCTTCATTTTTGTCTGCCATGGATTTTGTCCTCCATGATTCCCATGGTGATGTCTCGAGCTCTTGTTTCTAATGCTTCCATGATGCCACGATGCATCTTATTATCATGTTCATATCTGTAACTAAATATTTAGGAGCTTATGATAAGACCCTTTTGTGAGGGATACCATCTCAATCATAGTAGAGATCTGTTACTCCCTCTTTCCTTTGTCCCTTTCTTCAGCTTCCTCCATCTTTCCGGTGATATGAGATTTCTTTTTATAATCTTTCCATAACACTATTCTATCTTGTTTGAGGAACCTTTCCTTTCCTTTATACACATGTTTGAGTCCTTTAACCTTCAACACTTTTTCCATCAACTTGTCTTTCTCTATCTAGCATAGAGACCATAAGTTTTCGAATGAGGTAAATTTCTTATCCCATGGTGTTGACGGTGCTGGACTCACCAACATTCAGGGGATCTCCCCGGTATGAAGTCCCAACTAGACCTCAAATCGTTTGGTGTAGGAGTCCCATCCGGTATGGTGGCCCAGTTGCCATTATCTTAAATCTTTTCCTTAGCTCTTGCTTGTCAGCATGAGAGAGTGGTTTGCTTTGTCTTCAAGGTTCGTGTGCCTGGTGAATGATAGTGTTACTTATGTCAAGGTTCTTTCACCACAAAGAGAGAGGATGGAAGTGAGTTTCTAGTCGATGGGAAAAAGTCCCAACTCTGTCAGAGACACACAACATAACAGGACATGCACAAATTTTGGAGGAGAAATCCACACGAATGCAATAGTCACAACACATATGGGAAGATAGCACGTACAACACCCAGCGGAGAAACCAGTGTGAGTGTGATAGTCGTTATAACAAGTTTATGTGAAAGGTTCTGTCTGATGTCTGGTGATGCAACCCACGTGGGTAGGACAACGTTAACAACTTATACAACACATTTTCATCAATATATGCATTAGAGCAACCAAAAGAGTTCAATTGTTTTAACACAGGTTAAAGCAACATGCATTACAAGTGTTCAAGATTAGTTCTTACAACAGTTACAATACATGTGTGAAAACATGCTAGCCTGTTATCAAGATTCTAAATTAAGCGAAAGTTCCAAGACACATTGGTACACCATACATCACTAACCCCATGAAAGGGGTGTTGGAGCCATTGTTCGCTCCTCAAAGAAAAGACTACAGACTCTCAAGGCTATGTAGGAGGAGCCAAGGTGAAAAGTCCTTTTCATGTACAAATGAGGGGGTATTTATAGCCAAGGGAAAAACTGGCCCTTGTGACTGTTCGACTTCCCTCATGAATGTTTGAATTATTTGACTCTTCAGATTTTCATGACTCTTCATATGAAATGTGGGTCTCTTGGACTTCCACGTTACATTACATTGATTTACACAGTATGGACCATAATAGTGATGTGGCCGACATGACTCATGACATGACTCGACACGACAGTGCTGGTATATTCATGCTGGTGGTGGTGTCCATGTCAAGTTACAGTGCTACTGAGTGATGGATGTGCTCTTGGTGTATCACAAATTCACCTTCGCATGGCAAGGTGTGCGGAGTCTTTGATGGTCTTGGTGTTCACTTGATGTTGCATGTGCATGTTTCTCCTTTGCTTGTACTTTGGCATGATTGACATGTTCGTCTGTTCGCGAAAAATTCTCCTCGTATGCATCATCTATTCGTGAACATATCTCCTTGCATGTACTATCCTTGTTCATCCCATTTGTTGCTGCATCATGTCTTATCCATATACTTGTATCTGCAATCTTTCATGACGAAACGACATCAAATCCATAAACCTCCTAGTCTACCATGATGCATTGTTATTCGCTTTCGAATGCAAGTGATCGGGAGAGAGGACAAGGCTATGAAACGACGCAAGGAAAGTTTCAAGCTGGGATGCAGGCTCTGGGCACTGTTGGTGAAAATTGCACAGAAATCACTGGGAGACTGAGATGGACAATCCGGATTAGCAGTGATTATCTACGGGATCTAGCTCGGCTAGAGGGCAGATCTGTGCGATTTCTGGAGGGAAGCAGTGCGTACAGTAGAGGGGCTTGGCAACAAAAATTGCGCAATTCCTAGAGGGAGGAAGTAGTGGGCTGTAGGAGGCTTGGCAGCAAAAACTGCACAATTCCTAGAGGGAGGAAGCAGCGGGTTGCAGGAGGCTTGGCAACAAAAACTGCACAATTCCTAGAGGGAGCCGGCTGCACTCTACAAGGTTGCTAGTGAAAAAAACTGCACAATTACTAGGAGGATGACCTTTTGAACACCTCTGTGTAGTTTCTGAGTTGAGCGGGATGTTGGGCAGCTGAGGGGCTTGCTCATGAACTCTGCGCAGTTTTCTGGGTGAGCAGCCAGTTGGATGATTAGAAAAATTGCGCAATTTTTTGAGGGAGACATGGATGGACACTAGGTGTTTGTCCGACCTATCTACACAGTTTTCTTAGTCAGTGGAGCGGGAAAGGTTTGTAGTTTTTGTGCAATTTTTGAGGGGAGTGAGTCCCGGGGTCACTACTCGGTCAAACTCTCCGGTTACCCAACAAAAGGGTTGGTTGATCAGCGTGCGAGAAACACAAATTGAAATGAGTTGTTGGACACTTTTGCATTCTTCTGGGTGACAGTTGTTCGAGTCGATTCTAGGGTGAAGGTCCGACGATTAGAGGGTGATCTAGTCAGCAAAACTTCAACAAAATGACCAAGTGTGTGAGTGAGTGAATTTGTGCATATGTGACCTCGCGAACACACACTCAACATGACTTGACGACAAGATGCCTCAAACCATCAAGAAAACATATACTCAACATGACTGACCGACAACACGAGTGACAAGTGCGACGCTTGTGTTAGATTGTTAAAAGACCACAACGACACTTGTGGGAAAATGCATACAACTTCATGTGTGAGTGCAACAAATGTTCACATAGATAATACAACTTGTACACACGAAGTGGGACCTTGTGCATGACCACAACATGACTGCAAGTGTGACATTGTGACCAACATGCAAAAATCTCTCCATCGAATGGTCAAGCAAGGAGGATGAAAAGACTCAACACGAGCTCATGGGGTGAGCCCGAGTGCTTGCAAACATCAAGTAAAAATCCAAGGGAGGCTCCGAAATTGGATGCAGGGCAAATTTTTGAAGGGTGTTGCAGCCGCTACAACACATGGATATTTGTTATCTTGATTATCTTTTATTGCATTATAGATCGATGATGGTTATCTTCCTTCCTAAATCTTGTAGATGAGACCTTATGAAGATATCCTACATCCTTTGATACCTTTACTTTCATGTAGATCAAATTTTATGTGACCTTCTTCATTTCACCTTCAGAGAATGAGTTTATCATATACATTTCTTTGATGTCTCCAATGTTGCTATATGAGGGGATCTTTCATAAGTATCCCTTTCCATGAATTCAGAGGAGACCTTTTGATATGTTCAATGACTTCAACTACTTAGAGGACTATGTCCATCCTCCTTTTTCATGCAAGGAATATTGATGACCCATCCAACCTATAGATCTTCTTCCAATCATGAAGTCATTTAACCAAACTTGATTATAGAATGAAAAGATACTTACTTGTCATGTGAAGATGAAATCTTCACCTTGATTGCTTTGATGATGGTTGAAGAATATATATTATAGCTTCTTCTAGGATGACCTTCTTACAAATGAGAGAACCTTTCCTCAATAAAAAATGTTGCTCCTTTTGATGAGGATGATTTGCTGCTTCCTCGAATGATATTCTTCTAGGGCAAGGAGATGATCCTTTGAAGATGTTCATGCCTTATTGCCTTCAATTTTCCTTCTTTTGTATTTTAGATCAAGACTGCTTCTAGGACTTTGATCTTCTTCGAGATGATGTAGTCTTTGATTTTGAGGTCCTTTGAGCTTCATTGCTTTGTAGACATCTTGATGTGATTCTTGGTGGTCTTTTGATGATGATTGTGGAGACAAAAGATCTTGTTGTTGTAGGTTGTCTCCTTGATTGCATAGACAAAAGCCCTTGCTGATGTAGACTTTTGTTGTGGACTGATACTTCAATTTTTTCAAAGCCTTTCAAATTGCTTTGATTCCCTTCTTGAAGTTGATCCTTGAATGTATCTTTTTTCTACCCTTCCTTTGATTTCTGCACTTTAGCTCCAAAACCATGTTGAAGAATCTAGGGAAGTTAGAGTTAATGAGATTCTTCTTGACATGATAACTATTTGTGAGGTATTTTATATTTAATTTATTAGCACAATATTTTCTTCATATCATTAGTGTGTGTATTTCTTACCTCATCAAATAGCTATCAAAAACAAATAGACAAGAACACAAGTTGTTGGATTTCTGCCAGGGCCAAAACCTATCCCTCTTGGAGAGGAAAACCCACACAAAATTGTTCTTATAGAGATTCCAATTGATGAATACCAAGACCATGACCTTTGACCTACTAGGCCACTCCAAGACCAAGACACCAATCCTCTTCTTTATCACTGTTGAGATCATCATTATTGTTGCACCACTGAGGCCATCACTACTGCACCACCGAGATCTCCATCACTACTGCAACACCAAGATTATTATTGCTGTACCACCGAGATCATTACTGTTGTATCCTTACCGAGATATTCATTACAACAAAGAGATCTGATATATATATATATATATATATATAGAGTTGCACTTAGATTTACCGAGATA
The DNA here is from genome assembly GCA_031772625.1 of Pinus tabuliformis. Lineage (NCBI taxonomy): Eukaryota > Viridiplantae > Streptophyta > Pinopsida > Pinales > Pinaceae > Pinus > Pinus tabuliformis. Next base: position 1,323,170,851 of record CM062819.1, on the reverse strand, counting down.
CTGATCTTCTCCATTAAGGTCATGACTATAGTTATACTAAGATCATAATTGCATCTATTATGACTGTTTTTAGACTATAGATCGAGACAGAGTGTGTCTTCATGAGATCACTGCCTTATCACAAGAATGCCGAGATTGTAAGGTTGCTTCAAAGATCACTGTATAGATAGGCCTAGATTGTGAACACCGAGGAGATTTTCTCACTGTAATTATTGCAGAGGTATCTGAGATGCACCCTACTGTACCCATCTGAAATTCCCGAGCTTGTGGATAGATCTTCGAGAATGACATTTGAAATTATTCCTTTAACTGCCCTGTACTTCCTGCACCTATAGGAAGTTTATATAGAATTTGAGTTATGCTCCTTCTGTGGTGACCCTAGCTGCATATATATAGTAGTTAGTCTCCCATAATAAGCCGACATGATAGTGAATTGTTGTGTCAATTTATTTGAGCCGACATGAATGCTCTTTATATCATTTTGTTGGCCGATTTGACTGTGTTTTACATCGTGTTAGCGCTTGAGATTTCACCCTAGGCTGAGGAAGGTAAATCTTCAAGGCTACATCAAACCATTTCACCTCGTAGCTAGCCCTACGAGGTATGAGAAGGCTCTCTCGGGTCAGATTCGATAGATCTTTCAATATGATTAGGCTGACCAATTAATAATAAAGATTTTAGGCTAGTAAATTGATAAGGGGGGTTGATTTAATGGTTTTTGGGGTTTTTGGTGGCAATTGGTGGAAGTGCAATTCAAAGTGCGGGGATTGAGCACAGTTTTCACAGGGGGATCTAAGGGATGGGAAGTGTTTGATAAGGTACATGAAGGATAGGGGAAGGTGTATTAACATCAGGAAACAAGTTTTGCCGATGATTTGGCCGCCCAAGAGAAATTGGCTTTCAAAACCCTAGGAGAGGGAAATGAGCTTGCCTAGGCACAACTGAAGCATGAACATGGTGTAAAATGACCCATTAGACACTGACATGACGATGAAAAACCTCTGAATGATGATAGGCTCAGCTGAATGATGACATGGACTGACATTTGGGCAAACCCTAGGCCTAATGCCTAGTGACCAAATTTTGCTTGAAGACTCACTGAAATGACAAAATTTGACCTTGACACTTCAAAATCACTATGTAAGAGCACATTTGATCACTGGAGGAAGGCTGTAAAGACTGACACTAACATTGGCTCCAATGGGGATGGTAGCTCCTTGGAGGTGCCAAGAACCTCAGACCTCTGGGAGAGCAGACCAGTGCCTTCAACCATTGGGCGATGGAGTCAATATTTCGGCAAACGACACAAGACTTTGACTCATTTATTGAATGAAAACTTGACTGAAACTTAACTGAAACTTGACTCAAACCGACTCAAACTAACTTAACAACAAGACTGAAAATGGACTAACAAAGGACTCATGACTCAACTAAAAACTGACTCAATACTTAAACACAATCGACCAACTGAAAATGATGCTCAAAGTGGAGCTTATTCATCACAACCTACTCTAACAGTTTCATTCATCACCTGATCAAGTGAAATGAAACAACCAATGCAACCAAGTAAGCATCCCATCTGCTGTTCGAATTCTCCACAAGTGCTCACTTATGACCAACAAGAGAGAACAACTGAAAAGCAACTCTGATGGCAACTTAGAAACAGATCCGTTGAATGATATGAACTCTCTATCCGCTTCCAAAAACACTGCATAAGGATCATGAAATGCAAGCACACTGGAACTTAGCTCATCCAATAGATTACTTCTCTTTCCCTTATACCGTGAATGCGCACTTTGATCTGAGCCTTGTGACGAGACCCCTGCTGAAAATGATGAAGAAACTGGCTGCCAGATCAAATTCATATAAGCACATTTTTCAAGCTCACACATAGTAAATGGAGAAAGACTTTGACTGCAAAACTCATCCAAAACATCAGCTATTGGATCATGAAAAACTTGAAAAGACTGCTGCAACCCATTTTCTATTGGTTCCAATGTGATTACATGATTGCCTACATGCTGCTCATCCTGTTCTTTAGAGATTTTACAAAAATTCTGCCTTATAAACTGAAATGTTTCGAAACAAAAGGGTATAGAATCTTCCTGCATCATCACATCATGTATTTCATCCTCCACAACTTCATCTATAATCTGACCTTCATCCTCAACATTAAAACTGAGTGATTGTTGATTTGTTATAGGCTGTCCATTTGAAGATTTACTATGCAATCGATCCTTCAAAAACTGAAATGATTCAAAACAGAATGGTACGGAGTCACCTTGAATCATTAAATCATCTGCAATTTGACAATCAATGGCTTTCGGGGGTTGCAAATCTGAATATGAGAAGTCTTGAACAAAGTTTTCATCGCGCTCAAGAGGATCCAAATCAAGACTGGTCAACAACGGATTTGTGATTGCATGGAAGTTGTCTCTGATGAACTGACATGAATCAAAACAAAAAGGCAAAGATCCTTCACTTACTTCAAAATTTACTGCACTTTCCTCGTCACTGTCATAGCTGATATATGATGGCTGATCATTGTATTCGAGCTGCTGAAAATGAACTTCTTCCTCCCACAAACGAGCTGCTGATTTGTCTGCAAGATTAGCTTCTGTTTGGAGAACATAATCATCATCATACTGATCATACTGAGGCAAATCATCGGTATAAAACACGTCATCAAGCATACATGTCATATCAACAATTCTTTCTTCTCCAAGATGATCTACAAAACAATCACTATAAGTGCTATGACAACTAGGATGGGAAACAAAATTTTTGGATCAGCAACTTGTTCTTCTTCAATCAGCGAGCCATGAAAATTATAATCATTCCTTGTGTTGATTCTTTGCATCATCTCCTCCACTGCACTTACCAAAACGTCAAGCTTTACCTCTAGAGATTCGGCTGGATCTATGCTTTTCATCTCTTCTTCTTTCATCCTTGCCCGTCGGATCAGCAGATGTGCTTCTACACTTACTGCACAATTTTGCATCTCGTGAAGTGTTGCAATATCCTTTTCCCTCAGCTGAAACTCCATCTCCGGATCAAAGGCACCCAGATAGTGCAAGAGAGCTGATCTAGGAGTAGGCCTTATATCAACTGGCAGCGAATAATAAACTTGGTTAAATCTCGCTGAAAACTGTTGTACTGTCTCCCCTGGCAATCTTTTGAGCTGGTTATACTCTTCTACAATCAAGAAAAGGTTTCGCCCAATCATCCACCTATCGAGAAAAACTTTGACGAACTGCTGGAAATCTGAGATGCTCGCATCAGGCAGGGCTTTGAACCAACTCTTCACTTTGGCTTGCAAAGAAAGAGCAAAAAGCCTTATACTAACATCTTCTTCATCAACTTCAAAAAGATCTAGAAAATTCTCAAAATTCTGGACATGTTGTTCAGCGTTGACATTCTTACATTCACCATCAAACATCGGCAAGTATAGATCATAGCTTTTGGGGAAAGCATGAAGAAAAGAAGGTAAAACAAGAGGTTTATACCGATCTGGAATTTTACAAGGTATAGGGGTATGTACAGCAGGTATGGAATTAGTTTTGGTCACTTGAGGCTCATCAACTTGAAGATGGCCATCACAAAATTCGGAAAAAAGGTCTTGATCAAGCTCAAAGGTATGCAAATCTTTAGTACTCACAATCTTCGAAGGAAAAGAATTAACTGTAGGTCGAGGATCTCTTCTCAAATACAATATGCTTTGCAAAGCTTTCGTTACATTCTTGGGAAAAGAGAAGAAATAATTTACGACAAAGAACAAAATATCTTGGATGAAATTCCAACTTGAGTACCTGATCTTGCCATATTCTCCTTTCATGTTTCTGCTGGTCGGGATCATCCTCCAGTGGAGTCTTTGGATCTGATCTCGAAAATATTTTAGAGTCGCCAAGTGAATGATTTCAGCCTTGCCAGTGTCTGATCGTTGTTCACCATCAACAATCAGATCTGAACTTGATACATGTACTGGGGTAAAGTGTCAATGAAGCGCTATGTTCACAAATCCCACGGAGATAGACTGAAGCAGCGTTTATCTACTTGCGCTGATGTAAAACAAGAGCGTTTTCGAAGGCTTCTGGCGTAACTTCAGGCTCCGTCTAAGACTTATGAAATAACACGACAATGAGCAAACGATTAATATGTTCTCCCCAGTATGGTCGCCAATATGTTAGCGCTTGAGATTTCACCCTAGGCTGAGGAAGGTAAATCTTCAAGGCTACATCAAACCATTTCACCTCGTAGCTAGCCCTACGAGGTATGAGAAGGCTCTCTCGGGTCAGATTCGATAGATCTTTCAATATGATTAGGCTGACCAATTAATAATAAAGATTTTAGGCTAGTAAATTGATAAGGGGGGTTGATTTAATGGTTTTTGGGGTTTTTGGTGGCAATTGGTGGAAGTGCAATTCAAAGTGCGGGGATTGAGCACAGTTTTCACAGGGGGATCTAAGGGATGGGAAGTGTTTGATAAGGTACATGAAGGATAGGGGAAGGTGTATTAACATCAGGAAACAAGTTTTGCCGATGATTTGGCCGCCCAAGAGAAATTGGCTTTCAAAACCCTAGGAGAGGGAAATGAGCTTGCCTAGGCACAACTGAAGCATGAACATGGTGTAAAATGACCCATTAGACACTGACATGACGATGAAAAACCTCTGAATGATGATAGGCTCAGTTGAATGATGACATGGACTGACATTTGGGCAAACCCTAGGCCTAATGCCTAGTGACCAAATTTTGCTTGAAGACTCACTGAAATGACAAAATTTGACCTTGACACTTCAAAATCACTATGTAAGAGCACATTTGATCACTGGAGGAAGGCTGTAAAGACTGACACTAACACATCGTTTCTTTTGCTTCCTTCTTTAAGAGGATTGTACTTGCCTTGGAGGGCTAATCTCGACACTAGGTATACTCATATATTTTTCTCATGCTCAAGAAGAGATTCTTAATATTTTCTTTGACTCTTTGAATTTCCTATAGCACTTCAACATGTGCTGGACCTATGTGATGAGCAAGAAAATCATTTTATAATTTACAAAAATAATATTTCTTTTCTTTTACAAGTTAAAAGATCAAAGTTATATTTATGAAGACCGAACCTAGTTACACTTTCTTCAACACACACCCTATCTCAAGTTACCTCAACCCATCGGTGAGATGGAGAGGAAAAATTCCAACAAGCCCAACTTATGGGTAGTGTTAGAGTCGGTCTAGTAGCCCTCCACCAAAGATCAAAGCTCTTTGCATTTCATGATTAGGTGTCCCATCAGTGTGATCATGTTGCATTCCGTTAGGCATGCCATAATCCCGGTGGAGGGAGTTTGTGTCTTTTATTCCCCTCCTATTTGGCACTGCTGGTTCAGGTTTGTTTAAGTAAATAAAATCTTCAAAGGGTCATTCATCTTGCTTTAAGTTTCGAGGTCTTAGGTCTAGGGTTGAGTCCATTTTTGTCTTGAGAAGTCATAAAGGATCAGCAGGCCAGAGGGATGTTCTTCATAAATCATCATTTCAACAATTCTCACTATTGTACAGCTAAATTTTCACCTTGTTTTCAAAACTCTGTTTTTGAAAAACAAAGGTCATTATCTCATTTTTTGTCAAAATTCTCAAAATTTCGAACTCTCCAAATGTCGAAGTGCAGCCTTGGTCTCCTTAGCCAAAGCACCGTAGAAGCTATCCCTGCAAAAATTTTCAGAAGAAATCATCATTTCAACCAATTTTTCAAAGAAAAGAAACCAAAACTCAGAGCCAATTAATTCAAAAAGTGTCAACACTCAAAACATTATAAAGTGGATTTTGGGCAAATGAAAATCTAAAGGAAGCCTACAAAAGCACATCACTCTTCATTAGCAACTCATTTGCCTCTCACAAGCTAAGTGAATCCTTGCAAAGGCGATTTTAGGAGTTCTTGAGAAAATTGGGCAGTTTCAGAGGCGCGCTACGCGTCAGGGAGGGCGCGCTACGCGTCAGGGAGCTTTTCTCAGTGTTATTTTGCACGTGCGCTATGCGTCAGAGGGGTGCTACACGTTGGGCAAGGCGCACTACGTGTTGGGTTTTCTACTCAACAAACTGCCAGCAAGCCATCAAATCGATTTTTCTCTCAAGCACATTGCAGGTAGGCCTCTCCTCCATGGCTAGATTTGGTTTTTCAAGATGAAAGAGAAAATTAATATGTTCAAATGCTATGAAAATGATAAATCAAAACCCTACATTGTTGTGGAAAATTTAAAGTCTCAATGGTACTAGGGTTTCAAATTTCTCTTGCTGTCCAAGGTTGCCCATTTGTAATCCCTTTTTCCCTTATTTTCATCACCCTTCTCCTTCAAATTTTCCCATGAAATTTCATAATTCTCCTCTCTAAAATTCCTAAAACATACTTAAATTCCCAAACCCTACTTCACTTTAAAATCCCATAATTTTGTGATTTCCCATGCTTGCTTTCCCTAAATTCCTTCTTTATGTTTATTGTCCCTAATTCCCTCATGTTCCCCTATCCCTAACAATTCCCTTGTATTTATGTCCCCTTGGTAACAACATTTGAAAAGTCAAACAACAGTTAATTGGGTGCAAAGTCAGAAATACATTTCAGCCATCTTGCCTTCAAAACCATGTCAGAAACTAAATTAGATTATGAGCAGAGTTATGACAGTGATTCAACACCAGAGGTAGAAGTGCCAAGGAGGCATCACAAGGGTGGTAAGGGTGGTCGGCATGTCAGGGAAGAACCCACTTCTTTGGCTCAATTGCAAGCCTGTCCACTTGCAATGTCATTTTTCAGTATCAATCATGCTTTGGATATTGTGAGAGGATCTCACAAATTCAACACCATAGAGAACTGGTCCGCTTGTTTGTCCTACATTTGCACAATGGCCATGTGAACCTTGCAGGAGTGGATTTCACCCTATCACTTGAAATTGTTGCTCAAGCCACCGGGATACCAAATGTTGGGGAAGAGTGGACCAAGCGCAAGCTGCTAGACAAATTTCATTATCAACCATACATCAAACCCGGATGCATGAGACACCTGACTGCTGTTTTTCCTTTCAGATTCCTAAGGGATGAGTATGCACCCTTGATGTGGCTCATTATGCGCTATTTCACTTGTGAGGGCAGATTTTCACGTTTATATTCGTACCATATCCGTTTGTTGATGCATTTCACCCGGGTACGAATGATGAACATTCCATTTTTAATGTGCCGAAATATAGAGAAGATGGTGCCCGTAGTGCAAAGGAAGAACCCCGCACAGCAACTCAAAAGTATATATCATTATGCACTGATCGAGATCATAGTGATGCATCAGTTGGCACAGCAGGGTATTGCTTGGGAGGATTTCATTTCTCGCGACTTCTTCATGGTGCCACAGCCACCTCCCGAGATTGTCCATGATGAGGGAGGGCCTTCACAGCAGTTTGACATTCCTGAGCTAGAGCATGTCAGCGCTCCTCCATATGTTACATATCAGAGAGGCCACAGGGCCTTATTTGCATCTGCACGGCGAGTATTATCTCCACACCAGGTGGAAGGGGTCTCGCCTTCTTCATCAGCACAGCGAGTGTTATCTCCACATCAAGTGGAAGGGGCCTCGCTTTCGACAGCAACACAGGTACAAGAGAGAGGCAAGCAGCCCATGATTGATGAGGGGCCATCAGGAGATCCAGACATAGATATTGTTGACCTTGATATCAGCTCTCCTAGCTTAGAGCCAAAGGAGATCATTCAACAACTAAGGGCTGAAAATGACTTGTTGCAGCAAAAGTTGGAAATGGCAAATTGGACAATCACATACTTAGAGCAGCGCAACAAGCAATTAGAGGATGAACACACTCTTGATGAGTTGCGGAGGATCCGAGAAGACCGGAACTTGGCTCGCAAGAGACCCGGTGATTTGACACCTATTGAGCAAGGGTCTATGCTCATTCGGGTGAACACTCATTTAGAAAGGTTGATAGCCAACGAAAACAGGGACAAAGATATGCTCCGCCACATGAAGAATCATTATTGGGCCCGCATGCATGTGTGCAAAGAAAAAATGAAGGTACTCAAAGCACGCTTGGCTAAGGCACTAAAACGGAGGAAAAGGCCCGATCCACTTCAAATTTTGGCTGAAGCTACCTTGAAGGAGCATGGTGCTCAATGATACACCCTCAACTCAAAATTCAGAAAATTTGGAGCAATTTTGGTCAATTTTGAATTTTTTGTGCCAAAAACAGGTTTTTCCCTCAATGCGTAGCGCGCCGCGCGCTACCCTCAAGTTGGGGAGGTCCATTTCACGAAAAATCGGCATTTTTGGATTTTTCATGACACAATACACTTTCTCAGCCACTGCCAAGACATTTCATGGAGATTTGAGCCCCCAAAAGGTCAAAAAACAAGCAAAAAATGACCTTCTGCCACTTTTTGGACACACAGGAAGCAGTCTTGGGAGATTGCAATTTTGGAGGGGAAAATGGACACCAAATTGAGAAATTCCACTTGGGCTGGAGAGTAGACATCCAGACTTTTCCAACAAGCCCACTTGTGCCTCATTTGGATGCCGGGAAGTGCCCCAAAAGTGGGCTGAAAGGCGCACTACGCGTTGAGAAATGGCACGCTACGCGTCAGGGAAATTTGCCAGTTTTGCACCTTCAGCTCAGGAAACGCAGCATTTGACCAGTTTTGACTTTTTGGTGGGATTTTTCATCCTCCTTGATGTAATTGATGTAATTTTATGTTGACATGACTTTTTTTTACCTATTCTAGAAGATTCATTCATAAAATGGTAAAAAATTAATGAATGAATTGGTTTCCTAGCTTATAGAGGCAAGTTGTTTTGATTGCCTAGATTGTAGTGCTCAGTTTAGAATTGGTTGAAACAGCTCCTAGGATGATGAGCTTGACCCCTAGAGGCAAGAAAATGTGTTAGCTTACCTATATTATGTACTTTCTTAGTCATTTTCATGGTTGGACTCTTGAGGGATAAGCTTAGACTGTATTACTCTTTGTATCTCTGCAATTTTGGCAAAGGAAAGACCAGGGTTTTGCAGCACTATTTGGGATTCCTGTGGTGATTTGTGTTGATGGTGTGTTTCTCTCATGTACTTGTAAGTTTGTTATGTGTATCATTTTCCTACTCTTCTCTTCTGCAAATTAAGTAAATGAAGTGTTAAGGTAGAATTCATGGTTTCTATGCTCTACCTTTAAGTTTGCTTAATATCTATGTTTTCATCTGTTTAAGGAGAACTCTCGATGGTTTCTTGCTCTCCTTGACTCCTCACCAGTCATATCTATCCATTCACTTATTTCAAAGGCATCAAGACAATCTCCTACCTTGCCCCAAAAAGACCTCTGCAAAAACTGTGTCTCATCCCTGCACCCAAAATTGTCGTTCTCAGTTTTCCAACAAAACCCTAAAAATCTAAAATCAAACTTTCCCTATCAGTTTACTAGCCTAAAATCAGTGTTCTTTATTGGTCATCTCAGCCCTTTGAAGACCTTTTGCCGAGATAGACCCGGAGAGAGCCCTCTCCTGTCCCCGTAGGGCTAGCTACGAGGCTAAGTGGTTTGATGTTGCCTTGGATTTTGTCTTTTTCAGCCTGAGGCCAAATTCAAGCGCTAACAGGTAGGATGCCAACTAGGGTATACTTTGCCAAATGCTAGACTTTATGGTAGGGCGAGATACCCACTTGTCATAAATGGCAAGGATCATACACATGCCCTATAGTGATAATATGAGAGATCTATTTACCACAAGGGTAAGGATCACACCCTATCCTATTATCCATAATTCCATCAACCCTAGGATCTCTTTGACTCAATTCCTCTCCTTGTGAGCTCAAACGTGGGGGAATAGCATAGCTTAGTGTCCTCGATTAGTCAGGACCCTTACCTGGGAGGGTCACTTCCATCAGTCCAAGTTTCTTTCTGAAGACCAAGAACTTCCCTTTCTAAAACTCCTTGGTGAGAATGTATGCTATTTTCTTGTAAGTTGAAATATGATGGAGTCTTACATATCCTCTCTACACCATGTCTCATATATAGTAATACTTGGTCTCAATATGCTTGGAATTTTCATGAAACATGAGATTCCCTGCCAATCAGATCCCACTCTTGTTGTCCCAATATGTTACTGTTGTATCCAATACCTAATCAAACAACTCTCCAAAGAGCTTCCTCAACCATATTGCCTCACAACTAGCCATGCTAGCAGCAATGTATTCTACCTCGATCGTGCTTAAAGTAATAAAATTATGCTTCCTGCTCATCAAAGATATCATCGAAAAACCCAAACTAAAGCAACACCCTAATGTGCTCTTCCTGTCAATAACATTTCCGGCCTAGTCAGCATCAATGTACCCATGAAGTCTCACATTTCCGACAGTATATCTCAGACCAAGATTAATCATCCTATGCAAATATCTCAGCACATGCTTGGTAGCAACCCAGTGTGCATGAAGAGGCTTAGTCATGAATTGACTCAAAGTGTTAAATGCAAAACATATGTCCGAACAAATGTTCACAAAGAACATCAATGCCCCAATCAACTATTGATGCTCAGAAGGATTTTCCAGGTCAGGGTCTGTAGCATCTCCACATAGCTTCTTGAACTTCATCTCCATCAATGTGGCCATGGAATTTCCTTCTACCATTCCAAATAGTTCCAACAATTTCATAACATATTTCCCTTGTGAAAGGGATATTTCACCAATCCTTTGCCACACCTCTAAGCCCAAGAAGTAGTGCATCAATCTGAGGTCTTTCATTTCAAATTATAGAGGCCAACTACCTCTTAAATTTGAGAATCAGAGGCTCACTACCTATCAAGAATAAGTCATAAACATACAAAACCAAAATAAGGGACATACCTTGAACCACTTTGATGTAGAGGTTTGGGTCAACATTGCTTCTCATGAATCCTATCTTCACCAGGTAGCTATTAATTCGGGCATACCAAGCTATGGGGGCTTGCTTCAATCCATATAGTGCCTTCTTCAGCCTGTAAACATAAGTCTTCCTATCATGCACTTCAAACCCATGTGGTTTTTCAACATATACTTCTTCCTGGAGTATGCCATGAAGAAACACAATCTTCACGTTCATCTAGTGAAGAGTCCATCCTTGAATAGAAACAAGGTAAATAATAGATCTAATAGTAGTATAAAGGGAAAAAGTTGCAAATATATCATCATAATGCTCTCCCTGTGTTAGTGTCAGTCTTTGCAGCCTTCCTTCAGCGATCAAATATGCTCTTTCAAAGTGATTTTAAAGTGTCAAGGTCAAATTTTGTCATTTCAAAGAGTTTTCAAGCAAAATTTGGTCACTAGCCATTAGGTCTAGGGTTTGCCCAAATGTCAGTCTATGTCATCATTCAGCTAAGTCTATCATCATTCAGAGTGTTGTCATCATCATGTCAGTGTCTAATGAGTCATTTTACACCTTGTTCATGCTTCATGTTGCGCCCAGGCAAGGTCATTTCCCTCTCCTAGGGTTTTGAAAGCAATTTCTCTTGGGTGGTCAAATCACCGGCAAAACTTGTTTCCTGATGTTCATACACCTTTCCCTATCCTTAAAGTACCTTATCAAACACTTCCCATCCCTTAGATCCGCCAAATTCCTCATTTTTGCACAAACCCTAGTTTCTAGCTACAACTTGGCAATTTTCTAGGTTTGACCTGTGTTTTGCCCTTTTCGACCCCTTCCCCTCACTCAATCTCTGAGATTCCACTTTCCCCTGCTTCCTAACATCCCTCCCCACTCCCAAAAATTTCCCCAAGAATTTAGAAGCCCTCTATCCCCTTCATTTCGCTCCATTTCGACAAAATCCCTTGTTTCACACATCGGGACAAGTTTCACTCAAAAGCTGTTTCTGAGCAATCAAAGATGAATTTTGCAAAACTGAGAGAGGTTTTTGTCCACAACATGCCAAGGAAGAAAAACCTCTTTCACTTTTTACACAGGTGTCATGGTTTGAGAGAAATGTCAAAAATACCGGTGAGAACGAAGGTGCTCCAAGGACGGTTGGCCAAAGCACAAAAACGAAGGAAAACGCTCGATCCACTCCAAATTTTGGCCAAAGCCTCTTTGACTGAGCATGGTACTTGATTGGGGACTCCCAGCCCAAATTTCAAGAAATTTGAAGAAAATTTTGTCATTTGTGAATTTTTTGTGTAATTTACAGGTTTTGGCCGTGGAATGGTCTCACCCCGGGTGAGACCATTCTGGAGGATTGCTCGGAATTTTGAAAACTTGGCATTTTTGGAAAGGGCATGCAAAGAGAAAAATTACCAATACTTGGGAGAAGCCTGATTTTGAGATTTGAGCCTCCAAAAGCTCAAAATACATCAAAAAAATGACTTTCTGCCCACTTTTTGAGTTGCAGAAAGTGACCTTGGGAGAAATGGTTTTTGAGGGGGCAAAACAACTCCAAATTCAGAAATTCCACTTGGGATGTAAAGTAGACAGACCAAGCTTTCCAATGAGCCATCTTGCACCTGATTTGGATCAGTGGAACCCACTCAAAAGTAGCTGCAAAGGGGCGCGACCATTTGAACAGGGGGCGCGACCATTCGAGCCAGCTTTGCCAGAATTGACCTTTTTTGTCAAAAAACACTGTTTTGACTATGGTTGACCATTTTTACTTGTAGATGATGGATAAATTTAATATTTTCATGGCACTTTGATAGATTTTATCTCTCTTTACCCTTCTAGAAGCTTCCATGATGTAAAAAGTGAAAAATTAATGCATGGATGAGTTAGCTAAGTAATAGAGGCAAGTTGTTTGGCTGCCTATTTTCTAGTTCTTAGTTTAGAATTAGTTCAAACTGCTCCTAGGAAGCTGAGCTCGACCCCTAGAGGTGGGGAAAGGAGTTAGATGGTCTAGATGGTCTATATTATGCTCTCTCCTTCTCATTTTCATGGTTGGACTCTTGTGGGAGAAACATTATTGTGTATTGTACATCTATTTCTGCAATTTAAGGAAAGGAAAGCCAGGGTTTTGCAGACTTCATTGTGGATTCTTGTGGATCATTGTGTTGATGGTGTGTCTTCTAATTGTTACTGTAAGTTTGTTTATGTGTTACATCTCTCTTTCTTTGCTGCTAATTGAACAAGATGAAGTGATAAAGTTTGAATTCATGCATGCCATGCTCAGCTTTTAATCCTGTTCAATATCTATGTTTTCCACTGTTTAAAGAGGATTCAAAGTCCTTGTTTGCCCTCTTTAACCTCCTCTCTTTCTTCCCTGATCACTCATCCAAGCCAAAGGCATCAACACAAGTTCCTACCTTGCCCCAAAGAACCCCCTGCAAAAACTGAGCCCAATCCCCGCACCCTGAATTGCACTCCCTCCAATTGCCACCAAAACCCCAAAAACTTTAAATCAACCCCCCTTATCAATTTACTAGCCTAAAATCTTTATTCCTAATTGGTCAGCTTATCCTATTGAAAGATCTACCGAGTTTGACCGGAGAGAGCCTTCTCATACCCCGTAGGGCTAGCTACGAGGTGAAATGGTTTGATGTTGCCTTGAAGGTTTACCTTCCTCAGCCTAGGGTGAAATCTCAAGCGCTAACACCCTGTTTATTGGAGAAACCTCTAGCCATGAATCTTGCCTTATATTTCTCAATACTTCCATCAACTCCATGCTTGATCTTATATAACCATTTAAATGTCACAATAGACTTCCATTTGGGTCTTGGAACAACTTCCCACAAATCATTCTTCATAATAGATTCATATTCTTCGGCCATAACATATTTCCAAACCTTCTCTTTCATTTCTTCTTCTAAGGTGTGTGGTTCAACCTACATGATGGAGCTCACAACATATCCCTAGCATCAACATGGCTTCGTACCTTCTCTAAAGGTTCCTTTGGAAATGACATGTATTTCAACATCATGTAATGTATCACGAAGCCATAATGGTATCTTCCTAATAGGAGGATCACATGGAGGAGGATCCAAGGGGCCCATGGGTTCCATGGGATCATCAACAACATATTTCTTAGGATCGGGCATAGAAGGGCCTTCTAGTAGGTCCATGTCATCATTCTTATTTTCAACAAGAGGAGGAGGGGGAATGCCCCTTTCTTTTTCAAGGGAAACATTTTCATTGAAAGTCACATCCTTACTAAACTCTATGGTCCTTTTATCGAGCACATATATTCTAAAATCTTTAAATTTATCACAATATCCAACAAACATACATTTCTTTCCAGTGGCTTCCAACTTGTTCCTCTTATCCTTTGGCACATGAAAGTACACAGGGAAATAAAAGGTTATCAGATGACCAACATTGGGCTTGATAATTGTGAATACTTCTTTGGGAGTCTTATCACCCAGGGCTTGATGATGAGTCCTGTTTTGAACATATACCACTATGTTAGTGGTTTCTCCCGAGAGGAACTTTGATAATTTTTTATCATGCAAAATGGCTTGGGAAACTTCCATGACGGTCCTATTATTTCTTTTAGCTACACCATTCTACTCAAGATTATAAGGTACGATGGTCTACTTACTGATTCCAACCTTCTTGCAAAGGTCAATGAACTCATTAGAACCGTATTCTCCACCATTATTAGACCTGAAGACTTCAATTATTTTCCTTGTTTGATTCTCTATCAATGCCTTGAAATCCTTGAACATGTCAAATGGTTCTTCCTTGTGCTTCAAGTAGAATATCCATGTCTTCCGAGAGAAGGAATCCATAAAGATTATATAATATAGATAGCCACCCAAATATTTTAGTACTAGCATAGGTCCACATAGATTAGAATGTATGAGTTGTAGAATATCATTGGTCCTGCTTTTTCTAGAAGGGAATGTTCCCCTTGACTTCTTTCCACTAGAACATCCCAAACATACTCCATCATGGTTAGTTTGAACCTCAGGCATCCCATAAACCATCCTCTTGACTTTAGGAAAGGCTTCATTGTGGAGATGAGCAACCCTTCAGTGCCATATATCACTTTGATGAATTCCATCATGCACCATTTCTTGCATCAATATTTCATTGACTCTATAGAATCCTTCGATTCTTGATCCCAAGGTGAATGCATCTCTCATACGAGATTCCATGGGCTAGGTGAGGAAATTTCCTCTTATGAAGGAAACTCTCATCCATTTATCTTCCAAGGTCGATATAGACACAAGGTTCTTTTTCAATCTAGGTACATACATAACATCATGAAGATGTACAATTTCCCCATAATCCAACTGAAATGTAACAAAACCAAAACCCTTTATTGGACAAGTAGAGTTGTCTCTAAGAATGATTTTCATGTTAGTCTCCCTCTCAACCAAGTTTGAGAGGACTTCATGATACCTAGAGAAATGTCTAGAGGCCTCACTATCTACCAACCAACTATAAAACAAATTTGGAGGAGAGGAACTAGAAAGAGAAAAAATAAGAATATATTTAGATTGAGTGGCAGCTGCATTATTTCCATACCTTGAGTTTCTTGATATCTTTTAAGGATGATGGTCTTCTTCATGATCATCCGAAGAATCTCTTCTTCTTCTTCTATCATCTGCTCTTCTCCTATCATCAAACCTGTTGTTGTTGAAGCCACAATTGTTGTTGTAATTGGACCTTGGAGCGTCTCTCTTTTTCAGAAAATATCAGGCATAGTGACCATGCCCATGGAATTTAAAGAATTCAATTCTCCTTACTCTTCTATCAGAAATATTTGATTTAGAGGTAGGATTTCTTGAACTAGATGGTCTTCCTCTTCCTTTCATCTTATTATCATGTGCAGGAAATGCAAAGGGTTATCCTTCTTCATGCTTTTGAATCCTTCCTCTAGATATTATCTTGGTTTGTTTTTGAGTGCAATTGCTAATGAGCTCATCAAATGTTGGGAACCTGTCATTTTTGTATATAGTAGTAATGAAAGTCTCCCAAATAGGAGGAAGGACTTGAAATGCAATGAATACCAACTCTCTATCAAACATAAGTTCTCTAACAATTGATCCCTTAGTTGGGATATCCTCATGAAATATGACTAGACAATCTTCCACTTGTTCATTTTGATGTCCTTGAGTTGATTTTTAAAGGAAAGAATGTGATTCAAGTTGTTGACCTCATACATCCCAACTAACTTATCATAAATATCCTTGGACTTATTCAACTTTGTAATGTAAGTAGGAAAATGATCTCTCAAAGAACAAATAATTATTTTCTTTGCTTTGATCTTATCTTTCTTGTACTTGGCTTTGACAACAACAGAAGCATTTTATGGAGGCTTAGGTACCTTTCCTTCCACATATTCCAAGACATCATTTTCATCCAAGGTCACTTCCAACCTGATCTTCCAAGTAACAAATTTAGATGAGTCATTCAGCTTCTCTAAATCCTTGAAGTATGAGGTAGGCATCTTGACCAAGTCAACTAGGCTCCTTCAACTCCTTCCAAAGATGATTGCTTGTCTCTTGTCTCCTTTAGCTTGTCTTCACATCAACTCTGATACCATGATAGTTTTCCACTATTCTATGCTTAACACAATCACTCATTCCAATTCTTCTTCAATTAGAAATCAATTGATCCAATATAATTTAATCTTCCAGTAACAATAAGCAATTGTACACAGAACAATAAATCCAATGCACAATAGAAGATAACCAAGAACAAGAGAGACATAGTATTTGGTCAAAGACAAGGGAAAAGCCCCATAAGGGGGAAAACCTTTCAAAATTCTTCTTCTATTAGACTGTCATCAATTGTTCATCAGAGAGATAAAATGTTCCAATTCATCAACAAAGAGTCAAAGGTTAACAACTTTGACTATCCAATTCAACTAACTAATATCCAATGAGAGATGATCCCAAAAGTCAAATCCAATCCACAATCAAAGTCTGCAACTTCTAGTCAAAGTCAACAACAATCAAAGGTGCTCTAACTAGTCAACGTTCAATAGTCAAACCACCTCCAAATCATCTTGGTTAAGAGTCAAAGTATGCAGTCTTCTAAGCTCAATAAAACCCACCAAAAACGTTGAACAAAATCTTAGTCCAAGAAGAGAGAAACCTACGGTCAAACTTCAGAATTTTCTGCAATCAACTACAATCAAAGTCTGTGGTCAACCAAAGACAAACTACCTAGAAAAGTTCAGCTTCTTCACCAATCAGTTTGGCCTTCAAAAATAGAAAATTTCCAAGTCAAACCAAGTCAAAACATCAAGTCAAAGTTGATCAACGACTGGTCAAACTATCCCTATCAGAAATTCCACACAAAACACATAATTGTCCTCCTCCCCTTCGTATGTGTGATCTCAAACCTCCTTATTTCATACTTGTATGAACCAATCAAATGAAGAGAGAGAACATGTGATGTGTGATGGTGATGCTCCAAAGTGATGTGACATGATGTTTATTTATATGTGTTGGAGGGGACCCAATTTGACCTTTAGGATGACTTATACTTTTGTGCACATGTGGTTCCATCATTAAAAATAATAATTTTCCTTAGCCAAATTAAATTCTTCTAAGGGCTAGGAGGGGTTTCTCTAGATGAGGAAGACTCTCTAATGGAAATAATTTTATCCACGAGCTACCAAATTAACAACAATGTGTCTCAATATTTTTATTGAAATAATTGATGACTCACTATGTCACCAAGAAACAAAGTTAATTACCAATTTCACAATATTTCTAGCTAAATGACCTTCTGGCCAAGAAGACAAGAAGGATAACAAATTGCCTATTCTTTGTAGATTAGGGTTTTAGATGTTTTTCACTCTGATGCTACAATTTAATTATAATCACTCCATCAGATTCATGAAACATCTATGTTCCTCAATATGTACTACGACGACCTTTCTATATATATATATATATATATATATATATATATATATATATATATATATATATATATACATATATATAAGTGGTTGATGTTGAGATAAAGCACAAAAAAACTCACTATTAATTGATATTTCCAAACATTCATTTAATTATTTTAATTAATTCAACACAACAATTATATTATATTTTTCATCTTATAAAATCATAACCCTAATATACTCCTCTATTTTACTACATGTCCCTAATAATGGGTGAAATGTCCACTCCAAACATGAGGTTTTTCAATAAATTATCACACATTTAAAACTCTACATAGTGTAAACATTAAAATCACGCAGACTTGAATATATAGTGACAATAATTTTTTCCTAAAATCATGTTTTTTTTTGTTCTTTTAAATCACACCATAATATTGGAAAATCATAATGTGGGGGCAAAACACTTATATGAGGTGAAAATTAGATTTTTGGGGTTAATTTTCTTTGTGATTACTAGTGATTGAGATACAAGGAATTTATAATCATTTGTGATCAATATTAAAGGGAACAAACAATCTTCTCTATTACCATCAAATAATTTTCTTGGAGTGTAGATTAATTTCTATCTACAATTTTCATATTCCTAGGCATTTGTTATAATTATGCCATCTCATTAGTTTTCTTTTAGAAATAATTTTCTTGTATTGTAGATTAATTTCTATCTACAATTTTCATATTCCTAGGTATTTGTTATAATTATGCCATCTAATTAGTTTTCTTTTAGAGTATGAAAAGGTTTATGAAGTGGATATAGTTTTTTTTTTATTATCAAAATTTCCTGGTTCACAATGTTTTTAAAGTAAATTTGAATTTATATTTTTGAATTGGAATCAGAAATAGAAAATATTGTTAATTTTATCATATGTCAATAATAATATTAACAAAAAATTACTTTTAAAAATGCACAAGTTATCTTTTACTAGGAAAATTTAAATTTATTTTTTTGACATAGAACTAAAAATAAAATAAAAAATATTGTTAACTTTACCATATATCCATGATAATAATAAAACAGATTTACTTTTGATTAAAAGTTAGTCATGGAAATAGAAAAAAAAGGGTTTACTTCATTAGTTTGTAATAAGAAAAATAATGAATACTTACTTATGTTTATGTGTTACTATGGAAATTTACAAAAATGATTGTTTTTCATTAGTTAATCACAAAACAAAGTGATTAATCTATTCACAATTTATTGGCAAGGTGCTTTATAATCAAATATGGGGGAGAAGTTGTCATGTAATATCACATAACAACAAAAAATTAACTAGCTACATATGGCAAGATCTAAAATGATCAACAAAAATAACCAACTACATATGTACATGGCAACATATAAAAAAATCTAGCATTGATCTATTTTAAACCCATATCTATCAAGTATTTAGGGGGATCAAATTTCTTAAGCTATATCACTTAATATTAAGGAATACATACATGGCACATAATTAAATATTTAAACCAATATAAATCTATCTTAAACATAGATCTAGCATGCACCAAGAAGGATCAAATCTCTTTAGGTGCAAACCTCTTTTTATTTATTTATTTATTTTTTATGTGGTTCATGGTCACCAGAGATTAATGACTTGCTACGTCCATGTAATATTGTTCCAGGTAGATCCACCAAAAGGGATCACTTTCCATCGTCTTAAACATGAAGTCTGACCTTGAAGGTGTTAAGAGCAATGAACCCCAACCTCCCAATAACAAAGGTGCTTTGTTGAGATTTGTAGCTTGGGAGGTTCTCCGAGCCTTAGGGTTTGGGGTTTGGAAGTTAGAGCATCACAAAAGTGACTTGTGGGCTTGGAACCCAAGCTTGGGGTTTTGTATCTAAAGGTGTTGGGGCCAAAACCATGAGGATAATTTGACATGTGATTGATGGAGATGATAGAGGACCCCAAGAGGAGCAAGGGGCAACAAAAATCATCAAAATCAAAGCTATAGAAATGGAGTTATGATTTTTTGTAGTTTAGTGTGGGTGAGAAGGCCTACTAGTTAAGGATGATCTAGTATGGAGGTGCCCTTTTAGGGAAGTTCAATGAAGCCCCACATGATGGTATAAATAGAGGATTTGTGAGAGGTATTTAAACAAATCCTAAGTGCATCTTCCATCCGAGGTTGGCCCTAAAATTGGCAGCGACTGAGGCAAGGATGAAAGGGCAAGGAGCACAAGATTTTTGGAGAGGTTTATCTATATTTGGGTGCAGGATTCCTTTTGAAAAAGAGATGCATACCTGAGGCAGTTTGTGTGAAGGCTAGAAGGAATGTTTGGGCAACTTATCTCTTGATTTTGGGTGTGTCTCACTTACCAAATTAGGTTGCAAATAAGAGGTGATTATTGGTAATGCTTGTGCATGTTTTAGTGGTGTTTTGTATGCTATTTTGGCTGCAGATGATGGAATTTGTAGAACGTTGACGAGGAGGATTTGAGTGGGAAGAGAGGCCTAGAAGGGACCTCCTAACCCAACCAGAGTCATCTTAAGAAGGCCGCATCCTGAACAAACCTTTCTTCCATGAGTTTAGGGAATATGTTAGGTCCCTATAATACTAGTGTATTCCATTATAATTATTGTCATTGTAGCCCCTTATTGTTATTGTTGTGTCCATGTTGTCCCCATATTGTTATTATTATGCACCATAGAAGACCACTATTGTTATTGTTGTGCCCTTACATTATTATTGTTATGATGACTTTGACTATATTGTGACCCCTTAGACTCCTATATATAGAAAAGAGGTCTTGTCTTTTGTATCATCGAATAATTGTTCATTTGTGTAATGTAAAGGAGGTTTCCCCCTCGAAGAGGCTGATTTTGAAGTCATTTCTCTATCTTTTCTTCTATTTTGTGAGCTAGAAGAAAATTGGTATCAAAGCTTTGGATTCTAGGGTATAACTGCTTCAAATAGGTCATCATGGAATTTTATCTATAATTTTTTTCTATGATGTTTTAGAACCTAAAATTAAAAACCATTTGATACGAAATCTTGATGAACCTCGGGTCCAAATTTCAAATATTGTCTCACTGTATTTTTGGAGATATGATCCAAGGTAGTTAGGATTTTTGAGGGCTCCTGAATTATATCTCAAACATGTGACTTGGGGAAAATCGTCATAACTTTCTGAGCATCAGATTGAAATTTCGTAAAAAGGTATAGAAAGAGGATCGACTTTAGTTTTCTATGTATTTGTTTCAGATCCGAAGGTTGAAACAGTTAAATGTGGCACTTCTTACAAGTTCACTCTACTGAACCAGTCTATAATCGGGTCATCATGGGAGATTTGGAATAACTATTTCTTGGAGAATCCAATAGTGATCAGAATTATGAATTTGGAATGAGGACTCAGAGGGCTACAACAGGAAGAAATTTCAGACCTTGGGGATCCGAAATTATAGAGATACAATAGATTCAGTATCGAGCTCCTACAAAGCCAAAAAAAATGTGTAGTCTTTTTAAAAGTTTGCATAAGTTTGGTTTGAAAAATTAGTTTGAAGGATTTCAAAGGACATAGTGAAGCATAATTATCATTAATTGATGCCTCAAAGAAATAAAATGGAAACACCTAGTAAGCAACCTGAAATTTATAGCATGATTCATGAAGAAGATGAAGAAATGCAACATGATATATCAAAATTATGAGACCAAGTGAAACAAATTTCATTCTCACAAAAAGTAACAAAAGCTAAGATGGATGGTTTAAAGAAAGGCATGGAAGCTAATATGGATGGTTTAAAGAATGGCGTGGAAGCTAAGATGGATGGTTTAGAAGTAAACATTAAATATTTGAAGAAAGACATGGAAGGTTTGAAAGGAGGTTTGGCAAAGTTGCTATAAGAAATGCTTCCTATTGGTGAAAAGTTAGTAGAGGAAACTCATGATGAGAACAAAAAAAATGTTAGTCATGATTTCATAGACTCTAACATTGGATTGAAGATCCACCATATTCCAAATATTGAAATGACGAAGTTTGATGGCAAGAATGCCGTAACATGGATACTACAGATGGAGCAATATTTCGATATCCATAATGTGCAAAACACACAAAAGGTACGCATTGTGACTTTATATTTGGAACCCAATCATTTTGTATGGTATTGATGTATTTTCTCTCGTAAACAAATTGTCGCTTGGGCAATTTTTATGGAAGAAATGATAGCACATTATGAGGATACAAAAAGAAACACCCTTTTTAGCCAATTGATAAATCTCAAACAAAAAGGTTCAATGGTGGAGCACATTGAGGACTTCCAAAAATTGAATATAAGGGTAAAAGATATTCCAGAGGAGCAGAGGATTGATGTTTTCATAGAGAAATTAAAGGATAATATCCAAAATGAGGTTCGCCTTTGGGAACCTGATTCATTGGAGAAGACATTCAGGTTGACAAGAAAAATTGAAAGAAAAATTATGGCAACAAGGAAGCCTACCAATCAAAACTACAAAGATGGAAGTGTTGTCGCTCCTAACCATCCACAACCTACAAGGTTGACACCACAACAATTGGAAGAAAAAAGAGAAAAATGGCTTTGTTACAGTGGTGATAGAAAATACACTAAAGGTCATAAGTGTGCCAAAAAGAAATTATTTTATATAGATTGTGAAGAGGAGGAAGAAAAGGAACAAGAAACATCAAAAGAAGAGGAAACACACCAGGAACAAAGCCTAGAGAAAGAAGAAATGAAACCGACCATATCTTGTAATGCATTGGAAAGGAATAACCACTCCTCAAACCATCAAGATAGAAGGACATATCAAGAAGAAAAAGGTAATAGTGTTGATCGATTCAGGCAGTACCGATAATTTTATTCATTGTAAGGTAGCGAAGGAATTGAATTGCTTCCTATATCCAACACCAAAGTGTCAAGTGATTGTTGCAAATGGAAGAACCATAAATTGCTCTTGGAAGTGCCATAATATCAAGCTATCCATGGGAGAATATGTGTTGAATAGTCCAATGCTTTCCATTCCAATGGGTGGTGCTGATGTTGTACTAGGAGTCCAATGGATACAATCTTTGAGTATGATAACATTTAATTTTCAAGAACTTTTCTTGATATATATATATATATATATATATATATATATATATATTATTTTATTTTTTTATTTTTTTCAGAAGGAAAGGAAGTTGAATTAAGGGGTATCGCAGGGAAATCGGGAAACATAATTAGCTCTAATGGCATGATAAAGCTTCTAAATAAATAAAAACGTGGCATAATTTCACAATTATGTTCGCTAGAGGTTCCCACATAGAAATCATCTATTTCTCTAGATCTCCAAAAAGTCTTGGACAATCATTCCAAGGTATTTAAGACTCCCAAAGGCCTCCCGCCTATTTGTGATCATGATCATGTTATTCATTTGGTTCTATGAAGTGTTCCTCCAAACATTAGGCCTTACAAATATCCCTATGCCCAAAAGAGTGAAATTGAACGTATGGTTGTAGAAATGCTAGAGGTTGGTATAATTCAACCTAGTCAAAGTTCTTTCTCTGCTCTAGTACTATTGGTGCACAAGAAGGACGAATCATGGCACATGTGTCCGGATTATAGGGAGCTCAACAAGCTCACTATTAAAGATAAATTTCCCATTCCTTTCATTAATGAATTACATGGAGCAATTTACTTCACCAAGTTGGACCTTCGTTCAGGATAGCATCAAATTAGAATGAAGACTGAAGACATTCTGAAAACAACATTTAGAACTCACGAGGGTCATTATTGTTGGTTTTGTTATATTCTTTCCACAACTAGCTACCCTAGTTAACTGGGAAGTTAGAGGGGGGGCAGAGCCCCCCCTTTGTTGCGCCAATTACGCAGCGGGGGAGTCACAGGGGGTTTGAGGAGGGCGGGTAGCCCCCCTCTATGGGGTCTGGGGTAGCACCTCGAGGAATTTTTTTTTGGACCCTATATTAGGTGGGGCGAACCTACCTATGGCTTTGTGCATGGTTTTCACACATGGTTTTGGACGCGATGGTTTTCACACATGGTTTTGGACGCGATGGTTTTCGGTCCATGGTATTGGATGCTTCGGCATGTATATATATGTATTGTAACATTGAAAGGAACATAATGAAAAATCAATCTGGTAGTCCCGGTTTTGGGATCCAGGGGAAAATCTCTGTGTATATGTGTTTTATGTGTTATGCTCTTGCATTGTTTATTTTTTGTGTTTTAGAATTCGTATGCAGGTAATTTCTATACAGGGTTAAAACCTACATTTGGTATCAGAGATGTTTTGGCTTCAAGGGGATGCCTTTGTTACTGAGGGGTTTCACTCGGGCCTGTGGTAGACCCTGTTTAGTGGGAGATTTGCAGGATTGATTCTAGCGGTGAAAGAAGATGGCGAGTAGTGGAAAGATAGAGATCAATAAATTTAATGGTCAGGGTTTTGAGTTGTGGAAACTCAAGATGGAGGATCTATTGGTGGACAAAGATCAGTGGATCGCAGTAGTTCCAAGTACTAAACCAACGGGAGTGTCTGATGAAGAATGGAAGAAGTTGGATCGGAAGGGAAAGAGCACAATACGATTGTGTGTCTCAGATTCAATATTGCTGAATGTATCAAGGGGAGCTACGGCGAAGGCTTTGTGGGACAAGTTAGGGACTTTGTACCAATCTAAGTCTTTAGTGAATAAACTGTTCCTACAAAAAAACTTGTATAACCTAAGGATGAAAGATGGAGACTCGGTGACAGAGCATCTGAATGCATTTAATACTATGGTAAATTAGTTATTATCTATTGATATTAAAATTTCAGATGAAGATAAGTACATCAGTTTGTTCTGTTCTCTACCGGATTTGTGGGATAGTTTGGTTATTGCAATAGGTAGCAATGCAACTGCCTTGCAGTTTGATGAAATAGTCTCATCCTTGCTGACGGAGGAGATGAGACAGAAAAATATGGAGAGCCAAAATGGTGATGCCTTGTCTGTACGAGGACGGTCCCAGAATAGAAACAAAAATAATTCATCGAGTGGGAGATCTAAATCTCCAAGAAAACCTGTAAAGGTGGTGTGCTATAAATGCGGAAAGGAAGGGCACTACAAAAGGAAATGTAAATCTAAATCTCTTGACAAAGGAAAGGAATCTGATGATGCTCCTTCTGCAAAGGCAAAAACCACCTCAGATGAAGGTGGGGATGTGTACTTGGCTTCTTCAAGTACACATGTAGATCATGAGGCATGGTTGATTGCATCAGGTGCATCCTTTCACTTCACTCCCCATAGAGAGTGGTTCTGCGACTATGAAAAATATGATGGTGGTGATGTCTTCTTAGGGGATCATAGAAAGGCTAGAATAGTTGGTCACAGAAAAGTAAAGTTGAAGTTGCAAGGTGGAAGGGTTAGAACACTTCCAAGTGTTCTGCATATTCCTGCATTGGCCAGAAATTTGATTTTTGTAAGCAAGCTGGATGATGCAGGTGTAAAAATAGTGTTTGGGAGAGATACCTGTAAGATGGTTCAGGGATCACTGGTATTGATGCAGGGGGTTCGGATTGGAACTCTGTAAAAGATGCAAGGTAGCATTGTTATTGATGGGTGCAACAGTTCTGTCGTTCCTGAAAGTGGAGCAAAAAATCTAGTGGTCTCTGGAGAAAAGACCATGTTATGGAATCAAAGGCTTGGACATATTGGAGAGAAGGGCCTTTGAATACTTCATGGTAAAGGTATGGTATAAGGTATGAATAGTAGCTCTCTGGATTTTGATTTTTTTGAAAATTGTGTATATGGGAAGTAGAATTGGGTGAGTTTCCCCTCTGGTGGTAAGAGGGAGAAACAAATATTAGAGCTTGTGCACAGTGATGTGTTTGGATCTGTGAAGGTTCGATCACTGGGTAAGTCTATGTACTATGTATCATTTATAGATGACTTCTCAAGGAATACATAGATATATTTCCTCAAGAAGAAATTTGAAGTCTTTGATAGGTTTAAAGAATTTAAGGTTCTGGTGGAAAACCAGACAGAGAAGAAGATAAAGGAGCTGAGGACAGATAACGGTTGAGAGTTTTGCAGCAAGGAATTTGAAGAATTATGTAAGAAGTGTGGTATAGCACGACAACAGACTACTCCATACACACCTGAGCAAAATGGAGTTGCAGAAAGAATGAACAAGACGTTGATGGAAAGGGAAAGAAGCATGCTCAGTGTTGTTGGGTTAGGACAGGAATTCTGGGCAGAGGTGGTGGAGACATCATGTTACCTGGTCAGTAGATCACCTTCATCAATGTTGGAGGATAAGACTCCACAAGAAATATGGATTGGTAATAAACCCTCTCTTTCACATCTGAGGGTATTTGGATATGATGCATATGTACATGTTCCAAAGGAGAAAAGAACCAAGTTGGATAGTAAATCTGAAAAGTGCATCTTTATTGGGTATAAGGACGGTTTAAAGGGTTATAAGCTTTGAAACCCAGTAACAAGAAAGGTTGCGTACAACCGAGATGTGGTGTTCAGAGAGGTGAAAGATGTTATTAAACATGAAGTCCCATTAAAGGAACCTAAGAAGATAGAGTTTGAGCTAAATGAGGAAGAAACAGTCTCTACAGTAGAAGAGGAATCAGAAGATGAAGAGCCACAAACTCCAGTTGTGAGAATATCAGTTCAAGAAAGAAGGCAGCCAGAAAGGTATAGTCCATCTACTTTCTGTTCAAATTTTTCTTTATCTATTACTGATGACGATCCCAGAACTGTGAAGGAAGAATAGATTCAGAGGATGGAAAACTCTAGAAAGAGGCCATGGTTGATGAAATGGCATCTTTGCACAAAAATGAGGCTTGGGATCTGATGGAGTTGCTGGCTAGAAGGAAACCCATTGGAAACAAATGGGTGTTCAAGAAGAAGACAAATGCAGAAGGAAAGGTGGAGAAATACAAAGCTCAGTTGGTAGCAAAAGGTTATTCCCATGTGCCAGGAATTGATTTTGGTGATTTTTTTTCTCCTGTTGCTAAGGTAGCTTCTATTAGATTACTTTTATCTGTTGCTGTTGCTTTTGATTTTGAGGTAGAACAGATGGATGTGAAGACAACATTTCTTCACGGGGATCTGGAAGAAGAGATCTACATGAAGTAACCTGAAGGTTTTGTGGTGAAGGGTAAGAAAGAATTGGTATGCAAGTTAAAAAAGTCTTTGTATGGGTTAAAACAATAACCAAGGATGTGGTATCAAAAATTTGATACATTTATACGGGGACTTGGCTTCACTAGAAACAAAGCAGATCACTGTGTGTATTTTAAATTAATTGGTGACCATGTAGTTTGTTTGGTCTTATATGTGGATGATATGTTGCTGGTTGGAAATGACAAAGGAATTATCCGGGATTTGAAGACCCAATTGTTCTCCAAATTCGACATGAACGATCTTAGTGCTACAAACTATATTTTGGGCATGGAAATTAAAAGAGATTGGGCAAAGAGGAAGCTCTGGTTAAACCAGAGGAAGTATGTTGAGACAATACTGCAGAGGTTTAATATGTAGGATAGTAAACCGATGAAGGTTCCTATTCCTGTAGGTGTGAAGTTATCTGCTGAACAATGTCCCAAGACAAAAGAAGAGGAAGAGGACATGTCCCATGTTCCATATGCAAGTGCAGTTGGTAGCTTGATGTTTGCAATGGTTTGTACTAGACAAAACATTGCATATGCAGTGGGAGTATTGAGCAGGTTTATGTCAAAACCAGGGAAGGAGCACTAGAAAGTAGTGAAGCGGGTTTTCAAGTATTTGCATGGCACTAGTGATTATGGTTTTTGCTACTAAGGAAGAACAAGATTGGACTGAGTGTTGGATATTCGTGGCTTTGTTGATGCAGACTGGGCTGGAGATCTGGATCAGAGAAGATCTACAAGTGGGTATGTGTTTAACCTATTTGGAGGTGCAATCAGTTGGATGAGTAAGAAACATTCTGTAGTGGCACTCTCAACTACAGAGACAGAATACATGGCAGCCACTCATGCAAGCAAGGAAGCAGTTTGGTTGCAGAGATTGTGTTTAAGTATGGGGTTAGTACAGGGAGATATAAGGATAGACTGTGACAACCAAAGTGCAATTTTCTTGGCAAAGAACCCTGCTTATCCTTCAAAGACAAAGCACATTGATGTTCAGTATCACTTTGTGAGGGATATGATAGAAGACAAAAAGGTGTCGCTGGTAAAGGTGGACACTTTGAAGAATACTGCAGATGCATTGACAAAATTTGTGAGCTCTGAGAAGTTCTCTTGGTGTAGAGAAACAATGGGCATTGCAGGGATGCATAAATGACTAAGCTCTCCTGTGGAAAGAAAACAACAATTGGGAGAATGTTGGGTTGTGTTATATTCTTTCCACGACTAGCTACCCTAGTTAACCGGGGGGTTAGAGGGGGGGCAAAGCCCCCCCTTTGTTGCGTAGTGAGGGGGTCACAAGGGGTTTGAGAGGGGCAGGTAGCCCCTCACTACAAGGTCCGGGGCAGTGCTCCATGGAATTTTTTTTTTGGACCCTATATTAGGTGGGGTGAACCTACCTATGGTTTTGTGCATGGTTTTCGCACATGGTTTTGGGAACGATGGTTTTCGGTCCATGGTATTGGATGCTTCAACATGTATATATATGTATTGTAACATTGAAAGGAACATAATGAAAAATCAATCTGGTAGTCCCAATTTTGGGATCCAGGGGAAAATCTCTATGTATATGTGTTTTATGTGTTATGCTCTTGCATTGTTTATTTTCTGTGTTTTAGAATTCGTATGCAGGTAATTTATATATGGGGTTAAAACTTACAATTATGAAGTTTTTGTCATGCCTTTTGGCCTTACCAATGCACCTTCTACATTTCAAGGTTTGATGAATTCCATTTTCAAACCCTTAGAAAATTTTTGTTAGTATTTTTTGATGATATACTAATTTACAACAAGTCTTGGAAGGGTCATGTTCAACATCTTGATAGAGTGCTTGAACTATTGGAGGAGAAACAATTATATGAAAAAACCTCCAAATGTTTCTTTGGAGTACAAGAGGTGGAATATTTGGGTCATATTGTATCTCATGAAGGTGTTAAGTTAAACCCTAGAAAATTTAAATCCATTAAGGAATGAAAAATCCCCACATCCATAAATCATCTGCGAGGATTTCTCGGGTTGATAGAGTATTATTGAAAATTTGTTAATAATTATGGGAGAATAGCAGCACCTCTAACAACATTACTAAATAAAGATGCATTTTCTTAGACTCCAGAAGCAACGAAAGCCTTTGAACATCTTAAAGAGGAAATGTGCCAAGCACTGGTCTTAGCTACGTCAGATTTCACAAAAGCCTTTATTGTGGAATGTGACGCCCTAGGAAATGGAATTGGTGTTGTGTTAACGCAAGAAGAAAGACCCATTTCTTTCGAAAGTTGTCCAATCAAAGGAAAGTATTTACACAAAGCTATTTATGAGAAGGAAATGTTGGAAATACTACATGCACTTAAGAAATGTCGACCTTACCTAATGGGAAGACACTTCAAGGTAAAAACAGAACATGATAGTCTTAAATACTTTTTAGAACAAATATTATCTTTTGAAGAGTAGCAAAAATGGGTCACAAAGATGTTGGGTTATGACTTTGAAATCATCTACAAAAAAGGGAAGAAAAATGTTGTTTCAAATGCACTTTCAAGAAAGGATGAGGATGTGGAAGCATTTCTTAGCTCCATTTCGATTATTGAACCAGATTGGATAAATGAAGCAAGGAATGAATGGAAGAATGATGAAGAAGTGTGGGCACTCATTCAAAAGTTAAAACAAGACCCCAATACATCTGATACATTTAGCTGGAAAAATGATTCGTTATGGTACAAAGATTGCTTATACCTCTGTAAGAATTCCCAACTCAAACAAAAGTTTCTTATGGATATGCACACCTCTCCCTTAGGAGGGCACTCAAGATTTTTAAAAACTTACCACAAGGTTAAGAAAGAATTTATTTGGGATGGCCTTAATTCTGGTATTCAAAAGTTTGTGGCGGAATGTTTGGTTTGCCAACAAAATAAAGTTGAAACAATTAAGACCCCAAGTCTATTACAACCTTTATCCATTCCAATTCAACGTTGGGAGGAGGTTTCAATGGATTTTATCATAGGTTTACCCAAGTCTGAAGAAAATAGTGTCATCATGGTGGTAGTTGATAGACTTACCAAGTATGCACACTTTTGTGCATTATCTCGTCCCTTTAAAGCTAGTACAGTAACAACTCCATTTATGGAAACAATTCAAAAGCTACATGGAAACCCAAATATTATTGTAAGCGACAAAGATCCCATTTTCACTGAAAATTTTTGGACATAATTATTTTCTTGTCTAGGTACTTAGTCAGCTCATAGCTCATATTATCATCCTCAATCTGATGGGCAAACTGAGATAGTGAACAAATGTTTGGAAGGATATCTTCGTTGCTATGTATATGATAAACAGACACAATGGGTCAAATGGTTGCCTCTGGCTGAATAGTGGTATAACACTTCCTTCCATAATGCAACAAAAATGACCCCATTTATGGCACTTTATGGATATCATCCACCGTCCATCACATCATATTTCAAAGAAAATTATAAGGTTCAAGCAGCGGAATAACACATCGAGCATCAACATCAAGTTCTCCAACTCTTAAAGGATAACCTCACTCTGGCACAGAATAGAATGAAACAACAGGAAAATCAACATTGCAGCGAAAGAAGTTTTGATGTAGGTGACTGGGTATTTCTACGGCTACAACCATACAAACAAATGTCCCTCAAGCAAGCTAAGAAGGATAATAAATTATCACCAAAGTATTATGGTCTGTACAAGGTGTTGCAAAAGATTTGTACTATGGCATACAAATTGGAGTTTCCTACAACTTCTCGAGTGCACCCAATTTTCCATGTTTCATGCTTAAAGAAGGTTATAGGTGACAAGCTCCCAGTTCAAACAATATTGCCAAAATTTGACGAGGAAGGAAAAATCATATTGGAACCTGAAGCAGTCACAGAAACAAGAACTCGACAGCTACGAAATCAATCAATTTCAGAGTATCTCATCAAGTGGAAGAACTTACCCGCTGAAGATTCCACATGAGAGGATGATAATTTTATACAGAAGCACCCAAAAGTACTCAAGCGTTCAGGAAAACAATTTTCTGAAGGAGAGGGGCATGTTAGGTCCCTATAATACTAGTGTATTCCCTTATTATTATTGTCATTGTAGCCCCTTATTGTTATTGTTGTGACCATGTTGTCCCCATATTGTTATTATTGTGCCCCATAGAAGCCCACTATTGTTATTGTTGTGCCCTTACATTATTATTGTTATGTCGGCTTTGAATATATTATGATCCCTTAGACTCCTATATATAGAAAGGAGGTTTTGTCATTTGTATAATCAAAGAATTGTTTATTTGTGTAATGCAAAGGAGGTTTCCCCCTCGAAGAGGTTGATTATGAAGTCGTTGCTATATCTTTTCTTCTATTTTTTGAGCTGGTTGCATAAAAAAATATTTGTATTGCTAGTGTTACAAGTGTGTTCTAGGGTGTTGTGGGGAGGTTCCTCAAGCCCTACCACTGTGTTTTGACGCCTAGAATGGACAATAAGTGGAGCAACCCAATTGGAGAAGGTTACCGCAGAGTTTGAACAGGGTTTAGGGCAACTGGTGTGCCCTAACCAGACTGTTAGATGCACACATCCCAACGCAAGAGGAAGTAATAGTGAGTTGAAGATGTCATATTTTTGATGGTTGGATGCTAGTGGATGAGGATGGTGTCCTAG
The DNA here is from genome assembly GCA_031772625.1 of Pinus tabuliformis. Taxonomy (NCBI): domain Eukaryota; kingdom Viridiplantae; phylum Streptophyta; class Pinopsida; order Pinales; family Pinaceae; genus Pinus; species Pinus tabuliformis. Next base: position 1,323,139,251 of record CM062819.1, on the reverse strand, counting down.
GAGAGGACATTATATTGGACACTCGTCGTATATTGGAGGGTAGCGTGAAAGTGGACCAAGTTGGAAGAGTTGGAATAGCCTAAAGAAAAACTTTTAGAGGATTTTAGAGGCTTGCTTCAAGCCCTAAGGAACAATTCTCTTGAAGGACTAAGGGATTGCTAGAAGTGGTGGAAGAAGATCTCATAGTTCTAATCACCCAGGAGAAGTTTGGAGCCCTAAACTTTCCTTATGGAGAAGGACATCTACAACAGAAGTTGGGCAGTTCTCCATGCCCTAAGTTCATTGTTGGAGGACATTTGACAATGATAGTGGGAAGCCCTCCAACCCTAAGTGTGTCTTCATCGAGTAGCACAAGAAGGAAATAGTGGGAAGAAAGTCCCAAAAGAGTTGAGGAGCAACAATGGGTAGTTGAGAGTTGTTTATAGACAGAGTTGTGAACAAATCGACATGAGTCTCAATGTGTTGATGCGTTGAAGGAATAATGATCAAATAGAGAGTAGGTGGAGCCAAGTTTTGTGACCTAATACAGGTGGTTCATTAATAGAGGAAAATTGGAGTTGCTGCAGATTGAAAGCTAAAAGACCGAGCATGTGTGTTCAGGGTACGACCGAGGGGAGCCGAGAGAGTACGCTACATCAACCATATGGTCAGTGTATCTTGTTCAGGGTAGATTGGTGGTCATCACGACAAACACTAAGCCTAAGTTGTTGTAGCCTTGTATCAGTGGATGTATGAGGGCCATTATCCTTGGTACAAGAGCCCTAGACTATTGTATTATCAATTTGATTAATATAACGAAGTTGGGTTGTTTTATAAATTTGTAAATAAGTTGTGTATTTTTTTTGCAGTAGTAGATTTACTGTTGTATATTATTCCTCTATAAAGAGTAGTCTTGTTATGATACTTGGATTGGTAGCGTCAATGATTTAAGATTCTATCCTAGACTCTAGTATCGTGGAAAAACAACATGGTATGAGAGTTATTTTAAAGGGCCAGTGAATCGCAATGTGCCCAAGAAGCAACTTAGAGGGTGTCTAGATCATGGGGTAGAAGGTTTAGCTAAAGACATGGAGATGTGATCTTGACTGGCTTGGCAGTAAGATTGGCTATGATTTTGGTGGATTGGTGGAGAGCCTGGGGAACAACAGTTTGTTGTAGTACATGTTGTTGATGATAGAATTCCTATGATTTGCTATAGATCAATGGGACAACTCTAGTATTTCTTTGGCATGGACGAGATTGGTTTGATTGAGATTACTTCATGTGATGGACTACAGATTGACAGGCTAGCTTCTTCATTAGATCATGATGTTGCATATCCGAGATTGGAGGGATGTGCATGAGTTGTGTTTGATCAAGGACGATGAGTGCTTGTAGGACTGGGTTGCGGTGATGATAGCCCATGTTTGACTGCAAGTCAGATTGACTTTGTAGGTGTTGGGTGTGTGTTATACTCTTTCCACCCATCATGGGGTCTAGGGCAACGCCCCAGTTTTTTATTTTATTTTATGTGGACCCAATAATAGTTGGGCAGACCCAAACATGGTAGGCAGACCTACCCATGGTTTTGTGCATAGTTTTTGCACATGGTTTTGGGCATGATGGTTTTCTGCCCATGGTATTTTGTAGATCTGGTAAAGGGAACTATGATTATGTTCTAATCCAGGGTTATTGGATTGGGGTTTATGAATGCTTCAACATGTATATATACGTATTGTAACATCGAAATGAATATAATGAAAATTCAATTTGGTAGTCCCAATTTTGGGATCCAGGGGAAAATCTCTATGTATATTTGTTTTATGTTTTCGCCATTGTATATTTTTCTGTTTTAAGCATTCATTTGCAGGTAATTTATGTATAGGGTTAAAACATATAGTAGGACACGAGATCAGTAACAGGTTGAGCCAGTGGAGATAGTGTAGACTTAGAGGGAGTCTAGCTTTAGAGGGAGAAACCCTATGGAAATGTTTAGGTCTTTAGTTTCAAATAAGATGAGGCAGAGGCACTACCAAGATTGCAAGGTCCATTCTACAAAATATGTTGTAGAGATGGATGCCAAATGGGCTAGTGTCGTCGATGACGTTGATGGAGACTTCTTAGTGTTGGAAGTACCTCCCTTACTAAGAGGGAGTGTTGATATTTGTAGATTGGAAGGTAATCCAAGCCCTAGGGTTCGGGGTTTGGAGGTTAGAGCACCATGAAATTGACTTGTGGGCTTGGAACCCAAGCTTGGGGTTTTGTACCCAAAGGTGTTGGGGCGAAAACCATGAGGAGAATTTGACATGTGATTGATGATTATGATAGAGGACCCCGAGAGGAGCAAGGGGTAGCAAAAATCATCAAAATCTGAGCTATAGAAATGGAGTTATGAATTTTTGAAGTTTAGTGTGGGTGAAGAGGCCTACTAGTTAAGGTCGACCTAGTATGGAGGTGCCCCTTTAGGGAAGTTCATTGAAGCCCCACATGATGATATAAATAAAGGATTTGTGAGAGGCATTTAAACAAATCCTAAGTGCATCTTCCATCCAAGTTTGGCTTTGAAATTGGCAGCAATTGAGGTAAGGACGCAAGGGCAAGGAGCACGAGATTTTTGGAGTGGTTTATCTATGTTTGGGTGCATGATTCCTTGTTAAAGAGAGCCTCAGACCTAAGGGAGCTTGTGTGAAGGCTAGAAGGACCATTTGGGTAGCTTATCTCTTGATTTTGGGTGTGTCTCACTTGTTAGATCTGGCCACAAATCATAGATGAGTATTGGGACTATTTGTTCATGTTTTAGTGGTGTTTTGTATGTTGTTTGGGTCACAAATGATGGTAGTTGTAGCAGCATTGAGGAGGATTTGAGTGGGCCAAGAGACCTAGGAGGGACCTCCTAACATAGTGGTAGTCATCTCAAGAAGACCGTAGCTTGAACAAACCTTTCTTCCATGAGTTTAGGGAAAATTTGTATTGTTGGTGTTACAAGTGTGCTGTAGGGTGTTGTGACTCGAGGTTCCTCAATCCCTACCACCATGTTTTGATGCCTAGAGTGGACAAAAAATGGAGTAACCTAGTTGGAGAAGGTTACCATAAAGTTTGAGCAAGGTTTAGGGTAGCTGGCATGCCCTAACCAGATTGGTAGATGCACAAATCCCAAGGCAAGAGGCGATAAAAGTGAGTTGTAGATGTGATCTTGTTAATGGTTGGATGTTACTGGATGAGGATGGTGCCCTGGGAGAGGAAATTGTATTGGACACTCATGCTCTGTTGGATGCCATCGTGAGAGTGGACCAAGTTGGAAGAGTTGAACAGCCTAAAGAACAACTTGTAGAAGATTGTAGAGGCTTGCTTCAAGCCCTAAGGAACAAGTCTCTTGAAGGACTAAGGGATTGTTAGAAGTGGCAGAAGAAGAGCTCATAGGTCTAATAATCTAGGAGTAGTTTGGAGCCCTAGACTTGCCTCGTGGAGAAGGACATCTACAATAGATGTTGGGCAATCTTCCATGCCCTAAGTTCAATGTTGAAGAAGAACATCTGATAATGACAGTGGGAAGCCCTCCGACCATAAGTGTGTCTTCATCAAGCACCACAGGAAGGCACTAGTGGGAAGAGAGTCTCAAAAGAGTCGAGGAGCAATAATGGGTTGTTGAGAGTTGTTCACAAATGGAGTTGTGAACAACTTGACAGGAGTCTCTGTGTGTTGATGCGTTGAAGGACTAACGATCATTTAGAGAGCAAGTGGAGCTGAGTTTAGTGACCTAATGAAGCTGGTTCATTGATAGAGGTAGACCGGAGTTGCTACAGATCGAGAGTAGAAGGACCGAGCAGGTGTGTTCAGGGTATGACCGAGGGGAGTTGAGAGAGCGCACTACATCAGCGAAATGGCAAGTGTATCTTGTTCAGGGTAGGTTGGTGGTTAACATGATAGACACCAAGCCTTAGTTGTTGTAGTCTTGTATCAGTGTGTACAAAGTCCATTATCCTTGGTATGGGAGACCTAGACTATCGTATTATCAATTTGATTAATATAGCAAAGTTGGTTTGTTGTATAAATTTGTAAAAAGTTGTGTATATTTTTGTGCACTAGTAGATTTACTGTTGTATATTATTCCATAGTGCAAATTAGTCTTGTTGTGATACTTGGATTGGTAGCATCAATGATTTAATATTCTATCCTAAACATTAGTATCATGGAAAAACATCATGACTATGGAGACTTGATCAATTGAGTTAACCCTGGGGTTAGGTGCAAATCTCTTTTAGAGATTAAAGTTTGAAAAAAAATGCATCCCTTTTATCGATTGATAGATCCTAATGAATTTGTAGTGGTTCTCTCTTTATATATATACAATGCATAATTTTTCATTGTTTAAATTGTTTAACTTTTTTTTTTTCAATTATCACACATGCACACACGACATTAAAATATTTTACATATCATACGTATTGAGACATTTTATATACAGACTACATTTTCCACACTAAGTGATTTTTTTATTATTAATATTTTTTTAAATATACATCAATATTACTATACACATTGAGTTTTTTTATTATTATCATAAATATTTTTAAATGTCCCATATTAAATTTATATTAAAAATTGAATAAATGACACATCTCCCTTTTATTATTATTCTTGTTAGGAACTACTTATATTTCTTATTTTATTTTTTTTAACTTTCAATTACTTTTCCCTTTGAACATTGAATAGTTTATTTTATACAACATTATATATATATATATATATATATATAAAATTGATGTCTACATTTTATACAACATTAAAATATTTTCTTTTATCTATATATATATATATATATATATATATATATATATAAAATTGATGTCTACATAAATTAGTTAATATAGATCTTCATTTATATGGTATGTTGAAATGTTTTTGAAAGGTTTATACATCTCACTCGCACTTTAATTTTATTTTTTAACTTCAAAATATTTCATTTTTAACTGAGTGAGTGAAATATTTTACCACATTGGATTGTAAAGCATTTTTTTTATTTTTTATTTTAAAAAGAACACATGTTAACTCCACATTGAGCACCTAATCACACATTACCCTAACATAAATCCTCAAATACTTTATTTAAATCTTATGTTAAAATATTTTTGAAAAGTATGAGGTATATGCATCTTACTCACACCTTTTTTTTTTTTTTTCACTTATAATTATTTTACCTCTATTTGAAGATTTTTGTGGTTAATCCACAGTTGTCATTTTTAGATAAACATTTCCAGTCACAAAACAAACAAAACTCATCAACAGGACAACTGTCAAAAGAAGAGAAAAAGAAAGAAAAAAGAAAACCAATAAATAATTAAATAAAAAAAGGAGGGAAGAGAAAAAAAAAAATCTACATAACAAAAATGTAGTAAATAAAATAGAATAAATAATAAACCAATATAGATCCATCTTAACAGCGGAATAAAAAGGAAAACCAATAAATAATTAAATAAAAAAAGAGGGAAGCAAAAATCCATTTTAACCACCGATCTAGCAAGACACAAGACAAGGATCAAGTCTCTTGAGTTCAAAATTTCTTTTAGAGTGCAAAATTTGAATAAAATGTTTGCACCTTGAGAGAGGGAGAGAGCATTTGTAATTTTTCATTGTTTATGTTGCAATTTTGAATGTATAAAATGGATCAAAATTCATTTTGGCATAAAATAGTGAGACTACTTAAAATGTTTTAACTATAAAAAATACATATATTTTTTCAATTGATTTATGTAATGTATGTATGTTTCTTTTTAACTTTTAACTTTTAACTTTATTTCTTTATAAGTTGATATAAGATTATGTTGTTTTATATTTTTTTTTACGATTGAGAGTAAGAGTGAAATATTTTTACTTCTCCTTTGTATCGATATTAAGTGAGGTTATTGATGTTTTATTATACTTTTTAATTAAACAAACCATATACTTATATTCATTTTTTGTGTTTTTATTATATCCCACCTCAAATATTTTATTTATGATTGAGTGAGTGAAATATTTTTAGCACTTCCCCTTAGTACTACCATTGAGAGTGAGATTGATTATTAATGTTTTATACTATTTATAATTAAACAAACCAAACACATATATTCATTTTTGTTTTTTTATTTTCATAATAATTTTTTTTAAAGGGACACGTGTCAATTCCAAATTGAACACAATCATACTTACACATCTCATTCTGGGTTGTAGAATGAACCTCTTGGCTCAAAATTTGAACACTGACATACTTCTCACACTTAGATTTAGAATGAGCCTCTAGGTTCAACAAGATTTAAATATCTTACTCACTTTTTTTACTTCTAATTACTTTACATGAAATTACTTTAAATGCATAACATATTCTTTTTTATTTATTATTTATTATAGCACACATTATTTTTCTATTTAGAGTGTATTTTATTTATTTTTATTTTAAGAGGGACATGTGTAGACTTTATTTATTTAGGGACAAGTGTGGAATTTATTTATTTTTATTTTGAGGGACTTGTGGCCAAACATACTTACACATCCCCTCATACTAGGTTGAAAAATTAGTCTCTAGAATCAATAATAAAATAAGATAGAACCATAAATAAAATAAGAAAGAATAATAACAATAAGATAAGATCAGATGAAGAAAATACAATATACGAAAGAAAGAAAAGTTAAAAGGGAGAGATAACGAAGAGGAGAAAAAAATGTTGGCATAATAAAATAAATAATGAAATAAAATAATCAATAATAAGATAAAAAATATAATAAAATAAAGGATAGAATAATAATAAAGTAAATCAAAAGAATCATAGAGAATGAAAAAAGATTTATACACGTACAAATATATGAGAGACAAGCCTAAGAAAAGAAAGGAGAAAGCAAAATAATAAGAAAAAAAAGAGTAATGAAAGGGATAAAGAAAAAAAAATAAATGAAAATGATATATTAAAAACAGGGAATGAGAAAGAATGACTGAATGAGAAAGGATAAAGAAAGAGGAAAAAACAAGAGAAAGGGAGGAAAAAGAAAGGAAGGGAAGAAAAGGAGAAAAGAGAAATGAAGAGGGAAAGATGAAAGGAGAGAAAGGAAAAGTTAGAAGTGAGAAATTAGAGGAATCCAACTAGAACTAATCTCAACACCTCCATATCTGTTGAGATTATGGGGATGTTTATTGATTTCCAATGTTTTTTTGAACTTGAGTTTGAAATAATTACCCTCTTTAAGTCATGTGGACATCAGAATATTTTATTAAAACTAACTAAACATGCTTATTCATTTTTGTTTTTTGTTTTTTGTCTTTTTTTTATTATAGCAAACCATGCTTTTCTATTTATAGAAAAAAATATTTTTATTTTAAAAAGAGCACATGTTAACTTTACATTGAACAAAATCACACATTACCCTCATTGAACTGTAAAACATTACCCTCATTGAACTGTAAAACGCGACACAAAAATTTACATCTTAACCCCTTAATAAATTAGCTTAATAAATCTAAATTTAAGATGATCAAACTAATACAACTATAATAATCAATTTGTACAAATGTTCAACAATGAACAACTAATAAAATACAAAATTATAAAATCTTCACATGGTTTCTTTCCGTAAACATCTTTCAATGGGTATAAGCAACAAGATTATAAAATCTTCACATGGTTTCTTTCCATAAACATCTTTCAATGGATATAAGCAACCTTTAACTTTGCATAGCACCAACCACAAGAGTGGCATGTGAAAAGAAACGAGAAGTATTCAATATTCTCCTGACGACAAGTCCTCGACTTGAAACGTCGATTAAAATTGTTCACTACAGATAAAAATGGGGAAACAAATTCGGAAAAAAAATTGCTAGCAATATTCCAAATACCACCGTAGGGTGGATAGATTCATGGGTTAAGCTCTACTTAAAATTCGCAAGAAAACGATAACAAAATCTGTCGCCTACAATATCCCATGATACACTGAGACTACTTTTTTTAATGTGTCCATGGACCAAGTCTCATGCTAAGTGGCATGATAACAAAATCTGTTGCCTACAATATCCCATGATACACTGAGACTACTTTTTTTAATGTCCATGGACCAATTCTCACGCTAAGTGGCATATACATACATCTCAGTATTGTTAAATTAAATCTTTATATTTGCGCAAACTCTTACCCAAAAGGGCTTATAGCATCCCTTCGGCTATAACCTGAAATAGTTTATATCAAAAGAAGATTCAACACATTTTTAAGCTGTCACAATCAAGTAAGATATTCCGAGGCACTCAAATACTCTGCATGCTCTTCAAAATACTCTACAAGGCGTTTCAGGAATTTGTCACTGCTCACTGTTTCAGTGTCACAAATAATACAACATTGTCTACGTGCACGTGTCACAGCTACATTCATTCGCCTGCGGTCATTTAGAAAACCTACCTGCAAAATAAGAAAATATTTAAGAAGGATTATGTTTGCACGACTTTCAAGTACAATTATTTTTAATGTCAGATGAAAGAACATAAACCCCACCTCGTGTTTTGCATTAGAACGGACCATTGATATGACTATCGCCTCTTTCTCTCGGCCTTGAAAGCCATCGACTGTAGAAATTTCTAAATCTTTCAACTTCATCTCTTTGCTTCTCATTATCTTTAACAGCCCAACCTATTTTAATAACATACAACCCTTAGTAAGTAATCAAAACATGAAAGATATCCTCATAAATAGCATAAATTTATTTTCATAACATACAACCCTTAGTAAGTAATCAAAACATGAAAGATATCTTCACAAATAGCATAAATTTAACAAACACCATATAGGTTACAGCAGTTATGAATTATGCTTTACTGTTTTACTTGCTGTCGAGGAGCAAGTTATAATAAGATACCTAGCACATTGCCCTCCCTCTGTCCCTTTCTATACTCTAAGATCCTTATTATTACCACAGTAAAAATGTCACTTCTCGGAACGTTTAGACAACGTATTTGCACCATCACCGTCTTCAAATAATGTATTTTCCACAACAGCATGTATATTTGCCACCTCAACTTTGTAGATTTGCCAAAATCGGAATTCCTCTTAGAACATAGAACTATTTGCCAGATATGTGCATCCATGTTATGCCTCTTTGTAAACATGGTTCACTCAAGCCACCAGAATCGTGGACTTCTCCTGTAGTTGTTCTGTGTTGAGGCATGGTTGTGAGAGAGAATGGAAAAGTATAGATGATTTGAAGGCTTGTATTTAAACAAGACAACATTGACAGCTGGACCATATTTAATGCTTGACGAGCTTCCATACTAGTATTCAAAATCTCTCTTATTCTATGCTAACCTCTTTCCCGTTCACAACGAGCTTACAGTCATGGAATGATGTAGAAAATTAAGTCAAAAAGTGGGACCTGGAGAGAGTGAATGGTCAAAACCTGTGAACATATGAACGCCTGAGAATCTAAGAAACTGGACACGTCCAACAAGAGGTCTGAGTCCATATCCCATGTATTGGAAGTTTGACACTCTAGGACACATGTCCCCCACATGTTTGCCATGTGTCCTAAAAGTTTAGGACATATGTCAGACTGCAAACATGTGTCCTAAAAGTTTAGGACATATGTCAGACATGTGGCCTACACATGTCCTGCATGTTCCTTGGCAGACATTACAGTATTTGATCACATTCGATTCATGGATTTTGAATTTTGATCTGGACTCTCGAGTGTTTTTCAGGGCTGCCCTATCTAAAGTCTTTTTCTGGGGTGTTTGAGATTTTGTCATTGCATGTCCCTTGAAACAATCTGTATGTTTCCCATTTTCAAATAGCTGTTTATTTGGAGAACTGCCTAAATCTTTATCTTTAGTTACTGTGTATTCATAACTTGAGGATCCAACAAGAAAGTACCATCCCGCTTTAAAATTGTACATGAGTAACTGCTATACTTCCCATGCAACTTGTGTCATTAAAGACTTAAAAATCATGGTGTATCATTCTCAACATATTGCAAGACACAAATAGGATGGGAATGTCTCTAGGCTTTATGATTAATTTAATGTGTTAATAGCCTGCTCGATTATTCTACTATACTAGCTAGTCTAGCTTTGGCATTAATTTTACCTTGATTTTTAAGTGTCTGAAATCCGTACAGGAGGGAGATAGTACACAGTAATATATGACTATTATTTCTTAGAACTGAAAGTGCTATTGTGTTGAACTATATCAGTTAGCCTATAAACACGTTTTTTTTTTCACTTTCCGCTGTAGGGAAGGAGCACGTGAAGAGTAAAATCAAGATTTGAAGGGATTCCATGTGTTTTGGAAATGTTCTAGTTTCTAATATATATATATATATAAAATATGTCTCCATGTTCTGTTTCTGGGTCAACGTGTGCTATGTTGGATACTTGCATTTCCATGTCCTCCCTGTCCTGTGACTTAGTTGAGAATGTAAAACATCAACTTCTAATAATGAGTCATTTTATGCATATATTAAGATACCCGTTCGCAAGAATTTTGGTCCTCTCAAAATGACTAAATTTTGAAGAGCATACAGGCATAACAAGAGGAGTATTCCCACAAAATAAGAACTAGATGGCAGGCCACTCATATACAAAACACATGAAGATGTCAACTGATGCATCTGTGCCGACAGGACTACAGAGTATCCCATAGTATTCCAAGGGGTCTGAAAAGCTGAACAGAGTCGGTTGGAATAAGGCAAAATGCCAGGATGTATGCACCGTGATAAACCAAGCAGGAAAACACTTGGAGATTCGTAAGCCAATTTCCATAATGAACTAAACCAATCATTAAATATAAAAAGGTAAGACTAAGATTAATAAATGTTCTGGTCATCAAGAAGAGAAAGAAAGAAGAAATTATTTTACGTCCACGAGGCCACGAGGCTAAAGATAGCTTACGGGACAGATTGCTTCTTCATCTGCTTGATGTATTCAGCCCTTTTTCTGTGAAGCTTCAAAATAAATGCTCCTAGCTTCTTGACAAACCCCTCACTAAATAGATTATCCTAAAGAGCCAGCTGCCAGCATATCTGCATAATTTTCCTTGTTGTCTTTGAAGGCCTCACATTCTAAAATGAAATGTTTTTCTGTTTCCACTTTTCTGGAAACAAAAAATGCATACTCTTTCCCACACTTCTTTCCCCAATAAACATGTCATTAGAATGAATTATGTTGGTTAATATGCACTAAGCGGTCAATAAACATGTCATTAGAATGAATTATGTTGCTTAATATGCACTAAGCGGTTAAGAGGTTAATATGCACTAAGCTTGTGTGTAAATGATAACAAATCATATCCCCTTTATCATTCCCTACATGTAGAAAATTATCAATATTATTCACCTACAAAGGTGTCTTTCTAAGAACTTCCTTTTTCCAAATTTTTCAAAGAGATATCATAGAACTCTAAAGCTTTGTAAGGAACTCATTCTTGTCTTCATTGGAAAGAGTGATTTCTTAAATAGGATCTTCTAAATGGACCTAACCTCCAATATGAGATGCTTCATCAAAATATTCAATAGGACCATTATCTTCAATGTGTTCCTTATTTGCTTGATCTTTGATTGTATAAAAAAATGCTTTTTCTTCGATAACTTTCTTCTTCATGCTTTGAATTGGTGGTTTCACCATCTTCAAAAGGAAGCTCCTCTTCTTCTATAAATATTTCAATGTGTTCCTTATTTGCTTGATCTTTGATTGTAATAAAAAATGCTTTCTCTTCGATAACTTTCTTCTTCATTCTTTTGCATTGGTGGTTTGACTATCTTCAAAAGCCAGAGGAAGCTCCTCTTCTTCTATAAATATTTCATTGTCTCGAGGAGATCTAGAAGAGCTTCTTCTTGAAGAGATTTTATCAAGTCTTGAAAGGTATCTTCACATTTCTGGAATCTTGGACCCCAGCACTCGAGAAATTTTTCAATAAACAGTGCAGTAGAAAATATGTTTTTTGGACTGCAAATAACACTTTATCCAATCCCTTTGTTTTTCTTCTATAGAACAAATGAACAATCTGGTAAGCACATCTCAGGTATCATATTGATTTCTGAAGTGTGTTTTAAGAATCTTACAACATAAGTAATGGATGAAGAAGGATCACCATCAATGTTTGGACAATCTATCAAGCAATTTGTACTATAGCCATTTGGGTATCTTGGAATATCCTTCACATCCAAAGTAGGGTACAATTCATGCAAATCCCAAGGGGCCTTTTTTTATCGCATTCTATTTTCATAATACAGAACTGTGGAGTCACCAAGGTGAATTGAATGCCTTTAAAAGATGCTTGTTTCACCCTACAAGCACGAACTTTTGAATAGTAACAACTACAAGGAACAAGGACTTCGTTGCTCCAATGGAGTTGCCAGATAAGCACACTAAAGAAGACTTTGCAGTATACTTATCAAAAGAGAGGTTGAAGCATAAACTTCGGATTTCTGGGATGACTCAATTCCTCCTCGCCAATGATGCAAAAATGTTACAAAAAATTATAGCACCTTAGTGCAAAGCTTCACTAGGTGACTAAGACAATGTGCAACAAAGAGAGTGTCATCATTGTCACCTTAGCAAGTTAGCAACTACTCCCCTTGTTTTAATGAAGGATGGATATCCAATACAAGGGAGGATTCCCTAGTAGATCTTAGTGATCAAATGGCCCAATTAAACTAAATTCAAGATCCCCCTAAGGCTTCTATTTTAATTACCACCAATCTAGGAGATCAAGCAATTAAGGTCTATAGTGGATTTTGGAAGTAATTTCTAGATTTATGTTCAAAGGGTCCTATGGCTCTTCTAGAGGCTTATGTCAACTAGTAAAGGCTCAAAGAAGGTCTCTAAACACACATAATCAAGAAATCACACTTTCCTGAAGTAAACTAGCAGTTAAAATCAGGAATTGCAGAGATAAACTAGTTTATAACAGTAGTAAAACTAGCCCTGGAAACTATGATAATAAGGTGAGAAATGAGTGATAAAAATAAGAGTAAACAAAAGAATTGATTACACCAATTTTCTATGGCTAAAATAGATATAAAATCAATTTAAAACCCTAGATGTTAGCCCTAATTTATGGATGGAAAATACACTTAAAATGACACTTTTGCATTTCTTGATTGCATGTGTTTGGGAACCTATTTGAGCCTCTATTGGTCACACTAAGCCCTCTAGATTTATCCATAGAGACCTTTGAACTCGCTCTCTTGAAATTATACCCTAAATCACCTGAAACCCTAATCACTCTATGATTGTAATTGTATGAATCTTGTTGTAGAATCCTTAGGGGGCATTTAATGTAAGTCTATTGGGGTTATTTGATCCCTAAGAGCTACTAGGGAAACCTCCCTTGTGGGGATTGTATCCAACCACAAAAAAGGGGAGAAGTTACTAAGGTGATAGTGGTGACTCTCCCATTGTTGCTTTCAATTTAGATTTCTTAGTGAGGCTTTGCACTAGGGTGCTAGATTTTGCAGTAGCAGGGCCCAATGGTGCCAATAGATCTAAAAGATCAAATGAAAACAATTTTCAAAGCCATTTATCAAGAGAAATAAAACTTCATGGACTCCGTTGAGTCGATCTAATGAGTCATACTTCGTATGAGCTATGCATTCATTTGACTACGGTGTGCCGACTTTTGGACTCTAGAGACCACCTAGAGTCTCAGTGTTTATCTATTTTATTTTAGAACTTTAACTTTATGTATCTCAAATCTTATAATTCAATGTAATTTTGACATATAAACCCTTGCATGCAACATTCAAAATTGAAATAACTTAGCAAACTTTGCATTTTTGGTGTCTAATGGTTTAGATTTACGTTCATGTTTTTTAATTAAAAATAAAAACTGAATATTTTATGTAGTTTTTCTTCAGTTGTTTGTATATCAATTCTTCGGTCAGTTCTATACTGGTTTCAGTTTTGACTACTCTGACATATATACATGTATATAAGAAGTATATGGAACACATTCCTCAAAAATGCTACTGAAGCGTAGACCTATATGCAAAAGTAGTTTCTAAATAAAGCTCGGATGATAGCCAAAATGCGGCTATGATATCTACTAGTATGAGAAAACACCAAACTAGGGAACTCTAAGAGGTAGCACTTGAATTCACTATATTTGCACTACAGAACAACGTATATGTACAAGATAAATTATGTAGAGACAAAGAAAACATATATTCAACTTTTTATAGATATAGACTAAAATAAACTGTGGCCTGTCAAGGATAGTAAGTGTAACTTAGAACTAAAAAAATGTCTGCTCTTAATAGAAAAAATTGTAATTTTAGTGCTCATCAATTCGCAACATTCGAACTGAGCATATAAAGGACAAAGGAATTACTACCTCAATTTATTGAAAACCAACATTCTAATTAATGCCAACCATACAAAAGGATGACTGCATCCCATATCTGGTGAAATATTGTGGTTATCCACAAAACCAGTTCTATTCAAAGATTTTTAAACTCATTGTTTTACTAATGGTAATATTAGCCAGGTTTAAAAGGATATCAATGTACAATATGAAAAAGGATACTTCCAGCTGATACATTTATACAAATTCATACAAACCTGTGCTGCATAAGGTGTAATGATGCCAATATCAGAGGGATTAACTCCACTTTCTAAAAGTTTTTTTGCATGCATTAGTGTCACTGTTGCCTCGCCTTCATTCATTGTGCTGTCCTCGTCATCTTTTTTCTCCTCCATATCACACCTGAAGAGAAAAATTTATAGTCCCTTCAATACATGTCTTTTGTTGCGTGTTCAACAAGAGCTAAGGTAGATCAGGAATTCATAAATTACATGAGAATCAAAATTTCCTTGTATTTCATAACCATGGAACAATACCACTGACTATTCATGAGAGATTCATAATAAACTTTTAAATCATAAAGTATGCCCAGATACAATACAAGACAAAGCTGCACGGAGAGAGAGGTGATAGAGTGCTATTTAGTATGAATAACGAGATACAAAAATTCATCTCTCATGGGAATAGAATAAAATAGAAAATAAACTTATCAAAATATCCAAGAGGACAACGAGCCTATGGGACAAACCAACATAAATCCAATACAACATTTCATTCTACAAATGAAAGAAAAAAAGAAATGTGTAGACGGGTCAATTTTCAAAATGTGAATACAGGGAAGTTTGTTCTACTCATTTGGATTTGAACCAAAGGCTAGGTAACCTAATACAGTTGCATTCGTTTTCAAGAACCTGTCTCCAATGTGCATTGTCCTTGCAACTCTCTTTGTCATGTCCACAACAGCATGTCTTGAACACTACCTCCCCATTTGTTCTTCTCTAGTTTTGTTCCCTTCCTGATGGGGCTATATGCCTCATGTAACACCCCCTAGTGCATAACTAATGCCTTGTTGATACCCTAGATGTAGTTATTTGCTACTTATTACGGGACTGGGAGTGTTGTCAGGGGATGATGGTCTGGACTCATTATCCCCCTTGTTAATTTATACTATTGATGTTGACATATATTGAACTATGGAACATATGTGCTTACTTAATAAATTTTAATGAGTACTCTCTTGATGGAATATGATGAGCAATTCCTTAATAGTAATGTTGAGTACTTAGTTTGATAAAGGCATATGCATGTATTGCCTGATGACATACTTTCTTATCATGACCCATTTTAATCCATTATGAATACAATGATTCAAATTTCATACATGTATTGGTATTATTGGAAAATTCTAACATGTTGTCGTTTGAGACATTGCTGAAGAGCTTGTGAAACACATCCAAGAGAAAGGGAATCATGTTCAACAAGGATAACCACCTAATCCTGGTGCCTAGGCAGCACTGAGAGGGGCAAATGATTTGCGAAGTGTTTTTCAAGCTAACTGGGGTAAAAATCCTAAAGTGGCAAAGTTGTAATTCACTTTTTTACCCATTTTATGTCACTTGTAATTATGCTCCTAAGTTTAATTTTGCCTCGTGTGATCTGGTAGGGGGAAAAGGAAGACCAAGAGAAAATCCTAGGAAAGAGCTATTGCACTTGAGATATTGGAAGATACATGTTTGCCTGGAGAGAGGATTTGGACAAGGAAGATGATGGTAATGGATTCTACTTTAAGGAAGAGATCTTATTTATAAATTATGACTTATTTGGGAGCAGATTGATAGCTGACCCAGCCTAGTCTATGTGGATTAATGAGGCTGGGAGTGCACTTTCCTAACCAGAGTATTAATGCTAATTTTGTGCCTGTCTGTTGTTTATTTTTGGGACCTTGGGATGTCACTGCCATGTATGATACTTACCAACTAGGGGTATTCATCAAGGGCTAGGGTTGTGGTAATATCCTTGCAGAAGAGAGTCACTGCCATGTATGATACTTGCCTTACTAGGGGTATTCACCAGGGCTTGAGGGGTAATAAGATTCTTGCACATCATAATGATGAAAACTTTTGGGGGCATTGTAAATCTAGGAGTCTCTCCATGACAACTTTTTGATTAGTTGGAAACATGGATGCATGGTTTTTGGATTATTATATGAATTGAGTGAACCATGTACTAAGCACTTTATGTTCCTATCTCTCACATCATTGAGTTTGAGCCCTGCTTAGGGAGTGTTAATCCCCAGTAATACTTATGCAACTAGAGGGTTAAGATCCAATGGGAATCCATCACATGACATTGACATGGATCAAGGCTGCTTTCAGAGTCAATTTCATTAGATTCTAAAAACTGCTATTTTTAACACACTGCTTTTTTCTAGTACCTGAAGATTATCGGTCTGTTACTCCTGCTACCTACACCTACCTACAGGTTAGTGAGAAAAGCCTTCAACCTCACAAGGTGTGGTTGGTGGCAGGGAACTCAGAGAAGGGGCTGTCACACTAATCCCGACTCTCTCCGTTTAAGCTATCTCCTAGGTTAGCTAAGGGGGGTGGTCCCTAAAGGAAAACTAAGTTAAAGATGTGAGTTTCTAGGAGAGTGTTATAGTGTTATGGATTACTCTTAGAGATTTATAAGAAAATGTGATATGAGCAATATGACATCAAATAATTATGACAACCATCAATACATGAGAATTCAACCAGTGCCTTTAAATAAATTGCTCTAAAGAAATGAAATTGTATTTGCTTATGAAATGATTTCAAATGGAAAGCCAAAGTAATCCTGAAAAGTGAAACAATAAACTTTTAGCACAAGATATTATAAATGCTTTTAAGATGAACAAGTTTACAAATCAAAGCAGGAAACTATCTTGCTCAAAAGGATACAATTAGAAATCTACTTGTGAGAATGAGATGATAAAAAGAGCTCAAATGTTAGACCAAGATGACAACATGCAATTAAATTTGCAACAAAATTAGAGTACTTGAAAGTGAAATCAACCATTCATGACAATATGCAATTAATTTACAAAGGTAAGTCAAATTCTAAGTACAAGAAAGTTAAACTTGTTGAAAAATCAAGAGATTACAATGCTTGCATCCAAAGTGCTTCTTGACATAAAATTTACATGTGAGACTTTTAACCATCAAGATAGAAAGAAATTGAAGAACTTTGCAAGTAAAACAAATGTGATGAAATAGTGTTCTTGGTTTATTTTATTGTTTAGCACTAAAGCAAAGTTACAATTGAACTCTAGTCCTTAGACCTCATCCTCGCCCAAATATTTGGATATCACAATGAGGAGTCAACAGAGGTAGAGGGTCCCTGAAAGTCTATTCAACCAACTTAAGTTGCAAGTAAATTTTAGTGATGCTTAGGACATGTACGTAAATTAACCAAATAATGAAAATTAACTTCAACTTGAAATGTACTTGCTTGACATGAAATAGAATGTTACTTTATGGAGAAAATTTGTCCAAATACTTGATACAAGTAAGATGTGTTTAATGGTGAAGCATAAGAAACTTAGAACTATGTTCAAGCCAAATAAGATCAAGTAAAAAAAGCTTGCATGCAAAAAAAACTGAACTTGTTATGGATTTAAAACATGTAGTAAATTAAATTAAAGTGCATGCAAAATGAGTGTGATGCATCTTGCATTAATTTCCCAATTAGATGATATGCATGCAAAATGAAATAAACCAACAAAATCAAACTATCAAGCCTCTCCAAAAGGTGGAGAGATAGGGATACCAATGGGTAAAACCCATGCTCCCAAAATCAAAAATTTTATTAGTTGTTACAAGAAGGAAAAGACAATGAAATATTCCCTAAAATCCAAGGAAAGTCTTAACAATTTGGCTCCAAACCACAGACCTTTCCAAGATGAAAATTTATGCAGTTTGAGGCCCACCAAGGCTCAACAAAATGCAACTTTTTGAAGGAGAAAAGAGGATAAGCCTCCTCTATAGCCACGACCAAGGAGAGAAAGAGATGGCCAAAAGAACTCGGCCTCCCTCAAGAAGAACACGACCTAAAGGTGGAAACAGTCACTAAATTCGAGCCCCAAGGTCCTGCATACAAACTTGTAAGTAGTTTTTGATGATGAATCCCGCAAGTAGCTGCAAAGAACAGGTTAGAAATTGTTACAACAACACAACAAATATTAGCTTAGGAAAACTACCAAAATATGTTACAAAAATAATCTACAAGAAGCTAGGCCAAAGAGTATGAGCAAGCTCTCCTCTTTGACTAACAATGACTTAACTCTTTGAAATAACCAGACAATGATAAATTAAGTGCAATATGTCAAAAAATAAATAAATAATTTTAAGTTTGATATTTTGATGCAAGAAATAAGAGCTTTAAGAAACTTGAAAGAATCCTTGCAAAACAAAAATAAGATCTAGATGAGACTTTGGAGTTCAATACATGCGGGTTCTCCTTGAATATTTTTCAAGAATGGATTGATTCCTCCGAGAATTTCCCCTTACGCTTGAAAAATTTGACCAAAGAATGATTCCTCTACAAAACTTCACCACAAATCATTAAATCCACATGAAATTACATAAGCGCAGTGGAAAGAGTTCCTAGAGACACATCTAACATCCACCAGAAGATTTTTTTTCCTAAAGTAAATAAGTAATTCTTATGCTAATATGAGATAGTTGCATACTAACATAACTTTAAACAAGCATGACAGAAACAATGACATGAGTTCGAGATGAAAGACCTAGGACTTATGCACTACTTCCTAGGACTGGAAGTCTGGCAGAAACCAGGGGAGATTTTCCTATCTTAAGGAAAATATGTGGTGAAGATATTGGAGAGATTCGGCATGGTGGACTACAAGCCCGTAACTACCCCGATGGAGCTTGACTTCAAGAAGTTAAGCGGTAGTGCTGCCGGACCTGTTTTATGAAATGCTACCGAGTATCGTCAACTTGTTGGAGCATTGATGTTCTTGGTGAACTCTCGTCTGGATATATGCTTTGCAGTCAACACATTGAGTCAACATATGGTTGAGGCTCACCACTCACATTGGATTGGTGCCAAGAATTTGTTGAGATATCTTTGTGGCACAATCACTCATGGGTTGAGATACACTGCCGGAGATGTGAGACTACTTGGGTATACTAATGTTGATTGGGCAGGCAGTGTGGTGGACCGAAAAAGCACTTACGGGTGTTGTTTCTCTTTGGGATCTGCCTTGATATCCTGGATGAGTAGGAAGCAGAAGTCGGTGGCTTTGAGCACCACCGAGGCAGAGTACATTGCTGCTAGCATGGTCTCCTGTGAGGTCGTCTGGTTGCGAAAGCTCTTCAATGAGCTGTTTGGATTTATGTTGGATACCACCGTGATCTTGTGTGATAACCAGAGCGGGATCCGTTTATCAGAGAATCCCGTATTTCATGATCACTCCAAGCATATCAATATTAGGTACCACTATATTCGAGATATGGTGCAGCGAGGAGCAATAAGGCTCCAACATATCGGTACAGATGAACAAGTCGCCGACATTTTGACAAAGCCCCTAGGAAAGGTCAAATTTCCGACTTTCCAAGAACGACTTGGTGTCGTTCAGAGGCCCTCTTATGAAGGTCAAATATGATGTAATGAGCTCTGGGAGCTCCAAGGGGGCGCGGGGTACTTCTTGGAGCGACATGTGACCACAGGGTGACTCACCATCCCTTGGTGGAGCACTATGTATAGGGTAAAAGGTTCAACCTTCCCCTGTGACACCTCGTGGCGACTATGGAACAGGATAATTAGTTCTCCTGTGGGCCAGGATGATTCGTTCTCCGTGGTGACTGTGGAACAGGATGATTAGTTCTGTTGTGGGCCAGGATGATTCGTTCTCTGTGGCAACTGTGGAACAAGATGATTAGTTCTCCTATGGGCCAGGATCATTAGTTCTCCATGGCATCCACTGGACAAGATGATTCGTTCTCCTGTGGACAGGATGATTAGTTCTCCTGTCGAGGCATCCTACCCATGTAGTCTGGGACTCATGGGAAGTACCTCTCATCTGATCAATGAGCAGGGAAATGAGGATAGGGACCATAGTAGTACTTTCGATGGACGCATCGCTGTATCTACCGTACTCCCTATGCTAGGATGACCTCCATTGATCTAGGATCAATGATACTGATCTGGGATCAATGAGAGTGGTACACACTCTGAGACTGACTTCAGGTTAGTGGAGGATGGTATGATACATCCTTGATCATTTCTTCTTCTTCATAGTTCGAGCAGAGCAGAGTGGGGTCAAGCTGTGTAGGACAGTGCATTTGATGGATGGATAGCAGCGACGGTTTAACGGATTGCAGATGAAGTTCTCCCTAGTTGAGAGGGAGTGTTAAAATTGGCAACTAGGGCCAAACTCCATGTGGGTCACCTTATTTATGGCTATTGATATTTTTCCTAGATTCCTCTCATCGAGAGGTGTAGGATTGATCTAAAGATCATCCAATTCCGATAAGTATTTATGGAGATATGAATTTATTTTGATTATGGACAAATTGTCAAGGTCGGCGAGCAAACTTATGTAGGCTCAGAAGCCCAACAGTCACGTCTATTCATCCTCAATGTTTGCATATAAATACAAGGTGCCTCCTCCTCATTTGGACAATTCATTCACTCATCTTCTCTCTCTCTCTCTCACATGTGGCTGAAAGGAGGACGTCCTAGGGCAAGGAAGACGCAAAAAGGACGCTAGGGAAGCAGGTCATCTCTTTGACCAACGTTGACCAAGCGTTGACAATCTAGAGGTGCGGATTGGGTGTGGCTGCCTCTCCTAGGCAGGCTGCAATTTTTGGCACGAAAACTGAGGTGATCTGACCTCTGGTTTGACCGGTGTTGACTGCCCTAGTTTAGGGCTGCAAGTTGACTTCATAAATCTGCAAATTGACTGTACTTTTGGGGTTGTTCAAGGGCTGTTTCTTCAGGTTGTTCGAGGACAAGTTGACCGGAAATTGACCAAGCATTTTAGAGATCAATTTCAACCAGTTTGACCAAGTTTGACTTCACTGATCTAGGGTTTGCTGCTGCTGATATAAAATTACAGAATTCAGATTTTGTACTATTTCTCTCTGTTGAACTATTGAAGATAAAAGAAGATTTGATCAAAGGGTTTCTCCCATTGGGGTTTGTCCCTGGCTAGCCACCACATCTTGTGTCTCTTGTCTTGGCTTGTTTTCTGTTGATCATTTAATGTTCTATCTGCACTTTACTTAATGTATATGTGATTGCTAATCTGTGGCTAATAAGAAGAAAAATAAGTAAACTGCTCTGAGCATAGAAAATACCATAATTTGACAATATCCCACTCCTCGAAGACTGCATTAAGGGCAGTCCTGACCATAAACTCTGGATCCGGTGTAGACCCCACGGAAGTAAGTTGGTCGCGAATCTCCTGCAACCTGAGAAGGAATGGATCTATCTGCTCTCCCTTTTGCATCTAATATGACCGCCACTGATTCTCCAATAGCATCTTTTGCTGCACGGAAGTGCCTTGATATAAGGTCGTCAAAGTGTCCCACATCTCCTTCGTCGTTTTCTTCTCAGCAATATATGGTATGACATGATCTTTGACCCCATCAAGGATCATGCACTTCACCCTCACCATTGCATCCTCACACTTCTCATTCTTAGTTGGGTCAACTGGGATAGCCACGGTTTTCAAGGCAAAGTCCTTGATGCGATGTCGATCCAGGACTACCAAGATCCTAGTCTTCCAAATGACAAAGTTTGAAGCTCCATCCAACCTGTCATGATCCCTCAGTCCTTTCACTACCATTTCAGCACCTCTTTTGGACTCCCTCTAAGTCTCGACTCCCCTCCTAGAAATATCCCTCTAAGTCCTGATTTCCATTCTGGAAATCCTTTAGCCAACTATCGAACCGCTCCTCTCAAATCCTCCTTGCAACTGCAACTCGAATTTGGATTTCCTTGGCTAGAAATCTGTTGAGGTAGTGACTCCCTCTACCTTGGTTTCGTCTCCTTAGACACTGTTTTGCATCGACAGAAACAGCATCCCACTAGCTCCTCAAATCACAATCTGCACATAGCTTCCCAAGCCCTGACAACTGAAGAAACTGAGCCTTTCAGGCTCTGCACAATCTCGACAAAGGTTGAATCTGCTCTTCCTGGCCATAGCGTCGATCCTTCCTGGCTGAGAAAGATGACCAAGCACTGTGTAGGTTTGATCTGCCTCTCTCTGCCTCTGCGCTGACCCTCCTCCTGGCTCGAAATGCTGATGCAGGCTCTGCGTCACTTCTTCTCTAACTACTTTTGCTCTGGAACAACGTTGTCTCTTGGGACAGCTGCTACTACTACAAATTTCAGATTTGTGTTGGTGCCTTCAGTCCTCCTGTGATCTGCAACGCTTTGATACCATGTGGAAATTTCTGAATTTGACACGTCAAAAATCCCTACTGCATTATCTAGTTTATTATCTCCTACTTGTTTTTTCCATTAACAAGTTATTTATAAATATAAATACTGAAATAAACACAAATGCAACCTTCACACATATACAGATCAACAACTGAAATAAACTGAGACAACACAAAGGACACCGTTATTTTTGGACAATCGTCCCTGGAAAATCCCAATGCGGGAAAACCAGTGCAGCAGATATGAGGGTTTTATTATTATGCAGTTTTTTGAATACAACTAGGGTGCTAGAAATGGCTCACCCTTCAGAGATTTTCCTTGGGAAAAGTACATATCTTCGGAGATAGATATTCCGACTAATCAACAACCGAATGATTGGTCCCACAGCAACTTCGACAGTTCCTTAGCTGGACAGCGAAAGCTGCTCCAAGCTTCTCTCTGCAACTGTGTCACCCTCTACAGCTCTGCATCAGCTAACCATCTCTTGGTCTACCCCACAATAATTCCTTAGCACTGCCTCTACAACCTAGTGTTAGCCTCTTGTCCCTCTGCGTCTTCTACGTTGGCCTCCTCGGCCTCTGCGTCAGCGTTCCTAGGCTCTGCGCTGTCTCTCCAACACTTTCTCTGCCTCTCTGATATGTATTCTCGACCTTCTACCGAACTGCCCCTTGCTGCAACAGATCACTAACTCGATTTCTCAGCAAACCCTGTCCCAGAAAATCGAATTCTTGATCAACTTGGTGTATCTTCAACTGACCCTCAAGCCTCCTCTTATACTTTTCCCATTGATGATTCAACGGTCGAGATTAAGTCTCTAATCAACGACTAAGATTAGATTTGGCTTGATCCTCGTCATTTAGAACTTTCTCACCCATTTTATATTAATACACATTAACATTTTAATTTTCCTAAGTTTAGACTTAGGAACCTCATTAAAAATATTAATTATTTTAATATCTCTCCGTTCGGGTGGAATTTCCCCAAATGACTTCTAGGTCTTAGAGATCTCATGTGCCTTAGCCTCTCCACCAACTTTCATGGCTAGAGCACATCCGATGCTACCAAAAACCAACATATTGAAACTAGGAATTTCATATTTTCCGGATTGCTTTCTAGCTCTTTCTATCTTCAAGGCTTTAGGTTGAGCTACACTTAAATTCGTAGGCTCCTTCCTCCTCAACTCATAGGCAGCGTAAACACAAAAATATCTAGATATGAGCATAAAAGAAATTCATCATGAGGTTTAATAGTAGCAGACATGTGTTTTACTAATTCATTGAATCTCTTGTTAAACTCCTCCATGGTTTCATTCTCATTTTTCTTCATGTTTCTAATGGCATTGATCAAATGCCTATTTTCCTTCTTCTCTCCAAACTTGTCCAAAAATGCAGTTAGAAAGGTTTGTAAAGAGTTATATGAGTTAGCAGGTTGCTCAGTGAGCCAATCAACAACATCATCTTCTAAAGATAAGACAAAAAGTCTCATCTTCACGTCCTCATAATTAGCAGTGTTACACCATTTAAAGATACAAACATTAAAATTTTTCACATGTGATGTAGCACTAATGGCATTGCTACATTGAAAGGAAGACAACTTTTCAATAGCCTTGTCAGGGATATTGTAAGGATAGCCATTTATGTTAGTGAAGTCACAAGGAGCAAAAAGATCATTCATGATGTTAGGCTCTACTTGTTCTTGAAAAAACAAATGAATATCAGAAATAGCCTCTTGCCCAAGACTAACAAGAGATCTACTATGAGAAAGTCTATTCAACCTCTATCTAAAAATCCTTTCAGGATCAGGAGAGGGGCTTACTAGACCACTTGAATTTCTCCTAGTAGAGACTCTTGCAAAATTTGGATTGAGTGGAGTCACCACTTGAGCAAGAATCTAAATCTAAAGTTCAAAAATGCTAAAACCAAAAGGTTAGTCGATTTCCAAGGTACAAGAAAGCTTGTCCTTGACAACGGCGCAAAAAATGTTACTCCTGCCACCTACACCTACCTACAAGTTAGTGAGAAAATCCTTCAACCTCACAAGGTGTGGTTGGTGGCAGGGAACTCAGAGAACGGGCTGTCACACTAATCCAGACTCTCTCCGTTTAAACTATCTCCTAGCTTAGGTAAGGGGGTGGTCCCTAAAGGAAAACTAAGTTAAAGATGTGAGTTTCTAGGAGAGTGTTATAGTATTATGGATTACTTTTAGAGATTTATAAGCAAATGTGGTATGAGCAATATGACATCAAATAATTATGACAACCATCAATACAGGAGCATTCAACCAGTGCTTTTAAATAAATTGCTCTAAAGAAATAAAATTGTATTTGCTTAAAATGAAGTGGAATGCTTTCAAATGGAAAGCCAAAGTAATCCTGGAAAGCAAAACAATAAACTGTTAGCACAAGATATTATAAATGCTTTTAGGATGAACAAGTTTACAAATCAAAGCATGGAAACTATCTTGCTCAAAAGAATACAATTAGAAATCTACTTGTAAGAATGAGACGATAAAAATAACTCAAATGTTAGACCAAGATGACAAGATGCAATTAAGTTTACAACAAAATTAGAGTACTTGACAGTGAAATCAACTATTCATGACAATATACAATTAATTTACCAAGGTAAGCCAAATTCTAAGTACAAGAAAATTAAAATTGTTGCAAAATCAAGAGATTACAATGCTTGCATCGAAAGTGCTTCTTGGCATAAGATTTGCATGTGAGACTTTTAACCATCAAGATAGCAAGAAATTTAAGAACTTTGCAAGTAAAACAAATGTCATGAAATAATGTTCTTGGTTTATTTTATTAATTAGCGCTAAAACAAAGTTACAATTAAACTCTAGTCCTCAGACCTCATCCTCACCCAAAGATTTGGATCTCACAATGAGAAGTCAATAGAGGTAGAGGGTCCCTGAAAGTCTACTCAACCAACTTAAGTTGGAGGTACGTTTTAGTGATGCTCGGGGCTTGTAAGTAAATTAACCAAACAATGAAAATTAACTTCAACTTGAAATGTACTTGCTTGACATGAAATAGAATGTTACTTTATAGAGAAAATTTGTCCAACTACTTGATGCATGTAAGATGTGTTTAATGGTAAAGCATAAGTAAACTTGGTACTATGTTCAAGCCAAATACAATCAAGTAAAAAGTGCTTGCATGCAAAAAAATATGAACTTGTTATGGATTTAAAACATGTAATAAATTAAATTAAAGTGCATCCAAAATGAGTGTGATGCATGTTGCGTTAATTTCTCAATTAGATGATCTGTATGTAAAATGAAATAAACTAACAAAATCAAACCACCAAGCCTCTCCAAAAGGTGGAGAGATAGGGATACCAAAAGGTAAAACCCATGCTCCCAAAATCAGAAATTTTATTAGTTGTTACAAGAAGGAAAAGACAATGAGGTTTTCTCTAAAATCCAAGGAAAATTTTAACAATTTGGCCCCAAACCATAGACCTTTCCAAGCTGTAAATTTTTGCAGTTTGAGGCCTACCAAGGCTCAACAAAATGCAGATTTTTGAAGGAGAAAAGAGGATAAGCCTCCTCTATGGCCACGACCAAGGAGAGCGAAAGAGATGGCCAAAAGAACTCGGCCTCCCTCAAGAAGAACACGGCCTAAAGGTGGAAGTAGTCACTAAATTCAAGCCCCAATGTCCTGCGTGCAAACTTGTCAGTAGTTTTTCGCAGCTAGCGACATACTTTCTAGGTATTTTCAGCGCAGAGCCAGGAGAAAGTAGCAACAAATTTGAGAGGGATTTCTTATTGCTCATTTGGGCTTAGCCAACTTGCCTTGAGCAAGCCCAGGTTCACTCTTTCCAACACCTCATTGTACCCTCTTCTTATTATAATAAAATGGCTCAACAAAGATTTTGGTGAAATTTCATGGTCTGACTCATGTGTTTGATTTTCGTGGTTTTATGTCTATGTTTGCTTTGTTATTTACTGTAGAAATTCCCTAGGAATATTACAATGGTATCAGAGCCATAATCTTGGCTCAGCCTGAGGGAGACCCTTAGTTTTATGACAAGTCTAGAATAAAAAGCTAAGAAATCATGGGATCCAAAGAAAGATTAGAATCAAACAACATGGTAGTAACCTTGAATGAAGTGATTAAGATGCAACAAATGATGATTCATTCCGCAATTGGGAATCAGGACCATTCTCAATTATACAACAAATACACTATGCCCAAAATTATGGGTAATGCATCAAGATTGCAAGACATGACTGCAATTGATGTGGAGTTGTTGGAAGCAAACTGGAGGGCATGCCAATCATTGGGTCATGGCATTCAGGCGTCCCTCTCTTTTTGGGAGTTTTGTGAACTAAGAGGCATGCACAAACCAATGCGGATTCAGTGGAATTTTGTTGGGATGATGGGGACGATTAAGGAAGAAGACAAGAGAGTAGTTCACGAGGCCATGGTTGGCAAGGAGAGTTGAACATACACTCGTTGATGAGATGCCATCCGTTGGTGAGGTATCCATTGATGAGGTATCCTGGGTTGTGACCAAGTTCTTAGGTGATAGTAGCACACCACGGGTTGATGAGGTGTCGAGAAACATCTCCATTGTTTATGAGTTGCCAATAGGTACAGAGGCATCCAGATCTATGACAGAGTTGCCAGAGGGCAGTGACCTACCATTGACAAGTGAGCATGTCTTGCATGTTGGGTTGTCTCTGGAGGAGTAGTGGGAGGCTCATGTCGAGCCCATGATGGAGGAGGATATGTAGCCATCCTTTGGGCTAGCCAAAGATGAGTGGCAGCATAGAGACCACACGTTGGGATTCCAACATAGTTCGCTTCAGAGGCACACTAACAGGATCTACAACATTATCATCCCACCCCTATGCATTGGATTGAGAGAGGCAGAGTTGTCTAGGCATACCAGAGGGGATGACCAGGTTAGAAACACTATTGGGTCACCTTTACCCTGTGGAAAGAGGGAGACGGAGCTACCTAGTCGTATCTCATGTGTTAACCCGGATAGTGGGATGAGACGATCGGAGTTGCACAAGGTGCAACATCTACATGGCGGGGTTGTTCTATGTGTGGGAGTTTGTGCATTCGATCCCTCTCTTGGGGTTGGATGGCGAGATATTCTAAGTTGGTACTTGGTGGAGTGGAGTGGACTCATAGAGATGGTCATAGTCTGGAGTAAAGCTCAGTGGGAGCTCTTAGACATCGAGGGCACTAGAGGCCCAGGTTGGCATTGGGATCCAGGTGGAGCTCCCTATCCAATATCAGACATGCAAGATGGCTATGGTATTGATGAGGTAGTCTACCCAATGACGGAGCACATACATTCCCTAGGGGAATTCCAGTCGGCATTAGCAGATAGGCGGTTCGTGAGCAGGCTCCATGGATTGTGTTAGCATGTTGGTTGCGCATGGGGTCATAAGATGATTATCATTCTCTGGCAAGAGCTGGTGGGAGGAGGTGGCATGGGTAGGCCACCAGACCGATCATTGTATGGAGATGTTGTTCTCCCATTGGGGTATCGAGAACAGGAGTCACCAAGGATCGACACAAAAACGATATCCCCTCTAGCAGGTGTGGAGTTAGACCACTCAAGTCTACCAGGGCAGATGAAGAAGTGTAGATCACTTCGTTGCAAGTGTACTAGCAGTGTGGTGGTTACATGGGCACATATGGGATTCCCTATGGTACATGGGGGCATGGCATTGAGCGTTGGTATCCAGGGGTGCATGGAGTTGTGCCACGGAGTTCAGTGCTATGCAGAGGTGTGTAGGGGTACGTACTTGTGTGCAGCCGAGCAAGATGATGCACAACAGGTTGTCAAAGTGTTGTCGCCAGAGAGATATCCTGACGAGGGCATCAAGCACACCATTGGGTTTGGCACACTCAGATTTGGAGAGCGAGTTGATCACAGGCCGACCGTGAGCTTCCATTTATCACTCTCCAACATTGCACACTGACATAGGGGACTTGGATATCATCTCTTGATGCTCTCATCACGAGCAACAAGACCCATGAGGTTCATCTAAGACAATTGGATGGGACATAGTGCATTGGGAGAGAGGCTTTCCAGTTGTGGCATATGGTCAGGAAACGAGTTGGAACTTGGTTGATGCAGGCTCGGGGTAGTCTGATCTCCTATAGAGGTAGCACTTGCACCACCCTTGAGCCCACACTCAGGGTGATACATGATGCCCTTTTGGTGAGACATTTCGAGCTGTCTGTGAAGCATCTACAACAGTTGGTGGACTTTGCTTACAGGCGGATGTTTAGACTCTAGACAGTATTGGGGAGCATTTTTAGGAGGTAGGATGACAGATCCCACTGTGTGGTATGGCTAGCGCAGGGTTGTGTCACACGCACCAAATTGGTTTGTGATGTATGGAGTTCATATATTGATTGTACGCAGGGACTTGAGAAGTGGTGCAGGTTGGTTCCATCAATTGTCGGAACTATGCCACAGTCGTTTTGCTTGTGGGATTCAGGGGTTTGGTTGGTCGATTGGACGCTCTGCTTTGTGGTGAGTGGGATCAGGATTGGGGATGACCCAGCTCGCCCTTGGTTTGATATGTGGGGAAGCGTTGAGGCCTTGATTGCATGGCAAGGTTGGTTTTCCTTGTTGTCGCTATGGATCAGGGTGAGTGTTGGATGGGTAGGAGGTGACATCATGGAGGTGCTTGGTCCAGATGCGTTGGGACTCCATAGATGTTTTTCCATCATCTCCCAAGAGAGGTGGATACAACTTGAGCATGAGGGGCAAATGATCATGATCAAAGTTACGCAACGACAACATAGTGGCACCCTTTTTAGACTAGCGTGGGATTCGAGCATCATGGGACCTGGCAGTACAAGTACTCTTGGGGATGAGCTGATTTCTACAGGGGAAGATCATTCAGATCTTCCATTAGGCTTTGATGACTCGCTGATGGCATGGGGGACTTCATTAACATGGCAGGTGGGCCAGCAGGATGATATCAGGAGAAGCTCACGTGAGCAAGAAGTTATCTTTACAGGGATTGGGTGGTATCTTCGAGAGTACACTCCTGGAGTGCATGAGATGGCCTATGTGGTAAGACAACTTCACGTGGAGTTGGGAAGAGTGCCACATTATCATGATCCCATACTCATTGACGGTATACAGGGGACTTCTGATACTTATACCAGATAGGATAATGAGTGGAGCGAGGTGAGCTTCAGGTGGGACAGGATGGCTTGGGATCTTGGTATTGAGGGACTCTTTCATGTCAGGACAGTGCAGAGGTCAGGGACAAATCAGTGACGTATCGGGGACCTTGACACATTTTTGCAGTGACAATGGGGGCAACAACTAGAGAGAGCATTGCTCAACAGTTGCTTGAGGACAAACAACGTTTTGGCATGGAGGACATGATATTCCCACTTAACAATATTGCTAAGGGAAATATGAATCTTGCACAATTTTGTCTTATTTCATGTTTTCACTTGGGAGATATGGGTTCATAGGTCCCACATGAATTTTGGGATTAAGTGGGGGCCCAAACATTAGGAAGGAAGGGAAATAATGTGGCTCTAGTGGAGCATGGGGGGCATCCATGGAGAATTACGGCCCACATGTGGAAGACACCCTCATTGGAGCGAAGTTGGTGGGGAAAGTCAAGTTAGGCCCGCATGGGCATCTTGTAGGCTCTTTGATAAATAAAGCAGGAGGCACTCGTTTTGGTCATTCATTCATCTATTCAGAAATGATGTCTTTGACATAGCACGCTCGAGCTTAACCCAAGTCTGCAATGCTATTTAGCACACAAGTGTCTCCGAGTGGAGATCTCAACCCTTGCTTCGGTGGACTTCGAGTGCCAGCCCAAGGAGGGAGTCCTACTTATACCCGTTTGTACCAACAATAGGGAGTGCAAGTTTGTGGAGAGAATTGGCAGCAACAATACAAGGACTGCGCAACTTTTGGAGGCGGCATGCTTGGAGGTTGTGGAGTAAAGGGAGTTAGGGGCTGAAACTTGAAGTGGAGTCCAGGGAAGTGTTGTGGGGACTTTTCCAGCATTTTGGCAGAGTAGAAAACACAACATTTGCTACAAGTTACATCTTCTGCTTGTGGAGGAGGGCCAAGCATTTAAGGGTTAATTTTGGAACGTCAAAACTAGGACAAACCCTTTCTGGGTTTATTGAGGAGAGGCCTAGATTAATTTGGCAGAATTTTCTAGGTAGATTTGAGGGGTCAAATAGGGGTCCCAACTCAGCTAGCAGCTAGGGGAAAATTGGGCCAAAATTCCAAGGTCAACATTTGGCCAATTCCTTTGCGGGTTATTGGTGTTGAGCCCTTGGTTAATTTCCCGAATTTTCTGAGCACCCGATGTTGATTTGGGGTAGCATCGGATGTGCTCTAGCCATGAAAATTGGTGGAGAGGCTAAAGCACATGAGATCTCCAAGACCTAGAAATGGTTTGGTCAGATTCTAACGGATTTGGGAGATATTAAAATAATTAATATTTTTAATGGAGTTCTTAAGATTAAACTTAGGAAAAATAAAATATTAATGGATATTAATATAAAACTGGGTTAGAATGTTCCAAAAGTCATGGATCAAGCAAAATCTAATCTTAGCCATTGATTAGAGATTTAATCACGGCGGTTGATGGACCAACGAGAAAAGTATAAGAGGAAGCTTGAGGGTCAGTTGGAGAACACACCAGAGTGATCAGTCATTCATTTTGCTAGAGCAGGGTTGCTAAGCAAAGTTGAATCAGTGATCAGCAACGAGGGGTAGTGAGTACGGGGCAAAGAGGCAAAGACGATACTAAGAGACTAGTGCAGAAGCAGAGACAGCCAGATCAATAGCCAGTCCAAGCTACGCAGAGCCCAGAGAGACTGTGTCATCCACGCAGAGGGCAGAGGGAGTGACGCAGAAGCCTCCAGAGGCTTCGCAGTGCCTCAGAGAGCTGACACAGAGGATCTTGGAGTTGACGCAGTGGCCAGAAGGGCCAGCGCCGTGTTTCGATTGTGCCGGAGAGGGTTTCGTGGGACAGGTTTTCTTAATACTTGTTTCTGAATATAGAGGTATTGTTGCCGTATATTTTTCTCTATTGGGTGAGCCATTTTAGGCACCCAGGTGTACTCTGATAAATTGTATAATAATATAACCCTCTGAATAGTTGCACCGGTTTTCCTACGTTGGGTTTTTCCGAGGACATTGGTCCAAAAATAACGGTGTCACTAGTGTGCTTGTTTTATTTCAGTTGATGATTTGTAGATGTTGATACTGTACTTGTGTTTATTTTCAGTATTTACTTGGTAAATAACTTGTTAAGTAATTAAACAAGTAGGAAGAAATAAACCAGATAGTACAGGAAGAATTTCTAACGTGTTAAACATAGAAATTCCAACATGGTATCAGAGCGTGGTTGCAGATCACAGGAAATTGAAGGCATCAGCCAAGAAAAGCGTTTGCAGCAGATTCAACTGTCTCGAGTGACAGAATTGATCCTTGCAGAAGGCAACAAAGGAAGGAGTGACGCAAAGGGACTACGTCATCATTCTGGGCCGGAGAAAGGCAGCGCAGAGGCTAAGGGAGGCAGAATCAGGTTCACGCAGAGGCCAGGAGGGCTGAAGCAGTTGGTTGGGGGAGTTGATTTGCCATTGACGGGATTGCATAGAGCCAAGTGGCTCAATCCTTCAGTTGCTGGGGTCTAGGAGGCTGTGGCTAATTTGCAGAGCGAAGCTGGTGGGGTGTTGTGGTTACAATAGTACCTAACAAGGCAAGACCAAGGTGGAGGGAGTTGCTGTCGAGATGGATTTCTAGCCAAGGAATCTAGATCAGTGGTGTAGTTGCACAAACGATCGGAGTGGGGTAACTTGACATTGGTAGAGGGATTTCCAGAAGGGAAATCGAGACTTAGAGGGAGTAGAACCAAGAACTTCCAGACGAGAAGATGAGAGACTCAGCGAGAGTCAAACAGAGGACTTCTAGGAGGGAAGTAGAGAGACTCGGAGGAGTCGAAAGAAGAGTAGCAAGATGGCCGTGAATGGGCTGAGAGATCAAGATAGGCTGGACGAAGCGTCCAACTTTGTGGTTTGGAAGGCCAAGATCTTGTCTGTTCTAGACAAACATCGCCTCAAGGGCTTCATCATGACAGGGATAGCTATCCCAGTTGACCCAGTAGCTAATAAAAGGTACGAGGAGGCAATGGCGAAGGCGAAGTGCATCATCCTTGATGGGGTCAAGGATCATGTTGTACCACATATTGCCAAGAAGGAAACGACAAAGGATATGTGAGATGCTTTGAAGACATTGTACCAGCATACTTCTGTGCAGAGGAAGATGCTCTTGGAGAATCAACTAAGGGCATACCAGATGTAGAAGGGAGAGCAGATAGATGTCTTCCTCGGTCGCTTGAAGGAGATCTGTGACCAGCTAACTTCCATAGGGGCCACGCCGGATGAGGAATTGATAGTGTGGACTACACTCAACATAGTTTCTGAGGATTGGGAGGTATTTGTCCAGAGCATACTGGGCAAGACGAGTCTTCCAGATTGGGAAGAACTATGGGTGGCTCTTCATCAAGAAGAGATCAGACGGCTGAACAAGGTGGGGAGTAGCAGAAACGGGGTCAGAATCAAGGAGGAAGAAGAGGATGCGACTCTAGCATTTGCAGGAAAGCAGGAGAAGAGGAAGAAGGACCTCTCCAAGGTCAAGTGCTTCCATTGTGGGGAGCTGGCTCATTTTGAGAACCAGTGTCCTAGGAAGAAGAGAAAGGGAGAGGCTTCGGACTCAAAGGCAGCGCCTGCAAAGGTAGAGAAATAAGTTGAGGAGGAGGACGATTGTGCCATGAGTGATCATGTGCCACTTGAGAAGAAGTGGGGAGACATCGAGCTGTAGTCAGACAGACTACAAGCGATGAGGGGCAGGATCCTCGAGGTACCCAACCTCTTGGATTATACCTTGCTACGGGAGCCTAGAAGAGGAGTAGCAAGACTGGCGGATGTCAGTAGAGACGGATGCGGATGGAGTGACAAAGAGTGTTACAGTGTAGGAGCCTCGGATAGCGCGAGGCTAATAGGCTGCAACAGTGCGAGAGGCACGGGAGTGTTGCACCGGTGCAAGATGGCACAGAGAGGTGTGCAACAGTGTGAGATGCAGGGAGTTTTTGCAGCAGTGCAAAGGTCAGTAGAGGGAGCACTTGAGGGAGCTTCAACATCTGGAGTGTTTCTAGCCTAATAGGGATGTCAGAGTTGGGTGGATCAGTTACTTACTTTTCAGTAACTGAGTTGCAGTGCAGTAGCAGTATGAAGTAACACGATGAGAGGGGATGCAGTGCTGGGAGTATGGACCAGAAGCAACGCGGATGCAGAGGGAGCTGCCATACAGATGCAACAGTGGCAGTGGCAGGGCCATGGGCAACAATACAAGATGCAACAGTGCAGAGGATGTTGGGCAGCGATGCCTAGCATCAGCACAAAGACTGGTGCTGGATAATCAGGGTGATAATAAGTGTCGAGTATTACTAGAGCACAATCCTCGCTAAGAGGGAGTGTTGATTTGGGGTAGCGTCGAACGTGCTCTAGTCATGAAAATTGGTGGAGAGGCTAAAGCACATGAGATCTCAAAGACCCATAAATGGTTTGGGCATATCCTAACATGTTTGGGAGATATTAAAATAATTAATATTTTTAATGGAACTCCTAAGTCTAAACTTAGGAAAAATAAAATATTAATGGTTATTAATGTAAAACTGGGTTAGAATGTTTCAAAATTCATGGATCAAGCCAAATCTAATCTTAGCTATTGATTAGAGATTTAATCTCAGTCCTTGATGGACAACGAGAAAAGTATAAGAGGAGGCTTGAGGGTTAGTTGGAGAACACACCAGAGTGATCAGTCATTCATTTTTCTAGAGCGGGGTTGCTAAGCAAAGTTGAATCAGTGATCAATAGCGAGGGGCAGTGAGTACGAGGCAGAGAGGCAGAGACGATACTGAGAGACCAACGTAGAAGCAGAGACAGCCAGAGCAACAGCTAGTCCAGGCTACGCAAAGCCCAGCAGAGGCAGTGCAGAGCCCAGAGAGACTTTGTCATCCACGCAGAGGGTAGAGGGAATGACGTAGAAGCCTTCAGAGGCTGCGCAATGCCTCAGAGGGTCCTGGGGCTGAGGTAGGTCAACAGAGGGCTAATGCAGTGGCTAGAAGGGCCAGCGCTATGCTTCGATTGTGCTGGAGAGGGTTTCGTGGGACACATCTTCTGAATACCTGTTCCCGAATATAGAGGTATTGTTGCAATATATTTCTCTTTGTCGGGTGAGCTGGTTTAGGCACCCAGATGTACTTTGATAAACTGCATAATAATATAACCCTCTGAATAGCTGCACCAGTTTTCCCGCGTTGGGTTTTTTCAAGGACATTGGTCCAAAAATAACGGTGTCACTTGTGTGCTTGTTTTCTTTCAGTTGATGATCTGTAGATGTTGATACTGTACTTGTGTTTAGTTTTAGTATTTACTTGGTAAATAACTTGTTAAGTAATTAAACAAGTAGGAAGAAATAAACCAGATAGTACAGGAAGAATTTCTAACGTGTTAAACTTAGAAATTCCAACACCCGAGTAAGCCCTAGCAGCAGTTCTTTGCAACTAGTAGCATACATTCTAGGTAGTTTAGGCCAATGCTGATAATATCGGTATCGAAAAAATATCGGTGAGGGTCCAAAAAACATCTTATCGACAATATCAACAAATATCGACAAGCATAAAAAAGGCATAATATATTGATTTTTTTTTTCAGATTTTTAAACATATAAAACAAAAACAACATGAAATAAAGACATTGGCACATAAATATGAAGAAAGCACTGATATATATGAAGTCAAATAGAAATGATACATCAAAGGCGATACCAAATCCTATTGATCCCTAATAATTGTCCAATCAGGGACTCAAATGTAGAGAACCAATACAAAATAACATCACATATATAAAAGTATCTCATCATCATGAGTTATAAGTAGAAAAACAAATAAAACTAGCAGCTATCTATCTGAAATCACTGCCCTCAACCCCTTTAACGGGAAAACATGATGGGTTGTTTTCTAAGTCTACCCCTAGTAGGAGAAGGCCTTGGCCCTGCCTCTGCACCTAATGTCAAATAATGAGTGCTAGGTATGGAGCTGTGCTCTCCTATATCTATAGTAGATGGTGTTGATGCTGATGCTCCCACAGTGTCCTCCTCCTCCTCGTGCTCCTCCTCTTGCTGCCCCTATTCTAATGGATCATCTGGCTCTAACCATGAAAGTGACTCCTCCAAGATGGGCTCCTTAGACTCCACCCTCCACTGAGACAATACATCAATATTGTCTAAGAAAATGGCATCTGGATCCATTGGTGCTTCTATTTGCTTCACTTGAATTCGGATATTGTAATGCACATACACTAAATCATTGAAGTGTATGAACTCAAACCTGTAAGAGTGTCAAAAAAAATAATGAGTCTTGGCTCTTGACTCTTGACACTTGAAGGTCATAAATTAAAATTTTAAAACAATAAGTGTAATTGCTCAACTGAAGGCTGCAGCTCAAAGTTATACTTGTTGCGCTTTTTTGCATGTATTTTCTCAAATACACTCCAATTGCACTCACACCCTGAAGAGCTACATGTTTGACTCAAGATTCTTATGGCCAATTTCTGCAAATTTGGTGCCCTTGCACCATAGCTTCGCCACCAAATATCTACAACAAAATAAAGAAATAAAAAATTCAAAAACTTAAAACATAATTAAGCTTTCAAATAAAAGATACAAAACTAAATATTAAAAATCTAGAATTATAAAGAAATTCTAAATTGAAAATTCTAATTCTAATGAGTGATGACTTGTCACTTACGTGGCATGAAGAGCGTCTTTTCCCTAATAGCATCATCAAAGCCAAATAGGCCAACACAATCCCGATAAAATTGTATCTCGCGATTGATCTTGCTACGAAGCTCAGGATCAAGTACCATCCTATGAATACAGGAATGGATCCCTTCCATCACCTCGCCATCAAAATCAAAGCCACATTTGTATGAAAATGCGGGGTTGAGGAAGAGTGTTGCTACATGAATGGGTTGATGAAGCATCCATGTCCATCGACTATCAATCACATCCCATAACATCATATGCCTATGAAGGCCAACAAAACCCTTGTCTGCATAATAAAAACGAATGGCCTCTTTGGCCCTATCCATGGCCTCATACAAATAAGCCATTGCAGACTTCTCCCCATCTACCAATCTCAGAACCTTTACTATAGGTTCACTAACTGAGCATGCTTCTTCTACTCCCTGCCAAAACGTGTCAGAGTACACCATTTTTGCAATGGCTCTCCCGTCCTGTCTCCTGCTGTATCTACAATTACGCCACTCATCAGAAACAAACATTTGCTTCAACTCGAACTGACATTGAAGCAAAGACTGAAGAGTAATAAAGTTTGTGGCAAAACGTGTGATTGCAGGACGCCGCAACTCCTTGTTTCTAGTGAACCTCCTCATGAGGCTAAGAACAAAAGCATGGTTATAAATAAACTTGGGGACGCTCCTAGCCATATCAACCACCTCCTTGATGAAGGAGAGTTTCCCCATATCCTCAAGCAGCAAATCGATACAATGTGTTGCACACGGAGTCCAGAACAATATGTGATGCGTCTCCATAAGTTGCATTGTCTATTATGACTTGCACCACATTCTGCACACCAATCTCCCGAATGAACCCATTTAACAATTCACATATCGTTGTTGCATCTTTGATATGTGTTGATGCATCCACTGATTTAATAAACATGGTACCTTTAGGACAATGTACCAAGAAATTTGGAAGGGTCCTACCCTTCCTATCTGTCCAACCATCAGACATCATTGTGCATCCAGAAACTTCCCATGTTTTTTTCAACTCTGCCAATCTAGAGTTGATATCCTGATTTTCTGCTCGAAGAATTGACCCTCACAACTCCTCATATGTAGCACTTTTGTACCCTGGGCCCACAACAACAATAGCATCACACATTGGCTGCCAAAATGGATTGGTTTTGGTGATGCTAAGAGGTAAGTCGCTCCAGAAAAGACACCTGCCTATGACTTTATTTGCTTCTTGCTTCTCCTTTTTTTTAACAATCAATTTTATGCTAGGTTGTGCTCCATGCCCTGTTTGTGGAACAAAAAATGATGACCTCACACTAGCAGTAGCAAGTAATTTTGTGGAGCCCCTCTCACTACCCTCAACGTCAAAATCAGAAGATATCCCGAAAGATCTACCTGCACGTTCAACCTTGTTTCTTTCTGTCTCTTGCTTCCTTTTGTCTTTTTCATCAATTGCTTCAAGAGCTTTTTATATAAGCTCCGGACTAGAAACTATACAAATCCCAACATCATGTCCAGTAAGTCTAGCCAGATGGTATTTCAATCGCGTAACCCCTCTTATCATCCTGGTCCCACACAATTTGCATGATAGATATGCCCAATTTGTCCCACCATTAGGCTCCCCATACTCCCAAAATGGGTCCAAGGCTTTTGGCATATTTAAATTTTGTAGTGAGCTAACTCAAACCTAGGGCACCAAAAAAATATTTGGAATTAATAAGTAATAACCACCTCATTTTACAAAATAAATTTTTTGCTACATTATTTGCAAAGTGAATTCAATGAAAAATCATAAATGACAATAAGAGGGTGCATTTGAAAGTTAAAAAAGAAAATGGAGTTTGTTGTCCAAATATGGAGAAAACCCTTGCATTTGCTCATGGGCATGAAAATCATAGCAAATGGAAAAAAAAACAAGCAAAATGTTTGTACGCAAATAAGCAAGCAAGAATAACCCTAAATCTATCAAAAAAATCATGAACATATGGGTTTATTAGAACATACATGTTAATGGAAGAAATGAAAATTGTCTCACTGTTCTTCAATCTTTGATCAACAAAATATTC
Source organism: Pinus tabuliformis (assembly GCA_031772625.1). Taxonomy (NCBI): domain Eukaryota; kingdom Viridiplantae; phylum Streptophyta; class Pinopsida; order Pinales; family Pinaceae; genus Pinus; species Pinus tabuliformis. Next base: position 1,323,100,591 of record CM062819.1, on the reverse strand, counting down.
GTTGTTGGTGGCGATAATGGCTATTCAACCCTCGAATCCTCCTTGATAGCAAGCACAATGCTCTCCCCTTCCTTCTCCAACAATCAGAAAACAAAATGAGGAAACAAAAAACGATTTTGGCCTTTTCTAGCCGTGGCAGTGAAAATTTTTTCATGCCCGGCGATATTTTGGGTCGTAGCGCGATATTTTCCCGAAATATCGCGATATTTTCGGGGAGACAAAATATCGCGATATTTCCTCGGCAATATCTCGTCTCCCCAAAAATATCGCGACATTTCCGAATATCAACGATATTTCGACGATATTGTCTTCATTGGTTTCAGCACAGAGCTAGGAGAGAGCAGCAACAAATTTGAGAGGGATTTTTTATTGTTCATTTGGGATTAGCAAGTGTGAAAATTATGCTACAGTGATTGATTTATTTCTCCTACTTATTTACAATCATAAGTTATTTACCAATGCTTCAGTAAATATCAAAATAAATTCAATTGCAGACTTTACAAATTATGAACTGAAAATAAAATGCAAGAGAAACACCAGCACATGAACAATCACATTAACACACTTGTTTTTGGACAATCGTCCCCAGAAAAATCCAATGCGGGAAAACCGGTGTAGCATATCTAACGGATTCTATTATTGGCAGTGAATTTCTGAATACAATCTGGATGCCCCAGAGTAATGGCAATCCACTCAGAGAAGAACTGATAGCGAGAATTTTCTCACACTGAATCTGGAGATTTTACACTGGCTCCAGCTACTGGATGACCCACTACGCAGTCTCTGCATGAGCCTACGCAGTCACTGCGTGGCTTCTCCGTGGAGACTCCCTCTGACTGCATCACCCTAGTTGTCACTGCATCTGTTGTTGAGAAATCGAGATTTCACTTGCCAATCATCCACAGTGATTCTTGACACTGATCTCTGCGACCCCCCAGTAGTTCTGCGTCAACCTCCTCCAGTTGTTGCGTTGTCCCTCCTTAGCATTGCGTTGACTCTCTAATCCTTCATTGTCTTCTCTGAAGTATATTCACTGGAACTGGAAATCACTTCCTTCTAGTACTGTCTCCGATCCTCACTGCTTGATCACTTGTTCGAATTCCTTAGCCAACCCTGCCCTAGGAATATTGAACTGACTGATCAACTCTCTGTGTGTTTTCAAATGAACCCCAAGCCTCCTTCTTATACTTTTCTTGTTGAGACTTCAACGGCCAAGATTAAGTCTCTAATCAATGGCTAAGATTAAAACTTGACTTGATCCACTTTCTAGAACATTCTCACCCATATTTTGATTAATACCCATTAATACTTTAATTTTCCTAAGTTTAGACTTAGGAACCCCATTAAAAATATTAATTGTTTTAATAAAATACAATCCGGGTGGAATTTCACCAAACGGTTTCTGGGTTCTTTAGAACTCATGTGCCTTAGCCCCTCCACCAATTTTCATGGCTAGAGCACATCCGATGCTACCAAAAATTAATAGCTAGCTTGCCTTGAGCAAGCCCAGGTCTACTCTTTCCAGCACCTCATTGTACCCTCTTCTCATCATAATAAAATGGCTTAGTGTGCAGATTTTGGTGGAATTTCGTGGTCTAATTCGTGTGTTTGATTTTCGTGGTTTTATGTCTATGTTTGCTTTGTTATTTACTGTCAAAATTCCCTACGAATATTACAAAGACAAAAGGTTTCCAATGATATATATTAGCAAGATCAAGGCTCATGAAACCTTCAAGAAGGCTCTATGTTGAAGCAATACAAAACTAGGGTTTCCCTCTTAGGGAAAACAACTAGGGCAAGAAATTTTATGGATAAAATTGAAGTGGAAGCCCACCAAAATGATAGATTTTGTGGAAAATACTATCCTCTTGATGTTTAGGCTCTTCAATCCCCAAAATTGTTGGAAACTATAACTATGTTTGGTCTTCAATAATGTACTTGAGTCATTATGTAATGTACTTGTCAAAAGAATAAAGAAAAGAATTTGTATTATTATTATTATGACTTATTAAAGCATGGGTTTCATGCTTGGGTCACCATGCTTTAGGTCAAAGTCCCCATTGAGGACTTCTACGATTTATTCTGAGTCTATAGAATTATTGTACATTTAAAGAGACCCTTTTTCAACTTTTGAATCATGTAAAAAGGTTTAGTATTGAGTCAAATATGAACTATCATACTATGGAACCTCCACACCATGTCGGCCTAAGGGAAGATCAAGTCGACCTAAGACCCTATTTGACCCCACAAGATCCTATAAAAGGAAGGATATCGAATTCATTTGGAGCATCACTTCTCATCAAGTTCGAATTCTCTTTACTGGGCAGAAGTGCGAAAACCTCTTGTTGTTGGGCAGAAGTGTGGAGTTCTCTTGTTGCTGGGAAGCCGAAGTGAATGCGAGTTTAGCTGAGTCTAAGGAGACAAGGAAAATCGAAATTCTGGTGGTGGTCTCTCTTTGTTTTGTGCTCTGGATTGGGAGATCGAAGTCTTCCAAGTTGGGTTGCTACCTGAAGCTGTTAGTTATTGCAAGTTGTTGCATAGTCGAAGTTGTTGGGAAGAGGTCAAACTTCTGGAAGTTGACTTGGTGTGGAGGGAAGGTTTGGTCTTGGTCTAGGGTGAAGAGTCTCAAAGAATACTATTGAAAGGAAGAATTACTTTGACTAGGTTTTCCCCTCGAAGGGGGTTTTAACTTGGCACGTGCCTACATCTTGTGTCCATTGTTTTATGTGCTGCTTCTTTTGGTAATTGCTTGATGAACTAGAAAAAGAAGATATAAAGAATCGTAATAATAAGAAACATCACAAGTAATTATCAAGATCAAGAAAATCTTTACTGCCTTTCTGATTTTCCAACGAAAACTCCCCTTGCCTATGGATTTGCGCCATGCCCTAGTTTGCAAGCATGGCATTAAAGGGGCCGAAATTAGAGAGAGAGAGAGAAAATATGGAAAAGGAGTATTTGTTCACCGACCAAGTAGACCAGACCCTTGTTTCTTGGGAGGATGGATTCTAGGATGAGATAGATCAATCAATAAGTTTCTAAGAAGGCTGAAATTTTGATGCCCCAGCAACAAGATTTCATGCATTTACCTATGCAATGGAGAAGTGGATTTTTCATGGGAGAGCTACCAAGAGTTCACCACTAGAACATTCATTTACATGTCTTGTATAAGTAATGCATGTAATAGTTCATCTAGATAGGTTTCAATTATCTTTAACAATTTTAGGGCACAATTTAGCATAACCTAGAATCAATTATTCCATACATTAGACATAAGAAAATAAATATTCAACAATTAGGTGTACTTACAAGATGACATGCAAAGATTTCATCCACTTGACCAAGGAATAGCTCCACAGATAAGCAGAATCAACTCCAAATATCAGAATGCATCCACAACATCCAAATCTTCCACAAGAGAACAAGTTTAATTTCAGCTAACTAGGCCGAAAATCCCAAGAGGTGTGCTGATGAGATGTTACAATGAAGGCCTCCTCCATTTATATGAGAAGGCCAAGTTCCTATTTAGCTTAGAAACCCCTCTAAATCATAAAATAATGTGCTAGGTCATAAGCTGACCTGGTAGCCTTTGAAAAACAAAATAATTCTCCACATGTGTGAGCCAAAAGAGGAAAAGGTGTTGTTGTCATGCAAGTGTAGGCCCTTCTAGGGATGACGTTTAGGGAAATGCATGCCATAATGTGTGTAGAAGCTCTCTAAAATCAACCTCTAGGGGCTGGCCCCTAGATCTCTAAGATAATCCATCTATGGACCCCAATTTTGGCTTGGGGGCATAAAAGTGATCTCATGGGTCTCCAAGTGGCCAAGATGCCTACCTCTACTCCAACGTTGAGGGTTCTCATGGTACTGTTAGCCCTCCCATGTCTCAATGTGTGAGACCATCCTAATCTAGGCCCTGGATTAGCTGCCATTGTTGGAAATACCAAGAGGGGGTTAATCAGTGTTTCAACAATTATTACAATTTTTTTTACTAGTTTTAAGCATTGCACAATTTATCATCAAAATCATAAAAGCAACAACATAAAGTAATATAGAAGCACCATGAAAAGCATACACGTGACACAAAGATTTTAGGTGGAAACCCTTCTGGGAGAAAAGCCACTGAAGCTTGTCTTCTTCTCTTATTAATTAAGCATTCTTTAACAATGTACTGGCACCAACTGGTATGAAAACACCAACTTACAAGGCACCAACCTCAATCAACAACGAACACCTGCTCACCTTAGGCATCAACCTGATGGAGGCACCCACTTCCTGCAACATTCGCAGATACACATCCACTAGAGGCACCAACGCCCAAGTTTTTCTCAGGCACCCACCTGAATAAAGCCATTACTCCTTGACTAGCAAGCCACCACTTGCCCTAGAGGCATAAACATTCAAATCACTGCATCGACATCAATAACTACTTGGAAGTTGGCAGGCTACTTTGATAGCTATTTGGTGGGCTTGTCACCAAGATTTGTTATTTTGCAAATTATTTTATAATTGTTGGGGCTAATTAGCTAAATCGAATTAGGAGAGACTCATCGAAATAGAGATGAGTCTCATTTGTGAGAACTCATCATCATCATCACTTAGGTCTCTCGTAAAAGAACTTCGAACTTTTCTCTTGGGTGCTAATGGAGACTCTTTGACGTATTTCAACGTCTTTGGAAGCTAAAATTTCAATCTTTCTTGGAGATACTACATGATTTGTGAATGGATATATCAATTTGTCATCTTGTAAGTGCTTTTTGTTGAGTATTTTTCTTGGAATAATGTCTAATGTATGGAATTGTTGCAACTAGTAAATGCTATTGTGCCCAAATTTGTTAAAAATTATTTTGGAAAGCTATTTGGTTGACAATTGCATATGTTACTCATTGCATGACAATTGATGAATGTTCCTAGTGGATGAGATTTTACTTTTCTTCCATGAAACTTCATAAATATTTGGTGGGTAAATGTTAAAGATTGGTTACTAGGGCATCATTCTTTAGCCTCCTTGAAGACGATTTTAGCAAATTTGAATCATCATAGACTCCATAGCCAAAGGACAAGACATTGATCTAAGAGGTTTTGTGATCACCCCTCCTTTCCTCACTCTTTACATTCCTCCAAAATTTTGACCCTTCTTTGCTTGGATGTCTCCCTAGGGCATCCAACAAAATTCTTTAGAGAAGGAATTTGTAAAATCTGTTTGGATAGGACTCTTCCTTTGTATCTCCTCTAGAGGATCTCAAATTTTGGTCAAATTCCCACCGTTATGTCCCCATAAGTTTGTCTGCCCTAAAAGGGAAACCTAGTTGATTTTCCTTGGAAAAGGTGGCTTTCTTGAGGGTCATATGATCTTAGTATTCGGTGGAATAAATCTAAAGACACCCTTTCCTCTCTCTTACCTTGACCTAGTGAACACCTTGGAAGAATTTCTTCCCACGTTTATTCCTAAATACCCTAGGTCTAGCATAAGCCCTTACTAGGTCTCTCAAGTGTTGAAAAATCAATGCTAGTAGATATTAGGGTTTGATTCCTCTTTCTTGATAATTACTTGTGAATTATGTTGGCCTCTTTTACTTCTTTATTAGATTATTTTTCATAAAGCAATTACCAAATTATGTATGTTTGAAGATCACAAGAACAAGAGACACAAGATGTAGGCACATAGCCAGGGAAAAACCCCTATCAAGGGAAAACCCAGTCAATAACTCTTCCTTTAGTATTTGAATTCAAGATGAGACACTTCCAGACTTATTAGACCTAGACAAAGACCTCCTGCAACCACCAAGTGTTAATTTTAGGTATGTTCTATGTTTAGAGTAATTTATTTCAATTTTCACAGTTAGCTCAATATCTTTTCCAGATTAGCAATCACATCAACGTTAAAGTAAACTGCAGATAGAACATAAACATAAATCGCAGAAGACAAGCCAAGACAAGAGGACACACGATGTGATGCTAGCCAGGGACAAACCCCAATGTGGGGAAACCCTTGATCAATTCTTCTTCTATGTTCTTCAATAGTTCAGCAGAGAGAAAGAGAGAGAGTACATTTACAACAGAAGTCAACACTCTGACTTTCTAGAAAAGAGAATAGATCATCTTTACATGAGATCAGTTGAAGACATGTTGCTTCACTGATTCTCCAAGGTGACTCCTTCACCTATCATTGTGTTGCATCTCATTCATGTGCTGTAGCTCACCGAGTTGCACCATGCTGCACCCATCATCACAATGCTGGTCCTCATGCAGCTGCTGTCCTAGTGTTCATCATTGTTGTACATAGTGCCACTGCTGCGCCATGCTTACTTCTGTCCCAATGTCCTTGTTGCACTGTACTTGCTGCTGTCTATGCTTTACCGTGTTGTTGTTGTCCATGATTCTTCATGCTTACAACTGACCCATGTATAAGCTTGCTGATCTGATGAGGGTACCTAAGGCAGACCTAAACTTCCTTCATAATCACTAAACAGTCCAAGAGAGCAGCTCTAAGAGACCCTTGCTATGATGTTATGGCCTATGACCTAGCACATAGCAACTCTGAAGTAAATGTCCTAGTTACATAAACATCATTAATGCAACAACATTAAGGAGCAGACTTCAACGCTTTCTTTCACTGTATAACTGTGTCTTATCAAACAGTCCTTCAGGCATATGATAAACAACTTCTTTTATCACAGCAAACATGTTGTCCTTACAGGCTTATTCATGTAGTGATAAGACCCTTTCTTGCTGTGGTTAAGGCCTTCCTTTCAACTGCGTGTTAGGTCTCTTGACTGCGGATTAACGGCTAGATAAACAGCAGCTAGGGAAGAAGATCAGGCAACAGATTTAGGCCTTCTGTAGCTGCGGATTAGGGCCTTCATTTAGGGCCTATATTAGCCATGTGTAGAACCTCCTCTTAGACTGCTGTTAGGGTAGATAGGAGCCTCATCAAACTACGGATTAGGAATCCTAGATTGGGCTACATAATAGTTCCTCTTGACTACATTGAAACTGCGGATTAAATCCCTTCCTTAGACAGCGTATAACTCTCTTCCTTGACTATGTGTGCATCTCTCCCTTGACTGCGTTTAGGGCACTAGATTGTGACACTTCATTGGACTTCGGTTAGAGCTGGTCAAGCCTTTCTCTTTACAGCGAATACATGCCTTCTTTTGGTGCCAATGAAACCCTCATTGACTGCCGCCTAGAAGTCTTCTTTCTCTGTGGATATGACCCCTTCAGGACAGCGTTAAGTTGCTTAGCATATAGGTCTCTCCTTGAAGCGTAATGGGATCATCCTTCACCTTCTTGACAACGTTCTAGAGTATTTCCTTCCATGGCTGTTGTTAGCGCTCGAATTTGCCTCAGGCTAAGGAAGGCGAAACTCAAGGCAACATCAAACCAAGCTCAGCCTCGTAGTTAGCCCTACGAGGACAGGAGAGGGCTCTCTCCGGGTCTATCTCAGCAAGAGGTCTTCAAAGGGGCTGAGATGACCGATATGAATATTGATTTTAGGCTAGTAAATTAATAAGATAGTTTGATTTAAGATTTTTAGGGTCTTGTTGGAAAACAAGGAAAGGCAATTTTGGGTGCGGGGATGTGACACAGTTTTTGCAGAGGTGTTTTTGGGGCAAGGTAGGCAATCGTCCTGATGTCTTTAAAGGAATTGAATGGATAGAAATGACTGGTGAGGAGCTAAGGAGAGCGAGAAAATTTCAGGAGTTCTCCTTAAACAGATGAAAACATAGATATTAAACAAACTTAAAGGCAGAGCATACAAGATTATGAATTCTACCTTAACACTTCATTTGTTTAATTTGCAGAAGAGAATAGTAGGAAAATGATACACATAACAAACTTACAAGTACATGAGAGAAACACACCATCAACACAAATAACCACAGGAATCCCAAATAGTGCTGCAAAACCCTAGTCTTTCCTTTGCCAAAATTGCTGAGATACAATGTGTAATACAGTCTAAGCTTATCCCCCAAGAGTCCAACCATGAAAATGACTAAGAAAGTACATAATATAGGCAAGCTAACACATTTCCTTGCCTCTAGGGGTCGAGCTCATCATCCTAGGAGCTATTTCAACCAATTCTAAACTGAGCACTACAATCTAGGCAGTCAAAACAACTTGCCTCTATAAGTTAGGAAACTAATTCATTCATTAATTTTTTGCTATTTTATGAATGAATCTTCTAGAATAGGTAAAAAAGTGTCATGTCATCATGAAAATACATTAGTTACATCAAAGAGGGTGAAAAATCCCATGAAAAGTCAAAACTAGTCAAAAGCTGCGTTGTCCTGAGCTGTAGATGAAAAACTGGCAAATTTCCCTGATGCGTAGCGCGCCATTTCTCTACGCGTAGCGCGCCTTTGAGCCCACTTTTGGGGCACTTCCCAGCATCCAAATGAGGCTCAAGTGGGCTTGTTGGAAAGGTCTGGATGTCTACTCTCCAGCCCAAGTGGAATTTCTCAATTTGGTGCCCATTTGCCCCTCCAAAAATGCAATCTCCCAAGACTGCTTCCTGTGTGTCCAAAAAGTGGCAGAAGGTCATTTTTTGCTTGTTTTTTGACCTTTTGGGGGCCCAAACCTCAATGAAATGTCTTGGCAGTGGCTGAGCAAGTGTAATTTGTCATGAAAAATCCAAAAATGCAGAGTTTTTGTGAAATGGACCTCCCCATCTTCAGGGTAGCGCGCGGCTCGCTACGCGTTGAAGGCAAAAACCTGTTTTTAGCAAAAAAAATTCAAAATTGACCAAAATTGCTCCAAATTTTCTGAATTTTGACCTGGGGGTGTATCATTGAGCACCATGCTCCTTCAAGTAGGCTTCGGCCAAAATCTGAAGTGGATCGGGCCTTTTCCTCCGTTTTAGTGCCTTGGCCAATCGTCCTTTGAGTACCTTCATTTTCGCTTTGCACACATGCATGCGGGCCCAATAATGATTCTTCATGTGGCGAAGCATATCTTTGTCCCTGTTTACCTTGGCTAGCAACTTCTCTAAATGAGTGTTCACCCAGATGAGCATAGACCCTTGCTCAATAGGTGTCAAATCACCGGGTCTCTTGCGGGCCAAGTTTCGGTCTTCTCGGATTCGCCGCAACTCATCAAAAGTGTGTTCATCTTCTAGCTGCTTGTTACGCTGCTCCAAGTAGTTGATTGTCCAATTGGCCGTTTCCAATTTCTGTTGCAACAAGCGATTTTCAGCCTTCTGTTGCTGAATGATCTCCTTTAGCTCCGAGCTAGGAGAACTGATGTCAAGGTCAATAATGTCTATGTCCGGATCACCTGATGGTCCCTCATCAATCATGGGCTGCTTGCCTCTCTCCTGTACCTATGCTGCTGTCGAAAGCGAGGCCCCTTCCACCTGATGTGGAGATAACACTCGCTGTGCTGATGAAGAAGGCGAGACCCCTTCCACCTGGTGTGGAGATAATACTCGCCGTGCAGATGCAAATAAGGCCCTGTGGCCTCTCTGATATGTAACACATGCTGGAGTGCTGACATGCTCGGGCTCTGGAATGTGAAACTGATGTGAAGGCCCTCCCTCATCATGGACAATCTCAGGGGGTGGCTGTGGCACCGTGAAGAAGTCGCGAGAGATGAAATCCTCCCAAGCAATACCCTGATGTGCCAACTGATGCATCACTATGATCTCAATCAGTGCATAATGATATATACTCTTGTGTTGCTGTGCGGGGTTCTTCCTTTGCACTAAGGGCACCGTCCTCTCTATATTTCGGCACATGAAAAATAGAATGTTCATCATTCGTACCCGAGTGAAATGCATCAACAAACGGATATGGTACGAATATAAACGTGAAAATTTGCGCTCACAAGTGAAATAGCGCATAAAGAGCCTCATCGAGGGTGCATACTCATCCCTTAGGAATCTAAAGGGAAAAACAGCAGTTAGGTGTCTCATACACCCGGGTTTGATATATGGTTCATAATGAAATCTGTCTAGTTGTTGGCGCTTGTTCCACTCCTCCCCAACATTTGGTATCCCGGTGGCTTGAGCAACAATTTCGGGTGATAGGGTGAAGTCCACTCCTGCAAGGTTCACCTGACCATTGTGAAAATGTAGGACAAACAAGCGGACTAGTTCTCTGTGATGTTGGATTTGTGAGATCCGCTCACAATATTCAAAACATGATTGGTACTGAAAACAGTGCATTGCAAGTGGACAAGCTTGCAAATGAGCCAAAGAAGTGGGCTCCTCCCTGACATGCCCACCACCTTTGCCACCCTTGTGATACCTCCTTGGCACCTCTATTTCTGGTGTTGAATCATTGTCATAACTCTGCTCATAATCTGATTCGGTTTCTGACATGGTTTTGAAGGCAAGATGGCTGAAATGTATTGCTGACTTTGCACCCAATTAACTGCTGTTTGACTTTTTCAAACGCTGAAATTTGCTTGAGAGAAAAGAGGATTTGGTAGCTTGCTGGCAGTTTATTGGGCGAAAAACCCAACGCGTAGTGCACCTTGCCCAACGCGTAGCGCCCCTCTGGTGCGTAGCGCCTGAGTAAAAATGCACTGGAAAAGTCGCACTGATGCGTAGCGTGCCCCTGAAACTGCCCAATTTGCTCAATGACTCTTGAAATTGCCTTTGCAAGGATTCACTTGGCTTGTGAGAGGCAAATGAGTTGCTAACGAAGAGTGATGTGCTTTTATAGGCTCTTTTTTTATTTTTATTTGCCCAAAACCCACTTTATAATGTTTGAGTGTTGACACTTTTTGAATTAATTGGCTCTGACTTCTGGTTTCTTTTTTTGGAAAAAAAAAATTGGTTGAAATGATGATTTCTTCTGAAATTTTTTGCAGGGATGGCTTCTGAGATGCTTTGGCAAAGGAGACCAAGGCTGCGCTTCAACATTTGGAGAATTTGAAATTTTGACAATTTTTTACAAAAACGAGATAATGACCTTTGTTTTTCAAAAACAGAGTTTTGAAAACAAGGTGAAAATTTAGCTGTACAATAATGAGAATTATTGAAATGATGTTTTATGAAGGACATCCCTCTGGCCTGCTGGTCCTTTATGACCTCTCAAGACAAAAATTGACTCAACCCTAGACCTAAGACCTCGAAATTTAAAACATGATTGTAAATGACCTCTGAAGACTTTATTTACTTAAACAGACCTGAACCAGCAGTGCCAAACACGAGGGGAATAAATGACACAAAACTATTCCATCAGAGTTATGGCATGCCTAACGAAATGCAGCTGATCAAACTGATGGGACACCTAATCATGAAATGCAAAGAGCTTTGATCTCTGATGGAGGGATACTAGACCGACTCTAACATTGGCTCCAATGGGGATGGTAGCTCCTTGGAGATGCCAAGAACCGCAGAGCTTTGGGAGAGCAGACAGTGCCTCCATCCATTGGGCAATGGAGTCCATTATTGTGAAAAAATGACAAAAGACTGATGACTCAACTTATTAACTGGAAAATCGACTCAAACTGACTTGATGCAAACTGAAAAGACTGAATTAAAACAAAAACTTTCTGAAAAAAGGGCAGCCATCCATCAAGCTTTAAGATCATGATGGCAACCACCTGCATACTGATATAATATATACAATCATGTATAATGGGCCTTCCAATGCAACCAATCCAGCAGATGGCTGCGTACCATATTTCTGCTTTTACTCTCGTCGAGCGGGCAGAATACTAAACTTGTAGGCAACTCAACACAATCACTGAAACCAATGCTTATAACAATAAACCAGACAATATTTATCCTTTCTAATGCTTGCAGAAGAATGCTGAAGGGGTCTTGAAAATCCTGAAGCACTGGCTTATCTGGAGATCCAAATGCAAAAATACGAGTATTCACTCCACTCTGATCTGAAAGGACAACTGATTTCTGAGGGATAGAAATGCACAAATCTGCCATCTGAGTATTAGCTGTAGGTTCCTTGACCATGAGAATTTCGGGCATATATTCCTCAACTTCATGATCTAGTTCATTCTTAAACAACAAACAGTCTTCAAGATTATCGAACATGACATCCTTATCATCTTTGTGAAGGAAAACATTATCTGTTTGTTGATCTACAAGACAGTCATCTTTTTCAACAGAGGAAGAGGTTTCCCCAACACTTTCCTGACTATGTGTGCACTGCAAATCTGCTGTAGCTTGGGCTGTAACAAGACCTTTCAAGAGTTGATCTATCTCCTCTTCAGACAGAGGAGATAAGACTTTCTGTTTCCTTTTGCTCAAGCAAGTCCTGTCTTCTTGAAATAACATTTCGAAACATGAAAAGTCTGAATGACAGTCCTGATCTTCTAAAACTTGGAAACATTGTTGATCATCTTCATATGACATGTCAATCAAACTATCCAAATTATGATTTACCACTGAGTTATTGACAGAAGATTTTTCACTTACTTGAACAAAGATCTCATCTTTTTTTTCATGAAATGACTGGATTACTTCCTCATGCAGGCTCTGTTCTGATGGCATGAGAACATTTAGATTTGTAACTCTGTTCTCTTCATGCCAAATGATCTTAACAGCCGAGTTTTTCTTTATAGGATTCGGCACAAGGTATTCTTGGTCATCATGATCTGAATGTTGATCTGAAATAGTTGACTTGACTGTATCACATTCTGAAATTGAATCTTGACTACCCTGCACGTTGTCTTTTTTTGGGGGCAGATCTGAAATAGAACCCTCTCTTTCATCATCTTCCACCATATGACCGTCTTCAACCTGCTGATCTTGATTCTGCTGCAAAATGTCCTGATCATCTGGACAAGTATCCTCTAAGTTTTCTTTATGCTGCTGAAACAGATTTTCATACAGGGCTTCCATGATCTCTTCATCCATGAAATTATCATCTTCATAAAACTTCTCAAGGCTTTCAATAAAACTATAAGCATGCTTGCAACAATCTTGAACTAAATTTAATGATGGATAAGAGTCCATATATCTTTCAATGAACAAGGCATGAAAATCCTTTAAACAGTAAATACAGGCCTGCGGCAAATTTTCATACCAGGATTGGGCTTCACCTTCCAGAGTGGCCAGGAATATCTTCATCAAGCAATCTTCAGGAAAATCCACCTTCAACTTGCGAATATGCATATGAAATCTAACTAGATGTAAAGCAGCATCCTTCTTACCATCATCTTTAAATGTAGGCAGATTCCTTGACCAATCTACCTTCGGAATTTTATTCGGAAAACCTGGAATGTGATCTCAGCTCATGGGAGCATATCTTCTTGTGATTCAGTCCATCTTGAAAATCTCACAGCTACTAATCTTCCTGCAGTGAAGTCACCATGAAACATTGATCTTTGGATTTTTCAGTGAATGAAGTCGCCAGGTGAATGATTTCAGCCTTGCCAGTGTCTGATTGTTGTCCACCATCAACAATCAGATCTGAACTTGATACATGTACTGGGGTAATTAACAAGTTAAATGTCACGTTTACAAGCTAGACCGGAGATTGACTGAAGCAGCGTTTATCTACTTCCGCTAATGCAAAGCAAAAGCGTTTCGAAGGCTACCTGGCATAACTTCAGGCTCCGTCTGTAGCTTATAAAACAAATGACATCAACAAGCAAACCATTTGTTCTTCCCCAGTATGGTCGCCAATATGTTAGCGCTCGAATTTGCCTCAGGCTGAGGAAGGCGAAACTCAAGGCAACATCAAACCAAGCTCAGCCTCGTAGCTAGCCCTACGAGGACAGGAGAGGGCTCTCTCCGGGTCTATCTCGGCAAGAGGTCTTCAAAGGGGCTGAGATGACCGATATGAATACTGATTTTAGGCTAGTAAATTAATAAGATAGTTTGATTTAAGATTTTTAGGGTTTTGTTGGAAAACAGGGAAAGGCAATTTTGGGTGCGGGAATATGACACAGTTTTTGCAGAGGGCTTTTTGGGGCAAGGTAGGCAATCGTCCTGATGTCTTTAAAGGAATTGAATGGATAGAAATGACTGGTGAGGAGCTAAGGAGAGCGAGAAAATTTCAGGAGTTCTCCTTAAACAGATGAAAACATAGATATTAAACCAACTTAAAGACAGAGCATACAAGATTATGAATTCTACCTTAACACTTCATTTGTTTAATTTGCAGAAGAGAATAGTAGGAGAATGATACACATAAGAAACTTACAAGTACATGAGAGAAACACACCATCAACACAAATAACCACAGGAATCCCAAATAGTGCTGCAAAACCCTGGTCTTTCCTTTGCCAAAATTGCTGAGATACAATGTGTAATACAGTCTAAGCTTATCCCCCAAGAGTCCAACCATGAAAATGACTAAGAAAGTACATAATATAGGCAAGCTAACACATTTCCTTGCCTCTAGGGGTCGAGCTCATCATCCTAGGAGCTGTTTCAACCAATTCTAAACTGAGCACTACAATCTAGGCAGTCAAAACAACTTGCCTCTATAAGTTAGGAAACCAATTCATTCATTAATTTTTTGCTATTTTATGAATGAATCTTCTAGAATAGGTAAAAAAGTGTCATGTCATCATGAAAATACATTAGTTACATCAAAGAGGGTGAAAAATCCCATGAAAAGTCAAAACTAGTCAAAAGTTGCGTTGTCCTGAGATGTAGATGAAAAACTGGCAAATTTCCCTGATGTGTAGCGCGCCATTTCTCTACACGTAGCGCGCCTTTGAGCTCACTTTTGGGGCACTTCCCAGCATCCAAATGAGGCTCAAGTTGGCTTGTTGGAAAGGTCTGGATGTCTACTCTCCAGCCCAAGTGGAATTTCTCAATTTGGTGCCCATTTGCCCCTCCAAAAATGCAATCTCCCAAGACTGCTTCCTGTGTGTCCAAAAAGTGGTAGAAGGTCATTTTTTGCTTTTTTTTGACCTTTTGGGGGCCCCAACCTCAATGAAATGTCTTGGCAATGGCTGAGCAAGTGTAATTTGTCATGACAAATCCAAAAATGCAGAGTTTTTGTGAAATGGACCTCCCCATCTTCAGGGTAGCGCGCGGCGCGCTAAGCGTTGAGGGCAAAAACCTGTTTTTAGCAAAAAAAATTCAAAATTGACCAAAATTGCTCCAAATTTTCTGAATTTTGAGCTGGGGATGTATCATTGAGCACCATGCTCCTTCAAGTAGGCTTCGGCCAAAATCTGAAGTGGATCGGGCCTTTTCCTCCATTTTAGTGCCTTGGCCAATCGTCCTTTGAGTACCTTCAATTTCGCTTTGCACACATGCATGCGGGCCCAATAATGATTCTTCATGTGGCGGAGCATATCTTTGTCCTTGTTTGCCTTGGCTAGCAACTTCTCTAAATGAGTGTTCACCCGGATGAGCATAGACCCTTGCTCAATAGGTGTCAAATCACCAGGTCTCTTGCGGGCCAAGTTTCGGTCTTCTCGGATTCGCCGCAACTCATCAAAAGTGTGTTCATCTTCTAGCTGCTTGTTACGCTGCTCCAAGTAGTTGATTGTCCAATTGGTCGTTTCCAATTTCTGTTGCAACAAGAGATTTTCAGCCTGCTGTTGCTGAATGATCTCCTTTAGCTCCGAGCTAGGAGAACTGATGTCAAGGTCAATAATGTCTATGTCCGGATCACCTGATGGTCCCTCATCAATCATGGGCTACTTGCCTCTCTCCTGTACCTGTGTTGTTGTCGAAAGCGAGGCCCCTTCCACCTGATGTGGAGATAACACTCGCTGTGCTGATGAAGAAGGCGAGACCCCTTCCACCTGGTGTGGAGATAATACTCGCCGTGCAGATGCAAATAAGGCCCTGTGGCCTCTCTGATATGTAACACATGCTGGAGTGCTGACATGCTCGGGCTCTGGAATGTGAAACTGATGTGAAGGCCCTCCCTCATCATGGACAATCTCAGGGGGTGGCTGTGGCACCGTGAAGAAGTCGCGAGAGATGAAATCCTCCCAAGCAATACCCTGCTGTGCCAACTGATGCATCACTATGATCTCAATCAGTGCATAATGATATATACTCTTGTGTTGCTGTGCGGGGTTCTTCCTTTGCACTAAGGGCACCATCCTCTCTATATTTCGGCACATGAAAAATGGAATGTTCATCATTCGTACCCGGGTGAAATGCATCAACAAACGGATATGGTACGAATATAAACGTGAAAATCTGCCCTCACAAGTGAAATAGCGCATAATGAGCCTCATCGAGGGTGCATACTCATCCCTTAGGAATCTGAAGGGAAAAACAGCAGTTAGGTGTCTCATACACCCGGGTTTGATATATGGTTCATAATGAAATCTGTCTAGTTGTTGGCGCTTGTTCCACTCCTCCCCAACAGGTATCCCGGTGGCTTGAGCAACAATTTCGGGTGATAGGGTAAAGTCCACTCCTGCAAAGTTCACCTGACCATTGTGCAAATGTAGGACAAACAAGCGGACTAGTTCTCTGTGATGTTGGATTTGTGAGATCCGCTCACAATATTCAAAACATGATTGGTACTGAAAACAGTTCATTGCAAGTGGACAAGCTTGCAAATGAGCCAAAGAAGTGGGCTCCTCCCTGACATGCCAACCACCTTTGCCACCCTTGTGATACCTCCTTGGCACCTCTATTTCTGGTGTTGAATCACTGTCATAACTCTGCTCATAATCTGATTCGGTTTCTGACATGGTTTTGAAGGCAAGATGGCTGAAATGTTTTGCTGACTTTGCACCCAATTAACTGTTGTTTGACTTTTTCAAATGCTGAAATTTGCTTGAGAGAAAAAAGGATTTGGTAGCTTGCTGGCAGTTTATTGGGCGAAAAACCCAACGCGTAGCGCACCTTGCCCAACGCGTAGCGCCCCTGTGGTGTGTAGCGCCTGAGTAAAAATGCACTGGAAAAGTCGCACTGATGCGTAGCGCGCCCCTGAAACTGCCCAATTTGCTCAATGACTCTTGAAATCGCCTTTGCAAGGATTCACTTGGCTTGTGAGAGGCAAATGAGTTGCTAATGAAGAGTGATGTGCTTTTATAGGCTCCTTTTTTATTTTTATTTGCCCAAAACCCACTTTATAATGTTGTTGACACTTTTTGAATTAATTGGCTCTGACTTCTGGTTTCTTTTTTTGGAAAAAAAAAATTGGTTGAAATGATGATTTCTTCTGAAAATTTTTGTAGGGATGGCTTCTGAGATGCTTTGGCAAAGGAGACCAAGGCTGCGCTTCAACATTTGGAGAATTTGAAATTTTGACAATTTTTTACAAAAACGAGATAATGACCTTTGTTTTTCAAAAACAGAGTTTTGAAAACAAGGTGAAAATTTAGCTGTACAATAATGAGAATTATTGAAATGATGTTTTATGAAGGACATCCCTCTGGCCTGCTGGTCCTTTATGACCTCTCAAGACAAAAATTGACTCAACCCTAGACCTAAGACCTCGAAATTTAAAACATGATTGTAAATGACCTTTGAAGACTTTATTTACTTAAACAGACCTGAACCAGCAGTGCCAAACACGAGGGGAATAAATGACACAAAACTATTCCATCAGAGTTATGGCATGCCTAACGAAATGCAGCTGATCAAACTAATGGGACATCTAATCATGAAATGCAAAGAGCTTTGATCTCTGATGGAGGGATACTAGACCGACTCTAGCAGCTGTGATTTGATCTTCCTTAGGGCATTAGGGCATCATGAGGCTTCTTCCTTTTACTGATTAGGGCATCATTAGGCCAGTGTATATCCTAGGGCACTCCCTCTAGATCTCATCTTCATCAAACCCAAAAATAGGATAAAGAGAGATCACAAGAGTCAGTGTGTGTCAAATGACTTAAAGTCCTCTTCTATTTATACTAAAACGTAGAGCACAAGAGGGGGTTATTTGGTTGCTGGCCGACCTTGACGAATTGTCCCATAACACAAATAAATTCATATCTCCATGAATACTTATCGAAATTGGATGATCTTTAGATCAATCCTACAGCTCTCGATGAGAGGGATCCAAGAAAAATATCAACTTCCATTAATAAGATAACCCACATGGAGTTTGGCCCTAGTTTCCAATTTTAACACTCCCTCTCAACTAGGGAGAACTCCATTCGCTGATCCATATGTCCAACTATACTGTCTCTGCCATCAGTGCCCTGCACTGCTCTGCTTTGCTGAACCATGAAGAAGAACAATTGATCGAGAATGTCTCATACCATTCTCTACTGACCCAAAGTCAGTTTTATCTAAAGAGAGTGTCACATCACTCTTACTGACCCGAAGTCAGTTTTATTGATCTCAGATCAATATCACAAGAGAGTATCTCAAACCACTCATACTGATCCCAGATCAATTTCATTGATCCTAGATCAATGGAGGTCATCCTAGCATAGGGAGTAGGATAAATACAACAATGCATCCATCGATAGTACTACTATGGTCCCTATCCTCATTTCCCTGCTCATTATCAGATGAGAGGTACTTCCCATGAGTCCCAGACTGCATGGGTAGGATGCCTCGACAGGAGAACTAATCATCCTGTCCATAGGAGAACGAATCATCCTATCTAGTGGATGCCATGGAGAACTAATCATCCTGGCCTACAGGAGAACTAATCATCTTGTTCCACAGTTGCCACGGGAGAACTAATCATCCCGGCCCATAGGATAACTAATCATCCTGTTCCACAGTCGCCACGGGGTATCACAGGGGAAGGTTGAACCTGTCATCTTGTACATAGCACACTACCAGGGGAGGGTGAGTCACCCTGTGGTCGTATGTTGCTCCAGTAAGTACCCCAAGCCCCCCAGAGCTCCTAGAGCTCAATGTATGCAACATGTAGGACCCATTTACAAAGGTCTCTCAATGACTCCAAGTCATTTGAGAAAATCACAGATTTGATCTTTCCCCGGGGCTTTGACAAAGTGTATGCGACCTGTACATCAATCTCAATGCGATGGAGCTTCCTCGCTCATTCACTTACCATATCCCAGATAAGGTAGTATCTGATGTCTATCTATTGGAGCAATCATCGAATACTGGATTTCTCAATAATTGAATCCCCCCTAGTTATCACAAGAATCACAGTGGTATTCATAATATTTACAAACAGCTCACTGAAGAGCTTCCTCAACCAGGCAGCTTCATACGAGATCATACTCGTAGCTATGTATTCTGTCTCAGCGGTGCTTATAACAACCGACTTTTGCTTCCTGCTCATCCATGATATCGAAGCAGAATCCAAAGAGAACCAGCATTGAGAAGTGCTCTAGTGATCTTCCACACTACCTGCCCAGTCAGCATTCGAATAATCATGCAGTTTCATATTTCCGGCAGTGTATCTAAATCCATGAGAGATTGTGCCCTGAAGATATCTCAGAAGATTCTTGGCACCAATCCAGTGAGACTCAACCAAATATGAGCTCACCATGCTAACTGCAAAACATATGTCTGGATGGAAGTTCACCAAGAACATCAACTTGAATGAGTTTATGAAACTCAGAGGCATTTCCCAAATCTGATTTGACATCACTAACATATAACTTCTGAAAGTTAAGATCCTCGAGGTAGTCACAGGCTTGCAGTTTATCATTCCACATCCGGAATCCAACTCCCTCTTACTTCTGCAAATCAGAGGGTCTGCACCTGTCAGAAATAGGTCATCCTCATAAGGTGTCGGTATGAGAAGCCTATCATCCTCAACCTTTGGGTAATGGTCTGGATCGGTTTCACTCTTAGTGAGTCTCAGCTTCATCAAACAGCTATCAATCCTCTCATACTACGCTCGAGGTGTTTTGCTTCAAGCCATAGAGGGCTTTCTTCCACCTGTATACATGAGATTCTCGATCATGAATCTCAAACTCCTCAGGTTGTTCCAAACCTGTGGACCTGTTGCATGAGGGGAATGGTCCCCTTATAAGGTTTTCCTTCCGTACATCTCAGACATGTACCTTCATGCTCTTCTTGAATCAGGCATCCCTATCACCATCTGACTCACATCGGGTAGGGCCCCACAGGTAGACCTCCGTGTTATAGATGCGATATGTCAATTGACATGATCCCCAATGGACCATCCTGCAACTTGATACAAATTGCCAACCCTGAACCCATGAGAAAAAGCATCTTTGAAAATTCTATTTTCAAACACGTACCTTTCCATCGATGAGTGCCACCTCGTAACCTTTGACTTCCATTGTTGAAATGGACACCAGGTTCTTCTTGCGATCAGGTACATAAAAGAGATTCTGTAAATGAATCGATTTACCCTCATTCAATTGAGGGGTAACATTCCCTACACCCTTTCCGAGATAGGTGGCATCAGCTCCAAGTATAATCCCACGATTGTTTCCATATCTACCAAATTAGAGAGTGCACCCTTCTATCCGATGAAGTGCCTTGAAGCACTACAATCAATAAGCAAAATTCCCAAAGAATCTGAAGGAGAGGGCCAATACAAGATAACGCTTCTTTATCTTATCAAAAACAACATTTGATTCTTCATACCTGGGGTTCCTTGCTTTCTTTGAAGAGTCGGCCATTTCCTTGATGACCTACATTACCTGTCATTCCTTTGATCATTGAAGATGTCCCTGGAATGATTGTTATCTTCATCAAGAGATGTGTCTCTGCCATTCGGATACTCCTTCGCATAATGGTCAAACTTACTGCAACCAAGGCATCTGCCTTTCCTTCCACCCTTAGATCCAGACTTCCCAATGAAGTGATCTTTAGGTAGGCCATCAGAAACTTCTGTTGCGCTATTCTGATAATATTCTCTGCTTCGACTTCACTCTCGGTGAATTTGAAGAGGGATGAGGAATCCACTGATCCTTTTGTCCTTTCCCAATTGTCTTTGGTGATTGCTCTTTCACTCTTGCTTGGCCATTGTCTTCACCTCAGCTCTGATACCATGTTAATTTTAGGTATGTTCTATGCTTAGAGTAATTTATTTCAATTTTCACGATTAGCTCAATATCTTTTCCAGATTAGCAGTCACATCAGCGTTAAAGTAAACTGCAGATAGAACATAATCATAAATCGCAGAAGACAAGCCAAGACAAGAGGACACATGATGTGGCACTAGCTAGGGACAAACCCCAATGAGGGGAAACCCTTGACCAATTCTTCTTCTATGTTCTTCAATAGTTCAGCAGAGAGAAAGAGAGAGAGTACATTTACAACAGAAGTCAACACTTTGACTTTCTAGATAAGAGAATAGATCATCTCTACATGAGATCAGTTGAAGACATGCTGCTTCAACTGATTCTCCAAGGTGACTCCTTCACCTATCATTGTGCTGCATCTCGTTCATGTGCTGTAGCTCACCAAGTTGCACCGTGTTGCACCTATCATCATAATGTTGCTCCTCATGCAGATGATGTCCCAGTGTTCATCATTGTTGTACATAGTGCCAATGCTGCACCATGCTTACTGTTGTCCCAATGTCCTTGTTGCACTGTACTTGCCGCTGTCTATGCTTTACCGTGCTGCTGTTGTCCATGATTCTTCATGCTTACAGTTGACCCATGTATAAGCTTGCTGATCTAATGAGGGTACCTGGGGCAGACCTAAACTTCCTTCGTAATCACTAAACAGTCCAAGAGAGCAGCTCTAAGAGACCCTTGCTATGATGCTATGGCCTATGGCCTAGCACATAGCAACTCTGAAGTAAATGTCTTAGTTACATAAACATCATTAATGCAACAACATTAAGGAGCAGACTTCAATGCTTTCTTTCATTGTATAATTGTGGCTTATCAAACAATCCTTAAGGCATATGATAAACAACTTCTTTTATCACAGCAAACATGCTGTCCTTATAGGCTTATTCATGTAGTGATAAGACCCTTTCTTGCTGTGGTTAAGGCCAGTGTTGATAATATCGCCGAGATATCGGTGATATTCCTAAATATCGCGATATTTGGTCGGCGATATATCGGATCGCCGACCAAATATCGCGATATTTTATGGTTTTGAAAATATCGCGCGATTTCCGATATATCGCCGATATTTCGGAAAATATTGCGCGACGACGTAAAATATCGCCCGGTGACAGCGAAATCTTTCCGCGCGGCCTATAAAATTCGATTTTTGGTTTTTTTTCATGTCATTTTGTTTTTCTGAGCGCTGGAGAAGGAATGTGGTTGCTGCCAAGGAGGGTTTGAACGAATCCATAGCCATTATTGCCAATTTGCCACCAAGAACGAAGATTTCTCTAAGCTGCAAGTGCCAAGAACAGTGAGACATCTCATTCTTCCCTACAATCATTTTGCTTGGTTTTTGTTTTCCATTTCAAAATGCAAGGGTTTTAAATTTATCACCATAGTGTGCACTGTGTAGGAGAGAGATGCATTGAAACTCTTTGCAAAACATAGTGATTCTCACTGCTCAGAACAAACATATATTCCAAACATTAATTGCTACATCTGTTTCAAAAGATTGCACAATAAATCAAGGTTTGTCACTATGTTTTCATTGCTGCCATCATAGATCACTGTTAGTGTCAAAATTTCAAATTATTACCACTGTTAAGATTCTCAATTGGTGATGGAAGGGAAGGCTAGCCGCTATCCTATTCCTAGAGAAAAAGAAACAGCTTCACAGTAGATTAGAATGGAATGAAAATACTGGACAGTGGATAATTAAGTAACGAACTAGTTTACCTGTTCTAATTTTTTGATCCATATATGACCAAAATCAGTAAAATCATGACCAAAATAGGTCCAAAAAATAGAACAGTTAGACAATTCCTTCACATGACAATTTTTTTACCTTCTTGTTGAAGTGCATTTTGAATAATAATTGAAGTAAATGGCTGATCTTCATCTCACTAAAACAGATTGAAAATCCATTTCTATTTCACATCAGATTGGAACTATTAACTTAAGAAACTCTCCATGCCACTATTATGGCCATACATCATCATCGAGTTACTTAGAGGATCATTGTTGTCAGGAGAGTCAAGCTCACTGTGATGTGTCACATCTATATCAGGCCTGTATCATTGTCAAGTGACAAGTCATCATCAGGTTCATATCACTGTCAAGGTAATACAAATACAAAAGAGGTCACTGCTAGGAGGTTGAAACCGTTGAATACCGAGGTCTAATAATGCACCTACAGCAGTGGTATAATAATTAATTATTAATTAAGTAACAGTCACCTCATTTCCTCATTTCCTTGGCATATCATTTGCAATTTTGCATTCACCTCATTTCCTTGGCATATCATTTGCAATTTTGCATTGTTAGGCTCTTTCATTGCTTGGCATCTTTGGTTAAAGTGGCAATTATTGCATGATACAAGCTCACTGCCCTCTTAACTTTTAAGTCTGCTCTTTTTTAAATTTTTCATGCCCATTGCAAAATTGCAAATTTGCAAATAATGTAGCAAAAAAAGTTAAAATTGTTTTGTAAAATGATGTGGTTATTAACTTATTTGTAATTTTGTATTACTTATTAAGTTACTAATTCCAAATTTTTTTTGGTGCTCTAGGTTTCCTTTTGAGTTAGCCCACTACAAAATACAAATATGCCAAAAGCCTTGGACCCATTTTGGGAGTATGGGAGCCCTGATGGTGGGACAAATCATGCATATCTTACATGCAAATTGTGTGGGACCAAAATGGCAGGTGGGATTACACGACTGAAATACCATCTTGCTAGACTCGGTGGACATGATGTTGGGGTTTGTACAGTTTCTAGTCCGGAGCTTATACAAAAAGCTCTTGAGGCAATTGAAGAAAAGGACAAAAAGAAGGAAGAGGCGGAAAGAAACAAAGCTGAACGTGCAGGTAGATCTTTTGAGATATCTTCTCCTGATTTTGGTGTTGAGGGTAGTGGGCCTAGTGGCCCTAGTGGGAGGGGCTCCACAACTGGCACACCATCACATGCTACTGCTAGTGTGAGTGCGAGGTCATCATTTTTTGTTTCACGAATAGGAGTTGGAGCACAACCTGGCATAAAATCGCTTGTTAAAAAGAAAGAGAAGCAAGAAGCAGATAGAGTCATGGGGAGGTGTATTTTTTGGAGCGACTTACCTCTCAGCATCACAAAAACCAATCCATTTTGGCAGCCAATGTGTGATGCTATTGTTGTTGTGGGCCCAGGGTACAAAAGTGCCACATATGAGGAGTTGCGGGGGCCAATTCTTCAAGCAGAAAAACAGGACATCAACTCTAGATTGGCGGAGTTGAAAAAGACATGGGAAGTCACTGGATGCACAATGATGTCTGATGGTTGGACAGATAGGAAGGGTAGGACCCTTCTAAATTTCTTGGTACATTGTCCTAAAGGTACCATGTTTATTAAATCGTTGGATGCATCAGAACATATCAAAGATGCAGCAACGATATGTGAGTTGTTAGATGGGTTCATTCGGGAGATTGGTGTACAGAATGTGGTGCAATTCATAACAGACAATGCAGCTAATTATGTGTCTGCCAGCAGAATGCTTATGGAGAGGCATCCCACATTGTTCTGGACTCCTTGTGCAGCGCATTGTCTTGATTTGTTGCTTGAGGATATGGAGAAACTCTCCTTCATCAAGGAGGCAGTTGATATGGCTAGGAGCATCCCCAAGTTTATTTATAACCATGCTTTTGTTCTTAGCCTTATGAGGAGGTTCACTAGAAACAAGGAGTTGCGGCGTCCTGCCATCACACGTTTTGCCACAAACTTTATTACTCTTCAGTCTTTGCTTCGATGTCAGTTCGAGTTGAAGCAAATGTTTGTGTCTGATGATTGGCGTAATTGTAGATACAACAGGAGACCTGATGGGAAAGCCATTGCAAAAATGGTGTACTCTGAGACATTTTGGCATGGAGTAGAAGAAGCATGTGCAGTTAGCGAACCTATAGTAAAGGTTCTTAGATTGGTGGATGGAGAGAAGCCTGCAATGCCTTATTTGTATGAGGGCATGGATAGGGCCAAGCAGGCCATTCGTTCCTATTATGCAGACAAGGGTTCTGCTGGCCTTGATAGGCAGATGATGTTATGGGATGTGATCGATAGTCCGTGGACAGGGATGCTTCATCGACCCATTCATGCAGCAGCACTCTTCCTCAACCCTGCATTTTCAAACAAATGCAACTTTGATTTTGATGGCGAGGTGATGGAAGGGCTCCATTCCTGTATTCAGAGGATGGTACCTGATCCTGAGCTTTGTAGCAAAATCAATCGCGAGATACAGTCTTATCAGGATTGTGTTGGCCTATTTGGCTTTGATGATGCTATTAGGGAAAGGACCCTCTTCATGCCACGTAAGTGACAAGTCATCCCTCATTAGAAATTAGAATTTTAAATTTAATTATGTTTTAACTTTTAAGTTTTTGAATTTTTTATTTCATTATTTTGTTGTAGATATTTGGTGGCGAAGCTATGGTGCAAGGGCACCAAATTTGCAAAAATTGGCTATACGAATCTTGAGTCAAACATGTAGCTCTTCAGGGTGTGAGCGCAATTGGAGTGTATTTGAGAAAATACACGCCAAAAAGCGCAACAGATATAACTTTGAACTCAAGCCTTCAGTTGAGCAATTACACTTATTGTAATTTTTAATTTTTAATTTATGACCTTCAAGTGTCAAGAGTCAAGAGTCAAGACTCGTTACTTTTTTTGACACTCTTACAGGTTGGAGTTCGCACGCCTCAACGATTTGGTGTATGTGCATTACAACATCCAACTTCGAGTGAGGCAAATAGAATCACCAATGGATCCAGATGCCATTTCCTTAGACAATATTGATGTATTGTCTTCGTGGAGGGTGGAGTCAGAGGAGCCCATATTGGAGGAGTCACCTTCATGGTTAGAGCCAGTGGCAGATGATCCATTAGAGCAGGGGCAGCAAGAGGGGGACTCGGAGTCAGAGGAGCAGCAACACTTAGAGGAGGAGCAGGAGGAGGAGGAGGAGGAGGAGGACACTGCAGGAGCATCAGCATCAACACCATCTGCTATAGATATAGGAGAGCATAGCTCCATACCTAGCACTCATTATTTGACATTAGGTGCACAGGCAAAGTCAGGACCTTCTACTACTAGGGGCAGGCCTGGCAAACAGCCCATCATGTTTTCCCGTAAAAGGGGGAGAGGGCAGTAGATAGATAGCTGCTAGTTTTATTTGTTATGCTACATGTAACTCATGATGATGAGATACTTTTATATATGTGATGTTATTTTGTATTGGTTCTCCACATTTGAGTCCTTGAATGGACAATTATCAGGGATCAGCAGGATTTGGTATCGCCTTTGATATATCATTTCTATTTGACATCATATATATCAGTGTTTTCTTCATATTTATGTGCCAATGTGTTTATTTCATGTTGTTATTGCTTTATATGTTTAAAAATCTGAAAAAAAATGAATATATTATGCATTTTTTATGCTTGCCGATATTTGCCGATATTTTCGCCGATATTGCCGATAAGATATTTTCTGGACCCTCGCCTATATTTTCCCAATACCGATATTATCAACACTGGTTAAGGCCTTCCTTTTAACTGCGTGTTAGGCCTCTTGACTGCAGATTAAGGGCTAGATAAACAACAGCTAGGGAAGCAGATAAGGCAGCGGATTTAGGCCATCTGTAGCTGCCGATTAGGGCCTTCATTTAGGGCCTATATCAGCCGTGTGTAGAACCTCCTCTTAGACTGTTGTTAGGGTAGATAGGAGCCTCATCAAACTGCGGATTAGGGCTCCTAGATTGGGCTACGTAATAGTGCCTCTTGACTGCGTTGAAACTGCGGATTAAATACCTTCCTTGGACAAGGTATAACTCTCTTCCTTGACTGTGTGTGCATCTCTCCCTTGACTGCATTTAGGGCACCAGATTGTGACACTTGATTAGACTTCGGTTAGAGCTGATCAAGCCTTTCTCTTTACAGCGAATGCATGCCTCCTTTTGGTGCCAATGAAACCCTCATTGACTGCGACCTAGGAGTCTTCTTTCTCTGTGGATATGACCCCTTCAAGACAGCGTTACGTTACTTAGCATATAGGTCTCTCCTTGAAGTGTAATGGGATCATCCTTCACCTTCCTGACAACTTTCTAGAGTATTTCCTTCCATGGCTGTGATTTGATCTTCCTTAGGGCATTAGGGCATCATGAGGCTTCTTCCTTTTACAGTTGATTAGGACATCATTAGGCCGGCATATATCCTAGGGCACTCCCTCTAGATCTCATCTTCATCAAACCCAAAAATAGGATAAAGAGAGATCACAAGAGTGAGTGTGTGTCAAATGACTTAAATTCCTCTTCTATTTATACTAAAATGTAGAGCACAAGAGGGGGTTATTTGGTTGCTGGCCGACCTTGTTAAATTGTCCCATAACACAAATAAATTCATATCTCCATGAATACTTATCGGAATTGGATGATCTTTAGATCAATCCTACACTTCTCGATGAGAGGGATTGAAGAAAAATATCAGCGTCCATTAATAAGATGACCCACATGGAGTTTGGCCCTAGTTGCCAATTTTAACACCAAGTCAACCCTTCCTCGTAGATGTCCTTTTCTCAGCCTCCCAAGTGTCAACGCTTCAAGGTGCAGCTTCAAATCAGAAATTTGGCCCCAGCAATAGATTTTTGGTCCCCAGCTTCAGAACTTCAACCTTGCAACAGAGACAAAATTTTGGCCCCAGCTTCAACTCAATATTTTCACACGTGTGAGAGAAAGGTAGCCCAAAAACTCGATTTTCCTCTTCCCATCTTCTCCTTCTCCCGCAACTTCGCACTCTTTTCCAGCTATTGCTTCTTAGAGATCAAACTTGTTGATGATGCTCTCCAAATGCTCAATATATAGGTTGTTTGTGAGGTCGAATTGCCCTAATCCAAGCCGACTTGTTGAGGGCAGGGCCGACTTGGTGTGGAGGTGACAAATTATCTTTTTTGACTTAAAATTAATTCTTTTTACATGATACAAAAGCCCAAGAAGGGTCTAATAATAATGACAATGACTCTCATGACGCAAGACAAAACCTAGAAGTCCTCAATGGGGACTTTGACCTAGAAAACATTGATCCAAGCATGAAACCCGTGCTTTAATAATTCATTTTCTTTAATAATAAAATTTTATTTTGACAAGTACAATTATGAAGACCGAAGCTAGTTACATTCTTCAACACTCCCTCTTAACTAGGGAGGTATTCATAATTACATTTTACACATAGATACAAGCACATGGAAGGTTTCAAAATGACATGAACTACAAAGACTTCTAGCACACTCAGTGCTACGGACCAGGGTAATCTATTTGAGTGGGACAAAGATGGACTAAAGCTTTTAGCCAGTCTATGTACCATCAGATTTACGAACTAACAATCAACCCAGGGATCTAGGTGCGTATCCAAGGTCAGAGCTCCAAGACCAATGTCACCCTCCCTCTTCGGGTTCTAGACATCAACACACAAGCCGGCCAAATGTCCTCCCAAGCATTCGCCATTAGATGCTTCATCTCTCCCTATCAACTAAATATGTAATATCGACCAACCCAAGCATGCTTCTAAAATATTCAAACTTCTTATTCGGAAGAGACTTCGTTAGTACATCAACTAGCTATTCATCTGTCGAAATATATTGTAGCTTTACGACCCCATCTTGTACCAGGCTCTTAATGTAGTGGTACTTGTTGATATGCTTTGTCCTTGCATAGAATAATGGATCTTCAAACATCTTGATGCTGCTTTGATTATCACAATTTATCACAGTAGGATCCAGAGGCTTCCCAAACAAATCTGACAAAAGTTTCCTTAACCACACAACTCCCTTTCCTACTTGACATGCAACAGTGTATTCTTCTTCAGCACTACTTAATGCAACAAGATCTTGTTTTCTACTCATCCACGAAATTATAGCAGATCCCAAGCTAAAACATCCACCTATAGTGCTTCTTCCATCAGTCTCACTGCCGCCCCCATCGGAATCGGTAAAACCTGTTAACTTGACTTCCTTTCCATCATACATTAGGCAATGATGGATAGTGCCACATAGATATCTTAGGATATGCTTGGTAGCTATCCAATGGTCATGAAAAGGCTCCAACTGAAATTGACTAAGAACATTCACGACAAAACATATATGAGGTATTGTATTTACCATGTGCATCAGAGAACCCAACAACTTACAATAGCTAGTAGGATCGACGAGACTAGAGTCAGAGCTCGTCAACTTCTTGAGATTAGTGATCATGGGAGTAGTCATAGGTTTGGAATCCATCATACCGAATCTATGCCATATCTCGATTATGTGTTTCCCTTGACCTAGATATATTTCTCGAGGTTTCTCCCAGACTTCCAAACCCAAGTAATAATGAATGAGTCCTAGATATTTCATTTCAAATTTGGTTGCCAGCATCTTCTTGCATTCTTGTATTTTGTGCTCCACACCTGTAATAAACAAATTATCTACATATAGTAGAATAATGATTGGTTCATTGTTCACCACCTTAGATGTAGAGGTTTGGATCTGCAAAACTTTTGGCGAACCCAATTCTTAAGAGATATGCATCAATTCTTGCATACCATGTGTGAAAATTTCTGAATAGAAATCCAACTGCAGTGACTGATATTATTTCTTCTACTTATTAATTTAGAAATAAATTATTCACAATATTTCTACAGCAAACATCAAAATAAATTTTACTGTAGCCTTCACAATTAAAATATTGCAGAAAGAAATGCAAGAAAAATACTAGCACAAGTATAATCACAATGACACAGTTATTTTTGGACAATTGTCCCCAGAAAAACCCAATGCGGGAAAACTGGTGCAACAGATGAGGGTTTCTTTATTGATCTTAAGCAAAAATCTCATGTACAAGATACAACCAGCAAAATAGAAAAGGAATTTATGTGAGAAATTTTACAGACAATATTCTCACACTTTTCAGTGAGATTCTGACTCTAGAGAGGACCTGTTTCCCTCTCTGCATCTCACTATGTCAGATTCTACGTAGGGACTGCGCAGTCCCAGCATCATTGCCTCTACGTTGTCCCTCCTCTGCTTTGCATTTTCTTTCTGCTCTTGCACTCCCACCTGATGCTGATGCCCTCTCTCCTTCTCACCAGTAACTTTCCCTCTGATTCAATTTCCTCTTGTTGAACTTCGACCAATGAGAAAATCGATCTTACTTGGGTAACTGAGTATCTGCCTGGTGTGTCTTCCAAATGCCCATCGAAGTCCTTATAATCCTCCAATTGAGTAATCAACATCCCAAATTAGATTCTAATCAATGGCTCACATCATATTGACTTGATCTTCATCTTCTCCTAGAAGTTTCTCCCTCAGTTGGATTAATACCCTTTAATTATTTTAATTTCCTAAGTATAGACTTAAGCACTCATTAAAAATAATTAATTATTTTAATAAAACTATCTCCGGGTGGAATTTCCCAAAACGATTTCTGGGTATTGTGGAATACATGTGTCCTAACCTCCCCACAAATTTTGAGGCTAAGAGCACATCCGATGCTACTAGAAATCAACACTCCCTCTTAGTAAGGAATGTGCTCTAGTAATGCAACCTGCTAAAGCATTACCCTGACTTTGAAACATCACCCTTTGTGTTGTTGATGTCTGACATCACTGCCCACCAACTACTACGCAAATGTTGCATCTGTATTGTTGTTGACCCTGCCACTATCAACACTCAACTCCCTCTCATTTGTTGCTACTGCAATTGAGAAACCATATGTTTCTGCTATTGAAACGGGTTCTCTACCATACCCATTTGTTCCCTGAACTGGATGAACTTTTCTCTTCCTAGAGCTTTCGTGAGTATGTTTGCTACCTGATTTCTTGTGGAGAAATACTGTAACTGTACTGCCCCACACTGAACACAGTCTCTGATAAAGTGACATATGATATTAATGTGTTTCGACCGATCATGAATTACTAGATTCTCAGAGAGTTTGATACAACTCTGATTATCGCAAAAAATATTGGTCGCCTCCATCCTCTTTCTGAATAGAATCAAGCAATTTTCTAAGCCATATGGCTTCGCACGTAGCTGTGCTGGCCGCCATATACTCTGCTTCAGTTGAGCTTAGAGCTACTGACTTTTGCTTCCTACTACACCACAAGATCATTTCTGATCCAACGCTGAAGCAATATCCAGAGGTACTTTTCCGGTCAACTGAACTACCTGCCCAATCTGCATCTATGAATCCAATCAATCTGACGTCATCTCCTTAGGTGTATTTCAACCCACCATATTCGACTAATCCACGCACATATCTAAGAATGTGCCTAGCTGCTGCCCAATGCAGTGTTGCGGGGGAGCGCCCCCCCCCTCGCTCCCGCTCCCGATCCGCGCTCCGGGCGGGAGCGACTCGGGAGCGCGCTCCCGAAATCGCTCCCGAAAAGGGAGCGATTTCGGGAGCGCGCTCCCTAAAAAAAATTTCGCTCCCTGCCTTTTCGGGAGCGTTTTCGGGAGCGTTTTGCCTTTTTTGCATTTTTTTTTTTGTAGTAATGTTCGAAATGCAATTTTTTTTAAAGAAACAAATAGTTTTTGAGTGGGGCAACTTAATGATCAAGTCTAGGTCCTAGTATTGATATGCTATTCATGGTAATGTTAAATTCTTAAAGTAAAAGTGACATTTTCTTTAATTTTCATTTTCATCCTTTTACTTAAATTTTTAACATTACCATGAAATGACTCAGGATGTTTGAGAGTGGTTTCGTCCTCATTGGATTTCATATGGAGAAAGTAGAATTTTAGATTTCATTCAAAATCCAGCAGACTTATCAGTTTTTCAGGATTTCAGGATTGGGGGATTACAATGTTTCCATTGAATTTTGTCATGTATTAGGGTATGGAACTCATATTTAATCAAGAGTACCAATCCCTCTATGTACCTTGATGTTAGTGACATTGGTTGTCGAACTCCTCTATCATGACCCTTCTAAAAATGTACGCATCACTCAAACAAAATCTTGACTTGACATGCTATGCTTTTTCTATCTTATGTTAATGCTTAGAGGGTGATATTAATGACAAAGATCCCTATACAGATACAAAGGTAATGACAAAGATACCTCTGGATATTAATGCTTGGAGGGTGATATTAATGACAAAGATCCTGATTTTGCAACAAGACTAAAAAATTAGACATTTCTCGTGGTGGCAAGAGGCCCAAGCATAAGAAATAGATAATAGATTTACTTCTCTTTTCTAGTTTCTAGTAGCTTTTATAACTATTGACTCTTTCATATTTATTATGATATTTTTTTAAACAATATACGACAATTTAAGTTTGAAGTTGGCAATTATAACTCATTAGTAATGAATTATGAATATGATGCTTCATGAAAGTTGAAAGTTGTTTCATTTCATTTCATTTTATAACATTTCATTTCATGTTAGATATTATTTGTTGTAATGGTTACACTTAGCTTACAAGTACAACTTTGGTGATCAATGATGATAAATGTTATATATTGAATTTTGAAAGCTTGAAACTTTAAGATTGATGAATCATGAGACTCAATATGTTGTATGTTACTATGTTACTAACTTGCGGACGTGGTTGATGAAGATTATAACTTCTAGATGATTGTTGTTATATGGTTCAATCTATGCTTTTTTATGTTTTTTATATCTAATTCATCATTCTACATGTTTTTGTTGACATATATGTATCAAAAATTAAAAAATATAAAAAATATATATATTTTTAAAAAATCGCTCCGGGATTCGCTCCCAAACCGGGAGCTTCTGAAAATGGTCGCTCCCACTCCCGCTTCCGCTCCCGCTCCCAAGTAACATTGGCCCAATGTACCCTTTTTGGTTCCACCATGAACTGACTAAGGGTGTTGACAGTGAAACAAATGTCTGGCCTGGTGTTGACCAGATACATGAGCGACCCAATGAGTTGTCTGTACAAGGTGGGGTCCACTTCCTTATCTCATGATGCATCTATTTTCTTCCAATTGGTGATCATAGGCATCGCCATGGGTCGACAATCCTACATTCTGAATCTTTTCAGAATTTTTGTAGCATATCTTCCTTTGCCCGAGGAAGATCTCCCCATTCTTCTCCCAAACTTCCAACCCTAGAAAATAATGCATAAACCCCATATCCTTCATTTTGAATTCTGCTTCAAGATTCTTCTTGCAATCCTTTGGGTTGTTCTATATACACCTCCTCTTCTATCACCCCATTCAAGAATGTTGTCCTGACATCCATCTGGTGAATCTCCCATCCCATCTGAGCTGCTAGGCATATAACAGATTTGATAGACATATATCTAGTTACAGGGGAGAAGGTTTCAACATAGTTTATTCCTTCCTTTTGTGCGTACCTCTTTGCCATGAACCTGGCCTTATACTTCTCTACACTGCCATCTACAACGTACTTGATCTTGTAGATCCACCTTGATCCTACAACGAATCTATCCACTAGTCTAGGTACCACTTCCCAGACATCATTCGTCATGATAGAACTGTATTCTTCTACCATGGCATCCACCCATACTTGGTGTTGTACGGCTTCCTGAAAACTAGAAGGTTCTTCAACCTGTGCTACCAAGGCTTGGTATCTGTCAGGCTGTCTACACTGCCTTTTGTCGATTCTGGGAGCTCCAACAAACTCCTCTGTGTCTGTCGTACTTCATTACTGGTTCTACCATTGGTGGAAGGAGGCTCAACCAGTTCTTCATCCTGTTGTTCCAACTGACGAGAACTGCCAAGAACTCCTACTTCTGAGGAAACACTAGTACTGGTCACTGTACTCAACCCTGGTGTCTGTCCTCCTGCTTGTTCTCCTTGCTGCCCCTGCTATTGTTGGACTAATGGGACATCCGCTAACTGATCTTCTGCTGGCATCTCTCGAGATTTCCTGAAAGCTCTATCCTCCATGAACTTTGCATACCTTCTTACTACAATCTTCCTACTGCTAGGAATGTAGATTTTGTATTCCTTCGATGTCTCACTATATCCTATGAGATACCCTTTTTTTGCAGTCTGATCTAGATTACTACGCTTATCGTCTGGAATGTGACAATATGCAACACTTCTGAATATCTTGAGATGATTTACTTCTGGCTTTATCCCTGGAAAAATCCCTTCAGGCATTTTCTTCCCCAATGCTTTGTGAGGAGTTCTATTCTAAATATACATTGTTGTAATGCATGCCTCTACCCATAAGAATCTAGGCAAGTCTTGGTCACACAACATAGCCTTTGTTGCCCCAACAATAGTTCTATTCTTTCGTTCCACTACTCCATTTTGTTCTGGATTATATGGAGCTGTCCATTCTCTTTTGATGCCCTCCTTTGCGCAGAAATTTGTGAAGTCTTTGTCTGTATACTCTCCACCATTATCTGAACGCAACAGCTTTATCTTTTTCCCTGTCATGTTCTGTACGAGAACCTTAAACTCTCTGAACCGATCAAAGAACTCATCCTTGGTCTTTAAGAAATAGATCCAAGTTTTCCTAGAGTGATAATCAATAAAGGCAACGAAGTATTTGCTACCACTAAGAGCTCTCATGGACAATGGGCCACAAATATCCGAGTGTATCAATCCCAATAAGCCTTTTGCTCTGTTGTTACTTCTGGAAAAAGTTGTGTTAGCATACTTCCCTAGTACGCATCCTCTGCATACATCATCATGCTCAGTACAGAGGACTGGAACTCCTGTAACAGTCTCTCTGGGCATCCTCAGTGCTCCATGGTGTAAGTGTCCCATTCGCCTGTGCCATAGTTCATTCAGTTCTTTGTCACCATTATGACTGTTGCATATCAGTGCCATTGGATATTCGAGTTGCAATCTATATAGTCTATTGCTTCGAGCTCCAATTTATCTCTTCTTCCATCTTCGATGTTTAACGTATACTTCCTTCCAATAAAGTATACATCATATCCCTTGTCCTATAACTGGTACATTGAAATCAGATTCATTCCTAACTTGGGCACATGCAGAACATTAGTGGCTTGGATGTTGGTTCCTGCTTCCGTCTGAAATGCTATGGTGCCTTTCCCTATTGGAGTACATTTTGTCCTGTTTCCCATAGTAATTTGGAAGCCCATTTGTTCTTCTTGATAGCTCGAGAAATATTCTCGTACTCCAGTCATGTAGGCCGAAGCCCTGCTATCAATATACCAGACATCTACTGACGCTAAACTTGACAAACATGCAAATTCTTCTTCCAATCTGGAAGATAATTCAGAGGCATCTTAATGTTGATTTGGGGTAGCATCGAATGTGCTCTAGCCATGAAAATTGGTGGAGAGGCTAAAGCACATGAGATCTCCAAGACCCAGAAATGGTTTGGGCAGATTCTAACCGGTTTGGGAGATATTAAAATAATTAATATTTTTAATGGAGTTCTTAAGTCTAAACTTGGGAAAAATAAAATATTAATGGGCATTAATATAAAGCTGGGTTAGAAGGGTCCAAAAGTCATGGATCAAGCCAAATATAATCTTAGTCGTTGATTAGAGATTTAATCTTGGTCGTTGATGGACCAACGAGAAAAGTATAAGAAGAGGCTTGAGGGTCAGTTGGAGGACATACTGAGGGAGACCAGTCAGTTCGATTTCTGGAGCGGGGTTAGCTGAGAAATTCAAACTAGTGGTCTGGAGAGTAGCAGGAGGTAGCAAGTACGGAACAGAGAGTCGGGAGCAGCACCAGAAGACCAGCACAGAGGTTGGAGAGGCAGACGTAGAGGCAATAGCAGACTATGCAATCACTGGAGGGCCTGCGTGGGTGACGCAGAGAGGCCCAGTGCTGACACAGAGAGGCAGGGGCTAACGCAGAGTGTCTGGGAGCTACGCAAAGGTCAATCAAGCTGACGTTGAGACTGGGAGAAGTGCTGGAGAATTTTTCTCTCTGTTGGGTAAGCCAGTTTAGCACCCTGTTGTACTCAAGAATTGCTGAATAATAAAATCCTCCCTTGCTGCACTAGTTTTCCCACATTGGGTTTTCCCGGGGACTATTGTCCAAAATATCTGTGTCGATGTGTTGATTCTTGTGCATGTGTTTGTTTCTGTATTATGGTGTGATATCTGCAGCAGAATTTATTTTAATGTTTATTGAAGGAATTTCATAAATAACTTATTGGAAAATAAGTAGGTAAAGTAAATCAGTTGTTGCAGTGATAGAATTTTCACATGGTATCAGAGCAAGTAATCGGAGACAGGAAGGGAAAATCAATTATGAGTCGAGACCACGATGCAGAGGCATCTACGTCAGCAGACTCGCACAGATTTTCAAAAAATTGCACAAGAGAAAGTGATTTCGATTTCTCTATGTTGGCTTCCAGGCTGGAAGAAGAAGTGGCTTGTATGACTAGTTCTGCATCATCAAAGGTATGGTATATAGACAATGGAGCCTCTTGGCAAATGACAGGAATCTAGGAATGTTTCTCAGATTCTCGGGAGGAGAAGATGAACTTTCAGATCACCATGGGGAACAAGACAAAGTGTACTCCAATAGGGAGGGGTACCATAGTTTTTCAAATAGAATCAGGAGAGCGGTTCCGTGCTACGAATGTGTTGCATGTACCAGGATTGGGGATGAACTTAGTTTCTGCATCGCAACTTCAAGGCAAAGGCTAGGACGTCTTCTTCATCACAAAGAAAGTATACGTCAAACACCCGAGCTGGAAAAAGAAAGTGCAGATCAGGATCAAAAGTAACAGGTTGTATAGACTACAACTAGAATCACCAATGGCACTAATAGGCAGCCATGGAGATAAAGATTTGAACGAACTATGGCATAGAAGAATGGGACATTTGCACCATGGGGCTCTGAGAATTCTCAAGAGCACTGTAACAAGAGTTCTGGATCTTAGTACGGAACGAGATGATGTATGCAGAGGATGTGCTCTAGGAAAGTATGCCAAAGCAACATTTCCTAGAAGTAAAAACAGGGCCAAGAGTGTACTAGGATTGATACACTCAGATATTTGCAGACCTATGTCCACTAAAGCTCTTAGTGGTGCCGAGTACTTCCTTACCTTCATTGATGACCACTCAAGGAAAACTTGGATTTATTTTCTGAAAACCAAGGACGAGGTTTTCTGTCGATTCAAAGAGTTCAAGGCTCTGGTGGAGAATTTGATTTGGAAGAAAATAAAAGTTTTGCGCTTAGATAATGGTGGAGAGTATGTAGATAAGGACTTCACTGATTTTTGCGCTAAGGAGGGCATTAGAAGAGAGTGGACAGCTCCTTACAATCTGGAGCAGAATGGAGTAGCAGAAAGGAAGAACAGGACTATTGTAGAAGCAGCTAGGGCCATGATGTATGATCAGGATATGTCAAAATTCCTGTGGGCAGAAGCATGCAACACAACAGTCTATGTTCAGAACAGAACTCATCGGGCATTGGGCAAGATTACTCCAGAGAAAGTTTTCACAGGGAAAACACCTGAAGTCAGTCATTTCAAGATATTTGGGAGTATAGCATATTGTCGCATACCAGAGGAAAAGCTGAAAAAGCTGGATCAAACTGTGGAAAAGGGGTATCTAGTGGGATATAGCAAGAACACTAAGGCATACAAAATCTATCTTCCAAGGAGCAGGAAGGTAGTGGCTCGACGAGATGTGAAGTTGATGGACGATAGGGCTTTCAGAAAATCTCGTGAAATGCCTTCCGAGGAGTAGTCAAAAGAGGAGTCGTTGGTTAAACCTCTTCAACCAACGGAAGTAAAGAATTCTTCCTCGGGTCAAGAAGATTCACAGGATGAGGAGGAGCTAACAGAAGCACCGGTTGGCAGAGGAAGAACTAGTAGGGAACTTCATTAGATTCTGCAAGATGCAGAGGACTTCATAAGTGCACCAAGAAACAATAAGAGGGAGCGAAAATAGCCTAATAGATATCAGGCATTAGCAACTCAGGATGGGGAGCCTACCAGTTTCCAGGAGGCAGCTCAACATCAGGTTTGGCTAGATGCGATGGTAGAGGAGTACAACTCCATAATGGTGAATGATGTCTGGGAGGTAGTGCTAAGGCCTCAAGACAGATCAGTGGTAGGTTCGAGATGGATCTACAAGATCAAATATGCTGCAGACGACAGTGTAGAGAAATATAAAGCCAGGTTTGTGGCTAAGGGGTATGCTCAGAAGAAAAGTATTGACTACGAAGAGACCTTCGCCCCGGTAGCCAGATAGGTATACATCTATTAGAACCGTGATATCTCTTGCAGCACAGATGGGGTGGGAGATTCATCAAATGGATGTCAAAATGACATTTCTGAACGGGGTGATAGAAGAGGTATACATTGAACAACCAGAGGGCTTTGAGATACATGAGAAGAAGTCTCATGTATGCAGGTTGAAGAAAGCCTTGTATGGGTTGAAACAGGCACCTAGAGCATGGTATGGTCGAATCAATGGCTACTTGCAGAAGATGGGATTTGTCAAGAGTGATGTAGATCCAAATCTCTACTATCTGGTTGTAGAGAATGAGCCGCTAATCTTAGTATTGTATGTGGATGATCTCTTTCTGACAGGATCATCCAGGCTCATCAGGGACTGCAAGAAGAATCTAGCCACAAAATTCGATATGAAGGATTTGGGATGAATGCATTATTTCCTAGGGTTGGATGTTTGGCAACAAAAGGGAGATATTTTCCTTGGGCAAGGGAGATATGCTACAAAACTCCTGAAGAGGTTCAGGATGGACGACTGTAGACCCATGGCTACTCCAATGATCACCAACTGGAAGAAGATTGATGCATCAGAAGACAAGGATGTTGATCCTACCTTATACAAGCAGCTCATAGGGTCCCTGATGTATCTAGTCAATACTAGGCCAGACATTAGCTTTGCTGTCAACACCCTCAGTCAGTTCATGGTGGAACCGAAGAGGGCACATTGGGCAGCAGCCAAACATGTTCTCATGTATTTTCAGGGAACAATCGAATATGGACTCTTGTACACCAAGAGTAAGGATATCAGAATGAGTGGATTTACTAATGCAGATTGGGCAGGAAGTTCAGTGGATCGGAAAAGTACCTCTGGGTATTGTTTCAACATTGGATCAGGAATGACCTCCTGGTGCAGTAGGAAACAGAAGTTCGTGGCACTGAGCTCATCTGAGGCAGAATATATGGCAGCCGAGCACAACGTCGTGTGAGGCCATATGGCTCAGAAAACTGCTTGTGACCCTAATCCGAACAAAAATGGAGGCGACCAGGATCATGTGTGATAATCAAAGTTGCATCAAGCTCTTTGAGAATCTAGTGTTTCATGATTGGTCAAAGCATATTGATATCCGGCGTCACTTTGTCAGAAACTATGTCCAACAAGGAGTTGTACAGTTGAGCTACACTCCCATAGGAGAACAAGTGGCAAACATCCTCACCAAGGCCCTTGGAAGAACAAAGTTTGATTATTTCAGGGAAAAGATGGGGATGATAAAGAATCCATTTCAGTAGCAGAAATGGGAGTGATGTTGCAGTGCGATAGCAATTAGCAGTAGCACGATGCAATGTGGCAGAGGGAGTTGCAGTGTTGGAAGAAAGGACTAGCAGCAACACAGATACAAAGGGAGTTGCCGTACAGATGCAACAGTGGCAGTGGCAGGACCATGGGCAGCAGTACAGGATGCAACAGTGCAAAGGATGTTGGGCAGGGAGGCCTAGCATCAGCACAGGGACTGATGCTGGATGATCAGGGTGATACTCAATGAGGAGTATTACTAGAGCACAGTCCTCGCTAAGAGGGAGTGTTGATTCGGTGTAGCATCGGATGTGCTCTAGCCATGAAAATTGGTGGAGAGGCTAAAGCACATGAGATCTACAAGACCCAGAAATGGTTTGGCCATTTTCTAATCGGTTTGGGAGATATTAAAATAATTAATATTTTTAATGGAGTTCCTAAGTCTAAACTTAGGAAAAATAAAATATTAATGGGTATTAATATAAAACTAGGTTAAAAGGGTCCAAAAGTCATGGATCAAGACAAATCTAATCTTAGCCATTGATTAGAGATTTAATCTCGGTCGTTGATGGACCAACGAGAAATACTGAGGGAGACCAGTCAGTTCGATTTCTGGAGCGGGGTTAGCTAAGTAATTCGAACTAGTGATCTGGACAGCAGCAGGAGGCAGAAAGTACGGAACAGAGAATCAGGAGCAGCACCAGAAGACCAGCGTAGAGGTTGGAGAGGCAGACGTAGAGGCAGTAGCGGACTGCGCAGTCACTAGAGGGTCTGCGTGGGTGACATAGAGAGGTCCAGTGCTGACGCAAAGAGGCAGGGGTTGACGCAGAGTGTCTGGGAGTTACACAGAGGTCAGCTAGGCTGACGTTGAGACTGGGAAAAGTGCTAGAGAATTTTTCTCTCTGTTGGGTAAGCCAGTTTGGCACCCTGTTGTACTGAAGAATTGCTGAATAATAAAATCCTCCCTTGCTGCATCGGTTTTCCCACATTGGATTTTTCTAGGACTGTTGTCCAAAATATCTGTGTCGATGTGTTGATTCTTGTGCATGTGTTTGTTTCTGTATTATGGTGTGATATCTGCAGCAGAATTTATTTTAATGTTTATTGAAGGAATTTCATAAATAACTTATTGGAAAATAAGTAGGTAAAGTAAATCAGTTGTTGCAGCGATAGAATTTTCACACTTGATTTTCCATCCTTCTTTGTGTTATTTTTCTTATCAATTTTTGACGCTTTTCTGCCTAGCAAAACTATGTCCCACCTGAACACTGCTTTGCGCTGAAACTGCTACGCTGCTCCCTCTGTCACTGGCAAACTTCAATCTCGAAATTTTTCTCTCTGTCGACACACTCGGAGAGAGATTTTCTCACGAAATTTTTTCCCTCCTGACCTGGACTACACAATCCCTCTGGGGATTTCGATTTGTTGCCTACGCAACGCTTTTGAACTCCCTCCTTCACATCAATGCTGGCTCTTTTGGCTCCTTTCTCTTGCTTCCCTTCAACTTTGATACCATGTGAAAATTTCTAAATAGAAATCCAACTGCAGTGACTGATATTATTTATACTTATTAATTCAAAAATAAATTATTCACAGTCTTTCTACAACAAATATCAAAATAAATTCTACTATAGCCTTCACAATTAAAATACTGCGAAAGAAAATGCAAAGAAAAATACTAGCACAAATATAATCACAATCACAATTATTTTTGGACAATTGTTCCCAGAAAAACCCAATGCGGGAAAACCAGTGCAGTAGATGAGGGTTTCTTTATTGATCTTCAGCAAAAATCTCATGTACAAGATACAACCAACATAATAGAAGAGGAATTTCTGTGAGAAATTTTACAGACAAGATTCTCACACTTCTCAGTGAGATTTTGACTCTGGAGAGGACCTCTTGCCCTCTCTGCATCTCACTACGTCAGCTTCTGTGTAGGGACTGCACAGTCCCAGCGTCACTGCCTTTGCATTGCCCCTCCTCTGCGCTGTGTCTTCGTTCTGCTCTTGCACTCAAGACTAATGCTAATGCCCTCTCTCCTTCTCACTTGCAACTCTCCCTCTGATTCAATTTCCTCTTGCTGAACTTCGACCAATGAGAAAATCAATCTTACTTGGGTAACTGAGTATCTGCCTGGTGTGTCTTCCAAATGCCCATCGAAGTCCTTCTTATAATCCTCCAATTGAGTAATCAACGACCCATATTAGATTCTAATCAATGGCTCAGATCATATTGACTTGATCTTTTTCTTGTTTTAGAAGTTTCACCCTTAGTTTGATTAATACCTTTTAATTATTTTAATTTCCTAAGTTTAGACTTAGGCGCTCATTAAAAATAATTAATTCTTTTAATAAAATTGTCTCCGGGTGGAATTTCCCAAAACGATTTTTGAGTATTGTGGAATACATGTGTCCTAGCCTCCTTGCAAATTTTGAGGCTAAGAGCACATCCAATGTTACCAGAAATCAACACCATGCCCTAGGAGCTTGCTTCAAGCCATATAGGGCTTTCTTGAGTCTGCAAACATGTGTGTCCTTACTATTTATCTCAAAGCCTTTCAGTTGTTCAATGTATACTTCTTCATCGATGGTTCCATTTAGAAATGTTGTTTTTATGTCCATTTGATGAATATTCCATCATATTGTAGCAGTCAGCGAAACCAAAGATCTTGTAGTAAAATATCTTGCAGTAGGTGCAAAGTTTTCTTCATTGTCTATACCTTCCTTTTGAGAAAAACCCCTTGCAATGAATCTAGCTTTGTATTTGTCAATCCTTCCATCAATAGCATGTTTGATTTTGTAAATCCATTTTGAAGTGACAACAAATTTGTCACTAGGTCTAGGAACGATTTCCCAAACCCCATTCTTCTTGCATTGCCTTCTTCCATTCTTCTTGATGAGAAACTTCTTCAAATGTAGTTGGTTCAGCTTCTATTAATTTTGTCATATATGTTGCATATCATGAATATCTCATTAGCCTTTTGCTCTCTATAAAAGTTCCTTTAGTAGCTCCATGTCCTTTAGCATCCTCAAGAGTCACTTTTAACCAATTTGGCTTCTTCCTTGTTTCAGGTATGATCACGGATTGAATAGGCTCACTTGGTCCTTCTACTTCTTCTTGGTTTGTAGTTGTCTTATCATGATGCTCTTCTTCTTCAAATAGTGGCATATCTTCATCATCAGAATCTATTGGAATATCCTTGGAACTTTTGTAGGCATGATTCTCATTGAATATAACATCCCTGCTTACTTCAATTTGTCTTCTTTCTTTGATGTAGATTCTTTCTTGTGAAGGCTTCTTCAGGTGTCATATTCTCTAGGATTCTATGAGGACTTCTACTTTATATATATATTGTTGTCATTGATGCTTCACCCCATAGAAACTTTGGTAGATCTTGATCAAATATCATAGTCAATTGTTCTATTTTTCCTTTCTGCATTTGCATTCTGCTCGGGATTGTAGGGAACAATGAGCTCCCTCTTAATACCTGCTTCTTTACAATATGCAACTATTTCTTTTGAAGTGTATTCCCCACCATTGTCGGATCCCAGATTTTTAATCTTTCTTTTAGTTAAGGTTTCCACTTCAGACCTAAACTCCTTGAACTTTTCAAATACTTCATCCTCTGTCATGAGAAGGTAGAGCCATGTCTTTCTAGAGTGATCATCAATGAAGGTCACATAATAAAGATGGCCTACAAGAGATTTGTTAGACATAAGCTTGTTACTACTCAAACTAGTAGGGGGCCTAAAAGGGATTCC
This sequence comes from Pinus tabuliformis, assembly GCA_031772625.1. Lineage (NCBI taxonomy): Eukaryota > Viridiplantae > Streptophyta > Pinopsida > Pinales > Pinaceae > Pinus > Pinus tabuliformis. The sequence continues at coordinate 1,323,057,547 of CM062819.1, read as the reverse complement.
TTAAAGGACAACTACTAGATCAAGCGCAATAATGGACACTTGGCACATTGTCACCTCAGCTAAGACTCCCTACTCTTTACAGACTTTCACCAATGGGAGGATACCCGAGGTATGGAAAGTCACTTGTGAAAGATGAATCAACAAATGGATGTGAAGTGACCTTAATGATCCTTTTCCTAGAAGGAGATTAAGAATGGAGCTTGCTTGCTCTTTAAGCAAGATACAAGGCTTTATAGGAGAAGGAGGTGAGGATTTAAGGGCTAGGTAGAGGGGATATGACTTGTAAAGGAGTTTCCCAATACCTAAAATCCTTATTGAACTTGGTATCTCAAGTGGTTCTTGAAGACTTGACTTTTCAAAGATATGGGACCACATGGGACGAAGTGGACCCAGCCTAGGTTAAGGGGAGGGAATTTAGCAACCAATGATGATCTTAACCCAGACAAGGGGAAAGGATCAAAACAAGAATCCCCACTTAAAGGTGTCAAATTGATCCTATGAGGTACTAGCCTAGGGAACACTAGGGCAAAGTTTGATCTCAAAGCTAGGGCTCTGAATTTCTTCAAATTTGGAGGAGACCTTCAAGACACACCTGTGCAGTAGAGGTTAGGAGATAAAACTTTTTTTATGGCTACTTTGTCAGGAAAATGATGCGCTAGGTGACCCAACTTGACTAGACCTAGAAGACTTGATATGCCCATATCTTCTATGCCATAGTTCGATAGGATTGATCTCCATGTGAACTATGGCTTGAGGAGATGGAGTTATGACTCTATATAACCTTCCTTCACGTACTCCAATAACTTTTGCCTTATCAATGCTTGAATCCTTTCCCTAAACCAAAACTTTGCATCTACAAAGGCAACCCTATCTCCTTTACCTTCTAAATAAGAAATTTAAAGTAAATTCTTTTCCAAACTTGGAACATAGAGTATGTTGTTGAGATGTAGCTTTGCTCCATTTTCCAGATTTAATGATGTAGATCCCAGGCCCTTGACTGCATAACTATTGTTGTCTCTTAACTCCACTACATGAGATGATGGTTCCTTCGATAGAGTATGAAGTTGTCCACTTTCTCCCATCATGTGTCTTGATGCTCCACTATCAATGATCCATGCATTGTCATCATCGAGAGTACTTGTGAGAGCAACCAAGAACCCTTTACTTTTGACTTTATTAGATAAGTTGTAGATGATCCTTCCAATCCAACTTCCTGCAATTCTTATAATATTGAATCCCATCTTCAAGTAACTTGTCATAGAGGGAGTAACCTTTCCTTTCAAGCCAACAAAGTGATCTCCAACCTTCTTCGACCTTAGCTCTGATACCATGTTGAGAAATCAATGCTAGTAGATATTAGGGTTTGATTCCTCTTTCTTGATAATTACTTGTGAATTATGTTGGCCTCTTTTACTTCTTTATTAGATTATCTTTCATCAAGCAATTACCAAATTATGTATGTGTGAATATCACAAGAACAAGAGACACAAGATGTAGGTGCACAGCCAGGGAAAAACCCCTATAAGGGGAAAACCCAGTCAAGAACTCTTCCTTCAGTGATTCAATTCAAGATGAGACACTTCCAGACTTCTTAGACCTAGACAAAGACCTCCTCCAACCACCAAGTCAACCCTTCCTCCTTGTAGATGTCCTTTTCTCAGCCTTCCAAGTGTCAATGCTTCAAGTTGCAGCTTCAAATTTCGGCCCCAACAACATATTTTCAACCCTGAGCTTCAGAACTTCGACCCTGCAATAGAGACAAAATTTCGGCACCAGCTTCAATTCAATATTTTTGCACATGTGAGAGAAAGGTAGCCCAAAAACTCGATTTTCCTCTTCTCAGCTTCTCTCCTTCTCTTGCAACTTCGCACTCTTTTCCAACCACTACTTCTTAGAGATCAAACTTGTTGATGATGCTCTCCAAATGAAGTCAAACTGCTCAACATATAGGCTTTTGTGAGGTCGAATTGCCCTAATCCAGTTCACTTGTTAAGGGCAAGGCCGACTTGGTGTGGAGGTGGCAAATTACCTTTTTTGACTTAAAATTAAATATTTTTACATGATACAAAATCCCAAGAAGGGTCTAATAATAATAACAATGACTCTAATGACTCAACACAAAACCTGGAAGTCCTCAATAGGGACCTTGACCTAGAAAACATTGACCCAAGCATGAAACTCATGCTTTAATAATTCATTCTCTTTAATAATAAAATTCTTGTTTGACAAGTACAATTATGAAGACCGAAGCTAGTTGCATTCTTCAACACCAAGAAGAGCGAAAGGCTTATTTAAGGTGTCACATCATCTTGTAAATCTTCTTCAGAGGTCCTATTTCTCCTTTGGATCCTTGACTCTAGGCATACCTATCATCATTGCAAATTTAAAGCCCTGGATCCTTGTGTCTCTCCCTGAATGGGCCTTCGAAATCACTTCATACCTAGTTACTGACTCTACCATTACAAGTGATTTCCTCAATACTGAGACTCCTCCCATTGGTGAAAATCCATATAGAGCAGGGGACATTGACTTAGGTGATAGTGGGTCTTTGTCTCGTTGTTGTTACTTGCTCTAGTAGTTGTCCCATAGGTTCCCCTCTTAGGGCCCTACTAGATTATGTGGCAACATTTTTGGAGCCATTGCTAGGAAGGAAGCAGGTCTAACTCTTAGGGCCCTGCTAGATTGTGTGGTAACACTACCCTCACAAGACTTGCTAGATTTTGAGGCAACACAGATTCAGGAGGTAATGGTTGGCCAACAAACGTGATTACCATCGTGCATCTCACAAAATGGCTATTCCATTTCACATGCACCATCAAGGTTATAGTATCGATATCTAGGATTCTATGATTAATGATCCTTTGCTACTAGTGAAGATAATCCATTAATTCAAATAGGTAATCTCTGAGACAACCATATCTTTCTTTCTTCATCTGATACATCATACAATAAGATTTTCCTAAGAGGACAAAGGTTGTTCTATCAAAAGTAGAAAAGCTACAATATTTGGATGAGATTTTCGAAAAGAAGCTACATTGACACTTCTTATATCTACCATGATTATCATATAAGAAATTCCTTCGATGCAATTTGACTTAATGAGAGGAAGACCCTTTGGCCCAAAAACCATTTTTCCTTATACCAAAGTACCATCAGAAAAAAATTACAAGTATATTGAGAGAGAGAAAAATAAAGGTAACCTTTACCCCCCCAAACTCCCTAAGAAGGATATTGGATATGGTGAAAGATGTAGTTGATCCCAAAAAAAAAAAAAAAAAAGGCTCTACATCATTCCATGCTCATGTGAAGGAATATATGTTGGGACTACGACACACCATTTGAAACCAAGATGAAGGAATACTGTGCAGATATCCCACACAAGTGTGTAAAATGATCGACATTTGCAAAACACTCAACAAACATGATGCAACAAATTCAAATGGAGGATGCCAAAATCATAGTGAGCATTGATCATTTTACTAAACATTTATCAGAGAAATGGTTGAAATTAAAACTTGAGAATACCCTAAATAGGGATGATGGTTGAAAACTCAATAACACCTGGAAACATGTCATTAATAAATGAAGGAAGAAGCATAGAGTTCCTTTGGTTACTTAATTGGATTAATGGTCTTATTAATTATGAGACAAATAAGTTGTTATTTTATATTTATGTATATCATGCAGCCTTGTATCTAATTGCTCTCTGCCACCACCTCTTTTTTGTAGTTAGTGATCCTTGATGATGGGCTTTACATGAGAATCCCAAAGCATTGGTTAAAAAACTTGATTGACAGCTCCATAAATATGCAATTCATTTTTGCGAAGACAATCAATACAAATTCTTATGTCATTTCCAAGGCTGTCCAACTCCAAAAAATCAAGACATCACTTGAAAAAGTTCTATCACAACCAAAGTTACCAGACACATTTTCTGCCACCCGCGAAACCCCCCCTCCACCATGTCACATATTTAGTCAAACACGACATGAGCATGACATGTGTTTCGCACGTGTCCTGTTCACAAGATACATGCCCTAATCGTGTCCCAAAATCCAGACATGTGTCCAGCGATAAAGCAGTTTGTGACCCATTAAAACTGAGTTTCTACCTCATCCTAGCTCATTTCAGTCACAGACGTGGAGCTCTCAAAAGTTTTAAAGTACGGTAAAGGGTGATTAAGCGGTGTTAGAAGGGATTCCAAGTGCTGGGAAGGTGATCCTTCTGAGGGGTCATCCTCCACACCAAGAAACACAGAGATTGGATTGGATATGGAGGAGGATGAAGGAGAAAGCAGTGGCAGTGGTGCTGATTTTGATGACAATGACATGGAGGATAACTGACAATCATGTGCTATCAGCTACGAGATTCTTCCATCTTGATCTACAGTTCTAGTATCTACCCTGATTTATATTTTCCATTGGCATTCCCACCTATAGTTGCAGTGACTCAGTGAGTCAATATCTATGTAATACATTTTGATTTCGATGACTTGATGAAAAAAACTAAAGTTTATGGTTTTAATTTCTTGTGTGTTTGTCAATATATCATCATTGATGTAGTACTAGTCGTATAATTGAATTTGTATCATCATCACTTAAACGTTTGAGTTTCTAAATTGAATATTTGTCTATATTCCATTTTTTTATGTGCAACTCACTAATTTCTTATATATATATGTATATATATATATATATATATATATATATATAGAGAGAGAGAGAGAGAGAGAGAGAGAGAGAGAGTCCTCCATGTCCTGTTCTCAGGGTTGCCATATCTCATTTTGGATGCTTGTATTTCTGTGTCCTTCATGTCCTGTGTCATCGTGTCAGGTAACTTAAATCACAACTCACAAGAAATATCAGCAAAACAATGGGTTTGTTGCCCTTTTCCTAGATTCATGATAATAATTGCTGTAAAGCCCATTATCGCAATCGCAACAAGTCTTATGCAAATTTGTTGATATTCTTGCATGTTTTGGTTTTTGTTGGAATAATGGTTCACAATCCTACCATATTTTTAACAAAAGGAAGGGCAGTTGAAGAGTACTACCCGGCTGGTAAATGAAAGAATAAATAGCAGGATTCTGAAAATCATAATGGGCAGTTCAGGATAAAAGAAAATCCATAAGTATGTGCTTGAATAAATACTTACAAAGATTGAAACCTTCTTTTGCCTATCTAAAAACCAAGAAGAACACAAGTAAAGAGACAAAAAGAGACCCTGCTGTGTCTATCAAAATTAGGGTTGGTTCTGTGGAAGATGTTTTCTGCACACCATCAAGACCATGTAGAGTATGAGCAGCAACACTTGCATGTGCTTCTATCTGCAAAGTAATCCAAAGCAATGCTATTTGATATTAAAAACTAATATTTCAAGAATTAGAAGAAAATACAGATATTTTGAGATTAACTTCATTAGCTGTAAATAAAAACATGTGAAAATTTTAATTTTGTCACCTTGCTATCATATAGTTCCCGTGATGACCAATCCATTATAAGCTGGTGCATACGATATTGAACTGTAAGCATACACATTACTTCATTCTCATACAAGTCTGCAAGTCGTGCGAAGAGTGTCCTTCCTAACCCCTTTTTCTCTGCTTCAACACTTTGCACAGTTGGCGGCAGTTGAAGATGGTCTCCTGCAAGTATACATCTAGATCCCTGCCAAAATATGAAAAGCTTATTTTTTGTCTGGAGATCTTGGATTGTATAAATCCTTTTTAACCTTGAAAAGATGGAAAGCATGCTACAAACACTGTAAGGATGTATCTTTTCAAATAAAAAAGACAAAAACTGTGCTGACCCACGTTGAATATTGACAGTATATTATGTTTTCCATATTTAAATCAAAATATTAGAAGCATATGCCCCACTGTAGTAAACAGCTCTTGTTTATTACTAGATGACAAAAAAATTCTGCAATAAAAATATTTCATCTATAGAATGAATGAATGATGATGTTACAATGAGCCTAATGACAAACTAGTTATACGTGTTGACTGGTCAATAGCTAAAGGGGTATGTCCTTTGACTTTTTATTAAATTAATTACATTGTTATTATTCATTATATTTTTAGTATTATTATGTTTATAACATTGCCACCCTCTTAAGAAATACTTTGTCCACAAAACATAGTAAATAGGATTCTCTCTAGTTGAGCATGTTTTGTGGTAGAATGAAGTTTATATGTTTTTAGGCATTTTACTTCATTCATGCCTACCTTTCTGTTCTAACTAGACATAGTCCCATAAAACTGTTCCCTACCTTGTTAGAGGTGGCTAGGTAATCAACCCTATTAGGCGCTTCTAGTTGCTAAGCGGAAGTGATGTGTCCAACATCAACCCTTCAATTCATAGGTGCTAGTGATAATAATGGCGATGGAGGGGAAATACTTCATGGCTAGGTGCCATGGCTAGGGGACCAGCTGATGGAGGTCCATATTCTGGGTGTATAAATGTATGGAGGGAGCAAACGTGGAGACATCTTTGCTTGCTTTTTCCATCCCTCGGGTGCACCTTTGTTGAAGTTCTTCATAGATTCAAAAGATCTTCTACATGAGCTTGGTATCTTAGCTTGTAGAAGATGGTTGATTGTCTCTTTAGGTGCTTTCTTGGTGGAGTAGGCGATTTAAGACTTCCTCACTAAGTCTAACTTAAGAAAAGTACAATAATTAAAGTCAATTAATAATAGTGGACTACTAAGCCAAAGTATCAAGGATAAATAATAAAATTATTTAAGTGACTTAGATATGATCTCAAGTGAGGTGAGATCTAATCTCGGTTGTCAGCCACTTAGGAAATTAGGGTTAGGAATTTGGCTTAATGAAGTAATAAAAGAAGCCTTAAGGAGAGGTGAAGACAAAACAAAGCTACACAACATTGAGAGAGCATTTTTCTTAAGGGAAGGAAGCAATTTTCTCCAGAGCGAGAGACTCAGCGAGACTGAAGAGATGGGAGGAAGAGTATAGGGAAATTTCAGGAGTAATTCCAGGAGGTCGAGTTAAGAAAAAATGAAAGGATAAGTAGTCGAAGTGCAGAGGATACCGATCTATGGAGAGGTTGATTGATCCAATGGACCGATTTCCTTGAGTGCACAAGGGTCGTACGAGGAAGAAAAGAGAGCGCTGATTTGTTGGTGGCAAAGGTTGATTTTCTATAGGGTCCAATTCTTCATGAAGTCGATGTTTTGGTGGGCAAAATTCCTTGGGCTGAATTTCCCAGTGGGACCGAGTTACAGGTTCATGCAATACATTTTAATGAAGGAAAAATGTTATGGGTATTATTATTGTTGTGATATGATTGATCTCTCTATTCTTATATTTCCGCTGCAAATTATTTTTTCTGAAGTCAAATAACAATGCTTTTATTTTCTAGCAATTTAGAATTCTATTTAATAATTTTCTGGGAATAAAAATTGTTGAGGTATAAATAAATATGGGTTGGTATTGGAAATTTCATATGGTATCAGAGTTATAGAAAATCTAAAGGAGAGATCTGAGATCACAAGGGTTTTACAATAGCAAGTTATATTTCATGGCAACAGAATTTTCAAGATTTCAAAGCTCTTTTGGAAAACAAGACTCGGAATAAGATTAAGGTCCTAAGATCTGATAATGGGGGCAAGTATACCACCAATGAGTTTCAACATTTTTGCAAAGAGGCAGGAATCAAGAAGGAATTCACAGTCTCTTACAACCCTCAGCAAAATCGGGTTGCCAAAAGGAAGAATAGGACCATAGTGGGAGTGTGAAGGCAATGATCTATGATCAAGACTTGCCTATGCTTTTGTGGACGAAGGTTTGCAATATAGTTGTTTATTTTCATAATAGGAGTCCTCACAGAGTATTAGAGGATAAGACTCTTGATGAGATGTTTACAGGAGTGAGACCAGAGGTAAGTCATCTACACATCTTTGACAATGCAGATTATGTCCACATTCCTACAAAGAGGAGGACTAAGTTGAAGCCCTCATTAGAGAAGGCCATTTTTGTGGGCTCCAGTGAGGCCTCAAAGGCCTACAAGTTCTACACTCCAAGACATAGGAGAGTCATTGTTAGTTGGGATGTCAGATTCAAGGGTAGGACCTGTTACCACTCAAACTAGCAGGGGACCTAAGGGGGATCCCTAATAGGCAAATGCTAGGCCAAGGGAAACAAATGGAGACTTAGCCCACTGTCACTTCAGCTAAGGCTCCCTTCTGTTTACAGACTTTCACCGATGCGAGGAGACCTGGTATGTATAGAGTCATCAATGAAGGATAAGTCAATGGATATGAGTGACCCAAATAAGCCCTTTTCCCATAAGAGTTTCAAGTTTCAATAATGGAGCTTGCTTGATTTCTAAGCAAGGCACTATGTATTTTAGGGATAGGAAGAGAGGATTTGAGGGTTAGGTTTATGGGATAAGACTTGTGAAGGAGTTCCCCAATCCCTAAAATCCTTGTTAGAATTGGTATCCCGAATGGTTCTTGAGGAATGGTCTTTCAAAGGAGTGGGACCACATGGGGCCAAGTGGACTCGGTCTAGGGTATGAGGAAAGCATGTATAAACCAATGATATTCTTACCCTAGAAAAGGTGGGAAAAGGATTAAAGAAAGAATTTCACTTAAAGATGTTGTTTTGACCCATTGAGGTACTAGCCTTGGGGATAGCAGGCAAGTTTTGATCCCAGAGCTAGGGCTTGGCTTTTCTCCCAACTCCACCATCAAAATGACTTCAAAATTGGAGAGCTAGAGGAAAGGCCAATGCAGTGTTGAAAAATCTAGGGCAAATTACGTGTAGTGTGATTCTTCGTTACTTGATAACAATTTGTGGAGTCTTTTTACTTTTCTTGTTTACTTAATCTTCTTCTTCTTATTATTAATGCATGTGTGTGTGCTTCATCAAGCTGCTACCAAAACATAAGAACAAGAACACCAGATTTGGCTCTCTGCCAGGGCCAAAACCTCTCTTCTCTTGAGAGGAAAACCCTTCGTGAATTTCTCTTATTGAAGCTTCTATTGATCAATGCCAAACCCTAGACCCTTGACAAGAATATCCTCCAAGCACAAGTCAAGTCCTTCCTTCTTTCTGCACCTTGTTCCCTGACACTTCTTCCGGCACTTTGTTTCCTGACACTTTGTCTTCCTTCTTCGATCTTTGTCTAGGGATAGTTCTTGCTCATGTGAGCCTCTTAGATGAGTTGTTCCTCTTCTATCCCCTTCTCAAGTAGACTTCTTCTTTGACCAACCGAGATCCTTCTTGAGATATGAGTGTATAATTGTATTGTTGTTCTGCTGCCCTAGTTTCTTGCACGTGTGGGAGGATTACTAGGTGTTATATGCCCTTCTCTCCTTCACTTGAGTGTCTTTGTTCTACGCTAGAGTAGGAGGCCTTGTAGGCCTAGATTTAGCCCCAAACGAAGATAGATAAGTGTCTATGGATTGTCGTTATCCTAGCCGCAGCGACATCCCTCTGTTTTCCTCACACGTGTGACTACAACAACCCTGGAACAAACCTCTTGACTTTGGTGGTATACCCTTCCTCTTCGATGCCTTTGGAGACCCTTTTCCTTCGTTCTTCCTTGACTTTTTCCTTCGCATATTTCAGAGCTCATTGAGTGTGTTATAGAGGAGTGGACAGCTTCTATATATAGAGGGCATCGCTCCATTTAGGCCAACTAGAAGGTCAATTTTGTCAACTGTTTGCAAGACAACTTGAAGAGTAGACTTCGGATGGTTTCTTTGCTTGAAGGAGATTCTTGATGGTGCCTTTGCATAGGAGGAGAATGGTGCTGCATGGAGAGGACTTGCACTCATCTTGGAGGTATTTCTTTGACATATATTATAAAAATAATATTTCTTTTCTTGAATAAGTACAAATATCAAAAGTACATTTATGAAGACCGAACCTAGTTACATTTCCTTCAACGCTCCCTCTTAACTAGGGAGGTATTCATACAACATTACAAGGCGTTTGGTTATTGTTTCAATCTTGAAGAATTCACATAAGAGAAACCGTATTTGCAATCCATCTGTTATAGCATCATATTCATCAACATTGTCATAGTGCAAGGCCTTGACTAACAGCTCCATTTCTCTACAAGACCGTGAGCTACAATACTGGCGACACCGATTTATAGACACCTTCATCATTGTCTCTCAAGGTACATACCCACCTAGGTGTTCACTGAGTATGACCTTCTAGGACTATTCTTATCTTGGGTTCCCAGCCCTCAAAGAATATCGGTCCTCTTGCCTACTCTTGTCTTGGATGCCCTACACATCCTCAAAGACTATCGAATGCTAGATGACTACCCAATCCTCCCATTCTTTCTCCCAAGTGAAGACAAGAACGTTGTGTCTATCTTGTGTCTACATTTCCATTCATGGCCTTCATCTAGACTTATGGCTGTTAGTCCTGGTATAGTGCATAACCCATGAAATGGAAAAACACAATTGTCGCTACTTTGTAATCAAGGGTGATCCACAACTCCCTCTTGATCAGAGACCTGTCAAAACTTCCTCTTAGCTAGGGATTCTTTCATTCATCAACAACTTCTTCTTCGTGGGTCCTTCAGCTGCTTGATCTCCTTCCTTTCTTTGATGTCATGAAGTCTTTGTTCAAAATTCTTCTAGGTAGGGCACCATCCATTGATCACTTTCCTTCCCGGTTTGTCATGTCATTGTTTCCTTCGTGGAAAGTGGCTTTCTTGTCATTCATCAGGTTTTCTTGTCATCTTGGCTACTTCTTTGTCATCTTGTCCATGCTTCAGAATACTTTTCTCATGGATGCTTCATTGTACTTTCTTGTTTACATGCTTTGAACTAGTAGCCCATCATGACTTCATCCTGATATTGCTTCAACATTGCTTTTTCTTTTGTTGGATGGCTTCTTCATCATGACATCTTTGTAGAGTAGAATCAGTTATATGCATCTTTTATATCTCCAAGGCCTTCATAGGTGTCAAGGGTCCTTCCTTCCTTTGTCAGAGTTGTCCTGCCTTCTTTCGGGAGATATCTTCAAAGTATCTTGTCAGATAGTGATTCTCGGTGATCATGGGGTTCTTCACATGCTTGATCTCTTTCTTCATTTGCTTCTTCTTAGATAGATAGGTCAACCATCTTATGCTTCCTATGAGAGCATTCCTTCATTGCTTGCTTCCTGGACTCATCAACATTTCTTCTTGCTTCTTAGTCAGCAATCTTATACTCCTTATGTGAGCATATTCTTTTGTTGACCTTCATTACATTGTAGTGCATGCCTTCAAGCATGTTCTTGTTGAAAGAGATTCTTTCATACTTGATCATGTTATAGAACTATTCCCATGACTCAATAATATACCAATGATAACATGACTAAACTTTGATGCATACATACCTCATCTTGATTCTCCTTTGATCATCTTAGCTTCATTTGGTTGTCCTTGATGTGGCCCTTCTTGCACCATCTTAGCTTGCCTGCATATCATCCCTTTCTTGAATCCCGTGAATGGGATACCCAATGAGACATCCGCTTTGGTTCATCAACCTTCTTTTGAAGATTCCATCATAGCACTTTAAAGACCCTTATCTTGCAAATGTTTCTTTTTCAATTGAGATGGAGATCTTCTAAGATTCTTAATCATGATCAATTTTTCTTTCATCGTGGATGAGGTCCTATACTAGGTATGCTTTTTCTACATGAATATCTTGAGCTATATTTGCCATGCTCCTATATTCTAGAAAATATTTCTACCCATGCATTTTTATTCTCATTATAAATGCTACATCTTCATGAGTATCTAGAACTCTATGTACGTCATGCTTCTAGATTCTAGAGGATGGTTATAGCCATGCAATATTCCTACATGCTCTTATACTACTCAAAAACTTGAAAGAAAACTAGAAGTAAATAGTTTGACTTAGTCATAATAGAGATCTGGAGGATCTTCCTTCTTTTGTTTCTTTCCTTCTTCTTTCACCTCTTGAATCATGTGAGCTTCTTCCCTCTTTCTTTTGTTGTTGTTGTCCTTCTTAAGCTTAGGACAATTCCTTTTGTAGTGTCCATATTCTTGGCATCCAAAACATTGGATTTTGGACATGTCTTTGTTGTTTGTTCTTCGTGGACCAACTTTGCCAAACTTCCCTTTTTTTTTCTTGGCCATAGTAGCAAATGCTTGCTCCTTTGATCCCACATCTTCCTTTGCTTTAAGTCTGGTTTCCTTTGTTCTGCATAGAGACCACATTTCACTGAGAGTGGTTGCTTCCTTCTTGGCATATATGTTTGATGTGAAGTTCCCGCAATCCTCAGGTAGAGCATTAAGTACTACAGTTGTCATCTCTCTGTCAGACATGACTTCCCCAAGCTCTTGAAGTTGATCTCTCATTTCAGAGATTTTCATGAAGTAGGGAGCTATTCCTTCCTTTGTTATCTTCATCTTGTACAATTCATTCCTTAGAGATATTACTTCTCCGGTTGTGGATACTGAGAATAGCTCTACTAGCTTATCATAAATTTCTTTTGATGTCTCAAATTTGGAGACATAAGGAATGAGAGAGTCTTTGATTGATTCTATTAGAATCCTTTGAGCTCTTGTCTCATCCTTATTGTACTTAGCTAAGGCTTGAGTTTGTTCCTTAGCAGGGATAGTGATATTCCCTTTGACATGTTCTAGGAGTTCATTCTCCTTGAGAAGTAGATCAGTCCTCTTCTTCCATGCAAGAAAGTTATTGGTACCTACCAATTTATTGTTTTTCTTGCAAAAATACATTGATGTATATTCAAAAGGGGACATGTACTTACTTGATAGATTTAGAGATGTAATAGATTTGCTTCCTCCTTGAAGACTTGATGGCTTGTCTTCCTTGGATCTCGATGTTCTTCAAGTTGCCTTCTCCAAGTGGACTTCCTTGATGATGAGATTTGCTTGATGACTTGTAACTTGATGTAGGTCCTGCTTCAATCTGCTCTTCTCTGTAGGTGCCTTTATGTAAGGCTCTTCTTCTCGCTATGTAGACCTTCTCGATGACTGATTGATTGTAGACCTTCTTGTCCTTGAAGTGATTGAGACGTCTAGGCTTGATGCTTCAACCTTGTAAATGCTTCTCCTTGATGAGTGTCCTTGAGTTACCCTTTTCTTGATGTGTCACCTTAGCTCTGATACCATGTTGAAGAATCTAGGGCAAATTAGGTGTAGTGTGATTCTTCATCACTTGATAACAATTTGTGGAGTCTTTTTACTTTTCTTGTTAACTTAATCTTCTTCTTCTTATTATTAATGCATGCGTGTGTGCTTCATCAAACTACTACCAAAACATAAGAACAAGAACACAAGATGTTGGCTCTCTACCAGGGCCAAAACCTCTCTTCTCCTGAGAGGAAAACCCTTTCATGAATTTCTCTTATTGAAGCTTCTATTGATCAATGCCAAACCCCAAACCCTTGACAAGAATATCCTCCAAGCACAAGTCAAGTCCTTCCTTCTTTCTGCACCTTGTTCCTCGACACTTTTTCCGGCACTTTGTTTCCCGACACTTTGTCTTCCTTCTTCGATCTTTGTCTAGGGATAGTTCTTGCTCATGTGAGCCTCTTAGATGAGGTGTTCCTCTTCTATCCCCTTCTCAAGTAGACTTCTTCTTTGACCAACCGAAATCCTTCTTGAGATATGAGTGTATAACTATATTATCATTTTGTTGCCCTAGTTTCTTGCACATGTGGGAGGATTACTAGGTGTTATATGCCCTTCTCTCCTTCGCTTGAGTGTCTTTCTTCTACGCTGGAGTAGGAGGCCTTGTAGGCCTAGATTTAGCCCCAAACGAAGATAGATAAGTGTCTATGGATTGTCGTTATCCTAGCCGCAGGGACAGCCCTCTGTTTTCCTTGCACGTGTGACTACAGCAACCCTAGAACAGACCTCTTGACTTTGGTGGTATACCCTTCCTCTTCGCTGCGTTTGGAGGCCCTTTTCCTTTGTTCTTTATTGACTTTTTCCTTCGCAGATTTCAGAGCTCATTGAGTGTGTTATAGAGGAGTGGGCAGCCTCTATATATAGAGGGCATCCCTCCATTTAGGCCGACTAGAAGGTCAACTTGTCAACTATTTGCAGGCCAACTTGAAGAGTAGACTTCGGATGGTTTCTTTGCTTGAAGGAGCTTCTTGATGGTGCCTTTGCATAGAAGGAGAATGTTGTTGCATGGAGAGGACTTGCACTCGTCTTGGAGGTATTTCTTTGAACTTTATACTATTTTATACAAGGTGTAACATGCCCTTAAGGTCTTCAGCCTTTTTCTTTGACTACTTTACTCACCTAAAGCACTTTAACTAGTGCTAGACCTATTTCAATGAGCAAGAAACTCATTGACATATATTATAAAAATAATATTTCTTTTCTTGAATAAGAACAAATATCAAAAGTACATTTATGAAGACCGAACCTAGTTACATTTCCTTCAACAAGTAGGAGACCCTAGAAGATCGAAATTTTTTGATGGCCAGCTTGTCGGGAAATTGATGCCCTTGGTAACCCAATTTGGCTAGACCTGGAAAGAGGTGCAAGAATATGAGTTTTAGTGACCACACTTGGTAGATCAGTGTGATAATCTTTGAGAGAATGGAGTCTATGATGAATATGAGGAGGATTTCTTGGTTTCTTGTCAAGGAGGCCTCATGATCACTTCGCTTGCCTTCTAGGTCAAGAAGATGCAACATTGCGGCTTTTATACTTCGATGCGCAAAAGGAATGGCTTATCAAGGTCAAATTCTTTGATAGAATTATCCCTAGGAGATTTCGCTCATATTACATGGCCCATACATTGAGAGATGTTATAATAGAGACAAATTCCACAATTTTAAGCAGTAAATGCATGCAGCAATTAGCCTAGAACAGCAAAATCCCAGTCCAACGTATATGACAAAAGTAAACAAGAATAACATCAAAAGGCATGTACTTACATGTAACAGAGTATATCCAACCATTCACAATTGACAAGAGAGAAGCTCCAAGAGAAGATAGACCAATATCCACACATCAAAATTCATCCATAAAGCTCCAATTCATCCACTAAGAAAAAGTGTGAAATTCTCAAGAGAGAGAAGAGATCCAATCCAAAGTGATGATGAGAAATGAACTCATCTCACTTGTATTTATACACAACTTAGGAGTTCGAATTAGCCTCCTTCGCCTATATAAGCCCCAAAAATAAAATAATGTTCTAATAATTCAACTTTTGGTAACAAGCCCACCAAACTAGCTCATAAATGACAAAGTAAGCCTCTCGAGAGGTCCAATAATAATCTATGCATGTTGTAGGGCCCTCTAAGTGACTTAATGAAGTCCATGGATGCCACAATGAAAATAAGACCCTCAAAAGCAGTGGACAAGGGGTCAGCCCCTTTTAATAATCTGTGGTGCTCTAAATGACATGGGGGCACACAAGTATCCTCATGGGTCTCCAAATAAATCAAAGATGCCTGTAGATCGCCTGCAAGGGATAGGATGGTGATGTAGGTGGTGCCACATCATCGTGCAAGTCCTAGATCATCTACCTAGTGTATGGTGTAGATTTGGGGCCAGTTGGGCATGATGGATCAGGTGCATCTTCCTCGTCCAATAAGTGAACCACAAGCAATCTCTGAATGATTGTGGGGATCCATGGAGTGCAAACTGTTGCTGTGGAGGCCCATGGCTCTCAACGCTCACCGTACATGTGCCAATGTAGCCCTCTGGAGGATTCGGACCTCGTATAGGGAGACCAAACCCAAGATGGAAACCATCTGCAATCCTGCATAAGATCCAATGCGTCCCCTAGCCTTCCAGCACAAGTCATTAGAGAAATCGAGTAAATAAGCTTACCAATCATGGACCACAGGTGGGGACTTCATAATGGCCCACCCTTCCATAATGGGCTTTGGGATGTGCCAATGTCTCCTAAACTCCAAATGGGATTAACAAATGATCCTATTAGGTGGTTTATACTTCTAAGGGTATAATATGGTCAAGGTACACCCTTCAAAAGGTGGTGGCATGTGACAGAAAGGTGAATGAAGTAGGGAATGAGAAGGGGCAGCCCTAGGTCACATGCTAGGGTACAAGAGTAGCTAATAAGAGGGAAGCCCACACTTGGATTTATAATGTGTAGGATGGAGAATCGTGGTACATGAGGTGCCCCGAACTTGACTTTTCCACCCTTCTTTATACGCCTTTTGCCTTTTTGTGATTTTCTTTGATTAACTGCTTGGGGCTTAAGGGGTAAGAGCATGATGTATAAGATATAGCAATGAATACCCCTTTTAATGTTGAATTTCTAAGTTTGGCACATTAGAAACCCTTCATGCACTTTACTGATTTATCCCTACCTACTTGTTCTGTTAACTAACAAGTTACTTACCATGTAAATACTGGAAATAAATACAAGTGCATGCTCAACACATTACAAATCATCAACTGAAAGAAATAGAAGCAAGCACACAAGTGACACCATTGTTTTTGGACTAATGTCCCCGAAAAAACCCAATGTGGGAAAACCAATACAGCTATCTGAGGGTTTGATTTATTAAGCAGTTTCAGAATACAATCTGGGGGCCAAATCTGACTCACCCAACAGAGAAAAAATCTCGGCAGTAGTACCGCTATACTCAAAAGCAGATATTCCAACTGAAACCCCGAATAAACACTCTGGTAGCTCCACAGCTCCAATCTACCCCACAAAATCCCAGCGTCAGCCTCTAGGGACTATGTCAGCACCTCTCTAGCCCAGCATTAGCCTAGCGTCACTCTGGCTTGGCTTGTGTTAGCCTCTGGAGGCACTGCGCAGCCCCTGGCTGCCTCGTGTGAACCCTAGCTGGCTCTACATGAACCCTTGGCTGCTTCTACGTCCCTCTCTTCGGGTACTGTGCTAATCCTCCCGGTGCTATCTCTGCCTCTCTGCTTCTATATTCACTGCCCCTCAGCTGCAACTCTAATCACTCTCTCAACTTTCTCAGCAAACCCAACCCCAAAAAGTCGAAATCTTGATCTCTTGGTGTGTTCTCCAAGTGACCCTCAAGCCTCCTCTTGTACTTTTTTCTTTGACAAATCAACGACCGAGATTAAGTCCCTAATCAACAGCTAAGATTAGATCTGGCTTGATCCATGACTTTTGGACCATTCTAACACAATTCTATATTAATTCACATTAATATTTTATTTTCCCTAAGTTCAGACTCAGGAACTCCATCAAAAATATTAATTATTTTAATATCTCCCAAACTATTTAGAATCTGCCCAAACCCTTTCTGGGTATTGGAGATCTCATGTGCCTTAGCCCCTCCACCAATTTTCGTGTCTAGAGCACATCTGATGCTACCCCAAATCAACATTTAAAGGTAGGGTGATTCATTGCCCACCAGGGGTTGGGACAATCATGAGTTCCTATATGATGAAGGAGGTTCATAGAACATGTAGGAACCAGGGTGACGACCATGAGGATGGGGTACAAGTCATGTAATGGCTTTTGCCCACGTGCTAAGTGTGTTTGTCCCGGCCATCTTTTGCATTTTGTGGTACATTTTCTTGTTGAATGTGGCCAAATATGCTTTTATCTCTTTTCTAGTTGCATTAACCTCTGGGCTTCATTCTAGGCCATGACCCAAGGTGTGGGTAAGGGGAATGGGCAAACTAACCCTATGTGGAGCCAATGGAGGAATGTGGACCCAGGCGGGAGAAATGATGAATGGGGTAATAATGAATGGAAAGAGGGTAGTATAAGCAAATAAGGGAGCGGGACCATGCAACCAAAATCGGGGTTTCCGTGAAATAACATCCCTGGAACCAAATGGTCAATAAAAGAGATCCCACGAGACTAGAACCAAAGGTTAATTCCTAAAAGGGGTCTAGGGGACAAAAGCACAGACCTAGCCCATTCTTTTCGCCGAATCCCCCCATTAATCCATGCCCAAAATTGATGGGCAAGGGACCACATGGTTGGCTCAGATGGTGGAGAAAATGGCACAATGAGCTAGCTCGCAGCTGCAAGGGGCTTCTGGCTATCAATTGAGGACCATCTTGGAGAAAAAGTTTCTGCTAGGGATATCACCCACAAAATGGTGGGTAACAGGACGTTTAGGAGGTCTCATGATATAGAGCTAGCAAGGGTATAGGATCAGGAGCAAGAGGCTCCAAAGGTTGAGCAGGGCCAGCAACACCAGCAGTATGGCCACAACCTGTAGATCAGCAAGAGGAACGAGAGGCTCCTTCAAGCTCTACCTGGAGGAGGACAAGATGGGTCGAATAGACCTTGAGAGATGTTGAGAACAAGGTTACTTGGGAGCGGGAGCAGGGAGCGACATTTTCAAAAGCTCCCGGGTCGGGAGTGAATTTTTATATAATATATATTTTTATATATTTTGATACATATATGTCAACAAAAGCATGTATAATGATGAATTTGATATAAAAAACATAAAAACATGGACTAAACCATGTAACATTAGTCATCTAGAAGTTATAATCTTCATCAACCACGTCCACAATGTGAAAATTCGTAAACCCGGAATCCCTATTGCAGCAAACTGATGATACTTCTCATACTTGTTAATACATGCAAGTTATTTACTGTGTTCTATGGTAAATATCGAAGTAAATACAACTGCAGTATTCACTATTTAAAATAATATGCTGAATCAAGAAACTAAACAAGAAAAAGATACAACACAATGACAATGTTACTTTTGGACAAATGTCCCAGGAAAACCCAATGCGGGA
The DNA here is from genome assembly GCA_031772625.1 of Pinus tabuliformis. Taxonomy (NCBI): domain Eukaryota; kingdom Viridiplantae; phylum Streptophyta; class Pinopsida; order Pinales; family Pinaceae; genus Pinus; species Pinus tabuliformis. The sequence continues at coordinate 1,323,038,843 of CM062819.1, read as the reverse complement.
AAACCGATGCAGCAGCTTTCAGGGTTTTATTATTATGTAGTAGTAAATATGAATACAAGTTCGAATGCCTTCCCGACAATCTAGTTACAAAGAATATCACTGACAGAGAGATCTGTGAGATTACCTCACACTATCATTGAAAGTTCTAGCTGATCCAGCCCTTGAATGACTGCCCCTGGAAGCCTTCGCGCAGTGTCTACGTCAGCCCAGCGTCAAACCCTCTGGGGATAGCGTCACTCCTCCAGCTGATCGATTTGCTGCCCAGGAACTTCAATTTCTACCTCCCGGTCTCACACCCTGGCTCCCAGCGTCTGAAATCAATTCCTTTAGCAAATATTCGGACTTCCACTTGGCTTTTGCGTTGCCTCGGCGTCAGCCTACGCTGCCTCTGTGTGGACCTGCGTAGCTCTGCATCAGCCCTTCTAGCTCTACGCTGCCAGTGCTGGATCTCCTATACCTTCTCTACTGAGTATTCTCTGACCGAGAAAGATTTCGCTTCGGATATTATCCTACCCCTCACTGCAAAATATCAATTCGAATTTCTCACAGGCAACTACTCTGCTTCATAAATTCGATCTTTTGAACTCTCTTTGTGTGTTCTCCAAGTGCCCATCAAGCCTTCTCTTATAATCCTCTCGTTGATCAAGCAACGGCCCAAATTAGATCCTAATCAATGGATAGGATCATATTGACTTGATCTCTGCCTTCTTCTAGAAGTTTCACCCACAGTTTAGATTAATACCCATTAATTATTTTACTTTCCTAAGTTTAGACATGGAGTCCCATTAAAAATAATTAATTATTTTAATAAAACTATCTCCGGGTGAAATTTCCAAAAACAATTTCTGGGTATTGGAGAATGCATGTGTCTAAGCGTCCTTGCAAATTTTGAGACTTAGATCACATCTGATACTACCAAACTTCAACACTCCCTCTTAGTGAGGAATGTGCTCTGGCAATGCACCCTGTTGGAGCATCACCTTGTTCTGTAACATCTCCTTTTGGGTTGCTGATGTTTGACATCCTGTCCACCAACTAGTGTAAATGTTGCATTTGTGCTGCTGCTAACCCTACCAATATCAACACTACATCCTTACTGCAACTCCTCCTTAATTTTGCATCTGTGTTGTTGTAGGCACTGCGACTGCCAACTGCATCTGCACTGCAACCTTCTCCAACTGTTGCTGCTACTGCATCAACAACGGAAAAGCATCCCAAATTACTGAACTGGTGTTTAGTACACTGCATCTCGTTGTTGGAGTTCTGACTGCTGCTAGTCTCTACACTGACCCTCTGAAGCCTCTGCGCTACTAATGACCTTTGCTCTGTGCCATTTGCGCTGCTTCTAACTCTACTCTGCGCTGCTCAGTCTCTGGCGCTACTAGCCACTGCAACTGTGATTCCTGCACTCCTCTGCACCACCTGACACTGGTCCATCCTACTACTTCTGATTTGGGCTCCCGTTGCAAGGAATTGATCCAAGACATGGGCTCCTCAAGGATCCTACCCATCTGTAGCTCTTTCGAACTATAGCTCTAAATCAGCGCACCTCCCTCCTCGAGGTATCTCAGCTGTCATGGAAAACTCATCCTCATTTATCTTCGCGGCTGCAACTTTCGGATCATGCTTCTCATATTTATCCTTCTTTCTGAGAGGACATTGTGTTGCATAGTGACCCATTTCACCACACCTGAAGCATTTAATCTGCGAAACATCCTTCTTCCGCTTTCACTGCTCCAGCTATCCCTTAGATGCGAGGGCTACATTCTCATCCTCCTCCTTGGGCTTCGACCCATTACTGCTACTTCTGTCAAGTTTACACTTGACCAAGTCTCTCCTCAGCTCCTCTTGCTTAAGAGTTTCCCACATCTCATCCCAATTTCGCAAAGTCGCCCTGCTCAAGATACTCTGGACAAAGACTTGCCAATCTTCGAAACAAAATTTAGGGCCAGTCTTACCATCTCAAAACTTTGAGGTGTAGACCCCACAGCTGCTAACTCATCACGGGTCTCCTAAAGCTTCGTCAGGAACAAATCTATGTGTTCCCCCTTCTACATTTGTATGGATCTCATCTTCTACTCAAGGTACATCTTCTGTTGCTCAGAAGACACCTGATACAACGTAGACAACGCATCCCACATCTCCTTAGCAATCCCTCTGCTAGGGATGTGACAGACCACATGATCCTTCACTCCATCGAAGATCATTCTCTTTGTCTTCGCCATTTCTCCTCTGTACTTCTTGAGCAGATCTGGATCCGCGAAGCACGGCTACCACGTTGTCCACGTAGACCTTGATAAAATGATCATCTAGAAGACAAGACATCCTTGCCTTCCAGATCACATAGTTGGATGCCCCATCCAACCTGTCCTGATCTCTCAACCCACTGGCTGCCATCTCTGCCAAATAGAAAATCAAATGACCTCCTCTCTCCTCTACGTTGTTGCTGGGCTAGCCTACGCACTCCCTGCTGAAGTCAGTAGATCTGTTGCCCCTTGCTGTTGCTCAGCTTGTGAGAATTCGGACCCCTTGGCTAGAAGTCCTCTGAGGAAAAAATTCCCTCAACTGTGGCTTTCTCTTCCCCCTGGCGTCTTTCTGCCCAGCAACTGCCTGCAGAAAACTGTGTCCCAACAGAAAAACCCCTCTGTTGAATCCTCTGCTGCACTACTCCCTTTGCCGCTGATAGATTTTGATCTGGAAATCTTACCTCTATGTCGACTCACTCAGAGAGAGATTTACCATGAAAATCTAGCCCTCTTGGCCTGAATTGTGCAAACCCCCTGGGAATTTGAGTTACTGCCTCTATAGGAATTTCGAATTCTCTTCTTCCTTCAGTGTTGGATCTTCTGGATTTGTTCTTCTTACTTCACCTGCAACTCTGATACCATGTGAAAATTCCTAAACCCAGAATCCCTACTATAGCAAACTAATGTTACTTCTCCTACTTGTTAATCCATACAAGTTATTTACTGTGTTCTACGGTAAATATCAAAGTAAATACAACTGCAACATTCACTATTTAAAATAATATGCCGAAACAAGAAACTGAACAAGAAAAAGATACAACACAATGACACAGTTATTTTTGGACAAATGTCCCCGGAAAAACCCAATGCAAGAAAACCGATGCAGCAGCTCTGAGGGTTTTATTATTATGCAGTAGTAAATCTGAATACAACTTCTGGATGCCTTCCCGACAATCTAATTACAAAGAATATCACTGACAGAGAGATCTGTGAGATTACCTCACACTATCACTGGAAGTTCTGGCTGATCCAGCCCCTAAATGACTGCCCCTAGCTGCCTCGGCAAGTGTCTGTGTCAACTCAGCGTCAAACCCTCTGGGGACAGCATCACTCCTGTAGTTGATCGATTTGTTGCCCAGGAACTTCGATTTCTACCTGTCAGTCTCACACCCCGGCTCCCAGCTTCTAAAATCGATTCCTTTAGCAAATTTCCAAACTTCCACTCAGGTTCTACACTGCCTCTACGTGGGCCTCCTTAGCTCTGTGTCAACCCTTCTGGCTCTACGCTGCCACTGTTGGATCTCCCTCTGCCTTCTCTGCTGAGTATTCTCCGATAGGGAAAGATTTCCCTTCGGATACTATACCTGCACCTCACTGCAAAAGCTCACTTCGAATTTCTGACCGGCAGCTACTCTGCTTCAGAAATTCAATCTTCTGAACTCTCTATGTGTGTTCTCTAAGTGCCCATCAAGACTTCTCTTATAATCCTCTCGTTGATCAATCAACGGCCCAAATTAGATCCTAATTAATGGCTAGGATCATATTGACTTGATATATGCCTTCTTCTAGAAGTTTCACCTACAATTTAGATTAATACCCATTAATTATTTTAATTTCCTAAGTTTAGACTTAGGGTTCCATTAAAAATAATTAATTATTTTAATAAAATTGTCTCCGGGTGCAATTTCCCAAAACGATTTATGGGTATTTGAGAATGCATGTGTCTAAGCCTCCCTGCAAATTATGAGACTTAGAGCACATCCAATGCTACCAGAATTCAACACACAAGTTAAAAGTTCTTATTTATATAGCATGTAAGGTTGCACACAACCAAAATAGCATCAAGTGCAATCCATCTCCAAACTAAAAATACATCACCAAATAGGCTCTAGATGGCCTCTAGCATCCAAAAAATCATGCTATCACAGATAATTCCATATCATCAAAATCATTGCCTATATTGAGATCTTTGTCATTAATATCACCCTCTAAGCAATTAACATAAGAAAGAAAAATGTGGCATGTCAAGTCAAGATTATGTTTAAGTGATACATACCTTTTTAGTAGGGTCATGATAGAGGAGTTCGACAACCAATGTCACTAACATCAAGGTACATAGAGGGCTTGGTGCTCTTGATTAAATGTGAGTCCCATACCCTAATACATGACAAAATCCAATGGAAACATTGCAATCCCCCCAATCCTGAAATCTTGAAAAACTGATAAGCCTACTGGATTTTGCGAGAGATCTAAAATTCTACTTTCTCCATATGAAATCCAATGAGATCGGAACCACTCTCAAACAATGTTGCACGAAGCGCCCCCCCCCCAGTTCCAAGCCCAGAAGCGCATCCCGTGAGGAAGCGCGCTTCTGAATTTTGTTTGATTTTGCCGCTTCCTGGAATTTTCCTAAGCGTGGCTCGGAAGTGCGCTTCGTACGACGCTTCGGCAATACAAAGCGTGGCGCTTCGGAGGGCGAAGCGTACGCTTCCCGTACGCTTTCGTACAATTCCAGAAAAGCGTTTAGAAAATCGTCTTTTTTTCAATTTTTATTTGAATTTTAGGTGAGTTTGCTTGTTGGGGGTGGGTCCACCTTGGGTTAGGGTGAGGAATGAAGGCAAAAAAAAATATAAAAAAATATAAATATAGCAGATGCTCCCTCATGGTAATGTTAAATTCTTAAAGTAAAAGTGACATTCTCCTTTATTTTTCATTTTCATCCTTTTACTTAAATTTTTAACATTACCATGAAATGACTCAGGATGTTTGAGAATGGTTCCAGCCTCATTGGACTTCATATGGAGAAAATAGAATTTCATATCCTATTCAAAATTCCGCAGACTTAACAGTTTTCAGGAATTCAAGATCAATGGGATTGTGGCATCTCATTAGATTATATCAAGTATGAAGGTATGCGATTAGCATTTAATCAAGAGCACCAAGCCCTATATGTATCGTAGTGTTGGTGGTGTTAATTGTTGAACTCCTTTGTCACGCGGCACGCCCTTAGCAAAAAGTTACCTTTCAATCAATTCAAAATCATCGATCAAGCATGTTAAGCTTTTTCTACCATATTTTAAGTCTTGAATTAGGTAGTTTGATCAAAATTGGGCAATGTTGACTAATATCCCTAGACAATCGAGGTAGAGGCAAAGGTTAGACAAGAGGAGAAGAATCTAGATTCTAGATGGTTGAAGCATCTAAATGGTTGATGCTCGAATAATTAATCATTAATGTACAATGGATGTTATATCTATCTTGATTTATGCAAAAATATGCATGTTTTCATGTCTTCTACAACTAATTTGGTATTTGGGATGTTTGTTTTGAGTATAAATACAAAAAAATATAAATATATATATATAGCAGACACTTCGCTTCCTAGATTTTTGGAAAATGATGCTTCAGCGTCCCCGCTTCCAAAAAACATCCCCGCTTCATGCAACATTGCTCTCAAACATCCCGAGTCATTTCATGGTAATGATAAAAATTTAAGTAAAAGGATGAAAATGAAATATGAAGGATAAGAATGTCATTTTTACTTTAGAATTTAACATTTCCATGAATTGCATATCAATACTAGGAACATAAGCTTGAATATTAGGTTTCCCTACTCAAAAACCCTTGCTTCATTGAAAAAAATTTGCGTTTGGAACATCTTTATGACAAAAAAATTGTGAAAAAACTAGGGAGTGACTTTTTTTTGGGGGAGAGTGCTCCAAAAATTCGCTCCCTGCGGAAGCAAATTTTGGGAGTGTGCTCGTGATTTTCTCCTACTCGGAGCATGCTTCGAGAGTGATTCAAAGGGAGAGTGATTCAAAGGGGGCAGGAGCCACTCCCCCACAATCCTAGTTGAGAAGCATGTGGAGGCACCTAGCAACACCTTCTGGTAGAGTAGACCACTAATGATATTTTCCAGTTATTTGGCCTTAACGAGCAGCATCAATGAGTCTGAGGCCTCCACTTTCGAGGATGCTGCAAATGAGTAGGTCTAGGTGTTGAGTTTTGTAGCTCAGAAAATACTTCTAGTCTTGTGCCTTGACTAGGACCTTGATTTACGTCTTGAGGAACTTGCATGCGACATGCAAAGTGTACAAGTGAGTTGCACACATGCGAATATGTTGCATGTGACATGCATGAGATATGCATTGTGCATGTAAAAAAAGATAAATTTATGACTTGTTCTTGAGTTAAAGTAGAAAAAGTTAAAGATAGGATAGTTAAGTAAAGTTACTTATCTTCAATTAACTTGACGAGCTAATTTTGCCCATCAATCTTAGCTTAGGAAAGTTATAAATTGAGCCTAAGTGTTGAGGCTAAGACACAAAAACAACACAAGATTGAGCGAGGCTTCTCAGTGAGCATGTGTTGTGTCTGAGAGAGTGCAGTGAGGTTGATGATCAATTTTGTAGGCAGTATTTTCTCAGTTGGGCCATGATCCCAAGACAGAAGCACAAGCAAGTTCCGTGATTAATTTATTAATGAAGAACCGTTGATTGGGCATAAATCTGTTTATGTGTATGTGATTCAGATCAATTAATTTTGCATATGATAAATATTTTGGTTAGGAACTTAGTTGTGTATTCATTCAATAGTCCTTGGAACCAAATACCGGGTGCTAGGTTCGAGAAATTCTAACATGGTATTAGAGCCCCAATGTTATGAATAAAATAATACAAATAATGTAAACAACAATAATAATAAATAATGATTAGTTAACTAGTAATTAGTTAGTGAAGAGGTATGTCCCTAAGGACATGACCGTTGGCGAAGAGGACCTGCCTACGGTATATAAGAATGCCCTCACCCTCATTTGTAACCTTCTTATCAATTCTTTTATATAATATTCAATATACAATCACTTGTCCTACAATGGATGTCTTTGTCTTCGAAGTATTCTGAAGATCACTGTTGCATATATGAACTTTGTTCGTAACATTGGTATCAGACCCACGTTTTCTGATCCCCGTCATTGGCCATTAAAGTCTTCATCAACGTAGTTGTGGTCCGATCAAGCATTTCGCTATATAGTTGGAGTTTCTCCATTACATTGGATTTGCTATCAGGCCTTTGGCCATTAAAAAAAAAGTGTACATTAGGAAAAACATAAAAAAAATTATATATATAATATATATATAAAGGTTATAAAAAAAGATTATAAAAAATACCGCAACCATTCCTCCACCATTGAAAATCGCAACCAGGCTCCGCACACAGTCATCGCCATCACACCCGTTGTCAGCACCCACCACTGTATAGTGGTCATCCAACCATAAGTCCGTCATAAGCAACCCCTACATATCACTGTCAGCCACTAATTCAATTCCTTCAAGCCACTTTTCGTTGTCGATCCCGTCTGTGCGAAAATTCCTAAATCGGAATCCCTACTACAGCAACTGATGCTATTTCTCTTATTTTTTAGATTCCTTTAAACAAATTACTTGCAGTTTCCTATGGAAAATATCAAAACACATAGAGCGCAACCTTCACTTAATTTAATATAATACGGAAACAAGAAACTGAGCAAGAAAGAAAATACAACACAATGACACCGCTATTTTTGGACAAATGTCATCGAGAAAACCCAATGTGGGAAAATCGATGCAGCAAATCTGAGGGTTTTATTATTATGCAGTGGTAATTCTGAGTACAATTCCTTGGATGCTCAACTAGCAATCCGATACAGAGAAAACTGGACAAAACAAATGGTGAGATGCTCTCACCTTGTCACTAGAAGAATCTGAGTCTGATCACACTGGACTGGAGCCTCTGCGTCTCCTCTGTGTGGCCTCTACACAGAACTACGTAAGCCTCACGTAGTCTCTGTGTCACCCTTGCTGGGAATCACGTTGCTCCTCCTTCGGACCCTTTGCTAGCTCCCCAGCATCTAAATCTTGATTTCCTCAACAGGAATTCGATCTCCCTCTAAGCCCAGTGTTGCCACTGTGTCAGCTCTGCATGGGTCGGCGTCTGCCTCTCTCTGGATGTCGTTCTGCCCTCTCTACCTTGTACTCTCCGGCCCAGGAAACCTTCCCTCTTTCAGATACTACCTCTGCCCCTCACTGCAAAAGATCACTTCGATCACTCCTCTAGCAATTGTTGCGTTGCCCTCTCTGAGAAATTCGATCTTCTTGATCTCTCTCGGTGTGTTTTCCAAATGACCCTCAAGCCTCCTTAAATAATCTTCTCGTTGACATTCAACGACCCAGATTAGAAGCTAATCAATGGCTAAGATCATTTATGCTTGACCCTTGTCTTCTTCTAGAAGTTACACCCACAGTTAGATTAATACCCATTAATTATTTTATTTACCTAAGTTTAGACTTAGGGTATCATTAAAAAAAATAAATTATTTTAATAAAACTGTCTCCGGGTGGAATTTCCCAAAATGCTTTTTAAGTTTTTTGGAATACATGTGCCCAAGCCTCCCTGCAAAATTTGAGACTTAGAGCACATTCAATGCTACCAGAAATCAACACTCCCTCTTCACAAGGAATGTGCTCTGGCAATGTATCCCACTAAAGCATCACCCTAACATCACAACATCATCCTCTGCGTTGTTGATGTCTGACATGTTGTCCACCAACTACTGCGTTGTTGCTGCAACTGTACTGTTGCTGACACTGCAATTGTCAACACTACATCTGTACTACAGCTCCCTCTCAAGTGATGCATCTGCACTGCTACTAGCACTGCCACTGCTAACACTTCATCTGCGCTGCAACTGAAAAACATCCCAAAATCTGAACAAGTGTTCAGCATAAATGCATCTCGATGTTGAAGATCTTACTATTGCTAGTCCAACGCTATGCTTCTAAAGCCACTGCGTTGTTGTTGCTACTACACTATGCCTCCCTGCACTGTTGCAACTCTGCACTACGTTGCTCAGACTTTGCGTTCTAGACACTGCATCTGCCGCTCCAACACTCATCTGCACCAACTAACACTCCATCCTACTACTTATGATCTGGGCTCCCGTAGCAAAGAATTGATCCGAGAGGTGGGCTCCTCAAGGATCCTACCCATCTGTAGCTCTTTCAAACTACAGCTCTAAATTAGCCCACCTCCCTCCTAGAGGTATCTCGCCTGTTATGGCAAATTCCTCCTCCTCAATCTTCGCGGGTGCAGCCTTCGGATCGTGCTTCTTATCTTTGTCCTTCTTCCTGCCTGAGCGCACATTGTGTTGCATAGTGACCCATTTCACCACACCTGAAGCATTTCATCTTCGAGACATCCTTCTTCCGCCTTCGTTGCTCCTGCTGCCCCTTAGATACAAGGGCTGCATTCTCTTCCTCCTCCTTGGGCTTTGGCCCACTGCTGCTGCTTCCGTCAAGCTTACACTTGACTAGATCTCTCCTTAGCTCTTCCCGCTTGAGAGATGCCCACATATTATCCCAGTCTGGGAAAGTTGCTCTGCCCAAGATGCTCTGGACAAAGACTTGCCACTCTTCTGAGACTGAATTCAGGGCCAGTCTCACCATCTCAAAACCTTGAGGTGTAGACCCCACAACTACTAACTCGTCTCAAGTCTCTTGAAGCTTCGTGAGGAATAGATCTATGCGCTCCCCCTTCTACATATGTGCAGATCTCAGTTTCTGCTCTAAGTACATTTTCCGCTGCTCAGAAGATCCTTGATACAACATTGTCAAGGCATCCCACATCTCCTTAGCAGTCCCTCTGCCACTGATTTGATAGACAACATGATCCTTTACTCCATCAAGGATCATCCTCTTAGTCTTCGTCATTTCTCCCCTATACTTCATCAGTAGATCTAGATCTGCAAGCTCAACCAGCCACCATGTTGTCGACATAGGCCTTGAGAAAATGCTCATCTAGAAGGCACGACATCCTTGATTTCCAAATCATATAGTTGGATGCCCCATCCAACCAATTTTGATCTCTCAACCCACTTGCTACTATCTCTGCCACGAAAATGTCAAACTGCTCCTCTCTATCTCTTACTATTGTTGCTTAGGCAATAAGAAAACAGACTTCTTGGCAAGAAGTCTACTAAGGAAAAATTCCCTCACTGTGATTCTCTCTTCTGCTGATTTTCTGCCCAGCAAGTTGCTTGTAGAAAACTGCGCCCCACCAACTCTTTCCTCAACACTAAGGCTCTGCGTTGCTCCCTTTGGCACGGTAAAATTTCGGTCTAGAAGCCCTTCCTCTCTGTCAACTCACTCAGACAGAGACTTTCCTTGAAAATTCATCCCTCTTGATTTGGACTGCGTAATCCCTCTGGGACTTCAAACTGCTGCCTCCTACAGCTATTCAACCTCCTCTGCTCAATGTTGGTTTCTCTGGCTCTACTTTTCTTGTTTCACCTGTAGCTCTGCTACCATGTGAAAATTCCCAAACCAGAATCCCTACTGCAGCAACTAATGATATTTCTCCTATTTGTTAGAATCCTTTAAACAAATTAATTGTAGTTTCCTATGGCAAATATCGAAATACATACACTGCGGCCTTTACTTAATTTAATATAATACGGAAACAAGAAACTAAGCAAGAAAGAAAATACAACACAATGACACCGTTATTTTTGGACAAATGTCCCTAGAAAAACATAATGCGGGAAAACCGTTGCAACAGATCTAAGAGTTTTATTATTATGCAGTAGTAATTCTGGGTACAATTCCTTGGATGCTCAACTAGCAATCTGATACAAGAGAAACTAGACAAAACAAATAGTGAGATGCTCTCACCCTATCATTGGAAGAATCTCAGTCTAATCACACTGGACTGGAGCCTCTGCGCAGAACTGTGTAAGCCTCACGCATTCTTTGTGTCACCCCTACTGGGAATCACGTTGCTCGCCCTTCGGACCCTCTGCTGGCTAGAAATTTCAAATTTCTGCGTCATGGTCTCACACCTTGGCTCCTGGCTTTTGAAACTCGATTTCCTCAGCAGGAATTCGATCTCCCTCTAACCCTAGCGCTGCCACTGCGTGGACCAACATCTGCCTCTCTCTAGACGTCGTTCTGCCCTCTTTTCCTTGTACTCTCCGGCCCAGGAAACCTTCCCTCTTCTGGATATTACCTCTACCCCTCATTGCAAAAGATCACTTCGATCACTTCTCTAGCAAATGTTGTGCTACCCTCTATGAGAAATTCAATCTTCTTGATCTCTCTAAGTATGTTTTCTAAATGACCCTCAAACCTCCTTAAATAATCTTCTTGTTGTCATTCAACGACCCATATTAGAAGCTAATCAATGGCTAAGATTATTTATGCTTGATCCTCGTCTTCTTCTAGAATTTACACCCACGGTTAGATTAATACCCATTAATTATTTTAATTTCCTAAGTTTAGACTTAGGGACCCATTAAAAATAATTAATTATTTTAATAAAACTGTCTCCAGGTGGAATTTCCCAAAACGCTTTCTGAGTTCTTTGGAATACATGTGCCCAATCCTCCCTGCAAAATTTGAGACCTAGAGCACATCCAATGCTACCAGAAATCAACAGTCTGCAACAGTGATTACAAACCACAAGTAGCCCACAATAGCCTCCTCCCTGAACATTGTCACTTCCAGTCTACCACTACGGCCTTCCCTCTCCTCTACCACTGCAGCAAACTTATCCAACCAACTGTCACTACCAATTGCAAACCGATTCCACAGTCATCGTTCGCGGTATGTACGATTTGTGGAAAAAAGAAAACGTAGCACTGGCATAGTCGTTTCCATACAATCGTTCAGCCATTTACAATTCAACCACAGAAGAAGAAAAAGAATAAAAAAAAAAAAAAAAATCAGGTTGTGAACAGTCGTACCTTACAAAGCATTGGTAGCATTGGTTCATAACTATACACATTAGAAAAGATAACTGTTACACATAATTAAAAGAAAAAATTAGACATATTTAAGCAATATATATATATATATATATATATATAGGGATTACCGTAGTTACCAAAAGAACTCCTTATCGCTATGAGCAGACTTCTCAATCAATCTACATATCACAACCATTTAGAATGGAAACAACAGATTTATGTTCCAAGGAATATTGGAGTTTGAAGAATCCAAACCTATGATAACAATTCATTACAAATTTCCAGTGATCGGAAGATTCCACAAAACATTAATCTAGGATGGTCAGATCCATTCTCAATCCGACAATTTTATTTATCATTCAGAGGATAATATCAACGAATAAGAAAGTTTTGAAACAAGGAGATATTCAAAACAGGAAAAGAAATCAAGTCCTTTCAACACTAAGCTTTGAAGACAAAGCTTTTTGAAAAGGAAGGCAATGTTATGAATAAAATATATATAAAATAATACAAATAATGTAAACAACAATAATAATAACTAATGGCTAATTAACTAGTAATTAGTTAATGAAGAGGTATGTCCCTAAGGACATGACCATTGGTGAAGAGGTACCCAAGGTTAATTTTAGGGGCGAATAATCGCCCAAAGGCGAAATTTAAGGCTTTTTATATTTTAATGGGGCGAATTTTTAATTAAAATAATAAAAAAAAATTTATATAATTAGCCCATATTTTATTTAAAAATTAATTTATTTTTTTATTTTAGCCCAGGGCGGATAAACTAACCGAATCGTATTTGATCAAAATCGCCCCATTTTGATATTTGCGGAATCGTATTTGATCAAAATCGCCCCATTTTGATATTTGCTCCTGGTTTGGGAGAGAAAAATCGCCATTTTTGATTGACAGTTTGGGTTTTCTGGTTTGGGAGTGGTTTGTGAGGGTCGATTTGGTCCCGGGAGTGGTTTGTGAGGGTCGATTTGGTCATGGGATGTTAGATTTGTTTTGAAATGGAGGGCGGAGCTTAATTTGTTTTCAAATGGAGGGCGGCTCCCTGTTTTGACGGATTCAGCCCGTTGTTTTGGTGTATATGGCTCCCTGGGTCCCTGTATAAAAATGGTTTTGAAATAGGTTTTTTCATCCTAGTTCACAAATCTAAATGTTCTAGTTAGCAGCAGCAGTTTCGGTGGGATATTCTTGCATTTTCAGATTTCAATCCGCTTATTCTTCTCTGGTTTCGGTATCCATTGTTTCTTGGATTTGAACGGCTCATGCCACTGCAGCAGCAACAACAACAGTCGGTACTTGACCGAATTGTTGGCTGAGCGCAAGAAATTAGGCCCCTTTATTCTCATGTTCGTGTAAAAGGTATATTAACTCTGCTGATATTCAAGCATGGGATAAGTAGCCGTGATCTGCTTACTCTTTTTATGATTGTCTGTGTCCTCCCTTTTGTTGTGTTGTTGAGCTGGAAAGTTATCAGTACTTACCCTAAATATTACAGCATTTGGATGTTTGCAGTCTGCCAGTATCCCAAGCTGAATATTGTGATGGAGAAGGCAACTTCCTGCTTCTGATTCCCATGTATTGTTCGTGTTGGAAAGATCTAGGCAATGATTGTTGTATTGTTCATATTTTTCATTCAGCTTGATCTCGGTACAATTGTCTCAAATGTCTTTTATGGTGAGAGGGAGCGTTATAGTCATGTTGCCAGGTATGGGCTGGTTCATAGGGTTGAGTGGGGGAATTGGGTGTTTTCTTGCCTGAGTCATGGGTCAGTTAGCACTATTTATATCAAATGTGGCCTGAATGCTGTTTGAAACTGGAGATACTGATGACCTCAATGATGTGAAAAATTGGAGATACCGTATGGCCTCAATGGTGTTTGTAATCAAAATCTGGATTGAACACAGTGTCTGTATAGACTGTAGTTCAAGTTTTGTATAGACCTTTTGAAAAGTTTTCGAGGCAAGAAATCTATTGTATTAATATTGTCTGATTTGTAATAGAGAAACTGCTATGAGGTGCTTTGGACTACTTGGGAATGAATTTTTGTCTCAGATGTCGATAGTCTGTACTGTGGTAGACAATAAGATGATTTCTTTTCTCAGGGATTGCAATTGCTTTCCGGAAGATGGGGTATACCTGTTCATGGTACTTCTTTCGACATCAAGTTGATAAACCTTCCCTTAGACTTGAGTTTTGTTTGGTTCTTGTTCGTTGGGTGATGATAAAAAATGTAATATTCATTTGTATTTGTTGATTTTATACTCATGGAACTTGTTTCTTATTGTACTCAGTTCTTTTGATGCAAGAAAGAACAACAGACTAGTTTGAGCTTGAGGTACTTGAAGCGGCAGCAGCTCTCTTCTCAAGCGGTATGTGTTCTAGTTCTCAAGTGTAATATGAGTAAATTTAGAATGTACTGCCGTTTGACAATACTTGTAAGCACTTTGAAGCAGTGGAATTTCATCAACACTACAGTGTTAGAGAAATCTGAGAGATTGCCTTTGGTCGTTTTTCCATAATGTATCTGATTTCACGACTGTTGTACCTACATGGTACTTGTAATGCACAGCAAACCAGGAAATACTTTATTGTATTGCTGCACTATTAGAAAATATAATTGTTGAAGTTACAGGCAGTATTGCTGCTTGAAAGCTGGGATTGATCCTGTCAGGTTTTGGGCCTATAAACTGTTCTGCACCTTCGTTAGTGCTTCATTCATCAATGGATGAAATGCCTTCATTACTCAAACTGCAACTTTCAACGATCTAAAGTTATATTACTTATTGTCCTAATAAAATTCAAGTTTATCATTTATAGCTTACGTGTGTGTCCTATGGTCTTAAATCAAGGATGCTCCCTCATAAAATGGAAAGAAATAGCCAAACTTGAAGTCTTGGAATTGCAGAGCAGCATTTGCTTGATTCCTTGGTAGCTGTTTGAAGATCCTAACCAAACTGATGTTTCTTTCAGAATTGTGGTTCTTTGTCATAGTAGTATAGTACGCTGTTCCTAAGATTACCTTTGGTTCTGTTCTGAGATCTGTAGAGAATTGTTGAGCAAGGGGGAGGATAGCTTCATCTTAAAGCATCCCTCTACCCAACGTTAAGCTTGATGGGAAGAATTATCCTATCTTCAAGTGAAGGGTGCTAAACATATAATTGAAGAATTGATTGTTAAGACTTGTGGAGGGTAAGAAGACAAATTGCACTGTTGCTAAAGAATTAGTAAAGCTTTTGGCGCACAATGAAGATGTGCAGTACATTATAAGTTTTACTATTGCAGATCATATTGGTCCTCAAATTAGAAGTTTGATTAGTTCTTGTAAGATTTGGACTAGGATTCCCTAACAGAACAAGGATTCTCTATTCTAGGAAATGACTGTATGCATTTTAAATGATTGGTTGTGTATATCACTGTTTATACGATACGTATTCAGGATGTGCAAGATCAATTTGGAGCAGTAGATGATAGAATTGATCCTAAAGTTCGTAGTGCCACTGTTCCAATGGTTGAAAAAAATGTTTCAGCCATTTGTGACCAGTGTGAATGCCACTGATAAAGTGGCTAACTTTCTTGGTGGAATGTTACTGCAGAAAGAACATTGCTGGAACAGATTCACTTAAAAGAGTGTATACCGAGCACTTACACTGAAATCACTAAGAAGAAAGGGAAGAAGTCTGCATAGAAAAGTTTAAAGGAAACTTCACAAAAAACCCTTGAAAAATGATGTTGTATCAAGCAGGGCCATTATTGCAGAGATTGTGTCAAGGCCCATTACCACAGTAAATATATATTATTTAGAATTATGTTGTAATTTTTGTCAGGGTTCATGTTTAGGTTCAACTATCACTGGCTACCCTATTCTGGAAGAGCTTTTGCTCTCCTGAAGACATCTTGATCTAACTCTTCATTCTTTGTTTTCACCTCCATAAAAAATCTCTAGTGGATTCATAAATTTTCCTTTTATTGTGACAGACTATTTTATGTGGTATTGTTGGCATACCTCCTTCAAATGGTGTTATTCCTGAATCTCCAATGCACATGAAAGGCTTAGCTACCCTCAAACATCAGGTACTAATATATTGGAATTATCAATTGCAGCTTCTCAGGGAAAAGACACAATTCAGACATTTTATAGACGAGTAACTTACAAGTACTTTTGTTACAGTTGGTGCTTAGCAAGTTAGTGACAACAATCTGGAAAAGTATGCAGAAAAATTCAACCTTAGGGCAATTATACAGAAACATGCAAGAAGCCTATGAGCAAATGCAGACCCCAATGGTTTATCAGCCTCCACCTGCCTTGGTAATGGTCTTATTTTTGAGTTTGGGTGTTTCATTTTATCTAATTTTCCTCTCCCTTTATTTATTTGTCTTGTCATGTCCCAACCATTTATGCAGGCACTTAAGGAATTGAAAGAGACCACAATTCAGTTGGCCGCAAGTACTGGGAATATGGATGCCCAGTTGATGAATCAATTTTTAATGTTGACAAGGACGTGGATGACCTGCTTCCTGTTGAGGTGAAAGAACAACAATTGAGTAATTTGTTGCAATCTCTGATGGCGGTTGGCTGCCTTGCAGTAATGCCCATCATTAGAAAGATCCCAACTTCTGTGCTTTGGGGTTACTTTGCCTTCATAAACTTGTGTTATTGGTCTATTTTCCCATCGGGAAAATCAATAATGCAAGGTCAAATCAGTTGTGAATGATTGATGGCATAATGAAAAGGCGAACCTTTACTCAAAAAAATAATAATAGATCATTTTTTATAAATGTAGCTTTAGAATGATCTTGCTTTGAAGTAGAGACTAAAATCAAGGAAATGATAGGAAGCCTACAATGCTGGATTAGTGCTTAGTTCAAATAAGCATGACAATGAGAGGCCTTTTGAACATGATTGTGAGGTTATTGTTGATTCAAATATTTTTTCAGCAGAAAAATAAAGCATGGAGTGAACATTTAGTGCACAAATATCCCCTGTTTTAATGGATGACTAAAACCAGGAGGCCTTACAACCATATATGTAAAGTCAAGTCAATGGTTCTACATGGTTCAGTCATTTAATATACTCAAAACTTTAGCCCAAAAATTAATACAATATAAGTCTGCTCTAGAATACAACAGAAGCAAAATAGATCACATATATGCCCTTCCCACACTCATTTCTTCTGCTAATTTTGGACACTGACTACCATTTCAGTTCTGGGCATTTTTGTGGTATTGATGTTTGGCCCAACGGATACCAGCCGAAGTCCCTTCCTTCACCATTTTGGCCCCAGCAGACGCTGCACATTTCATCTTCTTGTTAGTTGTTATAATCTGCTAATCTGGTCAAGACCACAGACTTGTTTTTCTGTGCTGTGTCCTGGTCGTTGTATGAATAATCCCACTGCTTAGGCCCATGTAAGCCCAAATGAATTTCTACGCTCATTGGAAGCCATTAATGCAATCAAATACTGTTCACACAGCGCTTCAATATTTCTAAAATAGTTAAATTGATGTTCACTAGAAGTGTAACAGAGGAACTGAAACTATGAACAGGTTGGACAATCATTGTTGATTCAAATATAACAAAAGATATAATTAATGTTTCTAGAGTAGAAGATACATTTGAGTGGAATTGTCCTTAGCTCAATTGTAATCGCAGCACTATGTCTTTATTTAAATTCAGTGACTGCAAAAAAATATAATGGGTGTGGATGGTTTCTAAGGTTGAAAAGGAGATGTCAATATGGTGTAATAGATGGTTATCATCAAGGGGGATAAGTTAGTGCTGGTGAAATCCCTACTTGAAGCCATCCCTGTGAGCAAATGCAGACCCCAATGGTTTATCATCCTCCACCTGCCTTGGTAATGGTCTTATTTTTGAGTTTGGGTGTTTCATTTTATCAAATTTTCCTCTCCCTTTATTTATTTGTCTTGTCATGTCCCAACCATTTATGCAGGCACTTAAGGAATTGAAAGAGAGTACTTTGAGACATTTGAGAAGGAAAGGGCCAGTGAACTAGGTTTCTTTGGTTTTTAGTGCATTTGTTTGCATTCTATATTTGTAGAGATTACATCTCAGATTAAACTTTGAGTTGGGCTCATGCTCTGGCCATCAAAGCATTTGAATGCTGGGGGTTTTACACCCCTTTAAAGTTTTGCAGCGATCTTTTGATTAGATCTTCAATGTAAGACTTCACGGAAGTCAAAAACTGGCAGGCAGAAAAAGTCCTGCATGCTGTACTGACAATGAGATGTCTAGGGTAGTTTAAAATAACTTCTTGTTTCTTTTGAATAAATCTTCTTGTAATACTAGAGAGGCCACTCAGTTTTGGTGATATTTTCAGTGCTTTGTTTAGTTATGTGAATTCGTTAGATGCAAAACAAGTATTGGTTAATTTCATGAAAACCAATCTGCAGAATTGGAAATGTAAGCATATGTGCATGAATGTAGTAGAGAAAGGGGTACTGTTCTAATTGAAGTGAGAGTGAAAGAGACCTTTTGAAAATGTTATTGTTTCAAGCAGTTGGAACGATATCAGTAGGAATCAGTATGCAGAAATTAAACAGAATAAATGGGAATCAAGGCGAATCAAGCATTGTATTGCATATCAAATCTAATAAAGTACCAATGATTCTACAGCTCTGATTAAGTACTCAATAGTGCTTCCAAGGTTGCAGAACTTCAATCTACAGTCATAGATATTGAATGGGTGTTTGCAGTTATATTGTTCCTCTGCCAAGAACTCTGCTCTTTTGGACCTCAATTCCCCTCAAATAAAAATGTTCTGTTTAATTGGAACTTATTTACATCCTAACATGCAGGTCGATTTCTCCAAGAGAATGTACCTGGGCAACAAATGATATCCAAGTTGAAATCTTAACAATGGAATTAACTAATTATTTTCAATCGATTTCCTTCATTGTTGCTGGTTGATTTTTCCTGGGATTATCGACATCTCATTTATTGGGTTCACCTCACCCTGATTTGAACTTCTTTCATTTGAATCAACTTCATCTCTGGTTAGAACATTTTTTGATTGATTTCATTTTCCAACAAATGTGGTATTTAAGTTACTTTCTTCTTGCAAGTCGATTTTACCGTTATTAGTACACTGCTAGTAGATTTGTTTGACATGATCATTTTCTTCAATTTCAGGGTCGACTAGCTTAATGATAGTGTCCTTTTGCTTCAGCTCATGTTCATTCATCAGTTCTCAATCGATTCTCTCTGTGTTCAAAATGGATTCAAGTAGCTTAGGAATTACATCGATTTCCATGTTCATTCATCAGTTCTCAACTGATTCTCTCTGTGTTCAATGGATTCAAGTAGCTTGGAAATCACATCAATTTCCTTTTATATTGTATTAAAATGTACAGGAATGTCATAGTGGAATTGCTTTCCACAACAATACTTCTTTGTAACTATGGACTTTATCTCAACTCAACTGGATTTCATTTCTAACAAGAGATTTCCTTAATAAATTCCTCTTGACAAATTTTTCTGTTATAAAACTTTGCAAAAGCATACCCTTGGTATAGCTCACTACACAAGAAAATTCATTTTTGAAGCATAATTCTTATATTTGCAACTTTCATTTCTCTGTATAGACTTTCTAGAAAATAAATTGCGTGTAAAGAGTCTATATTCCACTCTTGGATTCATTTTGTTCGAGAGTTATGTGAAGGACTAACGAACCTGGTAGTCACAGGACGAAACAAACCCTGAGGCAGTAAAAATTTGTACATGGGTCCACATTTGCTCCCGTTATGGTCCTTACAGAGAGTGCATTGAAGGTAGGTATGTTGCAGTTGGTAGAATATGACGAATGTGCTCCCTTCATGTTCTCTAAGACGACAACTTACAATTATTTGACAATTTCCTCATCCAAATGATTTTGAATGAGTAATTTCATCTAAATTTAACTGATTTTCAAACTGGGATTTAGTCTTCTTAATTTAACTGATTTTCAAACTGAGATTTAGTCAGTGTTATTGAGGAGTGAAATAGAAACTGATTTTCTCTTGCAGAGAATAACAAGGATTGGTGTGAGCTTATACTCTGCCTTATAGACCTTCAAATACAAATAAGCTCTTGTATCCCTATTTCAATCACATAATTTAAATGAATATAATGACATTTTATTAGAAAAATGCAATGAGTATGAAATAGATCATCAGAATGGCCACTGTAGCCCAGGCTGGTGAGAACTTGAGTATTTTATATTTGACTAAACACATGCACATGAAAAGAAACATCACCTGACACAGACATGAACAGGATAGAATCTAGATGTTAGAATTTTGGGGAAAAACAATTGCGCCTTAACAGAGAGCTTCTTATCCTACACCACACATTTCACTCTTTCAAGGTGGAGTTACAAACTGAACATGCAATGACTGAGCTGCATGGTCACCAAAGTTGTAACACACCCAAAAAAACAATGCTTCATATCGGCTTCTCAATTATGTGTGTTTAGCATTAGTGATATAGTCTCTTCTGAACTTTTATTTCAAGTAGAAATTTGATTAAATTTCAGAAGTGCAAGAAATCACAGAAAACCCTCCGGCAGTAAATTGATAGGAGAAATCTTCAAAAAAACCTGGAAGCTGTCCTGTTCATATTGTCCTGGACTTTTCAGCCAAGTTAATATATCTGTAAAGAATACTATTTTATCCTGAGAAAAGATTGACACTTTGTTTATCACCAGATGAAAATAAATCAGAAGCAAAACATCAGGTTGGTGACAAATCCAAAACAAGTTGCAAGACTGTAACCCAATCTGCAAAACATCAAAAAACTAATTGTCCCAGAGTGGGATGCACTATGGGAAGCTGTGTTGTCCCATCTTTTACTAGTGTTAGCTTCATAGCACCTGCTTCCATTTCCAGCAGCTCTGTCTTTAAGAGAGCATCGGCCTCTATCTTGATAGTGTTGTCATCAAGAGATTTGTAGCTGATTTCCATTTTTAATCTTTATGGCAGCTGTTTATAGTCCTGTAGGACTGAAAGTATGGATGTTGCAAAGCTTCATTAGCTGTTATTCTTTTGTTTCCATCCACTTGTAACATTTGTTTCAGCAAATCCACACCTTCTAGACACCCAACATTTTTAACAAATCTTGTGAGGGATGGGAAAGGCTTTCCCGGATTTGGAAATATGATATCCAACTGCTCCTTTACAGATTGCCCACGAAATAGCAGCTCACCGATGAACAATTCTGCTGACATGTTATTTGTTGCTTTTTTCTAGACTAGCTCTCACAAAGCATTTGAGTTGTCCCTGTTCCTGGTTGGTTTTTTTATAATTTTATAGACAAGTTCCATGTCGTGGAAATGTGAAAAAAGATAGTGATATTGCCACCATGTGGCTCTTATCATATATGGTTTTATACTTCTTCAAAAAATTCTCTAAGAGTTCACAATGCTAAAATTCACTAGGACTTTACAAAGTTTTATTATTTAGTGAAAGTCTTGCCAAGTTCTTACAAGATTTTATAATTGAGTAAAATATTCGCCATGCCTGGTGAGAGATTCGCCAGAAAATTATATATACATATTATATTATTGATAAAATCGCCTTCCATTTTTCCTATATACCATGGAGATTCGCCCAATTATTATATTTATAAATTTGGGGGGGGGGGGGGTTCTTAAAATTTTCCCTGGAGGTACCTGCATAGTGTATATAAGCAGGCCTTCGCCTTCATTTGTAATCATCTTATCAATTCTTTTATATCATATTCAATATACAATTATTTGTCTTACAATGGACGTCTTTGTCTTCAAAGTATTCTGAAGATTATTGTTACCTATACAAACTTTGTTCGTAACACCCAACCCAAAATCGATCTTGGAATTAAAGGTGTTAGGGTTCATTTCGTTTCGTCAGAGCCAAGTTGGCTAGCATTGTATTTTACTACTTAGGGAAAATGTGATATTCCTACTTAGTATTTTACTAAGTAAATATCAATTTTGCTCAATTTTGGTTTATTACATGGTTACACTTTAGAAAAGGGGACTTAGAGGACCCACATTTGATTTTTGGCATAGGAGGCACTCCAACATTAGAGTTAGATTAAAGATTGTGGCCTTGTTGGAGTGTGGGGGCCACCATAAGGGAATTTCGACCCACATGGAGAGTACGCTCTCATTGGAGCATATTTGGTGTGGGGAATTCAATGTGGGCCCACATGGGCAATCTTGGAGGCAACTTGACAAAAGGAAGGAGGGACTCTCATTTGGCTCATTCATCTATCATTTCAAAATCTATCTCTTGACATAGCACGCTTGAGCAGTGAGCCTAGTTTCCATGTGTTGTTCAACACATAGGTGTTTCTAAGCGGAGATTCAAGCCCTTGCTTCTGTGGACTTCAAGTGCCAGCCCAAGGAGGGAGTTCTACTTAGTCCCAAATCATACTAGTAGCAGTGAGGTTGTATTACAACAGAGAGGAAGCTATAGCAGCACATGGACTACGCAGTTTTGGGTAGAGACACTCTGGGAGGTTGAGGAGTGTTGAAAAGTTTAACTAGGTTCGACTTCATAATGACATGTAATTATGATTTTATGTAATGAGATGTAAAGAAGAAAAATAAAATTATTGTATTGACTTGCTTCACGGGTTTCATGAGCAAGAGATTTTATTTTTAAGACAAGACTCCCATTGAGAGTCTTCAGGATTTATCTGTCATCTAGTCATAAAATGTTAGACTCATTGTCATGTAATGAAGTCATGTTACCCTTTGTAAAAGGTCAAACTTGTCTATGAAAAGTATCCTCCAAGACCTTGTCACTTATCCTCTTCAAGTCGGCCTACAACGATGGAAGAAACTACTAGAAGAAGTCGACCTAACCACAAGTGATCATGTCGGCCTAAAGGACATGAGGAAAGGTGTATATATAAGCCACACTCGGCCTCACTTAGAGCAAGAAACTTGACAAGCATTCGATCAAGAAGAAGTGCGAAGTAGAGTCCAGCAAAAGAAGTGTGAAGAAGGTATAACGAAGGAGGATTCTTCTGGGTATTGTGAAGTAGGGTTTCTTCTGGGATCAACGAAGAGAGGTTTCTTCTGAGGCGGTGAATAAAAGATTATTTTGGGGCAGCAAAGAGTAGGTTTCTACTGGGGCAACGAAGAAGGATTCTTCTGGGCAGCAAAGGAGGATACTTCTGGGCAGTGAAGAAGGTTTCTTCTAGGGCAGCGAAGGAGGATTCTTCTATGCAGCAAAGGAAGCTTCTTCTGGGATAGCGAAGGAGGTTTCTTCTAGGTAACCAAGATCAAGATCTAGAGACTAAGATTCTCTAGAGGAAGCCAGTGAGATCATAGAGACTGAGTTTCTCTAGAAGGAGCCAAGGAGAGCAATTCGAGATCAAGAAGGAAGTCGAGAAAGGGAAGAGGCAGAGAATCAAGGTCAGTGACAAGGTTCTTGGGAAGATACTAGAGTCAAGGATCTGTTTCATGGTCTTGGTACTCATCAGTTGAAGATCTAGAAGAAGAATTTTGATCGGGTTTTCCTCTCAAGAGGTGAGTGGTTTTGGCCATGGCTGACAAGCCTACATACTGTGTCACTTGTCTTTTATTGTGCATAATTGTAATTGTCTTGATGAAAAGAACACAATAATAACATAACAAAGAAAATTCTATAAGCTAAGAAGTAAAAGCATATCACAAGCAAATATGAAGCAGAGAAATCCTTTAACTATCCATGCCCTAAATTTCTCAACAAGGAGTGATTGGAGTTTGAGGTGGAAACTTGGAGGGAAGGCCTAGGGAGCCTTCTAACAGGGATTGTAGGCATTTTTGGAGCATTTAGCAACAAATTCTACAGGTGGGTTGATTTTCCCAACAATAAAGCCACTCAAGCCAAAGAGGATCGAATTTCCGAGGTCAAGTTGTCGTCAAACCCTTCGTGGGTTATTCTGGGTTTATTAAGTAAAGGTCGGGATTAATTTCCCGGAATTTTCTGAGCAGTGGAGAGGGCTCTAGCAATAGATCCTTTCAAGCAGCAACACATTTCTAGGCATCTACAAAGGAGTACTTGGGCAGCATAGCAACAGTTTTGGAGGAGGGTGTCTCACTTGTCATTTTGAGCTTTGCTAGCTAGCCTAGAGCAAGCCCAAGTGCACTCATTCCAGCACCTATTTGTACACCTCTTTCCATTAATAAAAGGAATACATAGCGCAATTTTTTGGTGTCAAATTGTGGTTTGATTGCTTGTTATTGTTTCATGGTGTTTTTGTCTATTTTGCTTTGCATATTTACTGTTAATTTTCCTTAGGGATATTACAGTGGTATTAGAGCTCATAGACTTGGCATAGCTTGTCGGAGGAGTGCAGTCTATTGTTGAAGTTTCTAAGTTTACTTAGTTAGAAACCCTCCATGCACTTTATTTGATTTATTCCTACCTACTTGTTATTTTCCTTAACAAGTTATTTACAATGTAAACACTGAAAATAAACACTAGTGCATGCTCAACATATTACAAATCAGCAACTAAAAAGAAACAGAAACAAACACAACATATGGCACCATTATTTTTGGACTAATGTCCCCAGAAAAACCCAATGTGGGAAAACCAGTGCAGCTATCTAAGTGTTTTCTTATTAAGCAATACCAAAGTACAATCTGGGTGCCGAAACTGGCATACCCAACAGAGAATTTCCTTGGCAGTAATACCTCTCCGTTTCTGACAAATCTAACAGCTGAAACCCCGAATAATCCTTCCGAAAGCTACTCAGCACCAATCTGCCCCAGAAACCCCAGCGTTTGCACAATCTGGACTACGTCAGCCTCTCCTAGCCCAGCGCTGGACCTGCGTCAACCTATCTTGGCCTGCATCAGCCCCAAGAGGCCCTGCGTCAGCTCTCTGAGCCTTTGCGTCAGATACGCTGGCCTCTCTAGTGCTCTGTGTGGCCCTGCGTGAGCACTGGCTACTCCTGTGTCACTTTCTCTGGTTGCTCTGCTGCTATCCCAACACTATCTTTGCCTCTCTGTCTCTTTGTACTCAATGCCCCTCAGCTGCTCTCCGATCATTGATTCTATCTCTCTTAGCAAACCCCGCTCTAGAGAATAGAATGACTGATCACTCTGGTGTGTTCTCCAAGTGACCCTCAAGCCTCCTCTTATACTTTTCCTGTTGACATATCAACGGCCGAGATTAAGTCCTTAATCAACAGCTAAGATTAGATCTGGCTTGATCCATGTCTTTTGGACCATTCTAACACAGATTCATATTAATACACATTAATATTTTATTTTCCCTGAGTTTAGACTTAGGGACTCCATTAAACATATTAATTATTTTAATATCTCCTTTTCTGTTTAGAATCTGCCCAAACCCTTTCTGGGTATTGGAGATCTCATGTGCCCCAACCTCTCCACCAAATTTCATGGCTAGAGCACATCCGATGCTACCCCAAATCAACACTCCCTCTTAGCGAGGATTGTGCTCTAGCAATACTCCTCACTGAGTATTACTCTGATCATCCGGCATTGGTCCCTGTGCTGATGCTAGGCCTTCTGCCCACCATCCTCTGCACTGTTGTATCCTGTACTGCTGCCCATGGTTCTGCCACTGCCACTGCCACTGCTGCATCTGTACGACAGCTCCCTCTGCATCCGTGTTATCGCTGGTCCTTTCTCCTAGCACTGCATCCGCATTGCACCTCCTCTCATCATGTTGCATCGTGCTACCCACTGTTGCACTACAACTCAGTTACTGAGAAATAACTAATCTCCCAATCTGACCTCCCTGTTGGGCTAGAGACACCCACTGATGCTAAAGCTCCCTCTGCTGCTGACAAGTGCTCCCTCTCTGACCTTTGCGCTACTGCAACAACTCCCTGCATCTCGCACCATTGCACACCTATTTGTGCCATCATGCATTGGTGCAACACTCCTGTGCCTCTCGCACTGCTGCAGCCTACTAGCCTCGAGCTGTCTCGGGACTCTTGCACCGTAGCTCTCTCTGCTGCTCCATCTGCATCCATCTCTATCCACTCAACTAGTCTTGCTACTCCTCGTCGGGGCTCCCATAGCAAGGTCTAATCCAAGAGGCTGTGTACCTCGAGGATCCTACCCCTCATCGCCTGTAGTCCATCTAACTACAGCTCGACGTCTCCCCACTTCCACTCAAGTGGCGTGTGTGCATTCATGGCACAATCATCGTCTATCAAAACTTCCTTCTCTGCCCATGCTAGTGCTGCCTTATTCTCAGAAGACTCTCCCTTACTCTTCTTCCTTGGACACTGGGTCGCATAATGACCTAGCGCCCCACAATGGAAGCACTTGATCTTGGAGAGATCTTTCTTCTTCCGCTCTTCTTGCTTTCCCTCAAATGCTAGGGCCACATCTTCCTCCTCTTGTTTGACTTTGATCCCCTTGTTGCTGCCACCCGTCTTCGACTGCCGTCTGATCTCTTCCTAGCGAAGCGTTGCCCACATCTCGTCCCAAGGTGGAAGTGTCCCTCTACCCAGTATACTCTGGACAAATACTTCACAGTCTTTTGAGACAACATTCAGGGTTGTCCTCACCATTAGCTCCTGATCCGATGTCGCCCCTATAGCAGTGAACTGATCTCGGATCTCATTCAGTTCTTCGAGGAAGGTGTCAACCGATTGTCCCTTCTTCATCTGCTACGACCTCATCTAATTCTCAAGCAGCATTCTTCTCTGCTTAGAAGTATGTTGGTACAGCTTCTTAAGAGCCTTCCACATCTCAAATGTTGTTTCCTTCTCGACTATGTGAGGTACTACATGATCCTTGACCCCGTCAAGGATAATGCTTTCGCCCTCGCCATCGCCTCCTCGTACCTGTCATTATCACTGGGGTCGACTGGGATAGCTATTACCTTCAAGGCAAAGTTCTTGACACGATTCCTATCAAGTACGGATAAGATTCTGGCCTTCCAGACTACGAAGTTCGATGCTCCGTCTAGTCTATCCTGGTCTCTTACTCTGTGTAGTGCCATGATCCTCCTCTACTTCCCTCCTGGAAGTTCTTCGTTCGACTCCTCTGAGTCTCTACTTCCCATCTGGAAGTTCTCTTCTGGACTCTCTCTGAGTCCTGATTTCCCTCCTGGAAACCCTTTTGCTGCTTGTCGAGATGCCCCCTACTCTGATCGTCTTGTGCAACCGCACCACTGATCCGGGTTCGTCGGCTAGAAACCCTCAGTAACAACTCCTCTGCCCTTGCTCTGTCAGGTATTGTTCTGACTACAGTACCCCACCAGCTCCACTCTACAATATTCCTATAACCTTTTAAACCCTAGCAATTGCCTATTTGTGGACTGCGTCAGCCCCTCTCTGCCTCACATTGGCCCTGTGTCAACCCTCTGCGTCAACAACGCTGGCCTCTCTGAGGCTCTACACAGCTCCCGGCTGCCTATGCATGGCCCTGGCTGGCTCTGTGTCACACTCCTTGGCTTCTGCACTGCTAGAAACAGCTTCTATCACCTCGGGACAATTGTTTTCTGTTGTTATTACTCCGCCCGGCTGATGTCTTTTAGTCCTCCTATGATCTGCAATCACCCTCTGATACCATGTTGAAGTTTCAAGTTTACTTAGTTAGAAACCCTCCATGCACTTTATCTAATTTATTCCTACCTACTTGTTATTTTCTTTAACAAGTTATTTACAATGTAAATACCGAAAATAAACACTAGTGCATGCTCAACACATTACAGATCAGCAACAAAAAAGAAACAGAAACAAACACACCATATGACACCATTATTTTTCGACTAATGTACCCGGAAAAACCCAATGTGGGAAAACTAGTGCAGCTAGCTGAGGGTTTCCTTATTAAGCAATATCAGAGTACAATCTGGGTGCCGAAACTGGCCTACCCAACAAAGAATTTCCTTGGCAGTAATACCTCTCCGTTTTTGAAAAATCTACTGGATGAAACCCCGGATAATCCTTATGGCAGTTACTAAGCACCAATCTGCCCCAGAAACATCAGCGTCGGCCCAATCTGGACTACGTCAGCCTCTCCTAGCCCAGAGCTGGCCCTACGTCAGCCCCAGGAGGCCTTGCATCAGATACGCTGACCTCTCTGGTGCTCTGTGCAGTACTTAGTTGCCTCTGCGTGGCCCTGCGTGAGCACTGGCTGCTTTTGCGTCACTCTCTCTGGCTGCTCTACTGCTCTCCTAGCACTATATTTGTCTCTCTGTCTCTCTGTACTCAATGCCCCTTAACTGCTCTTCGATCACTGATTCTATCTCTCTTAGCAAACCTCGCTCTAGAGAATAGAATGACTAATCACTCTGGTGTGTTCTCCAAGTGACCCTCAAGCCTCCTCTTATATTTTTCCTGTTGACATATCAACGGCCGATATTAAGTCCCTAATCAACTGCTAAGATTAGATCTCGCTTGATCCATGTCTTTTGGACCATTCTAGCACAGATTCATATTAATACACATTAACATTTTATTTTCTCTAAGTTTAGACTTAGTGACTCCATTAAAAATATTAATTATTTTAATATCTTCTAGTTTGTTTAGAATCTGCACAAACCCTTTCTGGGTATTGGAGATCTCATGTGCCCCAACCTCTCCACCAAATTTCGTGGCTAGAGCACATTTGATGCTACCTCAAATCAACATCTATGACACCAGAGGATACGCAGAACATGACATGTCGAAGGTAAAGGTGCAGAAGCAAGGAAAGACAGTTGGAAATTACCCCTGATCCTGTGATTATGTTATATACCTAGGGGGGATAATATGGGGTACCAAGGGAGGTACCCAAGGTAATAATGTGATAATGGGATGGGCCATAGAAATAAATAAGGTGGTTAACCCATATCATGTAAGGGACCACAAGTAGTTAATAATAATGTAATGGGCCCATGGTATTAGTTGATGATATGAGGGAACCATGGTAATGACCCATGGTATTGTATGTATGAGGCCTATATAGAGGCTAGAGACTCTACATGGAGATAGTCAAGGATTATTGTATGAACAGGCATATGGCTTGTGGAGTGTTCTCCTTCCTTAAGGAATGAATGTATGGTGTTTCCCTACCTTAAGGGTTTTGATATCAATAAAAAAGCATTTCTATCTATTTCTCTCTTATTGTTTATGGGTTAGTTTCCATTATCATATATTTTCGGGTTAGATCTATAACAAGTGGTATCAAAGCTACAACAAGTGGTATCAGAGCACTTTCTTGGGTTTGATAAATAAAGAATCATTTCATATTATTTCTGGGTTTATTTGCATTACCTTATATTTTCATATCAGATCTATAATATTTCCGGGTTAGATCTACAACAAGTGGTATCAGAGCTACAACAATAGCTCTGATACCACTTGTTGTAGCTCTGATACCACTTGTTGTAGATCTAACCCAGAAATATTATAGATCTGATATGAAAATATAAGGTAATGCAAATAAACCCAGAAATAATATGAAATGATTCTTTATTGATCAAACCCAAGAAAGTGCTCTGATACCACTTGTTGTAGATCTAACCCAGAAATATTATAGATCTGATATGAAAATAGAAGACAATGCAAATAAACCCAGAAATAATATGAAATGATTCTTTATTGATCAAACCCTTAAGGTAGGGCAACACCATACATTCACTCCTTAAGGAAGGAGAACACTCCACAAGCCATATGCATGTTCATACAATAATCCTTGACTGTCTCCATGTGGAGTCTCTAGCCTCTATATAGGCCTCATACATACAATACCATGGGTCATTACCATGGTTCCCTCATACCATCAACTAATACCATGGGCCCATTACATTATTATTAACTACTTGTGGTCCCTTACATGATATGGGTTAACCACCTTATTTATTACTATGGCCCATCCCATTATCACATTATTACCTTGGGTACCTCCCTTGGTACCCTATATTATCCCCCCTAGGTATATAACACTCCACCCCCCTTAGCATGTTTCGTCCCCGAAACATGGGAAGAACACAAATAATAAGATCTACTCAAAAGAGTAGTCCACTGGTACCATGTACGTGCATCTAGCCATCCAAGAGAAAGGTGAACCCTCGATCTCGCTGGTGTCTCGCTCGCTTGAAATGGAAGTTGACCGTGGCAGCTCTTCTGTGTTGATGTGTAGTAGGTGGATCTTCGCTCCTCGTTATCCGTCATACGGGGGTGGTTGTCTTTGTGGCTAATTGGTTGCCATCTTGTTGGTTGTTTTCTTGTGGGGTGATGTGGGTGATGATATGTTGAAGTTTTAACCCACGGTGTCTTTTTCTTTAATTCACCCTACTGTGGTGCCTGTTGTGGTGTCTTCTTTTCCAATATGACTTCAACCACTGAGCCCTCCTCTGATGTATCAACACCTGTAACCTTTTCTGCTTCCGCCTCTGTTTGTGTTTGATTGTCTATCATCACTGGCTCATCATCTAATATGTCAGACCCTGGAACATCTTCTGCTTCAGCCTCCTTGCACTCTACCTGTTTATTAATGGAAATATCCTGTAATGTAATTTTCTTCTTTTTATACCAAAGCTTCAGGAATTTCTTCTGTACATTAATATTGATAGTACCCACTGATTCCATCCAAGGGTATCCCAAAACATCCCTGTCATCCATCTCTGAAGTATAAAAATCACCATGCAACACATACTTATCCATAGAAAGCTTCAAATCCTTATAAATTTGAATAGCCTCATCATCAACATGTGTATTTTCAATTTGTTTTGCTGGAACTTGCAATTTTTTTGCCAAATTAACATTGATGAAATTATGCTTGCAACTAGGATTTATAGAAACAATGATCTTCTCTTTCTGAATCAATCCATGAACCTGCAATAAGGAGGCACCTGTAGCAAATAACCCCTTATGTGTGTCATTCTCCCTTTTTCTAGCCCGAGACCATTTGTCCAAAAAGAGTTTTTCAAATTCTGCATCTGAATGTTTGGTCACTGCTTGTGGTCAAGTGTTAACCACCATTTTTCAGCCTCATCTCTCATATTAAGCTTCATTGAAATCTTCCAATATGTCCCATATATGGACTTGTATCTCTGTATGAATTCTTCAATAGTAGGACCATCATCTTTCCCTGTAAAATATAGCATCTCCATGAAGAGGGTTTGAGAAAAATTCACTTACTTGGCGAAAATTTGAAATTGTCACAGTTTCGTCAATATTGCTCAGAATCCCTATTATGACCTATTTTCAGAAATGGAACAATCATTCTGCATCTGCCCATGTGTTAGAAATCCTGATCCAGGCACTAGAATTTCATATCTGCGCTGCAACTCTCCCGCTGTCACCAAAATTTCTGCAAAAAGAGCTGATTTTAAATCAGCGATATCTCCTTCATCCGGACTCCGATTTGACCGATTTTTTTTTTGAAATCGGGTATTTTTTCACATAGAATCCAGATCTACAATTAGATTTTTCAGATCGTGCACCAGGACATCCAGATCTGCGCCGCAAACTTGCTGCCCTGAAAAATTGTCTGCAACCCCACTGATTTTTAGATCAGCGATATCTCCTTCATCCGGACTCCAATTCAACCAATTTTTTTTTTGAAATTGGCTATTTTTTCACAAAGAATATAGATCTACAATTAGATTTTTCAGATCTTGCACCAAAACGTACAGATCTGATCTGCAAACTCGCCGCCCCCAAAATCCTGCGAAAAATTAAAAAACATTCTCCACTTTTGTACCCAAGAAAGTGCTCTGATACCACTTGTTGTAGATCTGATATGAAAATATAAGACAATGCAAATAAACCGAAGAAATAACAAGATTTGATCCAAAAGATATATGAGAATATAAATAAACCCAAGAATAATACGATCCAAATATAGAAATGATTCACTTTATTGATATCAAGACCCTTAAGGTAGGGCAACACCATACATTCACTCCTTAAGGAAGGAGAACACTCCACAAGCCATATGCCTGTTCATACAATATTCCTTGACTA
This sequence comes from Pinus tabuliformis, assembly GCA_031772625.1. Taxonomy (NCBI): domain Eukaryota; kingdom Viridiplantae; phylum Streptophyta; class Pinopsida; order Pinales; family Pinaceae; genus Pinus; species Pinus tabuliformis. The sequence goes on along the minus strand of CM062819.1, from coordinate 1,323,006,898 downwards.
TCTCCATGTGGAGTCTCTAGCCTCTATATAGGCCTCATACATAAAATACCATGGGTCATTACCATGGTTCTCTCATACCATCAACTAATACCATAGGCCCATTACATTATTATTAACTACTTGTGGTCCCTTACATGATATGGGTTAACCACCTTATTTATTTCTATGGCCCATCCCATTATCACATTATTACCTTGGGTACCTCCCTTGGTACCCCATATTATCCCCCCTAGGTATATAACAGATTACAGAGCCTGAGGTAGAAGAAGCCAACATGGGGGACAATGAAGGAGACAAAGGGAATGAGGAAAAGGAGTTTGTCCAACTCCTACTGAAGGTAGTTCAAGAATTATCCTGGAACATTGAGGGAATGGACCAGTGAAATGGAAATGGCAACAAGGGTAAGGGAGTCCAAGGGGATTTCCACTATGGAGAAGGGTCTGGCACTTCACAGCATCACGCATCTCTCAATGCCAACATGCCACTGATCCCGAACACACCCCCTAGGTCTACCATTCCCACATTCCTACAATCTGGAGCTGGTGGGAAATCAGAGCAGGAGGAGGCACCTTATGGGGACTATTTCCTAGAGAATCAGTCCTATGGACCTGATTTTGGGAGGGCCATTACTTTCAAAGGCTTTTGCCAGCTGAAGGGAAACAATAGGTCGAACAGGTAGAGTGGAGGAAGCTACATGTAGGGGACGGACTTGCAACGCACTGTGGGGAGGTTGTTTCTCCCAGCTTTCGATGGGTCCTCCAAGAGCTCGACCAAGGCATGGATCGAAAAGCTGGATGTCTATTTCCAGCTAAATCAAATGACAGAAGGAGAGGCAATCAAGATTGCCACGTTTCATTTGGAGGGGGAAGCCCATGACTAGTGGTTCCATGGGCTGACCACGTTGGGGCATGCAGGAGTAACTGCTTATGATGATTTCACCAAGAGGGTGTTGGAGAGGTTTGAGAGGAAAGACTCGGAGGAGTATTTTGGGGAGCTGATAAGGCTCAAGCAGACTGGGAGTGCAGAAGAATACATTTCAGAGTTTTTTTGATTGTCTGTGATGGTGTTAGATTTGTCACAATCTAGGAGGATCTACATGTTTGTGGATGGGCTAGTAGAGCCATTGCGTGGGTTAGTGAGGTCCAATAGGCCCACTACATTACATTACTTCAAGATCGAGATCATATTATCATCAATCAAAGAAGCATTCCTGGGATCCACTCTCAATCACTTTGAAGTTGAAGTATTTTAAGTCTATTCATCCAAAGGAAGCTAAATCAAAAGGCGTTGTCATCAAGACTCTAAGGCAATCTCTCTCATTGAAACAAAATTCCTACCACTGAAGACATCATCAAGAAGTCATCATTAATCTTCATCAACAAGACTTCACCATCAAAGGATCCTAAGAGATCTCCCTCTCTGTGAGGTCAAGAATCATTATTGAAGAAAACTATCTTCATCAAGGAGAATTTTTCTATTCTCTATATCATCATCAACATAAAGGAAGCAACAAGGAGAAGGAGCATCCTATCAAGTAAGTATATTTATGTACACATTTGAATCTTTCAAAATGGCTTTTTGCAAGGAAAGCAACACATTGGTTGGGGCTTCAAACTATCTTGCATGGAAGAGAATGATAGATCTAAATCCCATTGAAAATGAGGTTATGTAACATATCAAAGGATCTATCACCAAACTAGGAAAGAAAGATGCTCAAGCTCTTGCAAAGTATATGAAAGGGGAAGTTAGGGCTCAAAGGATTCTCAGAGAATCCATCAAGGATCCCCTCATCCCATATGTATCAGAACTCGAAACTTCAAAAGAAATCTATGACAAACAGGTAGAGTTGTATTCCGTAAGCACTTTTGGAGAAGTCATCTCATTAAGGCAAGAACTCTACAAGTTGAAGATGTCAAGGGAAGATGGAACAATGTTATGAATATAAGTCATATAAAAATAATAAATATAATTATAGTAATAATAAATAATAATTAACTAACTAATGGTTAGTTAGTTAGTAATGAAAAGGCATATCTTAGAGATATGACCATTCATGAAAGAGCACCTGCTTGGGATATATAAGCAAGCCCTCATTTTCATTTGTAATCATCTCATATCTCATATAAATTCTTATACAATATTCAATATATAGTTACATGTTTTACAATGGACATTTACGTCTTTGAAGTATTTTAAATATTTCCACTGCATATATGATTGTTTGTCGTTACATTGATATCAGAGCCACATTGGCAAATCCCAACCTTTGGCCATCAACTTGTCATCACAACTAAAGTGTTTTGCTACACGAGTTGGAGTTTCTCCAATTTCAAGTTCTTGGCCACTTTAATAAAAAAAAGAGTTCAAAAAAAAAGAATTGGAAAACAAATTATAAAAGAAAAGAGTTTAAATTTTTTTATTTAATTAAAAAATATTAATAATAAGGCCTTTGGCCATTGACATTTCAATGATTTTAGTAAAAAAAAATAGTCCGATGTAAATTTTGAAGGAGAACATTCATATATATAAAAAGGTTCTAACATTATTGATAAAAAGTGCATGATAAGGTCAAAAAGGAATCTTTCCAAATATCTTTAAAACTATACACAAGAGAAAGAAGAGTAGATCAGATTATCTTGATTCTTCATTAAGTGGTTTACAAGCTCGTGGTTTTAGCAACCCATGGTAATTGCCCATGATATTTTCAATGTAAAAAAAAAGAACAAAAGAAATACAAAATCTCTTTATATGAATGGTAAGTTTTATCTTTTACGTGGAGCAAATTAATTGAGTCAAAGACACATAAGTGGACATATATTTTATATTATACCCCAAATAGGTGAATAGGCACATTTCACTAGGGTTGTAACTTTTCAAAAAGAAAAGAAAAAAATTATAAATATATATAGAAAAAAAGTTTATAAAAAAAAATAAAACAAAACAAAGTTTACAAAAAAAAAGTTTGAAAAATTATAAAAATACGAAGAGAGTTTAAGAAACAAAAAACCAATTGCTAAGAATATATATATAAATTAAAATTAGATAAAAAATAAATTAAATTACCAAGGAAGGTTATCAAGTCAAGAAAAAATGAGCCTAATTCGAAAATAATGAAGGAAGTAGTCAAGATGAGTCCCACACAACAATCACTATTTTGGACTAAATGTCCAAGTTGTCTAGATGAAATTGGATATACATATATTCAAAAAAAGTGCAATTTACGTTGTCCAAGGTGTGGAAGATTATTTAGTACAGAAGAACATCAAGACAATGAGCAGATGCAAATAAACGATTAAAAGAAGAAATCGCAAAACTTCAACAAAATAACGAAGCATCAAAGAAGAAATATAAAGATCTCGAAGATCGGTTTCATGAAAAATCAACAGAAAGCAACGAAGAAATTTGGCGTCTAAGGGACCACAATGAGAAATTACTTTCATAGATAAAAATGTCCAAGGTTAAGAAACAAAGACTAAAACAAGAAAATGAAAGTTCTTAAGAGGAACTATAAAAAAGAATCTATCAGAACAAAGAAAAAAAATTGTGCCTAAAAACCCTTAATCAAAAATTATTAGAGCAAATCAAAAATTTAAAAGATAAAGAGAAATATACTAAGGACAAAGTCAACGATTCAGAAAATGGCGAACTTTCACATCTAAGGAATCATAACCAATCCTTACTTATGCCAATAAAGAAGCTTAAAAGTGATAAGAAATCACTAAATGACAAGTTAGAGCAACTTCAAGAAGTAGTATCGTTAAAAATTAAAATTGGCAACCTAAGCCAAACTCCATATGGGTCACCTCATTTATGGCAACTCATATTTTTTTTTGGATTCCTCTCTTTGAGAGGTGTAGGATTGATATCACGATCATCTGATTCTGACATGTATTCATGGAGATATGAATTTATTTGTATTCTTGACAATTTGTCAAGGTCGGCCAGCAAGCAAAACAGTGATTTTCACCCTTATCCTCAACATTGTATATAAAAGGAGGAGATCTTGTGGCATTATTTCATTCATCTCATCTCACATCCTTCTCTCTCTCCTCTTGATTGGGTACGCATAAAGGAGCAACATCTCTCTCACACGTGGCTGGAAGAAGGGTTTTCTAATTAGAGCAGCGTTGACCTAGGTTGACCGAAATTGCAGGGTGTCTTTTTGGCCAGCGTTGACCCCTATCATTTGCGTATTAAGTTAGACTGCCTTTCCTAGGCAGGCCACAGTTCTGAACAGTAGCGTTGACCTCATTTTTCCCCACGTTGACCAGCGTTGACTGTCAAAAAGTTGGCTGCAGGTTTGACCAAATTTGATTGAAGTTTGACTGGATATTTCGGACTGTTTTGGGCTGCCTCTTCTTGCTATTAGAGGCCGAGTTGACTGAGCATTGACCGGGGTTAACTAGAGGTCAAATCTGACCTGTTTGACCAGCTTTGACTTTGTTGGTTAGGGTTTTGTAGTTGTTGTCATAAAATTACATAATTGTATATTGTACTATCTCTCTCTCTCTGTTGAATTATAGAAGAATATAAGAAGAATTGATCAAGGGTTTCCCCACATTGCGGTTTGTCCCTGGCTAAGTTGCAGGAAACGTGGCCCTAGGGGGCGTTTCGCCAGGGGAAACGAAACGAAACGCGTTTCCCCGTACCGTACGGCCTGGAAATGCGTTTCCGGCCATACGGCCACATTTCCCGAAACGGAAACGTGGCCGTACGGCCGGAAACGCATTTCCAAGCCGTACGGGCCACGTTTCCCCAAAAAAAACATTTGTTTTTTAATTTTTTTTTTCTAATGTAGATCTCTTACATTTGTTTGCCCTAGTGTTGATATGCAGTTCATGGTAATGTTAAATTCTTAAAGTAAAAGTGATATTCTCCTTTATTTTTCATTTTCATCCTTTTACTTAAATTTTTAACATTACCATGAAATGACTCAGGATGTTTGAGAGTGGTTTCTCCGTCATTGGATTTCATATGGAGAAAGTAGAATTTTAGATCTTACTCAAAATCCAGCAGACTTATCTGTTTTTCAGGATTTCAGGATTGGGGGGATTTCAATGTTTCCATTGGATTTTATCATGTACTAGGGTATGGAACTTGTATTTAATCGAGAGAACAAAGCCCTCTATGCAGGGGAGACTCCCAATAATCAAGAGAATGTAGGGTACTAGGGTATGAAACTTGTATTTAATCAAGAGCACTAAGGTCATTCGACTATGTAGGAGGAAACTCCCAATCAACCACGAGACAAAAAATTAGAAATTTCTCGTGGCTGATTTTGGATATTTCTATTTTCATTATGTGATTATTCATGAGTAAATGTGATATAAATTTAGATACTTATAGTCTATGCATTGACAATTGACAATTTTATCATAATGTAATAAATTAGAATGTATCATATATGCTTTATGATTGCACATATTTCTTAAATTCCTAATATATATATATATATATATATATATATATATATATATATATATATATATATTCGCGTTTCCTCGTTTCCAAAATTTGGGGAGGTCGTGTTTCGTATCGCTTCCCGTTTCGGAAACTCGTACCCGTTTCCCCGTTTCGTGCAACCTTGGTCCCTGGTTGGTGCCACATCTTGTGTCATCTTGTCTTGGCTTGTCTTCTACTATTTATATTTATGTTCTATCTGCATTTTACTATCATGCTGATGTGATTGCTATTCTAGAAATTGATATTGGGTTAATAAGAAATTTAAAGTAAATTGCTCTTAAACATAGAACATAACAAAATTAACAAGTATCAAAGCCTCCAGTCGTTTCAATCCAAGTTGAAGATAAAGAAACAAATATTGATGCAATGAAAATCATAACTCAACCAGAGGATAAACCTAATGAAGTGAAGACACATGTAGAAGTTGCAATTCAAACGATAGACATTCCAAATGATGATTCAGTAGCCAACTCAACAACAACAGTGCGTGAAGGAAATCAAGAAACAACCACTAACATGATAAGGGAAAGTCCAACTAGAAGAATTATTTATCAACATCTGAATCACAAAAGTAGGTTTTCCAATCAATCTACCAATATCACTCAAAACATAAACAACAAATTTATGTTTCCAAGAATACTAAAGTTTGTAGAATCCAATCCTACGATAACTATTCATCACAAATTTCTAGAGATCAAAAGATTCCACAGAAGATTAATCTAAGATGGTCTAATCCGTTCTAAGTACGACAATTTTGTCTATCACTCAGAGCATCATATCATCTTGTATCAACGAAGATGAAAGTTCAGAGACGAGAAGATATTCTCAGTAAGCTTTGAGGACAAAGCTTCTTGAAGAGAGAGGCAATGTTATGAATATAATTCATATAAAAATAATAAATATAAATATAAATATAATAAATAATAATTAATTAACTAATGGTTAGTTAGTTAGTAATGAAAAGGCATGTCTTAGAGACATGACCATTCATGAAAGGGCACCTGCCTAGGGTATATAAGTAGACCCTCATTCTCATTTGTAATCATCTCATATCTCATATCAATTCTTATACAATATTCAATATATAGTTACATGTCTTACAATGGACATTTACGTCTTTGAAGTATTTTAAATATTTCCGTTGCATATACGACTTTTGTTTGTTACATAATGTTATGAATATAATTCCTATAAAAATAATAAATATAAATATAATAATAATAAATAATAATTAATTAACTAATGGTTAATTAGTTAGTAATGAAAATGCATGTTTTAAGGACATGACCATTCATGAAAGGGCACCTGCTTAGGGTATATAAGCAAGCCTTCATTCTCATTTTTAATCATCTCATATCTCATATCAATTCTTATAATATTCAATATACAGTTACATATCTTACAATGGACAATTACATCTTTGAAGTATTTTAAAGATTTTCGCTGCGTATATGACTTTTGGTCGTTACAAATAACCTCATACTTTATGAGGATATTTGAAATCCGGGACCAACTACAAAATCTGGGAGAAGTCATGTCTGATAGAGAAATGACTACAATTGCATTAAATGCACTACTGGAGGAGTGGGGTAACATTACTTCAAGTATTTATGGGAAGAAAGAAACTATTCCATTCCAAAATCTATGGTCGTTGTGCAAGATTGAAGAATCTAGACTAAAAGTCGAATTTGATGTGGGAGCAGGTGAGAAAAATCAAGCTTATGCTACAATGACAGGAAGAAAGGGAAAATTTGTTAAGTCTGGTTCTCAATAAAAGAAGAGGGACATGGCTAAGATTCAATGCTATGGGTGTCAAGAATATGGGCACTACAAAAGAGATTGTCCTAAGATCAAAAAGAACAATAACAAAAAAGAAAGAGAAGGAGCCCATATCACCGAAGAAGTAGAGGAAGCTGAAAAGAAGAAGTCCAAGAAAGAGGAAGTAAGAGATCTCTATTATCACTGAGATAGTCTTCCTCACATAAGTTCTTTTCAAGTTCCCAAGTCTTCTGATAAAAGATATGACTATTATGATTCATTAAGAAAATGAAGGGATGCATTATGGCATCATAGAAGCATTGAAAGCAAGAGCTCATGACTTCATCATATAGAAACATGAAAGATGGTTGAAGCATGGCAGTGAACTATGGAAGGATATAGCTCTTGGAAACCTCATTTGTAACATAAGTGGCACTTATGGAAAAGAAAGAAAAAGGTCATCTAGTACAAGGCTCATCATACATTTGTCAAAAGGAAACATCTGTTGATGGGGATACTCTAGATCCTCAAGATTCTCTGATGGAATCTTCATCGAAAGGTTCACCAATCAAGAGGGGAAGCAAGTGTTTCATCAAGAATTCCAAACTTGTGGAATTCATGGGATGATGGTATGATGACATAAGAGGTGAAGCAAATCAAGAGATTGAAACTCTTTTCAATCAAAGAAGTTGTTGAAGGAAGTCTGGATAAAGGAAAATGAGGTATGTACGCTTACATTCGATATTGTAAAGTCATGTCATATGGTTGCAGATAACATGGATCAATGCTCTATCTTGAGAGCATGATCAAAAGAAAGGATCTCCTCCTTCGAAGAAATGTAGAAATGCATGGGTCACACATTCACTATATGAAATCAACATAATATGTCCTCATATCTAACATGAGGTAGTTGACTATAATTGAGGAACTCTGATTGGAAGTTCCTTGGAATGTATTGTGTGAAGAAAGGAAGGATCGTGGGATATGCAACCATGAAAAAAGGAAAACAACATCCAATGACCAAGACGATTTGACTAGGATATCTCCATGAAAGATATGAAGACTTTGATGGACTCTGAAAAAGAAAGAGACCCTTGACAATATATATCTTTGGGAGATGTGTCGATATGTATGCAAGATGCTAATGCAAACTAGAAGATGTCATGATGAAAGACCATCACAAAGGTAATTTTGATTTAAGTGTTCATTTCTTATTTTTGAACAAATATCAGGATGGCTTATGCAGGGTTGTCGAGGGAAGAGCTATGGATATCTTCCACCACCGATGCCCATGTAGTAGGATGAAACATCCTTAAGGAAATATAGCATGAAGGAAGGCCAGATATGCACTGAAGGATCACTTTCCAATGATGACATGATTATCTCATAAATGAAAGTGATGGATGGTCTGTGCCCTATGAAGAAGTCTCAAACATGAAGGCTCCCGAATAATGGAAAGAAGTTCATGACATCGTGAGGAGTTCGTCAAGCAGCTAGTTGTCCCATCATCTCCACCTGAGGAGCTATTGTAGGTCCCTAATTAAGAGGGAGCCTGGAAACAAGTTTCTTACTTGGAAGAAACTTGGAAGCAAAATTCCTAAGCCAACAGGGAGCTTAGGTACATTTCTTTTGTATGAATGAGTACATTCCTTTATTGGAATAGGTATATCCTCCCTAATTAAGAGGGAGAGATAGACACATCATTCTTGTCTTCACTTGGGAAGACAAAATGGACTATTGGGTAAACATTTGGCATCTGATGCTCTTTGAGGATGAGTTAGGGCATCCAAGATAAGAGTAGTCGTAGAAGATATATATTCTTTGAGGAATGGGAATCCAAGATAAGAATAGTCCTAGTGGAACACACCCAAAGGACCTGGGTGGGGTATGTTCCAAGAGAGACAATGATGAAGGTGTCTATACATCATTGGTCTCGCCAACATTATGCTCAGATCTCGTGGAGAGATAGAGTTGTTAGTCAAGGCCTTGTTATGTGACAATGCTGGTTGATATGATGCTAAACAGATGGGTTACCAATCCGACTCTTATTATGAGAAATCTTCAAATTGAGAATGACCAAGTACCATTATGAATACCTCCCTAGTTAAGAGGGAGTGTTGAAAAGTGTAACTAGATTCGGTCTTCATAATGACGTGTAAATTGTGATTTTATGTAAATTGATGAAAAGAAGAAAATAAAATTATTTTTGTAGTACTTGAATCATGAGTTTCATGATCAAGGAATTTTATTTTAGATAAGGTTCCCATTGTGAACCTTTAGGTTTTGTCATTTAGTCATTAAAGTTAAAGAGAGTCAATGTCATGTATGAAAGACCCTTCTTGGGCATGTTATACTTGTATATGAGTCAATGTAAATTAGCAATGTTCCACGAAGACTTCGGAACGGGGAGACGCACAAGGAGGACGTGTGGGAGTATCCTCAAATTTTAGGGAAATTTAGGGGATACGGGGGGATGTCGGAACCATACTTTCTCCATATGAAATTATACTTTCTCCATATGAAATCCAATTATACTTTCTCCATATGAAATCCAATGAGGTCGGAACCACTCTCAAACATCCTGAGTCATTTCATGGTAATGTTAAAAATTTAAGTAAAAGTGACATTCTCCTTTATCTTTCATAAGTGACATTCTCCTTTATCTTTCATTTTCATCCTTTTACTTTAAGAATTTAACATTACCATGAATTGCATAGCATTAGTAGGGCAATATGGTCAAATACTAGGTTTCCCCTGTCACAAATCATTGTTACAAGCAAATTTAAGGGCGAACGCATAGCCCATTTTGAGGGGGCATGCCCAGGGGTCACTCTTTTGGGGAGTCGCATCTCCCACACTGGGGAAATGTCCCCTCATGCATCTCCCCACGTCTCCCCAAAAGGGGAACATGAGGAAACGTTTCCCTAGACATCCCCCCACCCCGAATGCGTGGGGTGCGAGGGTGCACGCACCCAACCCTGGGGGACGTGTCCCCGTGGAACACTATAAAATAGCCCTCCAAGACAAGCACAAGCATCTCCTAGCAAGTTGGCCTTAAATAAAGAAATGAAACCTCTCCAAAAGACACGTCGGCCTAGCTCACTGTCAAGTCGGTTTATTATCATGTGCAACCACTATAAATAGGCAACTCGGCGTCATTTCAAAAGGTAGAATTTCAGTGATGCATTTTCGACCAAGGTATGAAATAAGAAGTGCAAAGTTCACAAGAAGGCAACCTACTAACCAGCGAGTAAGGGAAGAGGAAGATCGAGCTTATTTGGGACTGTTTCTTGGGTAAACTCCTTCACATGTGTGGCAAAAACTAGGGTTTCTGCAGTGGGTACATCTATTGTAATAAAGGACGAGAAAAGGGTCTCCAAATCAATCCTATTGCTAGCCGAGTTCATCTAGAGAAGCCTCCAAGTATAGTGAAGGAAGGAAACACCTACAATCTTCTTCCTACTCCTCACGTGTGGAATCACATTAGCACGAATTACAAATCTGTGGGAAAGAAGTCGATGTTTGAAGGTAGCCGAGAAGTGCAGAAGAGAGAAGAAGTTTTGACTAGTATTGACTTGGTCAAGAAGAAGGCAAAAAAGGAAGGATCTTGTGTCTTGGTCTTGGAGTGGCAAATAGGTCAAGGGTCTTGGTCTTGGTATTCGTCAATTGAGGTCTCTATAGGAAGAAGAATTTGTTCAGGTTTTCCTCTCAAGTGGGAGAGGTTTTGGCCCGGGCTGATAGCGTATATTCTGTGTCTCTCGTTTCTTTATGGTTTATGCATTGGTAGCTATTTGATGAATAAGAACACTATAATAATCTACGTAAAAGAAGATTCTAATCTAAGAAGTAAAAAGCATTCACAAGCAGTTATCTAAAGAAGAGAAATCACCTAAATGCTATGCCCTAGATTTCTCAACAAGAATGCCCAAAGCATTAAGTAAAAGCACTTGATTGCAAAATGGTTAAAGTACCTACCGAGTGGTAGCCCACCTTCATTCAAGAGAAACACCAAATAGTGAGAGGTGTGACCTGTGCAAATGGCAGAGGAATGTGGCATATCATCATCACCGGGCAATGTGTAAGGTTGTTGGCTGGCTGGCTATCCACGTTAGGAGAATTTTTTTTCCTATGGGATTTCCCACTCTTGGTGGGTAACAAAGCACTTCATATTCTGATGCCTCATCTATTACAAAACTAAAGGACAATATACCTATTTTTTCAAGTACTCTCAAAAATCTCTATCCACTTTCTTTCTATTCCCAAAGAAGAGATGATTAGCCCTATACATGAGGGACAGTCCTCAAACTTAGATCTTACCCACTATGTCCACCTATGCCCAAATAGGACCTTGTCCAGTTGATTACTGTTTTTTGTTGATTTGGGGTAGCATCGGATGTGCTCTAAGCCTCAAATTTTGCAGGGAGGCTTGGCCACATGTATTCCAAAAAACCCAGAAAGCGTTTTGGGAAATTCCACCCATAATAAAACAAATCAAAACATAATAAAACAATTATAATAAAACATAATTAAAATAATAGGATATAAATTAAAACAACTATAACCCTAATAAAATAATAATTTAATAATATATTTAATAAAATATAATTAAAGTAATAAGATATAAATTAAAACAATTAAAATAATAAGATATAAATTAAATAATATAAAGTAAAACATTTATAATAAAATAGAATTGAAATAAAATAATAAGATATAAATTTATGACCCTAATAAAATAATAATTCAATAATAAGTCAATTAATCCTAATATCTGTCGGCAATGCATCTCATATATCTATTTATTAAACTGAATAAAAAGACCAATTTTTCATTAATCTTTCACATCCTGAAGATGAACCACCGTTGTTGGTTCGAAACGTCGATAAAAAAAAACCTAATGCGATGAATCTGGAAGATGATCTACACAAAAATAATTAATATTTTTAATGGGGTTCCTAAGTCTAAACTTAGGAAAATTAAAATATTAATGGGTATTAATCTAATCATGGGCGAAACTTCTAGAAAAAGACACGGATCAAGCCAAAACGATCTGAGCCTTTGATTATGATTTAATGTAGGTCATTGGTTGTCCAACAAGAAAATATAAGAAGGGGCTTGAGAGTCATTTGGAAAACACGCCGAGAGATCAAGGAAATCGATTTTTCTGAAGTGAGAAGTTCTCAGGAAGAAAATTGATTGAGGAGATTTCTTGCAGCAGGAATAGCAGCGTCTGGAGAGAGAGAGATTCTCAATCAGAGAATCATCAGCAGAAAGAGGCAGAAGTGATCCAGTAGCCTTGACGCAGAGGTTGACACAGGGCCACGTAGAAGCAACGCAGAGGGAGAGAGAAAGTCAAAAATTAGTGCAGTGAGTCAGTTTCAGCAGCAGAAAGTCGAGGTGTGAGACAGGGAGGCTGAGAGCAGTGACTCTGGGTTACTGATTGATTCCCCAGTTGGGCGATGCAGTGCCTGAAAGGGTTGACGCTGGGACAACGTAGAGGCAGTGCAGAGATAGCGCAGGGCCTGCCAGGGGCACCTCATCCAGCACCTAAAACAACCAAGATTTTTTCTCAATGATTGTGTGAGGTAAACTCACAAAGCTTCTGCCAGTATTTCTCTCTCTGTAACTGAATAACCCTATGAGTAATTCGTGATGTATTCAGAATTTGCTATTGCTTAATAATAATAAACCCTCAGAGTTGTTGCACCGGTTTTCCCGCATGGGGTTTTCCGGGGACTTTTGTCCAAAAATAACAGTGTCCTATGTGTTTCTATTTTCCTTGCTCAGTTCCTATGTTTCAAAATAATATTTAATTTGGTGTAGGCTGCTTCAATAACTTGCTTCAATATTTCAAGAAGAAATCTAAAATAAGTTTGTAACATAATTTATAATCTAGGTGAAGTAGATTCAGCTGGTTGCAGTAGGATTCCTGAGATTGTTAGATCCTAGGAATTTTCACACTTTCTTTTTGGTGCTTCCAGTAGACAAAGCTACCAAGAGGCAGCCAAACAGCAGCACTACACTAGCTGTCATATTTGTGACCTTGGGAGGCCATCTGTGCTCAACCATCCCTTAAGGACATGTCACCTCCGATCCCTAGACAGCTCACATAGCATCAACATACAAGATACCTCCTCTTGATCTTGGTCCTAGGTTACAGTGTCCAAAAAGTGAGGCATTTCTCAGACCAGATCTTCTTGCTCTTCCAGATAATCTAAACAGTCATCTGTCAAGTGTTTCTTCCCTATGCCTTCGGATGTTAGAACTTAGAGAGATAGCATAAGGGTGTTGATTGCCACCTAGGCAAGACATGCCCCACTGGAGATCTAGCATTTTTGGTGTTTAACTATCCATAGTACTTGCAAGTATCTGCTTTACCACTTTGTTTTCCTGCTCCATGATATTAGACTTCAGACTTTAGGTCTTTTAAGTTTTTCAGCATATATGAGATCTGATTGACAATGTTGTAATTAGCAATCCCATTGACCTATTTGTGGTCATTTGTTGGATGTTAGTAAAATTATCCTACATTATTTTATCTAAGCCAAACATAGACATATACCATGGTAAGATCTAGCGCAGTCCCACAGCAAAATCCAGGAAGAAAAATGAGGGTTGTAAACAAAAGTTAGCCGAAGATCACTGTATGACAAGATTGACTCACATACATATCTGTTAAAAGAGAATGCAGGTGTCCTGAGATGAACTCAACAAGAACATTCAACAGATATGTCATGTCGATCAGAAAGGTAAAAAGTAATTTGATTTCGACTTTCAAGACATGGCTGTTGGCCAATCACCAGCTCACTGCTTCATTTTTAACAGAGACATCATATTACTGAAATCAAGATATGGATAAAGGACAAAAGCTATAGTAGTAAATAGAACAAAACTGTAGTAAAACTGAGAGGTTATGCTGGAGAGTCCTTTCAAATATAACAATGTTGACCCATTTATTCGACCAACAATTGTTTAAGGCGTGAACATCAGAAGCTTACCAATATGTTCAGGAAAAATATAGTACATACATTACATATAGGTATTATAAAATGAAAATATAAACTGAATGGTGGGAACAAGAATGTAGAGAAACAGAGGAATAATGAATAGTAAAATCAGATAAAATCCAGAGCCAAGAGGGCTGGTTTACCTTAAGTATAGCAATCCAGCAAGCCACCTCAAGTGCTTGGGCAGCCTCATCAATGATGACCAAGTCAAATACCATTCCATCAAGTTGCCGAGATAGAGCACCCGTCAGTGTTGTTAGTATAACATCTGAATTCTTGAGCACATCTGACACAGCTTGCTTTTGTCTTTGCCTCTCCTCTTTGGCAAGATTGCGGAGTTCTTTCATAATGTCCCTTCTGCTACTCCTGTCTTTAGTTTTCAGAAGCTTGTTGTTCATAAGCTGCAAGATAATAGACATATCCCGTTTTGTGTCACCATATGCAGCCACAGAAATAATTCAAATAATAAACAAATGAACTACTTAATGTGTAACTAAAGGCATAAAATAAAGGGATCTCTATAACATATACCTAAGTTATCATGATACAATACCAATAAAGATACCTTGAATTTTTTCAAAACTTTTGATAAGGGTATTGCTGGATAGAACATGTGCTAAAATATATGTAAAATAGATATACACGTACATATGCAAAACAAATACCCTGGAACACAGAAAATACCATTCATAGTTTCTGAAATATAACTCTGACTCAATAGCTTGGATTTCTATTAATAATAAAATGTCACTTGTAAACAATAAATAGTAATACCATTCATGATTGATAAAATATAATTTGAGCTCTTTTTCAATGTGAGACTTTCGAACCTCATATTTGCTGTTTGGAAAAATAGTAAATAAAAATCAGACAATTTAAAATGTTCTTCTCACTGCCTCAGAGCTCTGAAATGTCTGGAAAATGTGCTTTCACTGAAAAATATTGAAAAATACATCAAATCTGTCCCAAGCATGCAGAATATCTGCTGCAATCTTTTCCATGTGTATATCAATTCACTAAATCTTGCTTGTCTATCTCAGAAACATCCAGAAAATGTTGGAAAATACCGCGGCCTTCAAAAAACCATCTTTATAAATTTGCTACAAGTCCCCAACATGTCATTTCTCTCAATTTTCATTTCTGAAATTGGCTAAAATGTCTTACAGAAAGTCAATTTCATTTGCTAGTTGTCCTCCGTGGTTTTTCTCTGTTTATACTAGTGTATTTTGTTCATTTTCTCAACCCCCTAATGATAAATCATTGGGCAACATCCTAGACAAATCTGGAACAGATCCCATAAGATCCTTACCATATTCATTTCAGATATGGATTCATGACAGAACCAAGATAGATACAGGTGGATATGCAGCGCAGAACCAGATTAACGTGAAATAAATCTATACAATCAAATCCACAGCAATGTTGCACGACAGGTACTCGTATAAGACTCGTCAGGCCATTGACTCATCGACTCGTATAAGACTCGGGAACGACCCTTATAAGGCTCGTATAAGACTCGTCAAAATACAAAAGAACGTTAAAATATGGTAAATTTTAAGCACAAAAGGGACTAGAGATTACATTCACAGTGATGAAACTAGATCGAAGGGACTAGAGATTACATTCTTCACCACTAAAGATGAAACTAGGTCGAAGGGACGAGATTACATTCTTCAAAATAAGCACATACAAGGGGCCCTGCAGAAGCAAAAAGTTAGCTGTGTTTCAGAGGAATTTTATGCTAAGGAAACATTTTGAAAATGTGGAAAAGTGTTTCCAACTCCTTGCATTGGAGTTTCCACTAACATAGTTATATTCTTATGGGGCTGTCTATGTGTTTTATTGCTGGGTTTCTTTTCCAACTACTAATTCTAACTCAAGGAATAAAGTGTTTCCATGGTTCCTGTTGACCACTCTGTGTCGAAGACCCCATTGCAGTACACCTCCTTTTTCGCAAAAGGGATCCATCATGTTCGAGTGCCCGTGCCATTCAGACTTCATCATCAGCTAGCAGTTTTTGAATATGTCAACCCATTCTACATATGTAAAATGCTATGTTACTGGATCTGTCAAGCCTAATGGTTGGATCCATGGATCCCCGGATCGGAGATGGATTCAGATCCGGATCCGCAGAAATACGCCCAGCTTCTCTCTGAGGCTAAAAAAAATCGTCAACTTCAACGCATAAATCTGTAGTAATCTAGCAAACGCCAGCACAAAATTCCAAAACGGGAAATTCCACTGTTCAGTCGCAAATGAATGAAAGAATCAGCGTCCGGCGTCACTAAATTAATTAACCGACGTCGGCCACCAAAATAATCTAGGGAGTTGGCCCGGACAGTTTATTATTTTTATTTTAATTGACCACATTATAAGCTTTAATACAAGACAGTGAATGAAAGAATCAGCGTCCGCGAAAACAATGAATCAGCGTATTATATAGTAATCTATAGCCATTTTTATTCAGATATTTTGAAGTTTAAAAAGTAAGCTTTTATTCAGATATTTTAAAGTTTAGAAAGTGAGTTTTATTTATATATTTAGATACTTTAAATTTAAAAAGTAAGTTTCAGCGTCCGTGAAAACAATGAATCAGCGTATTATAATCTATGGCCATTTTTATTCAGATATTTTGAAGTTTAAAAAGTAAGCTTTTATTTAGATATTTTAAAGTTTAGAAAGTGAGTTTTATTTATATATTTAGATATTTTAAATTTAAAAAGTAAGTTTTTAATTAGATATTTCAAAGTTTAAAAAGTAAACTTTTATTTATATATTTATTTTAAAGTTTAAAAAGTAAGTTTTATTTTAATTAATTTTAAAGTTTTTTTTTCAAGTTTAAAAGGTAAGTTTTCTAAAATAACTTTAATAATTTGCATTACAACTAATAATTAATGTTTAAATACATTATTCAGATAGATTGAAGTTATATATTTAAACACTCGTATATGTTTTTCAGTTTTATATAAATTTAATTAATATTTATAAATGATATATTAAGTCATGAATTATTTATATAATAATTATTTTTTGTATGTAAAAATTATATATTAAAAAATTAGCGTATGTTTTTATTTTTAAATTTATACAAATTTAGTTTTTAATTTTATTTTTGTATAAATTTTAATTTTAAAAATTATAAAATATTTTATATTTGCGTGTACTTGCCGTTTCTGGATCCTGGTTGTTCAAAAAACTGGCGGATCCGTATCCGGATCCGGATCCGAATCTTGGTAACTTAGGTAAAATGTAAATAATCTCAGTATGACCGCGTCTGTATGTAACAGCCTAGGTAAACCTATGGTTTTGGTGACGATCTCCATTTTAGAAGGTTTTTTGTCTCACTGACTCATTTGTCTCTAGACACAAATGATTGGCAAAGTTTTTCACTCCACTCTTACCCCAAAGCTAGAGTGGATTTTGTCGCTAAGATTTTAGATCAAGTCTAAGTAAAAGTGATTTGTGGATAATCCTAACTAATTGGCTAGATTATTTTATTACAAGTCACTTGGTCTACTGATTTATATTTTGTGTCGCAGAAATGGGTATTTTTTTAAGGTCTATAACGAACAAGATTTCCCCCTCCATCTATTAAAATGTAAAATCTTGATGTAAAAAATATTTAGTGCATGGTCCCTCATAATTAGACACCATAGCTAAATATGATAGGGTTGGAAAAATAATTAATCCCCTCATAAGTCAATTAATTATATTTTCTGACCAGATTAAATTAAAATCCTAAGCCAAAAATTTAATTAATTTTGTGTCTTAGGTATAATTAAATTCTCCAAAAGTGAAATTCGTGGGTTTTAAAGAAATTAATTTTTGGAGGTCCCCGGCCAAGGGAATATTGAAGAAACTAAGAAATTTTGGACCCTTGGGCCTTGGTGGTTAAGTCAAAGTCAATTTTTTTTAGGAAATTAACTCAAAATAATTAATTTTGATTTAATTAATAATCAATTAAATGAAAAATTCGAGTTTTCCTCAATAAATAAATAATTTCGACGTTGATGATTAAAGGTTAATTAAATCTTTATGAACATTCGAACTTAATTTGACACGGATCAAGCCAACTAGCCGTTGGAGAATTTTTCTATAAATTAGAGGTCGGTGTTAGTCTATTTTTCATCCGATTTTTGAATCGTGTACTAAGCTCTCAAGCTCTCTTGTATATTTTCTGGGATTAATGCAAAAGTCTTTGGGGTTTCAACTTGTGATGGTGTTTCTCTTCATGAATCTATGGTAATATCGTTTTAATTTCTGCAAATATTATTTGAAAATCGTAAATTAATAGCTCTCTTAGAATAATCTGAATACAAGTATTTTACTCAATTTCTTGGATCTATGGTACCATTTTTAATTTTGATTGAATTAGCAGGTATCTCTATTTCTTGAAAATTTTATTGTTATTCTATTTATCTACTTGGTTTGACGGTTGATCTAGTGTTTGCAGAAGATCTCTAAGTTTTTCATTGAGCGTTTGGGGATAGCCCTTGGTTGGACCAGCCAACTCTCAACATCTATTTTCTAAAGACCCTACCTCATACTAATTTCAAGATTTATCTAAAGATTACATTTTTTATTCATAAAGTTTTTGGGCTAGTACCTCTCTAAAAAACCAAAATCTTTTAAATTTTGTGGAAAAATTGATAGATCTGACTACTAAGAGCCTTAGATCTTAAGATCCGGGAGTGGAGTTGGTCTCATACTCCTCAGATCTAACAGACCCGCAACTCTTGTGCATAGATCTGTAGATATTTTGTATAGATCTGAAGACTTTCTAACTTGGGTTTTTTGGGATTTTCTCTATTTTTGTACATATTGGGTATTGGGTTTTTCTCTTTTCACTTGTGAAGGAATAGATCTAAGAAATCAACCAAGGAAATCTTCAGATCTAAGCCAAATCTAGACCCTAGAGGGCAAGATCTGGGCTCAAAAATTGTGTGCAGGGGTAAAAAACGACGAGATCTTTCAAAATTTCAGATCTGGGCTTTTCATAAAGATTTCTGAGATTTGAGATCAAATCTTGGGCCAAAAATTTCTCTAAATTAAATTTAAATTTTTGAAGGGCCCAGAAGCCTAGCGTCCCCCTTGGCTGCCAAACGCTGCCTCTTTTAGCCATGTTGTGGCCTCCTCTGCTGTAACTTCACCGCAGCCCTGAGACTCTCTTCCTCCCTCCGTCCTTCCTTCCCTTCCTCTTTTTTCTCATGCTGCCTGCTCCACAGGCCTTCCCTGCAGCCCTCCTTTGTTGTAGCATCAAACCTTTGCTCTTCTTCTCCCAGCTGTGGTAATTATATCACTTTCTGAGTTAATATTTCATTTGTTTGTAGCAAAGTTTTTTGGATAAATTATTGTGATTACAGGTGTATCAGGTCTTGAAGATTTGTGGATAAGTTCCTAGCCTCATTCTGGGCCTTGGGCCTCAAGGCGTTTGTCTCTTAAACTCTTCTTTCCGCATATGGGCCTTGAATTTGATTTTTGAAGTGGTTTTGCATACTGCTGTCTTAAGGCTTTTTGCTGCTGTTATAAGGCTCACTGAAGATCATAAGATCACCCTCTAAAATGCTTAGATTTTACCCGAAGAATATATTACATCACCTGTCTTTTGAGATCTAATTGTCTTCATCATTCTAATTGGTTTAAGAGCCTTAGTATAACTGTCATTCTAGTTTCATTGCAAATATTTTTTGATTGCCATTTAAGTTTTAAGGATTGATGAATCTAATTGCAAAATCACTTGTTAATATTGAAGAAGCTGATTGTTGAGAAACACTTGCTAAGAAGCATCACACAATAATCATGAGCATTTAGTAAGCATTTTGACTTGGGTTCCCAGCGATTTCAGTTCACTAATTTTAAGCTACAGTAATCTGATCTGATCTTAGCAGTGGCATTTTTAAAGCCTAGTAAATTGTTCTTATCTTTAGAATTGGATATTATGCGCTGACTCTTGTCCCTTGCTCTTTGGGTGATTAATCTTGGTTGTGTGAGGGCTGGTATTGACTGATCTTATTACTATTGTGGGCTGATATACCTCAACAGTAGCTTGTTGATTTGGGGTAGAATCGGATGTGCTCTAGCCATGAAAATTGGTGGAGAGGCTAAAGCACATGAGATCTTCAAGATCCAGAAATGGTTTGGGCTGATTCTAACCAGTTTGGGAGATATTAAAATAATTAATATTTTTAATGGAGTTCCTAAATCTAAACTTAGGAAAATAAATATTAATGGTATTAATATAAAACTGGGCTAGAAGGGTCCAAAAGTCGTGGATCAAGCCAAATCTAATCTTATCCATTGATTAGAGATTTAATCTCGGTCGTTGATGAACTAACAAGAAAAGCATAAGAGAAGGCTGAGGAAATCGAGTGAGTGATCTGAGTTGCAGTTGAGGGACAATGAATACATAGCAGAGAGGCAGAGTTAGTACCAAAAGGATCAGCGCAAAGTCGGGAGAGGTTGACGCAGAGCTAGCTAGAGGCTATGCAAAGGGTCTAGGGGCTAACACAGAGGGTCTAGGGGTTGACGCAGAGGCTCCAGAAGCTGACACAGAGCCAGAGAGGCTGACAGAGGGCCTAGTGGTAGTGTTGGGAGAATTTTGTTGGACAGACTGAGAGCTAGAGTGTTGGATCCCTATCAGAGTGACGCAGAGCAGCAGAAGCTGCATTGTTGCTGTGGAATCGTTCATCCGGTGATTTAGCCGGAATATCTATCTCCGACTGAGAGGTACTACGGCCGAAGGCATTCTCTGTCGGGTGAGCCATTTCTGGCACCCAGGTTGTATTCTGAAACTACGTAATAATAAAACCCTCTGAATAGCTACATCGGTTTTCCTGCATTGGGTTTTTTTGGGACATTAGTCCAAAAACAACGGTGTCACTTGTGTGCTTGTTTACTTTCAGTTGATAATCTGTATGTGTTGATATTGTACTTGTATTTATTTTCAGTATTTACATGGTAAATAACTTGTTAAGTAATTGAACAAGTAGGAAGAAATAAATCAGATAGTACAGGAAGAATTTCTAACGGGTTAAACTTAGAAATTCCAACATGGTATCAGAGGGTGGTTGCAGATCATAGGATAACTGAAGGCATCAGCCGAGTAGAGCAGTAGCAGCAGAAACAACTGTCCCGAGTGACAGAAGTTGTTCCTAGCAGAAAGCAGCAAGGAAGGGGTGATGCAGAGGGCTTGTGTCATCAGTTCGAGCCAGGAGGAGGATCAGCGCAGAGGCAAAGAGGAGCAAACCTGACCTACGCAGTGCCCGGTCATCTTTCTCAGTGAGGAAAGATCGAAGTTGTGGCCACGAGGTGCAAATTGTGCTAGTGTTAGGATTGCGCAGAGCCTAGAGGCTCAGTCCTTCAAGTTGTTGGGGTATAGGAGGCTGCAAATAATTTGTGGAGCGAAGCTGGTGGGGTATTGTGGTCAGAATATTATCTAACAGGGCAATACCAAGGAGGAGGGATTTCCAAAAGAGAAATCGAGACTTAGAGGGAGTTGAACCGAGGACTTCCAAGAGGGAAGTAAAGAGACTCAGACGAGTAGGAAGAAGAGCAGCAAGATGGCAGTGAATGGGCTGAGAGATCAAGATAGACTGGACGGAGCTTCCAACTTCATAGTTTGGAAGGCCAGGATCTTGTCCATTCTAGACAGGTATCGCATCAAGCACTTCGCCTTGAAAACGATGGCGATCGCAGTTGACCCAGCTGAAAATGAGAAGTACGAGAAGCCAACGGCCAGGGCAAAGTGCATCATCCTTGATGGGGTCAAGGATCATGTGGTGACGCATATTGCAGAGAAGGACACAGCAAATGAGATGTGGGAAGCCCTGAAGAAATTGTATCAGCATACTTCCATGCAGAGGAAGATGTTACTTGAAAATCAGCTGCAGTCATACCAGATGCAGAAGGGAGAGCAGATAGATGTCTTCCTCGGTGGATTGAAGGAGATCTGTGATCAGCTAACTTCCATAGGGGCCACGTCGGATCAAAAACTGATGGTGAGGACCGCATTGAATGCACACAGAGGATTGGGAGGTATTTGTCCAGAGCATACTGGGCAAGTCGAGCCTTCCAGATTGGGAGGAACTGTGGGCGGCTCTTCGTCAAGAAGAGATCAGACGGCTGACCAAGGCGGGGAGTAGCGGAAGGGGGTCAAAATCAAGGAGGAGGAAGAGGAAGATGCGGCTCTCGCATCTACAGGAAAGCAGGAGAAGAGGAAGAAGGACCTCTCCAAGGTCAAGTGCTTCCATTATGGGGAACTGGGTCACTATGCGAACTAGTGTCCTAGGAAGAAGAGCAAGGCAGAGGCTTATGAGACCAAGGCAGTACCAGCGAGGGCGAAGAAAGAAGTCGAGACTAATGACGATTGTGCCATGAATGCTCATGTGCCACTTGAGAAGAAGTGGGGAGACATCGAGCTGTAGTCAGACGGACTACAGGTGATGAGGGGCAAGATCCTCGAGGTACCTAACCTCTTGGATTATACTTTGCTACGGGAGCCTCGAAGAGGAGTAGCAGGACTGGCAGATGTCGGTAAAGACGAATGCAGATGAAGCAGCAATGGGTGCTACAGTGCAGGAGTTCCGGGACAGTGCAGAGGCTAGCAGGATGCAACAGTGCGAGAAGCACGAGAGTATTGCACCAGTGCAGGATGGCACGGAGAGGTGTGCAACGATGCGAGATGCATGAAGCTGTTGCAACAACGCAGAGGTCAGTAAGGGAGCACTTCCTAGCAGCAGAGGGAGCATCAGCATCGGAAGAGTCTCTAGCCTAACAAGGATGTCAGAGTTGGGTGGATCAGTTACTTCCTTCTCAATAACTGGGTTGCAGTGCAGCAGTTAGCAGTGGCACTGCTATGGGCAGCACGATACAGCGTGAGGAGAAGGGGATGCAGTGCAAATGCAATAGTGGCAGTGGCAGGACCATGGGCAGCAGCACGGATGCTGAGGGAGTTGCGTACATATGCAGCAGTGGCTGTGGTAGGGCCATGGGCAGCAGTACAGGATGCAACAATGCAGAGGGTGTTGGGCGGGGAGGCCTAGTATCAGCACAGAGACCGGTGCTAGATGATCAGGGTGATACTCAAAGAGGAGTATTACTAGAGCACAGTCCTTGCTAAGAGGGAGTGTTGATTTGGGGTAGCATTGGATGTGCTCTAGCCATGAAAATTAGTGGAGAGGCTAAATCACTTGAGATCTCCAAGACTCAGAAATGGGGGCAAATTCTAACCGGTTTGGGATATATTAAAAGTATTTTTATTTTTAATGGAGTTCCTAAGTCTAGACTTAGGAAAAATAAAATATTAATGGGTATAAATATAAAACTGGGTTAGAAGGGTCCAAAAGTCATGGATCAAGCCAAATCTAGTCTTAGTTGTTGATTAGAGATTTAATCTCGGCCATTGATGGACCAACGAGAAAAGTATAAGAGGAGGCTTGAGGGTCAGTTGGAGAACACACCAAGAGAGATCAAGAATTTGATTTTCTGGCACAGGGTGTGCTGAGGAAATCGAGTGAGTGATCTGAATTGTAGCTAAGGGGCAATGAATACATAGCAAAGAGGCAGAGTTAGTACCAAAAGGATCAGCACAGAGCCGGGAGAGGTTGACACAGAGCCAGCTAAAGGCAGAGAGGGCCAGCGTGTGAGACACAGAGGGTCTAGGGGCTGACGCAGAGGCTCCAGAAGCTGAGGCAGAGCCCAAAGAGGCTGACCCAAAGCCAAAGAGGCTGACGCAAGGCCTAGAGGCAGCGCTGGGAGAATTTTGTGGGACAGACTGAGAGCTAGAGAGCTTGATAGGGTAGCATAGTCCCTATCAGAATGACGCAAAGCAGCAGAAGCTGCATTATTGTTGTGGGATTGTTCATCCGATGATTTAGCTAGAATATCTGTCTCCAACTGAGAGGTACTACTACCGAGGGCATTTTTTATTGGGTGAGCCATTTCTGGCACCCAAGTTGTATTCTGAAACTACATAATAATAAAACCCTCTGAATAGCTGCATTGGTTTTCCCGCATTGGGTTTTTCTAGGGACATTAGTCCAAAAACAACTGTGTCACTTGTGTGCTTGTTTACTTTCAGTTGATGATCTATATGTGTTGGTACTATACTTGTATTTATTTTCAGTGTTTACATGGTAAATAACTTGTTAAGTAATTGAACAAGTAGGAAGAAATAAATCAGATAGTACAGGAAGAATTTCTAACGGGTTAAACTTAGAAATTCCAACACTACAGTTGTCTTATATTTGTTGATAGAGCGGCATTTCTTTCTAGAAGGGCCATATTGCCAATTTGGATCCAAAACATTGGCATCTGGGCTGATTTCTTGTTGAATGTGGGATATCTTAGGAGTTGCATTTACATAGATCAGTTTTGGTTTATAAGTTGCATCCTTATCTCTTCTTACCTTCTGTTTGCATCATTGAGATTTCACTTAATTGAAGAGCATCCTAATAAGCACATAAACCCAAGGCATCAGAATGTAGTGATTTTGCAATAATTTTGATCTAATATTTCTCTCATTGAAGCATTGCATTGACATTTTGCATCTCATCTTGCATGTATAACTAGAATTTTGGGCTTACTTTATAATTGCAAGCTTGTTGTACTCTTTTTAAATCATAATCACTTGCAAATTGTTCTTAAACTGTTTATTGCTCATATTTCTGGTTGTCGTGATCTATCCTACTAACATCCTTCTTGCAGCACTACTTGTCTAGTAACTTGAAGCTTTTCATATTTGTGCAAGTGATATAATATATTTTGAGCATTGTTCATTAGGCACTGGTCTCTATTTGATAATCTTGATATTGTCTCATTGATCTCAATTTGTTTAATCTTGTTAAGACATACTTTGCTCATTCAATAAACACACTTGCTAATTAATCTCAATTCAAGTTGTCTAGAGAGGTAGTGATCTTGCCCTTTGATCTCCTAGGACTTGTTGCTTCAACAAGTTTTCTCCCTTCCATCCATCTTTAGGGACTACCCCCCTTAGCTTGTCTAGGAGAGAGCTAGAACGGAGTGAGTAGGGATCAGGGTGACAGCCCCTACTCTGAGCATTGCACCTTAGGTGTACACTTTAGGCAACAACAGTTCCAATATTAGCATTCTTTGTGAAGTCTTCTAATATGTTGTGTGCATTGTGTTTGTGTCAAATTTGTTGATGATTATAGGCTATACATCAAGCATGCAGAAGTTGTCCAAAGCCTCTCTAGGTATTGCTTAATTTATTAACCTTTATGAATCTTCCCTAAGTGTAACTTAAGAAAAGCATACTGAGTAATAAAAGTGAGGAGTAAATTGGAGGGTTTCAAATTTCCGCTGTAAGATTGATTTTCTACTTGTGCTTCTGCTGCATTTTTATTGTTAAAATACCAGTGACTTTTATTCAGCAATTTAGAAATATAAATTTATTGGGATAAATAAATTCTGGGTAAATAGATTCTTTCAGTGCAGCTTTCACCACCATTTTAACCCCAAGGTCACAAACCAAAATCCATGTACAAAGTTATGTCAGGGCCTGTATTAGAATTCCTAGACATGTATCTTCTCAATTTGAGTCTGTGTTTCAGTTGTTTGGTTGGACCATTGCCTATCATTTGGAAGCTTCACCTAAGCACTCTCATCCCTAAACAGATTGAATGGATTTTGGTGGACTTTTCTTGAGGCCCTATTGTTTTATAGGAGCCTTCTTTTTGTAGGTGTAATCACCGAAGTATGAGCCAATCCAACCCATGTTAAGGTGCACCTATGTCATTCCACATGGTTAGAGTCTTATTGAGTCTGTAGGTGACCTTGGCTTTGCTGCAATACTCCTCATGACAGTTCTCACAGCATAGCACTCTCATCTGAACACTTTCACATTTCCCATGGCAATTCACAGTTCCCAATGCAAATGGTCCAAGCGGTAAAAACGCCAAGACAAATAAATTTATTGGGATAAATAAATTCTGAGTAAATAGATTCTTTCAGTGCAGCTTTCACCACCATTTTAACCCCAAGGTCACAAACCAAAATCCATGTACAAAGTTATGTCAGGCCCTGTATTAGAATTCCTAGACATGTATCTTCTCAATTTGAGTCTGTGTTTCAGTTGTTTGGTTGGACCATTGCCTATCATTTGGAAGCTTCACCTAAGCACTCTCATCCCTAATCAGATTGAATGGATTTTGGTGGACTTTTCTTGAGGCCCCATGGTTTTATAGGACCCTTTTTTTTGTAGGTGTAATCACCGAAGTATGAGCCAATCCAACCCATGTCAAGGAGCAGCTATGTCATTCCACATGGTTAGAGTCTTACTGAGTCTGTAGGTGACCTTGGCTTTGCTGCAATACTCCTCATGACAGTTCTCACAGCATAGCACTCTCATCTGAACACTTTCACATTTCCCATCGCAATTCACAGTTCCCAATGCAAATGGTCCAAGCGGTAAAAACGCCAAGACAAACTAAGATTTCAGAGCATGACTAGAGGATTCCATGCCACATGGAAGTTTTCTGAAAAAGTTGACTTGGTTAAACTTGGTCAACAATACATGAAAAGTCTCCAGGGAAGGTTTAGGTAGAGCATTGGGTAGAATCCTGCATGTATTACATTAAAAGTGGTCAACACAAAGAGACAATGAATATCTAGGTGTCAAAATTTACTAAGAATAGCCACAAGAGAAGTATGAAGTGGCACACAGGGTGACGATGTGGCAATGCCCTAGGTGATGTGGCAAAAAAGAGGCCAACCCAGCATAGATCAAGACCAACACAACAACACCCGGGTTCCATATTTGCAAGAGGGGCAAGGACATTATAGATCCAATGTTGATGGCCCAAGTCAAACTAGCCATTTGGGTCAAAGATAGTCGTTAAAGATGATTTCATCTAATCGTTTTACCAACCATGGACCAAGAAGTTGACAGATTCACCAGGCAATTGGCTGTTGTAACCAATTTATTCTTCAAGGGACCAAATCGAGCCTCCCTAGCAATTCGCACCACCCTTTTGTGGACAAATCAATTTGAAGATAAACCAAGCAAGCTAGACATTGGGGAGAGAAGGTTACTGTTTGTTGAATTTTGTACAAGGTGGCAGTAGAAAACAAATTTCTAATCTAATAATTACTACCTAATGATCTTCAATCAATTTATCTCATGCCACCGATATCATTGAGCAATTATACACAAAAAACTATCAATAGTAAATGCAGTGTAAACAATAAAGATCAAAAAAGGACAGTCATGCACAATAGAGACAATATTTTTACCTCACTGTTAAAATTGGCCACTAGGACCAAACTCCATGTGGGTCATCTTATTAATGGAAGCTGATATTTTTCTTGGATCCCTCTCATCGAGAGGTGTAGGATTGATCTAAAGATCATCCAATTCCGATAAGTATTCATGGAGATACGAATTTATTTGTGTTATGGTACAATTCGTCAAGTTCAGCCAGCAACCAAATAAACCCCACTTGTGCTCAACGTTTTAGTATAAATAGAGGTGGCCTTCAAGTCATTTCAACACACTTGGGATCTCTTCCTCTCTACTTGTCTTTGGGTTTTAGTAGGGAGGAGAGATCCTAAGGGATAACGCTGCCCTGATCCAGAGGGTAGAAGCCGAAACTGTCGGGAATAGCCAGAATTGCCGGAACTGCCGAGAATTGCCGGAAGTGCTGGGAACTGCTAGGAACTACCGAAATTGTTGGGAAAAGCCGGAACTACCGAAACTGTCGGGAACTTCCGGAACAGCCAGAGCATCTGTCTTCGAAGGAGAGCAGCATGCAAGGGACAACTAACTAACATTGGGACAGTTGTATGGTACTAAGCAGCAAATACACCAAGCATGCAATGTTATAGCTAGCATGCAAGGGACAGATAGCATGCAACAACAGGCATGCAAAGGACAACAAGCATGCTAGGAACAACAAGCAAGCTAGGGACAACAAGAAAGCAAGATGCAACCAGCACATATGTCAGTATGTTAACATGGTGCAGCAATGGCACATAATGCAATACAGTGATGGGTACATTCATGATTAATGAAGCATGATGAGATGCAGCATAATGATGATGGGTGTAGCATGGTGCAGCACGGTGAGGTGCAGCATGATGACTAAATGCAGCACAACGATAGGTGAAGGAGTCACCTTGGAGCATCAGTGGAAGCAGCATGTCTTCAACTGATCTCATGTATCATCTTCTTAGAGATGATCTATGTTGTTATCTAGATAAGTCAAAGTGTTGACTTCTGTTGTAAACGTACTATCTCTCTCTCTCTGCTGAACTATTGAAGAACATATAAGAAGAATTGATCAAGGGTTTCCCCACATTAGGGTTTGTCCCTAGCTAGCGCCACATCTTGTGTCCTCTTGTCTTGGCTTGTCTTCTACAATTTATGTTTATGTTCTATCTGCAGTTTACTTTAATGCTGATGTGATTGCTAATCTGGAAAAGATATTGAGCTAGCTGTGAAAATTGAAATAAATTGCTCTAAGCATAGCACATATCCAAAATTTAACATAGTATCAGAGCTGAGGTGAAGGCAATGCCCAAGCAAGAGTGAAAGAGCAATCACCGAAGACAGTTGGGAAAGGACAAAAGGATCAGTGGATTCCTCATCCCTCTTCAAATTCACCGAGGGTGAAGTCGAAGTAGAGAATATTATCAAAATGGCACAGCGGAAGTTTCTGATGGCCTACCTAAAGATCACTTCATTGGGAAGTCTGGATCTAAGGGTGGAAGGAAAGGCAGATGCCTTGGTTGCAATAAGTTCGGCCATTATGTGAAGGAGTGTCTGAATGGCAGAGACACATCTCTTGATGAAGATAACAATCATTCCAAGGACATCTTCAATGATCAAAGGAATGACAAGTAATGCAGGTCATCAAGGAAATGGCCGACTCTTCAAAGAAAGCAAGGAACCCCAGGTATGAAGAATCAAATGTTGTTTTTGATAAGATAAAGAAGCGTTATCTTGTATTGGCCCTCTCCTTCAAATTCTTTGGGAATCTGGCTTATTGATTGTAGTGCTTCAAGGCACTTCATCGGATAGTAGGGTGCACTCTCGAATTAGGTAGAGACGGAAACAACCATGGGATTATACTTGGAGTCGACGCCACCTATCCCGGAAAGGGTGTAGGGAATGTTACCCTTCAATTGAATGAGGGTAACTCTATTCATTTACAGGAATCCTTTTTATGTACCTAATCGCAATAAGAACCTGGTGTCCAGCTCGGAAATGGAAGTCAAAGGTTTCAAGGTGGCATTCATCGATGGAAAGGTACATGTTAAAAAATAGAATTTTCAAAGATGTTTTTTTCTCATGGGTTCAAGGTTGGCAATTTGTATCAAGTTGCAGGATGGTCCATTGGGGATCATGTTAATTGACATATCGCATCTATAACACCAGAGGTCTACCTTTGGGGCCCTACCCGATGTGAGTCAGATGCTAATAGGGATGCCTGAATTCAAGGAAAGCATGAAAGTACATGTGTGAGATGTACCGCAGGAAAATCTTACAAGGGGACCATTCCCCTTGTGTAGTAGGTCCACAGGTTTGCAACAACCCGAGTGGTTTGAGATTCATGATCAAGAATCTCACGTATGCAGGTGGAAGAAAGCCCTCTATGGCTTGAAGCAAAATTCCCTAGGCGTAGTATGAGAGGATTGATAGCTGTCAGATGAAGTTGAGATTCATTAAGAGTGAAGCCAATCCAAACCATTGTTTGAAGGTTGTGGATGATAGACCTCTCATACCAGCACCTTCTGAGGATGACCTATTTCAAACAGGTGCAGACCCTCTCACTTGCAGAAGTAAGAGGGAGTTGGATTCCGGATGTGGAATGGTAAACTGCAAGCCCATGACTACCTCGAGGATCTTAACTTTCAGAAGTTATATGGTGATGATGCCGGACCAGATTTGGGAAATGCCTCTGAGTTCCATAAACTCATTTGCATTGATGTTCTTGGTGAACTTCCGTCCGGACATATGTTTTGCAGTTAGCATGGTGAGCTCATATTTGGTTGAGCCTCACTGGATTGGTGCTAAGAATCTTCTTAGATATATTCGGGCACAATCTCTCATGGATTGAGATACACTGCCGGAAATATGAAGCTGCATGATTATTCGAATGTTGACTGGGTAGGCAGTGTGGAGGATCACTAGAGCACTTCTCAGCGTTGGTTCTCTTTGGCTTCTGCTTCGATATCATGGATGAGGAGGAAGCAGAAGTCGGTTACTATAAGCACCGCTGAGACCGAATACATAGCTACGAGTATGATCTCGTATGAAGCTGCCTAGTTGTGGAAGCTCTTCAGTGAGTTGTTTGTACACATGATGAATACCACTGTGATTCTCTGTGACAACCAGAGGGGGATTCGATTATTGAGCAACCCCGTATTCGATGCTTGCTCCAGCAGATAGACATCAGATACTTCCTTTTCTGGGATATGGTAAGTCGATGAGCGAGGAGGCTCCATCGCATTGAGACTAACGTACAGGTCGTAGACATTCTGTGACTTTCCCGAACGACTTGGAGTCGTTGAAAGACCACCTTATAAGGGTCATGCATGTTGCATGCATTGATCTCTAGGAGCTCTGGGGGGCTTGGGCTACTTACTGGAGCAACATACGACCACAGGGTGACTCACCGTCTCTTGGTGGTGCGCTATGTACATGATGCTAGGTTTAACCTTCCCCTGTGATACCCCGTGGCGACTGTGGAACAGGATGATTAGTTCTCCCGTGACAACTGTGGAACAGGATGATTAGTTCTCTTATGGGCTGGGATGATTAGTTCTCCTGTGGCAACTGTGAAACAGGATGATTAGTTCCCTTGTGGGCAGGGATGATTAGTTCTCCCATGGCAACTGTGAAATAGGATGATTAGTTCTCCTGTGGGTCGGGATGATTAGTTCTCCCGTGGCGACTGTGGAATAGGATGATTAGTTCTCCTGTGGGCCGGGATGATTAGTTCTCCTGTGGAAACTGTGGAATAGGATGATTAGTTCTCCTGTGGGCCGGGATGATTAGTTCTCCCATGGCAACTGTGGAACAGGATGATTAGTTCTCCCATGGCAACTGTCGAACAAGATGATTAGTTCTCCTGTGGGCCAGGATGATTAATTCTCCTGTGGCAACTATGAAACAGGATGATTAGTTATCCTGTGGGCCGGGATGATTAGTTCTCCCGTGGCGACTATGGGGCAGGATGATTCGTTCCCCTGCGCACAGGATGATTAGTTCTCCTGTCGAGGCATCCTACCCATGTAGTCTGGGACTCATGGGAAGTACCTCTCATCTGATCAATAAGCAGGGAAATGGGGTTAGGGACCATAGTAATACTATCGTTGGACGCATCGTTGTATCTATCGGACTCCCTATGCTAGGGTGACCTCCAACTGATCTGGGATCAATATGAGTGGTTTGAGACACTCTCTTTTGATATTAATCTAGGATCAATGAAACTGATCTGGGATCAGTATGAGTGGTTTGAGACACTCTCTTGTGATATTGATCTGGGATCAATAAAACTGACTTCGGGTCAGTAAGAGTGATGTGACACACTCTCTTCAGATGAAACTGACTTCGGGTCAGTAGAGAATGGTATGAGACATTCTCGATCAATTCTTCTTCTTCATGGTTCAGCAGAGCAGTGCAGGGCACTGATGGCAGAGATAGTACAGTCAGACATATGGATCAGCAAATGGAGTTCTCCCTAGTTGAGAGGGAGTGTTAAAATTGGCAACTAGGGCCAAACTCCATGTGGGTCATCTTATTAATGGAAGCTGATATTTTTCTTGGATCCCTCTCATCGAGAGGTGTAGGATTGATCTAAAGATCATCTGATTCCAATAAGTATTCATGGATATATGAATTTAATTGTGTTATGGTACAATTCGTCAAGGTCGGCCAGCAACCAAATAAACCCCACTTGTGCTCAACGTTTTAGTATAAATAGGGGTGGCCTTCAAGTCATTTCAACACACTTGGGATCTCTTCCTCTCTACTTGTCTTTGGGTTTTAGTAGGAGGAGAGATCCTAAGAGATAACGCTGCCCTGATCCAGAGGGCAGAAGCCGGAACTGCCGGAACTGTCGAGAATAGCCAGAATTGCCTAAACTCCCAGAACTGTCGGGAATTGCCGAAATTGCCAGGAACTGCCGGGAACTACCGGAACTACTGGGAAAAGCTGGAACTGCCGGAACTGCCGGGAAAAGCCGAAATTGTCGGAACTGCCGGAATTGCCAGAATTTCCGGGAAAAGCCAAAACTGCCGAAACTGTCGGGAATAGCCGGAACTATCGGGAATAGCCAGAATTGCCAGAACTGCTGGGAAAAGCCCAAACTCCCGGAACTGCCGGGAATAGCCGGAATTGCCAGAACTGTCGGGAACTGTCGGAATAGCCAGAGCATCTATCTCCGAAGGAGAGCAGCATGCAAGGGACAAGTAACTAACATTGGGACAGTTGTATGGTACTTAGCAGCAAATACACCAAGCATGCAATGTTACAGCTAGCATGCAAGGGATAGATAGCATGCAACAGCAAGCATGCAAAGGACAACAAGCATGCTAGGGACAACAAGCAAGCTAGGGGCAACAAGAAAGCAAAATGTAGCCAGCACATAGGTCAGTATGGCAACATGGTGCAGCAATGGCACATAATGCAATACATTGATGGGTACAGTCATGATTAATGAAGCATGATGAGATGCAGCATAATGATGATGGGTGTAGCATGGTGCAGCACGGTGAGGTGCAGCATGATGAAGAAATGCAACACAACGATAGGTGAAGGAGTCACCTTGGAGAATCAGTTGAAGCAGTATGTCTTCAACTGATCTCATGTATCTTCTTAGAGATGATCTATGCTCTTATCTAGATAAGTCAAAGTGTTGACTTCTGTTGTAAACGTACTATCTCTCTCTCTTTACTAAACTATTGAAGAACATATAAGAAGAATTGATCAAGGGTTTCCCCACATTGGGGTTTGTCCTTGGCTAGTGCCACATCTTGTGTCCTCTTGTCTTGGCTTGTCTTCTGCGATTTATGTTTATGTTCTATCTGCAGTTTACTTTAATGCTAATGTGATTGCTAATCTGGAAAAGATATTGAGCTAACTGTGAAAATTGAAATAAATTGCTCTAAGCATAGAACATACCTAAAATTTAACACTTACAAAACCCAACCTTGGGAGAAAACCCAACTTTTCTTGGGAGAAATTATTCTACAGCAAGGATTACAAATCAACAATTTGTGTAGAAATCTGTGCCAAGTACAAATCCAAATACTAGTCAAAACTTGGTTAAAATAGCAACGAGTCAATGCTAGTCTAACCTAACAAAAGGCTTACAATTCAATGCTAGTCAAATAGTCACCTACTATTGATTGTGGTCATAATTTCAGCCCTGCGAATCCTGTGGTCAACTACGGTCAAATTCGGCCCTATGCCTCCTATGGTTGACTGCAATCAAATTCCTATGCACATGTGGCCCTTCTGTAGCTCAATCAAATCTGGTCAAGCTTGGCCTAAAAATATTCAGTCAACTCGAGTCAAACTCGGTCAAATAGAGAGATAAACAACTCGTTCAAAATAGTCAACACATCCTCCTTTTCTCCACGCGTGCGACTATCCAAGAGGCCTTATAAAGGTGAAGAAGATATTCACTTGCTTGGTTGGAGAAAAATAAGATGTCACATCATCTATATATAGTATATACTAGTTGAATGGGGTTAAATTAACCTAAGGGACACACCTTTTCATGAGTTGGACTGAACTGTCTTCCTGGGCTGACTTGGAGACCTCTTTGGCATGTGGGAATACCTCCTAATGCTACACAAAAATCAACACTATTTTGACTTTTGACCACCATAAACCATTTTCAAAGAGATTTTGTGGGCCTCCTTGTGGAAATTAAGCTAGTATGACGCCTGTAGGGAAAACTACTAAATTGTTTTATAATCATTTCAAGTAATTAAAAAATTGCTAAGTCCCAACTTGTGGAAGACCAACAATATTTTACTAAGGAGAGTCTTACTAGCCATTACAAATTTTTCTATAAAAGGCTAGGCTTTCCTCCATTGTACTTGTTGTTGTTCATTTAAGAAAGGTGTTATCACAAAATAAAGAGCTCATTTTCATTGCAAACTCTCACATAATTTTGTTGTGCATTGGTGGAGCGTTCTTTGTTCCATTTGTTTTTCTTGCTATATGGCCTCTTCATCACGACATCTTTTGTAGAGTAGAATCAGTTATTTGTACCTTTTGTATCTCCAAGGCCTTCATAGGTTTCAAGGGTCCTTCCTTCCTTTGTCAGAGTTGTCCTGCCTTCTTTCGAGGGATATCTTCAAAGTATCTTATGATATAGTGATTCTCGGTGATCGTGGTGTTCTTCACATGCTTGATCTCTTTCTTCATTTGCTTCTCTTTGGATAAATTGGTCAACCATCTTATGCTCCTTGAGAGCACTTCTTCATTGCTTGCTTCTTGGACTAGTCAGCATTTCTTCTTGCTTCTTAGTCAGCAATCTTATACTCCTTATGTGAGCATATCCTTTTGTTGACCTTTATTGCGTTGTGGTACATGCCTTCGAACATGTCATTGGTGAAAGAGATTCTTTCCTACTTGATCATGTCATAGAACTATTCCCATGACTCAATAATATACAAATGATAACATGACTAAACTTTGATGCATACCTCATCTTGATTCTCCTTTTATCATCTTGACTTTATTTGATTGTTCATTGTGTGGCCCTTCTTGCTTCATCTTAGCTTGCCTGCTCATCATCCTTTTCTTGAATCCTGTGAATGGGACTTCCCAATGAGACATATCTTCTTATTCATGAATATTCTTTTGAAGATTCCATCATAGGATTTTGAAGACCCTTACCCTGCAAATGTTTCTTTCCTTTTGATGATGGAGGTCTTCTAAGATTCATAATCATGATCAATTTTCTTTCATCGTGCACGAGGTTCTATACTAGGTATGCTCCTTCTACATGAATATCTTGAGCTATATCTACCATGCTCCTATATTCTAGAATATATTTCTAACCATGCATTTGTTCTCATTATAAATGCTACTTCTACATGAGTATCTAGAACTCTATGTACTACATGCTTCTAGATTCTAGAAGATTTTTCTAGCCATGCAATTTCTACATGCTCCTATTCTACTCAAAACCTTGAAAGAAGACTTGAAGTAAAGAGTTTGAATTAGTCATAGTAGAGATCCAAAGGATCTTCCTTCTTTTGCGCTTTTTCTTCTTCTATCACCTCTTGAGTCATGTGAGCTTCTTACCCCTTTCTTTTATTGTTGTTGTCCTTCTTAATCTTAGGACAATTCCTTTTGTAGTGTCCATATTGTTGGCATCCATAGCATTGGATTTTGGACATGTCTTTGTTTTTTGTTCGTCGTGGACCAAATTTGTCAAATTTTCGTTTTCTCTTGGCCATGGTAGCAAATGCTTGCTCCTTTGATCCCACATCTTCCTTTGCTTTAAGTCTAGTTTCCTTTGTCTTGCATAAAGACCACATTTCACTGCGTGGTTGCTTCCTTCTTGGCATATATGCTTCATGTGAAGTTGCCCCAATCCTTAGGTAGAGCATTGAGTACTACAATTGTCATTTCTCTGTCAGACATGACTTCCCCAAGCTCTTGAAGTTGATCCCTCATCTCAGAGATCTTCATGAAGTACGAAGCTATTCCTTCCTTGGATATCTTCATCTCATACAATTCATTTCTTAGAGATATCACTTCTCCAGTTGTGGATACCGAGAATAGCTCTACTAGCTTATCATAAATTTCTTTTGATGTTTCAAATTCGGAGACATAAGGAATGAGAGAGTCCTTGATATATTCTATTAGAATCCTTTGAGCTCTTGTCTCATCCTTATTGTACTTGGCTAAGGCTTGGGTTTGTTCCTTAGCAGGGATAGTGATATTCCCTTTGACATGTTCTAGAAGTTCCTTCTCTTTGAGAAGTAAATCAATCCTCTTCTTCCATGCAAGAAAGTTATTGGTGCCTAACAATTTGTTGCTTTCCTTGCCATAAGAAATTGATGTATATTCAGAAGAGGGCATATACTTACTTGATAAATTTTGAAATGTATTTGACTTATTTTCTCCTTGAAGTCTCAATGGTTTTCTTTCCTTGAATCTTGATGTTCCTCAAGATGTCTTCTCCAAGTGGTCTTGCTTGATGATGAGACTTGCTTGATGATTTGTGGTTTGATGTAGGTCCCTCTTTCATCTGCTCTTCTTTGTAGATGCCTTTATATAAGGCTCTTCTTCTAGCTTTCTAGTCTCACCTGATGAATAATAGATGATACACCTTCTTGTCCTTGATATGATAGAGACTTCTTGGCTTGATGCTTCAACCTTTGTAGATGTCCTTCCTAGATAAGTGTTCTTGAGATGCCCTTTCCTTGATGTGTCACCTTAGCTCCAATACCATGTTGAAGAATCTAGGGCAATTAAGTGTAGAGTGATTCTTCGGGACTAGGTAACAACTTGCAATGTATTTTTACTTTTCTTGTTAGCTTAATCTTCTTATTTGCTTATCAATGCATGTGTGTGTGCTTCATCAAACTAATATCAAAACATAGAACAAGAACGCAAGATGTTGGCTCTCTACCAAGGCCAAAACCTCTCTTCTCTTAAGAGGAAAACCCTTTAGTAAGTTTCTCTTATTGAAGCTTCTTATTGACCAATGCCAAACCCTAGACCCTTGACAAGAATATCCTCCAAGCACAAGTCAAGCCCTTTCAAGATTACTTCTTCTTGCAGCACTTCATCCTCCTCCTTCTAGCACTTGACCTTTCTTCCTTCGACACTTCTTTTGGCAACTGTAGAGACCTTTGATTGTATACGTTAGAGTGACCCTTGATCTTTTCTTCCCTTGCTAGTGATGGAGCTTTTCAAACTCAAGGAGATGATCTTGTTACCTCCCAACCGAGCCTTCTTCTCTTTCACAAATATTGCAGACTTTAGAGCAGCCCTAGTTCTTCGCATATGTGAAGGAATACCCTCACAAGGATTATGTTAGACTTCTCCTTCTAGCTTCGCTTGTATAGCCTTCTTCCACACTTGAGAGAGAGACCTTATAGGCCTAATGATCTAGCCCAACCAACAAAATTATATGACTGTTATAGTGGTGTTGTTCTAACCGTAGGTAAGAATTCCTCTCTTCGCACGTGTGACTGTAACAACCCTTTAAGACTTTGGTTTTACTTCCTCCTTTCTTCGCTGCCTTAGAGACCCTTTACTTGTCTTCTTTTTACCCTTTTCTTGCCTTCCACCTTCACTGATTTCAGAGGTTATGAATGCGTTTTCTTTAAAGGAGTGGACAACCTCTATATATAGAGGAGTGGACAGCCTCTATATATAGAGGATTGTCCCTCCTTTAGGCCGACTTGTAGGCCGACTCGCTGCTTTGAGGCTGACTTGTCCTCCTTTGCTGTGATTGGTTCTTTTAATGGTGCCATTGCTTCTTTTGATGGTGTCTTTGCTAGGAGAAGACTTGACTTTGCTTGGAGGTATTCTCTTGACCCTAATACATAATCATACATGGTGTAACATGCCCTTAAGGCTTTCAACATTTCCTTTTGACTATTTGACTCACCTATAGCACTTAACATGTGCTAGACCTATTTCAATGAGCAAGAAACTCATTGATATATATTATAAAAATAATATTTCTTTTCTTGAATAAGTACAAATATCAAAAGTACATTTATGAAGACCAAACCTAGTTACATTTCCTTCAACACTCTCCACCCTTCTCCTCACTGTGTTGTCCCTTCTTCTCCTTCGATGCCATCAACCTACTCTCTTAACTCTCGTTTCCCTGCCCATCTCACTCGCAGCTCCTTCGTCCATTCGAAACCCTTCATCTACTCAACTTACATTCCTCTAAGTAAACTTGCCCATCAAATTTCATTGCAGCTTCTCCCTTGTCGCTGCTTGGCCTGCAGCTCTTCCCTTGCTGCCATCCTTGCATCCAAGCTACTCCACAACCAACACGCTTCCCTTCTCATCTTCACGCTGCCATCACTGCCTACATATCCTCTCCTTTCCTCCCCAATGTTGCCCTCGGAATCCATACGTCGCCGTCATCGAGCCTGCAAAACACTTACATTCGATTCACTTTCATTTTTTATTTTTTCTTTTGTGGTGATTTTGTTTGGGTTAGGTTTTTCAAATAATTCAATTTTTTTTAGGTTGCCTTTTTTTCGTTTTGATTTTTTTTTAAGTTTTGATTTTAATTTTTTTTATGACTTTGATTTCTTATTTCGATTTTTTTTTTACTTTTCCTTTTGTTTTGATTTCTTTATGATACTTTGATTTCATTTGATATAAAAATAAAAATAAATAAAAAAATTATTTCCATTTTTTGCTTTTGAATGTGACTTTGAAACTTCGAAAAATTAAATCAAAGGAGAATTTTTCACATTAAAAGCTTTTAAATTTTTATGTGGCCCTTGGCCCATTAAAAATTTAACTTATTAACCCCTTTTGAATTTTATTTTTGTCACATTAAAAAACTTGATTAAGCATTTACCACATTAAATTTTCTCATAAAACTTAGCACATTAAAATTTGCCTAAGGAATAATCAAATTTTCAATCTAAAGTCCCTTCTTGGGTTTTTATTTGTGTTGAGAGTTTTGGACTTTAAAAATTTAAAAGGAAAATTTTGTGGTATTAATTTCTCTATAGTCAAACACACTTAATAAGAGTTAAATCATCTCTAAAGAAAAACGACAATTTTTTCTAGATCTGGGTCATTAAAGAAAAATCATTTTAATTCTAGGATTGTGAATTGCTTGGCATTTAAATTTCATAATTCTTCATGTTATTTAAATTTTTCAAAATTTAATTGCTAGAATATTTTGCATGGTAAGGTTCTGATCATTTTCTTATGCTTTACATCTAATTGTTCATGATCGTTATTTCTATCACATCTCTAATCTTCTTCTGAATAGCTTGATTTTGTTTCTTCAAGTAGGTTCATGGTTAATTGAGCATCTAAGACACTGGTCTAAAAATCATTTCTATCTTGTGGTTATGTCTTATTGATCTCAGTTGATACATACAAATAACTCAATTAATCAAAACATGTCTCATTTTCATTAAGTTATTCAGCCTTAAGTCTCCTAGAGCCTGTGTTCCAGAGGTCTTCCCCATTCATTTACCCCAAGGGACTACCCCCCCCACAACTTGTCTAGGAGAGTCTAAACGGAGTGAGTAAGGATTAGAGTGACAACCCTTACTCTGAACATTATCGTGGTCCCTGGACACTTTATGCAACAACGAGGTTATAATTAGTGGGAAGGGGGCAATGTATGTGGATGAGCGAGTGGGACCATGCAACCAAAATCAAAGTTACCCATGAAATACCATCCCTAAATCCAAATGGTCAGTAAAAGAGATCCCACGGGACTAGAATCCAAGGTTAATATCCAAAAGGGATCTAGGGGACAAGAGCACATACTAGCCCATTCTTTCCGCTGAATCCCCCCATTAATCCATGCCCACAAGTGTCCATGATAAGCAAACTACAATACTCAATTACCAAATGACAAGGCATACCTTTAGGTCCGGGAGGCCCACTTTCAAACATATAATCATGGCAGATGGGTGAGGGACTACACAGTTGGCTCAGGTGGCGGAGAAATGGCACAATGAGCTAGGGCGTGGCTACAATGGGCTGTTGGCTGTCGGTTGAGGACCATCTTGAAGAAGAAAAAATTCCCTTAGGGTTATCACCCACAAAATGGTGGATAACATCTGGCTTCAAGTGGGACATGATCTCTCGAAGAAGTGGATGAAACTACTCGAATGGGAGGTCACGAGAACTCCAGCAATATCTTGGTTACCATAGACCTGTTACAGGGGGAGCATGCTTTCACAACGTCTCATGATAGCACATGCTTAACGTTAAGCCATAAAATCAACAAAAAAATATAATATGCAAATTTTAATTTAAATGCATCTAATCTACCATGAGAAATATCATATGAGGTTAGTTCTAATGCAGAAGCAACATGCAATGCATCCTATTCTAACATGCATAGCATACAATGTCAAGTGCTAGGTATAATCATAGACCCAATGCAACCAAAATGTGAATTTATCAATACAAGAATACATGCTTCCATGATTATTTTTGCAACAGACCTGACAATGGGAATAATGATATAAGGGGTTGCAAGGGAGGGAGGTGGGAAAACAAGAGACCCATATGCCATAGAAAGGAACCCTGGAAGAAGGAAAAGACACCAGTCAAGAGGATTGGATTTGATCCTCTAACTAAGAGATGGAAATGTCAATAACCAAGTATATGAATCTTTGATGAAGAACTATCTCGGTCCTATCATCCTTAGGGTAAGGAGTGAAAAAATCAGACATATTTAGGATGATACTATTTTGGTCATTGGGAAAACAAGAAGTGGACTCATCATCGTATTTGGGGAAAAACCATGATTCCTAGTTCTTCATAGGGGAAAGCAACTCTTCATCAAGGCTAGGGGAATGAACATCATCACAAACATCTATTTCTAGGGCAAGGTAGGAATGCTCAAACACGAAGAAAAACCCTTTATTGGTGACATGACCTAGGGAAGTATCTTCCTCGATTTCTTCTATATTAGAGTCATCAGAATTTCCCACAATATTGGAAGGCTCTTCTTTGATTGAATCATCTTGGGACATAAAGAAGAGACCTTTCCAACTACTAGGAAGGGCTTCATAAGGACCAACATTGTTACTCAGAAGTGGCGGAGCATTTTCTTCTTCCCTGAGCTCATTCTTATGGACTTGAGGAACCATGGAGTCTTCATTTCTATAATCATACCAAATTCCCCAATCAACAACCCAAAATTCACTCATAGATTCTTCGTTTATTTGACTATCATGATTTTCCTCAGAATCCTCCCATTCTTCACTATATATTTGGTGTTCGTTAGGATGCCATTCATTCTCTTCTTTGGATAGAGAGGACTTTTCCTCCTTCATTCGTTACCGAAGAATGATCTCCAAGGTATTTACTACATGATTTTGATAAAATGCCTCAAGAAAAAGGTCATCGGTAGGACTCTCTTTATATTCATTCTTTGTGTTACGGAGCCTTTTCGATTGCTCACAATAATGGGAGAAAATCTCTTGGGAGTTATATGGGGCTATCAGTTTCCTAAAAAACATTTCATATTCCATCATCAATTCTTGCAATGTCTGAAGGCTCTCAGGGTTGAGATCTTCCTCATTATCCTTAGAGGACATGTTTTCCAATTCATGAGGCTCTCCTTTGGCAGCATTTTTAAAGTATGCATCAACAAGACACTCTTCCTCAAGCATAAAACCATATTAAATAACTTCCTCCTCTCGAAGGGCCATGTCCAACATCTAGCCTATATCTTCATGAGATTGGAAACCCAACCCTTCATGTAACAAGAAGTGCGTAGTCAACATTGGAAGAGAAAGAATGCTTTTAGGTTCACATGACTCAAGCCAATCAGTATTTGGGGCAATTGATAGGACAAATAATTCTGATTCGGTAACAAGGTTAAGTTATATTTTGCTTTGAGGAATACCTTATGAATCTTACAATGTGATTGGCTACGGAATGTGGATCCCCATCGAACATTGGCATATTCTTTATGCATTCCGATGAGGGATACTACGGGATCCCTGTCACTTTTATGGTGGGAATATATGTGGGCAACATGTTGTTGGGACCTTAATGACATGGGAGTTGCCAAGGTAAATTGCCTTAACAAATGCTTGCTTCACACTACAAACATTGACATTAGAGATTAATGAAGAACTAGGGCTTCGTTCTTCCAATGGAGTCACCAACAATGATATGTCAATATGTTGCATGGGGAACAAAACGCACGCTTCGTGTCCTCGGCAATGGCACCAAAATGTTACCACTCAAACTAACAGAGGGCCTAAAAGGGACTCCCAAAGGGGCAACTACTAGACTAAGGGAAACAATGGAGACTTATCCCAATGTCACCTCAGTTAAGACTCCCTACTCTTTACAGAATTTCACCGATGGGAGGAGACCCGGTATATGGAAAATCACTCGTGAAGGATGAATCAACAAATGGATGTGAAGTGACCTTGATGATCATTTTCCTAGAAGGAGGTTAAGAATGGAGCTTGCTTGCTCTTCAAGCAAGGTACAAAGCTTTCTAGGAGGAGGTGAGGATTTAAGGGCTAGGTTTAAGGAATATGTCTTGTAAAGGAGTTTCCCAATCCCTAAAATCCTTATTGAACTTGGTTTCCCAAGTGGTTCTTGAAGAATTAACTTTTCAAAGGTATGGGACCACACGGGACCAAGTGGACCCAGCCTAGGTTAAGGTAAGTTTAGCAACCAATGATGATCTTAACCTAGACAATGAAAGGGAAAGGATCAAAACAAGAATTTCCACTTAAAGGTGTCAAATTGATCCTATGAGGTACTAGCCTAGGGAACACCAGGGCAAAGTTTGATCTCAGAGCTAGGGCTTGGGATATCTCACAATCCCACTGTCGAAATTTCTTCAAATTTGGAGGAGACCTTGAGGACACACTAGTGCGGTAG
This sequence comes from Pinus tabuliformis, assembly GCA_031772625.1. Taxonomy (NCBI): domain Eukaryota; kingdom Viridiplantae; phylum Streptophyta; class Pinopsida; order Pinales; family Pinaceae; genus Pinus; species Pinus tabuliformis. Next base: position 1,322,964,091 of record CM062819.1, on the reverse strand, counting down.
AGGCTAGGAGATCGAACTTTTTCTGAGGCTACTTTGTCGGTAAAGTGATGCCCTAAGTGGCCTAGTGTGGCTAGACTTAGAAAAGAGGGGAAAAAGTTGAAGAAAAAGGTTTAAGGTGACCACCTTATGGTGGACTACTGTCTAATTCCTCTTGGGGATATGAAGTTGGGAAAAATTATGAAGACGGATCTCGTTTCTAGCTCAAGGAGGCTCTAAGGGAAACTTCGTCCAATGTTAGGGCAGAAAAAAGAAAGAGACTTTAGAGCATTTATACTTCACTTGCTGATGAAGATGGCTTATCAAGATAACTCCGATCTCTAGGATAATTCATTCAACAAAATGGCCCATACATAGAAATATGTTATATAGAAACATAATTCCACAATGAGGCAGTAAATGCATGCAGCAATTAGCCCTAAAATAGCGAAAATCCCATGACCAATGTATGTGACAAAGAAAATAGCATCAAAGTTGTACTTACATGTAAGAGAATATATCCAACCATCAATACATTTGCCAATAAAGAAGCTCCAAGATAAGAAAATCCAATCCAAACATCAAAATTCATCCATGCTCCAATTTGTCCTCCAAGAAAGAAATGAAAAATTCTCAAGAGAGAGAATGATCTAATCCAAAGTGATGATACAAATGAATTCATGTCTCTCCTATTTATACACTCATTAGGAGTATGAATTACCTAATTTGAGCCTACATTAGCCCATCAACTAAAATAATGTGCAAATAACTATCTGTTGGTGACAAGCTAGCTCATAATTAAAATTACAAGCCTTCCAAGAGTTTGAATAATGAATGATGTATGTCGTTGGGCTCTCTAAGAGACCTAATGATGTCCATAAGTGCCAAAATGATGAGTTGGACTTCCAAAAGTAATGGACAAGGGGTTGGTCCCTTGTTCTCCGCATGATAAACATGCAATGCTCCCAATGGCAGTGAGGGCACACAAGTGTTCTCACGGGTTTCCAAGTAAGTCGAAGATGTCTATAGACCATCTGTAAGGGCTCAGATGATGGTGTAAGTGATGCCACATTAACATACAAGTCCTGGGTAATCTGCCAAGTGCATGGTATAACTGTGGGGTTGGTTGGGAAAAGGTGAACGAGGTGCATCTTCCTAGTCCAATAGGTGAATCTCGAGCAATCTGTGAACATCTCTGGGGATCCATGGAGTGTTGTCTACTGCTATGGAGGCCCATGGCTCTCAACACACACCCTACATGTGCCAATATAGCCCTTTGGAGGGTTAGGACCCTGTATAGGGAGACCAAACCCAAGATGGAGACCACCTGCAATCTTGCATAAGATCTAATGCGTCCCCTAGCCTTCCAGTACAACAAGTCATCAAGAAATAGAGTAAAAGAGCTTACAAACCATGGACCACAAGTGGGGACTTCATAATGGCCTGCCCTTCCATAATGGGCTTTGACATGTGCTAATGTCTCCAAGCTCCAAATCGGGTTAACCAAGTATCCCATTAGGTGGTTTCTACTTCTTAAAGGGATAATATGTTCAAGGTACATCCTCTAAAAGGTGGTGGCATTTGGTAAAGAGATGAACGAAGTAGGGAATGAAAAGGGGCAGCCTTGGGCCAGATGTAGGGGTACAAGGATAGCTAGTAAAAAGGAAACCCACACATGGGTATATAATGTATAGGAGGGAGAAATCATGGTACATGAGGTGCCTTGGCCTTGATTTTTCCACCCATCTATATATACCTTTTGCCTTTTATGATTTTTCTTTAATTAACTGCTCGGGGCTTAAGGGGTAAGAGCATGATGTGTAAGATATAGCAGTGGATTCCTCCTTTTAAGGAAGGGCAGTTCATTGCCCACTAGGGATTGGGACAATCATCGGTTCCTATATGATGAAGGAGGCTCATACAACCTGTAAGAACCAGGGTGATGGCCATGATGATGGGGTAGAGCTCATGGGCTTTTGCCCATGTGCTAAATGTGTTTGTCCTAGCCATCTTTATCATTTTGTGGTACATTTCCTATTGAGTGTCGCCAATTATACTTTTACATTTCTTTTTAGTTGCATCGACCTCTGGGGCATCATTCCAGGCCCGACCCAAGGTGTGGGCAACGGGAAGGGGAGAACTAGCCCTATGTGGACCCAATGGAGGAATGTGGACCCAAGTGGGAGAAATGATGAATGGGGTTATAATGAGTGGGAAGGGGGCAATATATGTGGATGAGGGAGTGAGACCATGCAACCAAAATCAGGGTTTCCCATGAAATACCATCCCTAAAGCCAAATGGTCAGTGAAAGAGATAACACGGAACTAGAATCCAAGTTTAATATCCAAAAGGGATCTAGGGAACAAGAGCATAGACCTAGCCCATTATTTCAACCAAATCCACCCATTAATCCATGCCCAGAAGTGTCCATGACAAGAAAACTAAAATACTCAATTACCAAATGACAAAGCATACCTTTAGGTTCTGGAGGCCCACCATCAAACATACGATCATAGCGGATGGGTGAGGGACCACATGGCTAGCTCGGGTGGTGGAGAAATTGCACAATGAGCTATTTGGTGGCTGCAAGGGGTTGCTCGCTGCTAGTTGAGGACCATATTGGAGAAAAAAATCTCCTACGGCTATCACCCACAAAATGGTGGGTAACAGGCTTCACCAAAAGTGATGCAAATCATGATTTTTATTTCATGGTTGTTAAGGGCGACACCTTAATCTTGGTGCTATAAGTTGATGATCTATTTCTTGTAGGGACAAAAAATCTTATTACGAGATGCAAGGAGCTAACTTCAGAATTTTCCATGAAGGATCTTGGTCTAATGCACTATCTCTTGGGATTGGGAAGTATGGCAACAACCTGGTGAGATCTTCCTTGGACAAGGGAAGTACATTATTCAGATCTTGAAGAAGTTTGGTATGACAAACTACAAATCCATGGCTACACCCATGGTGACCAATTTGAAGAAGCTCAATGACTCCACCTTAGATTCAGATTTGGTAGATCCCGCTATGTGCAGATAGCTAATCAGATTTTTGATGTTCCTAGTTAACACTAGGCCATATATTTGTTTTGAAGTAAACACATTAAGCCAGTATATGGTTGAGCCGAGGAAGATACATTAGATTGCAACAAAACATGTGTTGAGGTATTTACGCAATACAATTGGACATGGTTTGACAGAAAGAGCACATCAGGATGTTTCTTCAACCTAGCATCTGCCATGATAGCTTGATTTAGAAGGAAGCAAACTTCAATAACACTTAGTACAACAGAAGCAGAATACACTACAGCCAATGTCGCAAGTTAAGATGTAGAATGGCTTCGGAAACTACTTACATGGCTATTTGATCAAGAGCTTGAACCGACCATGATATTTTGTGATAATCAATGTTGTATCAAACTTTCAGAGAATCCATTTTTTCATGACAAAGCAAAACATATTGAAATCATAAATCAATTCATTCAGGACATGGTGCTAAGAGGAGCAGTGGATCTATAGTATATATCTACAGATGAGAAAATTATCGATATTTTCACCAATCCTCTGTCTGGAGTGAAATTTGTATACTTCAGACACAAGCTTGGCGTGATGCCAAATGCCTCCCTCGTTGTGAGGGAGAGCTGATGTCTTTTGAAGAATTAGACACCATCTCCTAAGGCCATAAAGGATTTTAACCAAGGGGGATGGATACATTCACCTTTGAAGCCGGAAGGAATTGACTAGGCCGACCAAAGGTGAATACCCGAGGGTATTTATAAGATTGAACAGATCTTCTGCGTAGAAGCCAAAAGGACTTCACTGCGAGAAGGACTTGACTATTTCAACTGAAGGAGATAGATGTGTAGAAAATTGTAGTGTTGTAACCCCAACCCAATTTTAAGTTTTTGCATAAGGTTTAATGCCCAAACCCCAACATGACATATAGTTGATGTAAATGTTAACTTTGCATTCAACTTAAAACAAGAGACTACTCTACTCTTTTTACTTTAACAGTTGATACAAGAAAATTAAATCCAAGCACATGACAATAAAATAGACACTTGTTTTTGGTCCAATTATGCTAGAAAAACCCACAACTGGAAAACTAGTCTTCAAGCATGATTTAATTGCTTTTTAAGGAAATAATTACACAGTAGAAATTTAACAAACTTATCTCCCTTAGCTTGTTGATGCCATTGCCCAGATTAACATAATAATTTGAGCCCTACACAATCATAAAACTTTGCTTGTGATTTGCCTCAAACTTTGTTTATGAAAACCAACTAACAGTGCTTTGAATAATGTGTCAGACAAAGGAGAAATCTTTCCACAATTTTCATACCATTGTCTTTACCAAATTGCCTTTGGATTCTTGCAGTAGATGACTCAAAACTCGGGCCCAGTTCACTGTGAAAAGATCAAAAAGGAGGGCTTTGAATAGCCCTTAACCTCCACGAGATAAATGTTGAAAATCACTCTCATCCTTCTCAGAAACTAGTGCAGTCCTTTACTTGCAAACGCAGCCTGTTATCCCTTGAATCTCGACCTAGCTCTTTCTGCTCAAGAATCTCGATTTGTGTGCCAAAATACTACAACAAAGAACTCGAATTTGTCTCCTAGTTGTACACGGTCTCTTCCTCATATATATTCGTCCTCCTCTCAAGCTCCTCTTCACCTCTTCTCAAATGCTCATGAAATAATGAATGAGCTTTCTCTTCCTTCTTCCCTTTTTGTGTTCTCATTATATCAAGGGTGGAGATCATTCCCTCTCTTGACCCCCTCCCTCATGTGGTCCCCCTCAATTAATGAGCCTCCTAGACACTTTTTAATGTTTTTGTACCATGTGCACTTTTTCTCTCATAAAGTCACTTTTAAAACATAAGTCACTTTAATATTATAAAGTGTACTTTGTACTTTTTTCATAAAGTCACTTTATGACACAAGTGACATTAATATATTAAAATACATGGTACATAACCCATAAAAAGTAACTTTGCTCCATGACATTAATAAACTCATAATGTCCCAAGACAAAAAGTCATTAATGTGTCTTCTTAGGCCAAAAGGATAAATGCACTAGGAAACACCTCCTTGGTACCCTTATTTTCAACACTCCCTCTTACCGAGGAAGGTGTTTCTCACCACTCCCATCCTATCTCTAAAATATACATGCTTTCCCCTTGGCAATGACTTGGTGAGAATGTCTGCTACCTATTCATTAGTGGATATATATACTTAAGCTTCATAGCTCACCTCTGAACCTAGTGTTTGATGAAGTGATCCCTGATCTCTATATGCTTTGCCTGATCATGAAATACTGGATTCTCAAAGAGTTTGATACAACTCTGATTATCATAGTATATCGTAGTTGGTCTCAGCCTCTGACCAAATAACCCATGTAGCATCTTGTGAAGCCAAAGTGCCTCGCAACCAGCCTAACTAGCTGCCATATACTTTGACTTTGTGTTGCTCAGTGCCACTGAACTCTGTTTCATGTTGAACCATGAAATAACTGTTGAGCCCAACAAGAAACAACACACGGAAGTACTCTTCCTATCACTAGCACTACCATCCCAATCTGAATCTATGCAACCAATAAATCTAACTCCATCACCCCTGACATAGTTTAGACCATAGTCCACTGTGCCCTATGGGTACTTCAACATAGTTTTGCAGCCACCTAGTGCACTCTCTTGGGCTCCATCATAAACTGACTCAACGTGTTGACTGCAAAACAGATATTTGGTCTAGCATTGACCAGATACAGCAAAGAATCGATCAACTAACGATACAAGGTGGAGTTCACCAACTCGAAATCTGAAACATTTAACTTCTTCCAATTGGTGATCATAGGAGTAGTCATAGGCTTGCAACCCTCGATACGAAATCTCCTCGAAATATCACCTTTATACCTGCCCTAGCCCATAAAGATATGTCGATCCTCTTGTCAAACCTTCAACCCCAAGAAATAATGCATCAATCCCAGATCAGTCATTTCAAACTCTAAAGCAAGGTCTCTCTTGCAGTGTTGGATGAGTTTGTCCTCTCTTGTAATAAACAAATCATCCACATACAGAACCAGAATGAGTGGATCAACACCGATCATGATGAAATAGGGGTTCAGAATTGCAGCACTCTTCGGGAAACCCATCTACTGCAAATAGGCATCTATCCTCTCGTACCATGCCCTCGATGCCTGATTCAATCCATATAAAGCTTTCTTAAACCTACACACATGAAACTCCTTCCCATGCACCTCAAAGCCCTGTGGCTGCTCAATGTACACCTCCTCATGAATAACTCCATTGAGAAAAGCGATCTTCACATCCATCTGATGAATCCTTCAACCCATCTTAGCCACTATAGAAATCATTGCTCTAATGGAAGTATGACGAGCATCTTGAGCGAAAGTATCCTCGTAGTCAACTCCATCTACCTGAGAGAACCCCCACGCCACAAAACAAGCTTTGAACTTCTCCACCTTGTCATCTGCAACATGTTTAATCTTGTAGAGCCACCTGGAAGTCACCACTAACTTCCCTCAGATCTCGGCACTGTTTCCCACACATCATTCTTCATGATGGAGGCATACTCCTCCACCATGGCATCCCTCCAGATCTGCTGACTGGCAACTTCCTCATAACTAATTGGCTTTGTCTCCACAACATCTGTCACGTAGCCACCCAACCTCTCTAGTGATCTACTCTCTCTCACTGACCACTTAGATTTCCCCACTGCCTCCTAGGCTTCCTTCAGGGTCTCACGAAGCCATCTTGGCTTCCTCTTCCCTGTAGTAGCCTCCTCAACTGGTATGGGAAAATCCTCAACTAGAGCCTCTCCTCCTGACAAGGAAGGCCCTCCTGTGGCCTGTGGTGAACCTCGACTCCAAGATCCAATGCCTAGTGATATTGGACTTTGTGACCCTATTACCCATGAAGTAGGTGATCCTCCTAACCTTGGTGTACCACCTGAAGATCCTAATACCTATGGTTTGGCCCCCTGTTGAGGAGCCTACTTCTCTACCTGATCAACCTCCCGAGACCTCCTCAAGGCCCTCTCCTCCTCAAATCTCACATCCCACCTCAGGACAACTTTCCTCAATGCAGGAAAGTATATACGTAAACCCTACTAGTCTCCCTGTAACCCACAAGGATACCCTTCTCTACAATGGGTTCCATCTCTGTCCTCTTCTCCTTAGGAACATGTGAATATGTAAGGCACCTAAAGATCCTAATGTGCCCACTCTCAGGATAAGTAACCGGATTCGTTCATATAGCCCGGCGAACCCGAATCCTGCGTGTCCGATACGATTCTCTTGAAAATCGTATCCTAAAATTGGATTCGACGTGTCCTATTAGGATTCGTACAAATCCTGTACGAATCCCGTGCATGGCCAGCGAATCCCGATTTTAGGATTCATATCCCAGAAAAGTGACTGCCGCGGGTTAAAAAGGACGCATTTCTTCTATGCTTTCACGTTGTTTGTCATTTGTATATGCATTATTTGAGTTGTTTGCAAGGAGATAAGGGTTTGGAGCAAGGAGCTAAGGGAGTAGAGCATTTGGCAAGGAGATTCAAGCACCAGGTAAGTGCATTTCAGCTCCATTTTTTTGCATTTCTTATTCTATTACAACAGTTTGTATATGATTTTTTGTTTACAAATTTGTGCATGTTTTGTTCATTTTTTTTACAGTATTATGGCTCAATCAAAGGTAACAGTTAGGGGGCAAAGGAAGGGCAAGAATGTCTCCATTGGAGATGCCCCTCCTCCCCCAATATCATCAGAGTCCGCTGCAAATAATGTTGAGAGAAGAGGTGGACCTACAGACAACATTGATAAATATCCATTGTGGAAATATGTCACAAGAGAGGATGGGACAAGCACCAAGGGGAAGGGAGGAGGCAATGTGCAATGGAGATGCAATTTTTGTCACATTGCTTTCAAAAGCACATATTTCCGTGTGAAAGCACATTTTTTGGCTTTAGCGGGTTGTGGGATTGGAGCTTGTAAAGTTGTTCCTTTACAAAAGAGAAAAGAATTGGAAAAGGAGTCCACTGTTGGTATGGAAAATGTGGCTTCAAAATCAAGAAAACCCAAGAATGAAGACCCCCTTCCATTTTTGAGGAAAGCCACCACCAAATTTCCATTTGAGAGTTCTATTGGGGGACAAGCAGCAAAAAGAAGAGCAATTGCACTTGGTCCAATGGACAAGATTTTCCAAAAAGAGAGACGGGAAGAGCTTGATCTCACCATTGCCTTCTTCTTCTATCAAAACTTCATATCATTTAATGTTGCACGCTCACCTCTATTTATTGAGATGTGCCGAGCTCTAACTCAAGGGGCTCCATCAGGGTATGTGCCTCCTGGGTCAGAGAAGCTGAGAACCACATTGTTGACAAAGACAAAAAAAGAGGTGCAAAAAATGCTTGAGCCTATTGTAGCATCATGGCCAACATCTGGGGTTAGCATTGTTTCTGATGGATGGACAGATCCTTACGACCCCCAATCATCAACTTCATAGTGTCTTCCTTGATTGGTCCAGTTTTCATGAAAGCAATGGATACACTTGGAGAATACAAAGATGCACAATTTATTGGTGAGTTATTTATTAAAATTATTGAAGATGTAGGTGTTGATTCTTGTGTGCAAATCATTACAGATAATGCACCTGTTTGCAAGGCTGTTGGCATGATTGTGAAAGCTAAATATCCACAAGTGTTTTGGACACCTTGCATTGTCCATTCATTGAACTTAGCACTGAAATCCATTGCTTCTGATGTGGTTTGGATTGGTAACATTATTGAGGATACAAGACATATCCGTAACTTTGTGCAAAATCATACAAATGCCCTCACTATCTACAAGGAGTACACCAATCTATCATTGTTGAAGATTGCTGATACACGGTTTGCCTCTTCATTCATGATGTTGAAGAGGTTGAAGGAGGTCAAGACCGCTCTTGGGTCCATGGTTATTTCTGATTTTTGGTCTTTTTATAGAAAGACAGATCAGGTAGCCTCTAAAAGAGTGAAGGACACAGTGCTAGATGATGCTTGGTGGGAGAGGGTAGATCTAATTATTCGGATCATGGGCCCTATCATTTCTTTGCTTCGATTTGCAGATACAGACAAACCCATCCTAGGAGAGGTTTATGAGGGATGGGATTCCGTGATTGAGTCTGTGAGGAGCATTATTCTACAGAGTGAGTGCCCCGAGTATGAGACATCACCAGAGGCCTTTTGTGATACTATACAGAATATTCTTGTCAGCAGATGGGACAAGAATTATACACCTTTACATTGTTTGGCTCACTCATTGAACCCCAAATACTACAGCCATGAGTGGCGGAATGGTGGACCTTCCCGCAAATTCCCTCCTCACATGGATGGTGAAATATCACAGGGAAGGAAAGAGGCATTCACGCGGATTTTTCAGGATAGTGCATTGCTTGATGAGGTGGAGGATGCCTTTGTAGAGTTTTCCACTAGCAGTGGTCAATTTGGAGGTTATGATGTGATTAGAGACAGGGGGGCTAAGAAGCCCTATTCTTGGTGGGCAAATCATGGGGCAACAAGCCCTCCTCTTCAGCAGTTAGCCATGAGGCTCCTCTCTCAGGTGACTTCATCCTCTTGTTGCGAGAGGAATTGGAGCACATATGGGAATTTGTATAGTGTGAAGAAGAGCAGGCTTGAGCAGTCCAGGGCAGAGACAATGGTGTATGTGCACAACAACCTTTGTCTTATTTACAGGCAAAGGGAAGAGTGGTTGAGGGGAAAGACAAAGATGTGGGATGTCTTTCCTGATGATATGGGTCTGGACACCAGTGTTGAGTTGGCATTGGCCAACATGGATCTCAATGATCCAGTGCTAGAGCCTGTTAGATTTGATGACTTAGAGGGGTCATCCTCCACACCAGCAGATGCAGAGGCAACTATGGATACAAGGGAGAAGGAGGATGCAGAGGAGAGCAGTGGGGACCATGATGATGAGGACATTGATGCTAATTCTGATGATGATGATTGATGCCTTGAGGCTTGTATACCTGTAGTTGTTTTATATTTTCTATTTCTATTTGCCATTGGCATTGCACTAGCACTACCTATGTAACACATTTTGATTTGATGACTTAATGAGAAAACTACAGTAGTCAGTGTGTTTATCTTACTATCTTGTAGTTGTAAGTTGTCTTTCATTTATGAATTATGAATCATGATTTATGTGACCACTGACATGTATTTGAATTTTGTATGTACTATGCATGCTATAGATGAAGATCTATGTTTGAAATCAATAAATTTGTATCATTAATTAAAATTTGTGTAAGAAATATCTAATTTTTAATATATATATATATATATAATAAAATAATATATAACGAATCCTACGTGTCCTATTCTAGGGGGTCAACGTGTCTAAATCCAACACTACAAATCCCGAATCACCATGTCAGGTGACTTAGCTCTCAGGCTTCTTCCCAGAAAAAGCCTTCTCAAAAGTCTTACTCCCTAAGACTCTATGCGGGCTCTTGTTTTGCAGATACACTACAATGTTACACACCTCGTCCCATGAAAAAATGGTAGCCTCTAATCATGCAACACAGCTCTAGCTGCACCCGCTGTGGCCCTATTCTTCTTCTCTGCCACCCCATTTTGTTGGGGATAATAAGGCACTATGTACTCCCTCCTGATGCTCGCACTCTTACAAAACTCCATCTCCTTGGGGGTATACTCACTCCAATTATCTAATCTAGGGTTGCAGGGGAGTGCCCCCCCCCAAGAACCAGCTCCCAATTCGCGCTCCGCTCGGGAGCGAGTTCGTGTGGGGGGGGGCATTCCTCACAATTCCCTTTAAAACAAAACGCTCCCTGATTTTTAGGGACCGATTTGGGGAGCTCCCTAGTCTTTTTTGGAAAAAAAATCGCAGTAACATTCCAAATGCAATTTTTTTCAAAGAAACAAATAATTTTTTAGTGGGACACCTAATGATCAAGCGTATGGCCCTAGTATTTATATGCAATTCATGGTAATGTTAAATTCTTAAAGTGACGTTCTCCTTAATCTTCATTTTCATCCTTTTATTTTAATTTTTAACATTACCATGAAATGACTCAGGATGTTTGAGAGTGGTTCTAACCTCATTGGATTTCATATGGACAAAATAGAATTTTAGATCTCATTCAAAATCCAACAAACTTATCAGTTTTTGAGGATTGCGGGATTGGGGGGATTGCAATGTTTCCTTTGGATTGTCATGTATTAGGGGATGGAACTCGTCTTTAATCAAGAGCACCAATCCCTCTATGTACCTTGATGTTAGTGACATTGGTTGTCGAAACCCTCTATCATGACCCTACTAAAAATGTACCCATCACTCAAACAAAATCTTGACTTGACATGCTATGTTTTTTCTATCTTATGTTAATGCTTAGAGGGTGATATTAATGACAAAGATCCCTATACAAATCCAGAGGTAATGACAAAGATACCTCTGGATATTAATGCTTAGAGGGTGATATTAATGACAAAGATCCTAATTTTCCAACAAGACTAAAAAATTAGACATTTCTCATGGCGGCAAGAGGCCCAAGCATTAGCAATGGATAATAGATTTACTTGCCTTTTCTAGGTTCTAGTAGTTTTTATAACTATTAACTCTTTCATATTTATTATGATATTTTTTGTAAATAATATATGACAATTTAAGTTTGAAGTTTGAAGTTGGCAATTATAACTCATTGGTAATGAATTATGAATATGATGCTTTGTGAAAGTTGAAAGTTGTTTCATTTCATTTCATTTTATAACATTTCATTTCATGTTAGATATTATTTGTTGTAATGGTTACACTTAGCTTACAAGTACAACTTTGGTGATCAATGATGATAAATGTTATATATTGAATTTTGAAAGCTTGAAACTTTAAAATTGATGAATCATGAGATTCAATATGTTGTATGTTACTAACTTGTGGACATAGTTGATGAAGATTATAACTTCTAAATGATTGTTGTTATATGGTTCAATCTATGCTTTTATGCTTTTTATATCTAATTCATCATTCTACATGTTTTTGTTGACATATATGCATCAAAATATAAAATATATATATATATATATATATATATAAAATCGCTCCCTGAATCGCTCCCAAACGGGAGCTTCTGAAAATGTCGATTCCGCTCCCCGTTTTCACTCCCGTTCCCAAGTAACCTTGATCTTCTTCCCTGTCTGGTTCTCCACAAGAGCCTTAAACTCTTGGAACCTCTCGAAGACCTCATCCTTGGTTTTCAGAAAGAAAATCCAGCTCTTCCTAAAGTGACCATTAATAAAGGTCACATAGTACTCACATCCACTCAAGGTTACATGAGACATAATACCACAAACATCAAAGTATACCAAGTCTAGGATACCTACAGCTATGCTATCACTGCTCAAGAAGGTGTCTTAGTATCGATCCTGGTCATCTTGGTGTTTCTTAACTTCTGCCTCAACACCATCTTCCTGTTCTCATTGGAACTCTGGTGTGATGTCAAAAAGGGATCCCACATCTCGTAGGCAAACTTCATTCCTGTCACATGAGGGAATAGGTGGTCTTTGATGGCATCAAGGATGATTCTCCTTGCCTTCACATTCTTCTTGTTGAAGTCCACCAACTGAGCAGGATCAATAGGAGGTTGCACAAGATTCTCCACTATATCCCACACTTCAACTTCTTCAAGTAAAAGCATCATCCTCTCCTTCCAGGGGCCAAAATTATCAGCCCCACTCAATTTGTCCTCCACCCTCAAACCAGTAGCCATGACCCTCACAACCAACACAAAAAGAAGATTAGTTACTAGGGAATCTTCATCCCTCAAAACAAACAATTCTTTGGGTTTCTGACTGAGGTTTTATCACTATTGTTCACTGATAAGGCAGAAGTTTGCTTGCTGGTCTCTTCTATCAGCCAATCAAAAAGTAAGATCTGAAGCCCCTCGGACTCTGATACCATGTAGAAAATTGTATTGTTGTAGCCCCAAACCAGTTTTTAAGTTTTTTCATAAGGTTTAATGCCCAAACCCCAACATGACATATAACTAATGTAAATGTTAGCTTTGCATTCAACTTAAAACAAGAGACTACTCTACTCTTTTTGACTTTAACAATTGAACAAGAAATTAAATGCAAGCACATAACAATAAAATAGACACTTATTTTTGGTCCAATGACCCTAGAAAAACCCACAAGGGGAAAACCAGTGTCCAAATAGGATTTAATTGCTTCTTAAGGAAATAATTACACAACAGAAATTTAACAAAATTATCTCCCTTGCTTGTTGATGTCACTGCCCAGATTAACATAGGAATTAATACCCACACATCATAAAACTCTGCCTGTGATTTGCCTTGAACTCCGTGCATGAAAACCTACTGACAATGCCTTGAATAATGTGTCAGACAGAGAAGAAATCTTCCCTGAATTTTTGTGCCACTGTCTTGCCCAAATTTCCGTGGGATTCTCGTTGTAGATGACTCAAAACTCGAGCCCAGATGACTTTGAAAAGATCAGAAAGGAGGGCTTTGAACAGCCCTTAACCTCCACAAGATAAATGCTGAGAATCACTCTCAGCTTCTCAAAAATCAGCACAGTCCTTTACTTAGAAACTCGGCCTGCTCTACCTTGAATCTCAGCCTGCTCAACACAGGAATCTTGGCCTGCTCTACACAGGAAACTCGGTCTGCTCTACACAGAAACCTTGGCCTGCTCTTTTTGCTCCTCCTCCTCATTCCTCATTCCTTTTTATACTTTTCCTTAGGGAAATGTCTAGCCCAACCTAGGGCCTTCCTTTGGTCAAGCCGGCCCTCTTTTTGTGCCACTTTGCACACACAAAACTCTCAAAAAATAATATCTCCATTTCTACAAGGCATCTCTTGGTGCTACAAACAGCTCCTTGCTCCTTTAAGGATGCCCTACAATCTCCAAGTGCTAAGTGTCCAAATCTCCTCACAGTTTTGGCCCCACCCCTTTGGGTACAAAACCCCAAGCTTGGGTTCTTAGCGAACAAGTGACCCTATGAAGCCAATTCCTCCACAACCCTCTAGCCTAGGGTTTGGAGTACCTCCCAAGCTACAAATCTCAACAAGATCTGCACGTGTGAACAGAAAAGGAAGCAAGAATCTGAAGTTTGACTGGGTTTGATGGGGTTGAAGTTTGACCGAAATCTAATTATTGAATGAGGCTGACTGCAGACTTTGACCGCAGACAGAGTTGATCGTAGACTGAGTTGACTGCAGATCTTGTCCGCAGATTGAAAACAGGCCGAATTTTGACAGTTGACCAGCGTTGACTTTTCTAGTTTTGGGTGACATTTGACCAGGTTTGACTGCTATCTTGGGTCTGGTCTTTGGCACATATTTCTCGAAATTTTATGTAATTCTGAACCTTGCTGAAGAACAATTCTCCTAGAAGAAAAGTTGTTGGGTTTTCTCCCACGTTTGGGTTTTTCCCAAGGAAATTTGTTGTCTCTATTGTGCATGGCTGTCTCTTTATGTTCCTACTATTTTTCTTTATATTACTGTTGAGATTTTCCTGTGTATAATTGCTCAATGATATCAGTGGTTTAGAAGGAAATTTGATCAGGATCATTAGGAAGTAATTATCAAATCAGAAAATCAAATTCTACTATTCATTCTTATAGAAAATTCAACAACTACTACACATTTGGACCAAAATGGTAGCCATTGCAAGGTCAACAGGTGAACGTTCAGGATCTATTGGACCATATCTTAGTAAGTGGATGAAAAGATAACCATTGTGAAGTCAAAGATCCTTTCAACCAAATTGTGCTCCAAGGGACCAAATCATATAATTTTCAAAGCAAGTCGAGTTGTTCCCTACTTGTTAGTGGAACGTTGAGCATGTTTGGGCCACTATTCCACATCTCTTCAACTTCCCAGTCAAATGCAACGGGAATGTTGGATTACTAAGAGATCTGTGAGCCAAGTCGAACCCGCTAAGAGGGAAAAGCATTGTAAAGTAATATTTTTATTAAAAATCTTACTTGGTCTCTGACATGTGGATGACAAGCAAATTATTTTCCTTGAGAGAGAGTGAACTATCCCTTATCTAGCAGGTAAAGAGAAATTATAAAAGACTAGCCTCTCCTCTAGTTGAAGTTGTTGATTTGTGAGATCATTTTAATGCTACAATTTAGAACTTCATTTTTGCAGACACCTTGTAGTTATTGTGTGGGTAGGTTTTTCCTATTTTATGTTTTCTTGATATATGTTGAAACAGCGCTCATAGTAAAAAAAAAATACAATTAATAAAGATGTCACAAGTGTTGGAGAGATGATCTGTTTAAGGGGCTACATGGCCACATGGAGAGGGTGTTCTAGGTGCTAGTCTACTTCATCACTCTTGTTGTAGGTGGAGCAACTTGGACCCAAGGATTGGACCAATCCTTTAGGGGATATCTTCAACCAGGTGAAGACCGCTAGGAGGCATATAAATGCCATAAACATGATGCACAATCGGAAAATTTCAACTCTGTTTGTGCTTCTAAAACTTCACTGCAAGTATGTATTTGAGGATGGTGTTAGCTCTTTGTTTGTTTTTTGTCACAAGCGCAGAGAAGTGATATGTATGCAGGCCCTAGCAAAAGGATTTTTGTTCATCAAGGATGCCGAATTGATAGAAGCTAAAGCCTATTCAGACTTTACTTCTGTTCTTGTCACTCTAAGGAAGAGGATGTTAATATCATTGTATACACCCTTCCACCACCTGTTTTTCTTTGCAGTGTAAATTTTTTTCTGTAAATACAACTAGTATTTTTACAAAATAAAACTTGAACAAAATCAGATATAATAAGAACAAAGCCAGGCTTCAGTAAAAGAACAAGAATTAATGGCTAAATCGTAAATCGAATATGAGAGAATAAAGTCTTCCATTTTCTGTTCATAATTAAATTGATTAAAGAATCAAGCTCAAGTATGCTATGTAACTAATTATTACTCTAGTCAAAAGGTAGGAGAATCTTATTCTATTTCAAATGATCCCTTCAAATAACAATGCCCAAAACATGCATATAGAACAATACCTTCATTTCTTTCTTCACATCATTTGCAAGAGCACTGTTATCAGCACGCATAACCTGGACCAAGAGTTGACATCACCATTAGCTTCTAATGCCAGGGACCAAAATACAGCTTTTGGTATCCAACAAAACAAGAAATATACATGAAACAACAAAGAGCATCCATTGCTTTCACCCATTCAAAGTCCATGGGTATCATTTCAAGGCATAAAATACTCCCTACATTATTATCGATGTTCTGGAGATAACATAAAATTCTTCCATAATTATGGAAATGCCAGCCAAAACATGGATTTAGTATGCATGCTAAGCTGTGGAATCAATGGTTATCAGTTTGAATAATTCCTGCTGAATAGCATCAGTTGGTAGTACGTACATTATTTGACCTATCAACGTGGATATCAACTTATCTGAATAAAAGCTTCACATAGATATTTCTTTGTATAAAATATCAACATATCTGGTTATCCTCGTTGTAAGGAAGCCTGGCTACCCAGGTTTTCATGTTGCATCTTTTGAGTCCAACTTATCCTACAACGTTAACTTCTGCCAGGCATCTTGTTAATTATTATTGTCTATAACAAAACATGTTGGTCTAGGACAATTTTGTATCTTTGACAATCTTCTAATTGTGAAATACACCAAAGCACAATTTATGGTGGAATGAATAAGCTCTTATAGCATGTTTGCTCCAAAGCTACACTAAGAATCCAAAGAATTTTGTATGCTAGTCAAAAAGGAGAGTAGGAGTCATTACTACTAAATGAAATCTCTTGCAGCATTTATACAAATTTTATCAGTCTTAAATCCCCTCATATGTTGATGTCTACAAGACCACGATCTTCTTGTTCTTTTTTCTATTTTCTAGTCTTGCTAGGGCCCTAGGGAGTTTACTGTCTAGTGGGATCATATGGGCAAGACCCTTGGCTGACTACCAACTAGAGTATCCTCAAACTGGTAAGACACTATCTAACAAATATTCATCATCTACGTGGAATCTCATACTTGGTATCAAATTCTACTAATTTCTATGCAATATTCAATCTAGTGTTGATAATATCAGAATCAGCAAAATATTGGCGAGGGTACAGAAAACATCTTATCGGCAATATCGGCGAAATATCGACAAGCATAAAAAATCATTTTTTTTCAAATTTTTAAACATAGCCGATATTTTCAAACTATCGTGATATTTTGCCGATATTTTCAAAACGGAAAATATCGCGATATTTGCTCGGCGATATATCGTTTTGCCGAAAATATCGCAATATTTTCGAATATCGCCGATATTATCAACACTGATTCAATCTACTGGTAGCTCTTGTAACCAACACAGTGCACATTAGTAGGGAAGGTAAGAAAATTTGTAAATGAATCAATAAATCTTGGCCATTGGGCTGTGTATGGAAAGGAATTTCGTAACTCAAACCCACAAAAGAGTATAAAATCAAACAGAAGGAAAGAGCACAAGGTCTTCATGTTCTAGGTTTTGTTGTTTCAAAACAGCATAGTAGTAGTAGTAGCAGCTTCCCTCAGTGGTCTTTGTTGAATTTTGGTAGCATTGTGTTAATTTAGGTAACAATGGTATGTTCTATGCTTAAGAGCAATTTTACTTCAATTTCTTTATTAGCCCAATATCAATGTCGAGTTTAGCAATCACATCAACATGATAGTAAAATGCAGATATAACATAAACATAAACAGTAGAAGAAAAGCCAAGACAAGAGGACACAAGATGTGGCACCAACTAGGGACAAACCCCAATGTGGGGAAACGTTTGATCAATTCTTCTTATATTCTTCAATAGTTCAGCAGAGAGAGATAGTACAATTTACAAATCTGATAATTTATGACAGTAGCAAAAAGCCCTAACCAAAAAAGTCAACGCTGGTGAAACAAGGCAGAATTCTTCCTCTATTCAGCTCGGTCAAACCCAGTCAACTTCGGGCTCCAACGGCAAGTCTAATCAGCCCAAAACAGTGCAAAAAAGTCAAAACTAGTCAACGAAAGTCGACTCTGTGGCCAGCCATAAGAGAGTCAACGTTGGTCAAAGGAGAGGTCATATTGCCTCGATTTTAGTGGCCAGATCTGCAGCCTGCTAGGACAAAGACACCTCACCCAAACCAAAGTCAAAACAGGTCAATGCTTGAGGTAAACGCAGTCAAATAGCCTCCCTGCAACTCGGTCAATGCTAGTCAACACAATCAAATAGCCTCCCTGCAACTCGGTCAATGCTAGTCAACGCAGTCAACAGAAATTAGTCCTTCTTCCTTCCCACGTGTGAGAGAAAGCTGCCCAGATATGTGTACCCAATCACAAGAGGAGAGAGAGAGAGATGTGAGATGAGATGATGATGAAAATGACTTGACGTCTACTGATTTTATATGCAATGTTGGGGATGACTTAGGGGTTTGAATACCAGTATTGCTTGTTAGCTGACCTTCACAATTTATCCATAATATAAATAAATTCATATATTTATTTGTACATGTTGGAATCAGATGATCTTTAGATCAATCCTACACCTCTCAAAAAGAGGAATCCAAGAAAAATATCAACTGTCATAAATAACATGACCCCTGTGGAGTTTGGCCCTAGTTGCCAATTTTAACACTCCCTCTCAACTAGGGAGAACACCATCTGCTAATCCATCTACTAGTCGGTACTATCTCTGTCATCAATGCACTGTTATGCTCTACTGAACTATGAAGAAGAAGAAGTGATCGAGAATGTATCATACCATTCTCTACTGACCCGAAGTCAGTCCTAGATAAAAGGGTGTCTCATACCACTCTTATTGACCCAAAGTCAGTTCCAATCAAAGGAGAGTATCTCATACCACTCTTACTGACCTGAAGTCAGTTCCAATTGATCTCAGATCAATATCCGTCATCCTAGCATAGGGAGTCCGGTAGTACACGATGTGTTCATCGGTAGTACTATGGTCCCTATCTTCATTTCCCTACTCATTGGTCAGATGAGAGGTACTTCCCATGAGTCCCAGACTACATGGGTAGGATGTCTCAGCAGGAGAAGGATGAACCAACCATCCTGCCTACATGTCGCCAGGGGCTCATCACTCCAAGAAGTACCCCAAGCCCCCTGGAGCTCCCAGAGCTCAATGTCCATATCATATAGGACCCTCATGAGAGGGTCTCTCCACGACTCCAAGTCGGTCTCGGAAGGCCAAGAACTTGACCTTCTCTAGGGGTTTTGTCAGAATATTGGCAACCTGCTCATCAATCCCAATGTGATGGAGCCTTATTGCTCCTCGTTGTACATATCCCGAATAAAGTGGTACTTGATATCTATATGCTTGGAACGATCATGAAACACAGGATTCTTTGATAATCAGATCCCACTCTGGTTGTCACAGAGGATTATGGTGGTATCCAGCACATGTCCAAACAGCTCACTAAAGAGCTTTCTCAACCAGACAGCTTCACATGAGGTCATACTAGCAGCTATGTATTCGGCCTCAGCAGTGCTCAAGGCAACAGATTTCTGCTTCCTACTCATCCAGGATATCGAAGCAGAACCCAAAGAAAAACAACATCCAGAATTACTCTTGCGATCCACCACACTGCCAGCCCAATCAGCATCAGAATAACCATGCAGCCTCACATCTCCGACAGTGTATCTCAATCCATCAGTGATTGCACCCCGAAGATATCTCAGAAGAATCTTGGCACCAATCCAATGTATACGATGAGACTCAACCATATATTGGCTCAACATGTTAACTGCAAAGCATATGTCCGAATGGAAGTTCACCAAGAACATCAGTTCTCCTATGAGTTGACGATATTGAGAAGCATTTCCCAATTCAGGTCTGGCAACACTACCACACAACTTCTTAAAGTTAAGTTCCATCGGGGTAGTCACAGGTTTGCAATAAACCATCCTAAATCTTTCCAACATCTTCACAACATATTTTCCTTGGGATAGGAAAATTTCTCCTGGCTTTTGCCAGACCTCCAACCCTAAGAAGTAGTGCATTAGTCCTAGGTCCTTCATCTCAAATTCAGAAGCCAACTCACCCTTACATTTGAGAATGAGAGGGTCTGCACCTGTCAGAAAGAGGTCGTCCACATAAAGTACCAGTATGAGAGGTTTATCATTTTCAACCTTAAAGTAAACGTTCGGATCGGCTTCACTTCTAGTGAATCTCAGCTTCATCAGATAGTTATCAATCCTTTCATACCAAGCCCAAGGTGCTTGCTTCAAGCCATAGATAGCTTTCTTCAACCTGCATACATGAGATTCCTGGTCATGAACCTCAAACCCCTCGAGTTGTTCCACATAGACTTCCTCTTTGATCGAACCATGCAAGAAAGTGGTCTTGACATCCATCTGATGTAGGCTCCATCCTTGCGAGGTAGCAAGGGCTATGATCAAGCGGATGGTGGTGTATCGGGGAACGGGTGAAAATATCTCATCGTAATCTACACCTTCCTTTAGAGAGAAGCCTCGAGCAACAAAGCGAGCCTTAAACTTTTATGCACTTCCATTAGCTCCATGCTTGATTTTGTAGAACCACTTAGAAGTGACAACCGATTTGTCCTAGGGTCTAGGGACCACATTCCAGCCATCATTCTTCATAATAGACTCGTATTCTTCATTCATAGCATCCTTCCATACTTGATGCTTCATGGCTTCTTCGAATGATGAAGGCTCATTTTGAATGATAGTGCTCATGGCAGTCAAATATCCTTGATACCTGTTCGGCTTCTTGCTTTCACAGAAATTCCCCCTTGGTGCAATGTGCCTCTCAGCATCTTCGAGAGTCTCCCTAAGCCATGAAGGTCTTCTCTTGGAGGAGGAAGGCTCATGAGGGAGTGGATCAATAGGATCCATAGGTTCATCAGCATCAGGCATCGTTTCGTCCTACTTTTCACCCTAATTTCGTGTGTCATCTTATTTGTCCTTCCTTAGGATAGTAAGGTTGTTGATCTTCCTGAGGGCCATATCTTCGTCGAAGGTGACATCATGACTTATCCCAACTTCCTTTTGACCAACCACATAAATTCTATATCCCTTAGAATTTTCACTATAGCCCACAAATATTCCTTTCTTTCCAAATGCACCCAATTTGCTTCTTTTCTCTTTCAGCACATGAAAATATACGAGGCTTCCAAAAATTCTAAAATGAGAGACATCGGGTTTCTTACTAGTGAACATTTATTCGAGAGTCTTGGAGTCCAATGCTTGATGAGGGCATCTGTTTTGAACATACACGGTGGTATTTGCAGCTTCACCCCATAGAAACTTCGAAAGGCCTTGATCATGAAGCATGGCACAGACAACTTCTACAATAGAGCGATTCTTCCTTTCAACCACACCACTCTGCTCAGGAGTGTATGGCGTTGTAGCCTCCTTCTTAATGCCAGCGTCTCTGTAATAATCTTGGAATTCATTGGATTCATACTCGGTCCCATTATTAGTCCTCAATATCTTGATTTTCTTCTCAAATTGGTTTTCGAAAGGCTTTGAAGTGTCGGAACTAGGTGAACACTTCATCCTTCTTCTTCAAGCAGTAGATCCAGGTCTTGCAGGAATAATCATCCACAAAGGTGAGATAACATAAGTATCCTCCCAAGGAATTTACGGGCATCATACCAGATATGTCGGAGTGGATCAATTGCAATATGTTTGTGGTCTTGCTATTACTTGAGGGGAATGGTCCCCTTGTAAGTTTTCCTTCAGCACATACAGACAAAAACCTTCATGCTCTACTTTGAATTCGGGCATACCTATCACCATCTGTCTCACATCGGGTAGAGCCTTATAATGAATATGGGCAAACCTCCGGTGCCATAGTTCAGATTGTAGAGATGTGTCACAAGTCATGGCTCCCAATGGAATTCCTCCAACTTGATACAAAGTGTCAACCCTGAACCCAAGAGTAAAAGCATCTTTAAAATTTATTTTCCAAACACGTACCTTGAATCCTTTGTCTTCCATTGCCGAAATGGACACCAGGTTCTTCTTGAGATCAGGTACATATAGTACTTCTTGTAAATGAATAGTGTTACCTTGATTCAATTGAAGGGTAACATTCCCTACTCCCTTGATGGGATAGGTGGCATCATCTCCAAGGATAATCTCCAAGTTTGTCTCCTTCTCTATCAGATTAGAGAGAACTTCCTTGTATCTGGTGAAGTGCCTTGAGGCACCACTATCAATTAGCCAATTCCCCAAAGTGTCCAGTGGAGAGGCAGTGGAGAGGGCCGATATAAGATAGTACTCCTTTTGTTGATTGTTAACAACATTTGATTCTTCAAAGTTGGATTTCCTTGCTTTCTTGGAGGGTCGACCATTTCCTTGATGTCTCGCATACCTTTTTCCCTTGCCATAGGACCTGCCATTCCTTTGATCGTTGTTGTTGAAGTTGCCCCTGGAATGATTGTGATCATCATCATGCGATGTGTCCCTTCTATTTGGACACTCCCTTGCATAGTGGCCAAACTTATTGCAAACAAAGCACCTGCCCTCCCTTCCTCCCTTAGATCGAGGTTTTCCATTGAAATGACCTTTAGACCCTGCATTATTTCTCCTTTTGGCATGAGCGGAGAATGCGGCGGGGTTGCTTCTATTTGAAGGCATTTCCTACTCCACTATTCTTGTTTCTTCTTGAATGCATTTAGACATTAATTCATCAAACCCTGGAATTCAATCAATATTGAGAATAGTGGTTCTAAATATATACCACTTGGGTGGGAGTCCTCTAAGGGTAGTGATAGTAAGTTCCCTCTCAGGAATGACCTCTCCAATCGAAAGTAGATCATTCTTGTTCTCAGTGATCCTTAAGAAGTAGGATCGAATATCCTTGTCCTTGCCCTTCTTAATATCCTTCAACTTATTATTCAGAAATAAATTTGATTAGCATCACTAACCTTGAACAGTTTGACCAACCTATCGTAGATCTCCTTGGAGGTCTTCAAATCAGAGATGTAGGCCACTAGACGCTTGTCAATGGAATCTCTGATAATCTTCTTTGCTTTGACTTTAGCCCTATTGTGCTTGGTCTTCGCAGCAGCCGGTGCATTTGAAGGAGGTTTAGGGATTTTACCCTGCACATAATCCATCACTTCTTTTTCTTCCAAGGTCAAATCAAGATTCATCTTCCATCCATGATAGTCAGATTTATCATGGAGCTTGTCTTCAATTGGGAAGTACGATGAGGAACCCAGTGAGTCTTTTGTCCTTGTCCAATTGTCTTTAGTGATTGCTCTTTCACTCTTGCTTGGGCTTTGTCTTCACCTCAGCTCTGATACCATGTTAATTTTAGGTAACAATGGTATGTTCTATGCTTAAGAGCAATTTTACTTCAATTTCTTTATTAGCCCAATATCAATATCCAGTTTAGCAATCACCTCAACATGATAGTAAAATGCAGATAGAACATAAACATAAACAGTAGAAAATAAGCCAAGACATGAGGATACAAGATGTGCACCAACCAGGAACAAACCCCAATGTGGGGAAACCTTTGATCAATTCTTCTTATATCCTTCAATAGTTCAGCAGAGAGAGAGAGTACAATTGACAAATCTGATAATGTATGATAGTAGCAAAAATCCCTAACCAGAAAAGTCAATGTTGGTCAAATAGGACAAAATTCTTCCTCTATTCAGCTCGATCAAACCCAGTCAACTTCGACGTCTAACGGCAAGTCTAGTCAGCCCAAAACGATCTGAAAAATTCCAGTCAAAACTGGTCAATGAAAGTCGACTTTACGGCCAGCCCTAGGAGAGTCAATGCTAGTCAAAGGAGAGGTCAGATTCAGTGTTGTTAAAATCGAGATATTATCGTATAATCGCGATATTTTCAACAAAAAGATAAAATCGTGCTTAGTACACGGATAAAAAAAATTTGCCCGATTTTTTCGAAAAAATCACGATTTTTTGGGAAAAGATCGTGGGAGAAAAAAAATAAAAAATAAAAATAAAATAATATTTTTTTTTTTTGAGGAGGAGGTGACCCAAGCTACCCCTGTCACAAGTAGAGGACGTGGTATACCTCCTATACCTCCTAGTTCTTCAGCTTCTCGAGCACAGCAGACTCCATCGTCTACTGCGGCCTGCCAACTCCACCGACATCTACATCTAGAGGGGCAAAGGAAATCAGTAGTATTAGACTTTAGTTATTTGGTTCATTTCATTGTATATGACATTATGTCTCATGATACGAGATACATTATTATATTTTTTGTTGACATTTTGAGGTTGAGTTAGGACTCAGGAGTCAGGACTTACTATTCAGGACATGATTCACTGTTATGTGTGATTTTAGCACTAGAAATGATATTAAACATCTTATATATTAGTTCTTTTATCATATTTATATGTCAATGTATCTTTTTTATGTTGTAGATGGTTTAGATATTAAAAAAAATTGAAAGAAAATGAATATTTTTGTACCAAACGATTTTTTCCCGATTATTACCTATTTTTTCCCAATTATTACGATTTTTTCCTCGCGCCGATATTATCCCAATAACGATTAGTGCAACATTGGTCAAATTGCCTCGATTTTAGTGCCCAGATCTGCGGCCTGCTAGGACAGAGACACCTCACCCAAACCGAAGTCAAAACAAGTCAACGCAGTCAAACAGCCTCCCTGTAGCTCGGTCAACGCTAGTCAATGCAGTCAACAGGAATTCGTCCTTCCTTCACATGTGTGAGAGAAAGTTGCCTAGATATGTGTACCCAATCACAAGAGGGGAGAGAGAGATGTGAGATGAGATGATAATGAAAATGACTTGAGGTCTCCTCCTTTTATATGCAACGTTGAGGATGAGTTGGGAGTTTGAATGCTTGTTTTGCTTGCTAGCCGACCTTGACAGTTTATCCATAATATAAATAAATTCATATCTTTATTTGTACATGTCGGAATCGGATGATCTTTAGATCAATCCTACACCTCTCAGAGAGAGGAATCCAAGAAAAATATCAGTTGTCATAAATAAGATGACCCATGTGGAGTTTGTCCCTAGTTTCCAATTTTAACACATCATATGTGCTCTAAGTCTCAAAATTTATAGGGAGGCTTAGACACATGCATTCTCCGATACCCAAAAATCGTTTTGGAAAATTCCACCCAGAGACAGTTTAATTAAAATAATTAATCATTTTTAATGGGACCCTAACTCTAAACTTAAGAAATTAAAATAATTAATGGGTATTAATCTAAATTGTGGGTGAAACTTCTAGAAGAAGATGGAGATCAAGTCAATATGATCCTAGTCATTGATTAGGATTTAATCTGAGTCGTTGATTGATCAACGAGAGGATTGTAAGAAAGGGCTTGTTGGGCAGTCGGTGAACACACAAAGAGAATTCGGAAGATTGAATTTCTAAAGCAGAGCAACTGCCGGTGAGAAATTCGAAGTGAACTTTTGCAGTGGGGCAGGAATAGTATCCGAAGGGAAATATTTCCCGATCGGAGAATACTCGGCAGAGAAGGCAAAGGGAGATCCAGCAGTGGCAACGCGGAGCCAGAAGGGCTAATGAAGAGCTACGCAGGCCCACGCAGAGGCAACTTACGTTGATGCAGAGGTAGTGCAGAAGTCGAGTGGAAGTCCAAAAAATTTGTTGAAGGAATCGATTTCAGAAGCTGGGAGCCGAGTTGTGAGACCGGGAGGCAGAAATCGAAGTTCCTGGGCAGCAAATCGATCAGCTGGAGGAGTGACAATGTCCCTAGAGGGTTTGACGTTGCGCTAATGTAGACACTGTGCAGAGGCAACGAGAGGCAACCAAGGGCAGTCATTCAAGGGTTGAATCGGCCAGAACTTCCAGTGATAGTGTGAGGTAATCTCACGGATCTCTCTGTCAGCGATATTCTCTATAAATGGATTGTCAGGAAGGCATTCAAAAGTTGTATTCAGATTTACAACTGCATAATAATAAAACCCTCAGAGTTGCTGCACCCGTTTTCCCGCACTGAGTTTTTCTGAGGACATTTGTCCAAAAATAACTGTGTCATTGTGTTGTATCTTTTTCTTGTTCAGTTTCTTATTTCAGCATATTATTTTAAATAGTGAATACTGCAGTTGTATTTACTTCGATATTTACCGTAGAACACAGTAAATAACTTGTATGGATTAACAAGTAGGAGAAGTAACATCAATTTGCTGCAGTAGGGATTCCGGGTTTAGGAATTTTCACAGTATTGAGTAGTCCTTTGAAGTGTGAACTATATGAGATAAAGCAATAGCCCTAGCATGAATATCATAGGTAGTGTGCTCTGTGAAGCAATTGAATTAGATATCCAGCCAACTGCTGCAGCCATGCCTCCATGCCTATTTCTATATTTTGGAGGATAGATTTCAAGACTGATGGTCCATGGAACTATTCTTAAACCAAACAAATCAAGTCAATGCCTTCTACATGGACACATATCACTTCACAGAGAAACAGAAGGTTGGGAATAGTTCTTTTCAGAATGTTGCATTTGCAAGAAAGCAACTTCCAGGCAGCATCTTGTTTGTTTAGGCTATGCAAAAGCCACACCCAGTAGTTGAGAAATCACTGGTTCTCCAAAGAGGTTCCTGACATGATTTTAGTGTTCCAATAAACAAAGCATGTCATGCATTCTTCTCTTTTCTAACGTATACACCTACACTTTTTTCCTTGTCCTTCCTTGCAATAAGGGGTTTACCAATCTTACAGCGAGAATACAATATTGTATTTGTCAATAGTAGTTATATATCTTTAAAGTGACTTCAGGAGGGGAGTTCCAAACCTACCATACCAAAAAATTCAAGCACAAACCTATTGTCGCCTGTCACACACACCTAAGTTAGCGAGAAAAGCCCTTAACCCCACAATGTATGGTTGGTGGCAAATTTAAGAGATGGGGTTGTCATTTATTTCCAACTCTCTCTATTTAAGCTCTCTCCTAGGTCAGCTAAGGGGGGTTTGTCGCCCAAAGTGTACACCAAGGGCCACAACGCTCAGGACAAAGGTTGTCACTGTAAACTTTGTCCACTTCGTTCTGGCTATCTCCTAGGAAAGCTAAGGGGGGTAGTCCCTAAGAGATGAAAGATGGATGATGAAGGAAAACTTGTTGAGAACCAAGAAGTTCTAGGAGATACACTGAAAGCTATCTTATTAGCTTGACTTTAATTAGATGCAGGCAAGATTAATTGAGCAATGTTTAAGATATTCAATTAGATTTAGACAAACCAGATTTAAAGTTATGAGACCAATGCCTTTAAACACAATGCTCAGAAAGAAAAGACATGTAAGATAAATGATTCACCAAGTAACAAGATGACAAATGTTGCTTTAGATGGATTATCGACTAACTTATATGAAAATGCAAGATGAAACGAGATGATTAGAAGATGGAGCGAGATGAAGCTAGATCAAGGATTGAAAGTTCTTATATCACGATTTATTTCTGAGCTAAATGCTAAGTACTTAAACGAAAATTTCAATGAAAATCCCAATTATGCAGATGCTCAAAATACTCAATTTTACGAACCGAAAGATTACAATTTTCCACAAGTCCATGATAGAGTATTCAATAGAAATATTGATCACAATTACTTGAAAATTTCTCAAAATTAAATATGCAAGAAATATCCAATAATTCTAGTAAATAAACCCACACTTAGAGTCAATTAAACAATGAGCGATCTCAATAGATATCAAACACTAAAATATTTAAAACTCGATGCCAATGATCATGAAACTTAGCTGAAGTATGCAAAAGGTTTAAGCACCTAAATTTCGAAAATTAATTACCAGGAAAAACCATGAAATTTAAATGCTAAAATACTTCTTCAACCAATTATGAATTAAATGATTTTCTTCAATAACTCCAATCCAGAAAATATTTATTTTTCCTCTTATAGTCAAACTTAGAGATAATTTAAAATTTAAGTTACCTTGACTATAGAAAAATTTAAATATTTACCACAAACAAAAAAAAAAAAAAAATTAAAAGCCCCAAAACCCTTATCACAAAAAACCCAAAAAAGAACTTTAGTCACACCTTTATTAAATTTAATGTGATAAATGATTTCGTGAAAAATTAAAATCCTTTTTAAAAAGGCAACTCATTAAAAGAAAGATTTAATGTGGCATATGTCTGAATTTAATTTTTTACAAGGGCCAAAGGCCACTTTTAAAAAAATTAAATCAAAATCATTTTTTTAAATAGCTTCAAGAAAATTTTAAATTTTGAAGGGCCAAAAGGTTACTTAAAAATTTAATGAATTATTTGGTGGAACAAGAAAAAGCATAAAGGAAGAGGATATGAGTTAGGGTTTGAAAAGATGCGATGGGAGAGGGAGCTATTGGTTGGAGGCAGCAAGAAGGTCGAGAGAAATGCGAGAAGGGAATGCGCAGGTATTACGACATCCCATCATGTCTAGTAGACTCTTCAAACTCAAAAATCAACCATACATGTGATCATGAATTATGATCCACAAAATATAATCCATTCACAGGCACAAAAATCTTTATACACACACGGGTCAACGCTCTACTAACCACGGGCCACAAGTCTCTATGTTTCAATACTAGAACCCTGAGATTAGATCAACTTTTGTTCTTACGGTTCTCTCGCAGATTAATCAAATGGGATTGATTACTCACATGAACATTCCATCGCATCGATTACACATCTTATCAGATCAGTATTTGATTCATTTTCCCACTACGCACATAAGATCACCCATTATGCAATCAAACACCAAATCGCACTTGATCAAATTAAATGTGCTCATATTGCACATTAATCAATTCTTCATCTTGCACTGAATCAAAGCATTACTTTTACACCAAAATGGAGCCAGATCAACGCTAGAAAAAATTTGTGACAGAGGTCAAACCGAACCATTCAATTCTTACCATATCCATCGTCACATCGTCATAGCGCAGTTCTTCATCACCTTTGTGAAAAAACCGATTTGCATTTCACTACACCTTCATAACACCTCCATTACGCTATGTTGGGCCAGAACAAAAAAAAACGAAGGACAACTCCACTGATCGCTCCAATAATTTCAACAGTCCTCAACATCCACTATCATATTCAAACTTGCTATGTTTGGAAAGGGATCCGATGTGGATAGAGAGCGGAGCTCATACAATGCCTCAATTTTCGCTTAATCGATTATTTTTATGGTAGTTAATAAGTTATTACCCCTTACACCTATTTATTGTTATGAACAATGGAGAGGCCTTCGAAAGCATCAAACATTCGATCTAGCCCAGTTCATCCCTAGGTTTAATATATTATAGCCTTAGTTCCTTTCACTAGCTCTATATGGTAGAATCTTTGGCATTCCCATAGGATTTGTTGCATCAATACCATCACCATGGAGTCGAGTCGAGATTAATTTTAGAATCAATACCATCACCGCAAGGCTAAGTTGAGCTTCGCCGCAAACTTCATAGAATAGTAATGTCTCCAAGTAGTGTTCACCATAGATTTCACCACAAAATACTGTCTCTAAGCCTCATTGTAGACTAATGTCTTCGAGCTTAGCTTCACTATAGAATTCACCTAAGAAAATATATTAATGCCAAAGTGATCTATCCACCACAGAATCACGAAAGATCTGGACTGGTCATACAATCTTAGGCCCGTGGCCCTCCTCCGGGTTGCAGCCCTTCCCTAGCAGCCTTAGACACACCTCAGACGACCTTAGCCTAGGTTGTTTTACCACTGTTCAGCCTTAGACTAGGCCTCTTCTGGCCCTAACAGCCCTCACTAGTCTATTTGTTGTTCTGTCCTAAACTAGGGCATAGACCAGCCCTAAACAAAACCCTTCTTGTTGCCTTAACAAGACTATAACCAGGATCTTCGCCTCTTAGCAGAAAGAACCCTCGTCCTTACTAAAACAAACAGACTTTCCAAAACTCAACTTCTCTTCTTTAACTAGTTTCAATGGCTACTCTTTTGCCAAGCATTGATACCATGTTCATTTTTCTACAAGGATGAACAGTAGAAACTAATTTTCTGATCTAATAATTACTTCCTAATGATCCTTAAACATTTATCTTTCAATTCATTGATATCATTGAGCAATTATACAGAAAAAATATCAACAGTAATACAGTGAAAAATATTAGGATCATAAAGAGACTGCCATGCACAAGAGACAACAAAATTGTCCCTAGGAAAACCAACCTTGGGAGAAAACCCAGCAACTTATCTTCTAGGAAAAATTATTCTTGAGCAAGGTTCTCAATTACATACATTGTCTAGAAATTTTTGCCAAAAACCAAGCCAAAATACCAATCAAACCTGGTCAACTGTTAAGATTTCGGCTTGTGGTCAATCTGCGGTCAAAGTGTAGTGTCCCAGATCAATTAATTTTGGAACAGGCACTTCATATTAAACCATCATGCATTTTCCAAAAGATTGTCATGTAAAACCAGAACCATAAATCCATAAATTGCACAAAATCTCATTAAAAGATCACAACCTGAGAAACAATGAGAAATGTAGCAACCAAAATCTAGCTTTATTATATATAGATAGATGCCAATACAATAGTTGGGAATGACCCTCCAGTCTCCAACAGAAACAGAAAAACAATCTCTACACCTGTTGATTCTGAATGAATCCACCAAGGGGAGATGGGTGCTCGCCCAATCTCTCTAAATCACCCGAGGGTTTTTGTCCTGTGGCTACCAATGCAGTAGAGAACCATGTTCTCAACCTCACATACAAGAAACAATATCAAAACCAAGATGTCCTCCAATGGCCTCCTCCTCCTCTTCTTTTATAGATTTGATGAACCCCTCTAGAATCTTCTATTTTATTATTATTTTAATCATGGAGCACTTTTCCCTCTTTCATTTTAATTAAAATATTCTTTTAAACGTGGGAAAAGGGTAAATTAGCCACCATGTCTCCACAGGTCACTGAAACTCCCATCCAAAACTCTCATCATGTAGATCTTCTCGTTCTGATTCCAACGAGCTATTAAATTGAGGTGTTCCATCAATTAATCTCCCTGGAATGCCACATCGAGCATAATTAATTAAATTATGCCCAATAATAATGTTGATTTTTGAAAGTTGTCGGAATGCAACGGAACGAAAGGCAAGTTGTGCTCATGATGGAATATGCCAAGCGAATGCCATCAAATCCCATAAAAATTCCTCAAAACTCCATCGGGACCCCTATCGCCATAAACTTGCTCCACTACACTAGCCATCCCCTGTCTTGGAAATCCACCCTGATTGTACTATGAAGAAGAATAAAAATGGGGACATGACACAAAGTTTGCAAGCAGAAATCCATGCAGTTAGCCTCAGTCAACGGTAAGATTTCGATCAATCTTGGATTCGATCAATCTTGGATTCAGTCAAACTTCAGATACTTTGCTCCTTTTTCTGTTCACAAGTGTGGATATCTTGTGTAAAAGATGATGTGATGATTGGTGGTCAAAATGATGTTGACTCTTGTGTATTTATATTTGTCAAGTGGGTTTGACCTATTAAAAAGTGTAACTATGTTCGATCTTCATAATGAGATGTGTAAATGTGATTTTATGTAATTGATGTAAAGAAGAAAAATAAAATTATTTTTGTAATGCTTGTCTCATGGGTTTCATGAGCAAGGAATTTTATTTTTAGTAATGGCTCCATTGTGAGCCCTTAGGATTGGTCATAAAGTCAAATTAAGTCAATGTCATGTATGAAGGAACCTTCTTGGGCATGTTACATTTCTGTATGAGTCACTAAATTTATAAGAAGGCCAACCAAGTACACCTCCTACAAGTTGGCTTCAAGATGGAATAAAAGATCTCAAAATACACGCCATCTTACCCTCATTCAAGTCGACCTAATTTGACTGGGAAACAACTATAAATAGGGCAGCTCATCCTCATTTCAGAATAGGAATTTCAGTCATGGTCTGTGGATGGAAGAAGTGACAAAAAGGTCAAGGAAGGCAGCATAATAACCAACGAGAGAAAGAAGAAGAAGATCCAAATATTTCAGATCTGTTTTGGGCTCCAACTTGTCACACATGTGAACTAAGGAGGCAGCATCTATTGCAGAAGAAGTCGAGGATATTGTTGGAGGATCCAAGGTTAGTAAGGTCACTTGATAAGCCAATGTATGTGAGAAACTCTGCCCTCCAAGCGAAGTGGTGACAAGGTGTAGAAGTTGGTCATCATACTTCTCACATGCTACAATTAGGGCTCTAAAAAGGTACAGGTCTGAAGCAGAAGGAAGCCAAAGTTGAAGGGTAGCCGAGAAAGGAAGAAGAAGCAGAAGACTAAGGATCTTATCAAGGGAGCTTTGTGTCTTGGTCTTGGAGTGCCAAACAGGTCAAGGGTCTTGGTCTTGATATTCATCAATTGGAGTCTCCATAAGAAGAAGAATTTATTCAGGTTTTCCTCTCAATTGGGAGAGGTTTTGACCCTGGCTGATAGCCTATATTCTAAGTCTCTTGTCTCTTTATGATTTATGCATTGGTAGTTGTTTGATGAATAAGAACACTATAATAATCCTAATCTAAGAATTAAAAAGCATTCACAAGCAGTTATCTAAAGAAGAGAAATCACCTAATTGTTATGCCCTAGATTTTTCAACATGGTTTCAAAGCTAAGGTGACTAAATCAAGGAAGGGCATCTTATCAAGGGACACTCAAGGATCAAATCTTAAGGAAGGCATCAAAAGCAAAGATCATCTTGAAGTCAAGGTCTACAAAGGAAGCATCACAACCCTAGATCAAAGAAGTCTACAAAGAAGTATTGGGATCAACATCAAGAAAAGAAGGCCAAAACCCTACATCTACTCAAGTTGAAGTGTTTTGAAGACTATTCATCCAAAGGAAGCTAGATCAAAAGGCGTTGTCATCAAGACTCTAACGTGATCTCTCTCTCGTTGATACAGGATTCCTACCATTGAAGACATCATTAAGAAGTCATCATGGATCTTCATCAACAGGACTTCACCATCAAAGAATCCTTAGGGATCTCCCTCTATGTGAGCTCAACGATCATTATTGAAGAAAACTATCTTCATCAAGGAGAAGTTTTCTATTCTCTATATCGTCATCAACATCAAGGAAGAAGCAAGCAGAAGGAGCATCCTATCATGCAAGCATATTTATGTCCACATTTGAAACTGTCAAATTGTCTTTTCACAAGGAAAGCAACAAATTGGTCGACACTTCAAACTATCTTGTATGGAAGAAAAGTATAGATCTGAATCTCATTGAAAATGAGGTTATGGAAGATATCAAAGGATCTATCACTAAACCAGGAAAGAAAGATGCTCAAGCTCTTCCAAAGTATATGAAAGGGGAAGTTAGGGCTCAAAGGATTCTCATAGAATCCATCAAGGATCCCCTCATCCCATATGTATCCAAACTCGAAACTTCAAAAAAAATCTACGACAAACGGGTAGAGTTATATTCCATAAACACTACTGGAGAAGTCATCTGATTAAGGCAAGAACTCTACAAGCTGAAGATGTAAAGGGAAGATGGAATAGCCTCATACTTTATGAGGATATTTGAAATCTGGGATCAACTACAAGATCTTGGAGAAGTCATGTCTGATAGATAAATGACTACAGTTGTATTAAATGCACTACTGGAGGAGCGGGGTAACTTTACTTCAAGTATTTATGGGAAGAAAGAAGCTATCACATTCCAGGATTTATGGTCACTGTGCAAGATTGAAGAATCTAGACTAAAGGCCAAATCAAATGTTGCAACAGGTGACCAAAATCAAGCTTATACCACAATGACAAGAAGAAAGGGAAAATTTGGGAAGTTTGGTTCATGGAAAAAGAAAAGGGACGTGGCTAAGATTCAATGCTATGGGTGTCAAGAATATGGCCACTACAAAAGAGATTGTCCTAAGATCAAGAAGGACAATAACAAAAGAGGAAGAGAAGAAGTTGTTAATTTTAGGTATGTTCTATGCTAGAGAAATTTATTTAAATTTTCACAGTCAGCTCAATATCTTTTCCAGATAAGCAATCACATCAGCATTAAAGTAAACTGCAGATAGAACATAAATATAAATCGCAGAAGACAAGCCAAGACAAGAGGACACAAGATGTGGCGCTAGCCAGGGACAAACCCCACAATGTGGGGAAACCCTTGATCAATTTTTCTTCTATGTTCTTCAAAGTTCAGCAAAGAAAGTGAGAAAGATAGTACATTTACAACAGAAGTCAACACTTTGACTTATCTTATAACGATGAGATCAGTTGAAGACATTCTGCTTCAACTGATTCTCCAAGGTGACAACTTCACCTATTGTAGTGTTGCCTTTCGTCCATTTGTTGCACATAACTGTGTGACACCATGCTGTACTGTCACATGTGTTGAACCTTGATGACTGAGCTGCTCCTGCTCTTATCATCATGCTACTCATTATTTATCATGCCCACTGTCTCATTCATCATCACGCTACCCTTGCCAATGTTCCCATCATGCATCATCATGCCATCTCATACATCAGCATGCTGTTCATTACAGAGATGGTCTCTACATATTCTTCAAGCGTTGCAGCTGCACCTGCTGTAGCATCATGATATGAGACTGTTCATTCTTGTCATTCTTTATCACTATGTCGAGGTCATGAAAGCGCATTTCTGTGGGATCACTGGAATCCTTCTCATCATAATTATGACGGGACTATGACTGTATCTAGTGAGTAGGCCAAGACAAAGAGTATCACTAGACTCTTGTCTTCACAAGTATGCCTGAGACTGATATGACTTCATGACAGCATATCTACATGACTGTGTATGAGGTGTCTTCATGACAGCGTATAGGTGTTGTGCATACATAACTGCGTATGCATATAAGGCTGCGTATAAGGTGACAGCGTATAGACTGTCCACGTTGTGCGTATAGTTTCCATAACTGACGGATTATGGCATCACGCAGATGTTTCCATTGTCTGCATATGAATGTCTTTATTGACTGCGTGTAACTTCAGTTCCTCTTCATGACAGCAATAATTGTGGCTACTTGTCTTTACAGCGATTCCATATACCCTGCGGCTTCATATACCTTGGCTCTCTATGGCCCACTGATATGCGGCTCCTTAACCCTACTGCGGCCCACTGATCTGCGGCTCCTTAACCTCCATTGACTGCGGCTGCTCTTTCTCGTATGACTGCGGCCTAGCTGCGGCCTTTTCTTTATTACTGTCGCTACCATCTGTGGTTGCCTTTCACTGTGTATAAGGAGTCTACAAGACTGCATATGAATGTCTCCATCTTTGACTGCATAAGGGCTTCTTAGACAGCGTGTTAGGGTATGGTATCTCCCTTAACTGCGGCTGGGATCTCCCTTCATCTGCGTCTTAATGACTGTGATTTAGGGCTTCATTTGTAGGCCAACGTATTACCCTTGGTGTCTCTCTCCTTTACCAAAAACCCAAGACGTGGAGAGGAGGAGATCACCTCAAGAATACATGTTCAAAATGACTTCAAGTCCTCACCAATTTATACTAAAATGCAATGTTGTGAAAAGCGCGAGCAGGATTAAATCGGCGCGGGGAACGAATCGGAAAAAATCGGAAAAATCGGGAAAAAAGCGGAAAAAAGCGGGAAAAAATCGTTTGGTACAAAAATATTCATTTTTTTTCATTTTTTTTCAATTTTTTTAATATCTAAACCATCTACAACATAAAATAAATACATTGACACATAAATATGATAAAAAAATTAATATATAAGATGTTTAATATCATTTATAGTGCTAAAATCACACATAACATTGAATCATGTCGCAAATAGTAAGTCCTGACTCCTAAGTCCCAACTCAGCCTCAAAATATCAACAAAAAATATGATAATGTATCTCATCATGTCATAATGTCATATACAATAAAATGAAAGTCTAATCCTATTGATTTCCTCTACCCCTCTTGCGAGAAAATGCCACAGCTTTCCCTTTCCCTCTAGATGTAGATGTTGGTGCCTGTGCTGGTGGAAATGGCAGTGGAGTCTGATGTGCTCTAGAAGCTGAAGAACTAGAAGTAGGAGCTACAGGAGGTAGACCACGTCCTCTACTGGTAGCAGTGGTAGCCCGGGTAGGCGGTGTCACCTCCTCCTCCTGTTCCTCCTCCTGCTCCTCCTCCTCCTCCTCCTCCTGCTCCTCCTCCTGCTCCTCCTCCTCCTCCCCCTCCACTACATCCTGTGCTAACCAATCATCAGTAGAATCCATGAGAGGCCTCTCGGCCTCAACCCTCCATGCAGCAGTGGTGTCAATCCCATCCAATGAAATGGCATCCACATCAGGTGTCCTCTCAAGTTGTCTCACCCACAATCGAAGATTGTAGTAGACGTAGACCATGTCATTAAGTCGCTGGGACTCCAACCTGTACAAAGATCATGAAATAATAATTAATAATTAATATTATAAAAAAATATTGTTTAATGAATTCAAAAATTTATTTGGAAATTTGCAATATTTTAAATGTTTAAGTGTTAACCTGTTGCGCTTCTTGTTGTGTATTTTTTCAAATACACTCCAGTTGCGCTCACATCCTGAGGAGCTGCATGTTTGGCTGAGGATGCGTATGGCAAGCTTTTGCAAAAGGGGTACCCTGCCACCATACATTTTCCACCATGCATCTACAACAAAATTACAAATAAAATTTTAAATAAACATAAGAAAAAAATGGAATTTGAAGAGACAATGAAATTTGAAACAAAGTTACAAACTAAAAAATACCTGGCATTTTAATTGTCCTATCAGTGATAGCCATCTCAAAGCCAAATGTGCCACCTGGCATCTTATATGTCTCAATTTGTTTAGATCTCTATATTGTTCTGGAGATCGCACCATCTTCTGGACACAGGATAAGAATCCATCCATGATCTCAGCATCAAAATCAAACCCACATGCATAAGAAAATGCAGGGTTCAGGAAAAGCCCAGCAGCATGAATGGGACGATGGAGTGTGTTGTTCCATCGCTCATCAATCACTCCCCATAGAAGGAGTTGTTTCTAAAACCCATCATCTCCCTTATCATCATAGTAGGCCCGAATGGCTTCTTTGGCCCTGTCCATGGCTTTATACAAATAGCCCATTGCGGGCTTCTCACCATCAACCAGCCGAAGAACCTTTACCAAAGGTTCAATAACAGCGCACACCTCCTGCACTCCCGCCCAGAAGTCTTCCTGGTATGAAACTAGTCTGCATACGGCCTCTCCTTCTGGTTTGCGGCTCATTGACAAAGCACGCCACTCCTCTAAAAGAAACATTCTCTTCACATCCCACATAGAATTCAAGAGGGATTGAAGAGATATGAAACTCGTGGCAAACCGTGTAATGGCGGGGCGCACCAACTCTTTGTTGTTGGTGCATTTTCTCATCAAGCTAAGCACAGATGTATGATTATATATAAATTTTGTGATGCTTTTTGATGAGTCAACAATATCTTTGACAAAGGGAATTTTCCCTATGTCCTCTAACATCAAATCAATACAATGGGCAGCACAAGGTGTCCAAAATAAAGTAGGATGCCTGTCCATAAGCATTCTACCAGCAGCAACATAATTTGCAGCATTGTCCGTTATGACTTGGACAACATGTTGTTCACCCACCTCCAAAATAAACACATCTAGCAAATCACATAAAGTTTTTGCATCTTTGATTTGATGAGATGCATCAACAGATTTGATAAACATAGTCCCCTTGGGACAACTAACCAAGAAGTTTATAAGGGTTCTCCCCTTTTGGTCAGTCCAACCATCTGACATAACAATGCATCCTGTTTGTGCCCATGATGCCCTAAAATCCTCCAATCTTTGGGTGCAGTCACACTTTTCATTTTGAAGAATCTGGCCTTTGAAATCATGATAAGAAGGGATTTTGTACCCCGGGCCAACACTGGCCATAGCATCAACAGTATGTTGGAAAAATGGATTATTCCTTACAATGCTGAAAGGAATATCACTCCAGAGGAGAAATTTTGCCATCAACCTGTCAGCTTGTTCTTTATCAGTTCTTTTTAGCATTGAACTGATAGATGGTTGTGAACCAGGTGTGGTTCGAGGAATAAAAAATGATGATGCAGCTACCGGATTGACTGATGCTGCAATAGAACCAGCGCCACTTGGCCCACTTCCTTCAGCTGACCTTTTTAGTTGCCTTTTGAGTTCTTCTTTGGCCTCTCTAGTGTGCTCTAATTCTTCCAATGCTCTCATGGCTCTTTGGATAAGTTCAGGATTTGTATTTATACAGGGCCCCACATCATGTCCAGGGATTTGTGCAAGGTGAAACTTCAACCTGTACACCCCCCCGCGTATCTCCTTTCCACACAACTTGCAATTCAAGTTTTGTCTATCATTCGAAGCTTTAGGTTCACCATATTCCCAGAAAGAATCCAATTTCCTTGGCATGTTTGTTTTTGAACTTTGAATTTGCAAACCTATGGGAAAATAAGGATTAGGAAATAGGAATTTAGGATTACAATTTAGCATTTACAAAATTACAAGTTACAAATTTCCAGAATCCAAAGTTCCAAACCCAAGTTACCCAACCAAATGGCAAATGCCAAAAACAATGAAAAAACATAAACAATGTTTAAAAAAAAAAATTGGTTCCCATAGTCATACCAAGTTACCCATACCAAATCAATGAAAAATACAAAAAATTCTTTAAAAACAATGAAAACAAAAGGAAAATGGTGCCCATATGAAGTTTCCCAATGAAAAACATAGAAAAACAATGTTTTTAAACAAGGAAAACAAAAAAAATTAATCCACATACCGTTTCTATGGAGAAATTGGTGGTCTCCTCTTGAATTTGTCCTATAAGCACTTAGATTTGGTCACAAACCCTCCAGCTGCTCTCTCCAAGACTTCCTCCTTCCGCGCGCGCCCACTGTCCAAATGACCAAAAAAAAACCAAAAATTTCATTATAAATCGCGCTGCCCGGCAACCCCGCAATTTTTATCGAAAAAAGCGCGCTTTTTTCGGAAAAAAATCGACAAAAAAAATAGTTGCTTTTTTGTATAAAAGCACGATTAAATCAGCACGGAGAAAAAAGCGCGCTTTTTTCAAAAAATCGCGATTTAATTGCGCTTTTCACAACACTGCTAAAACGTGGATGATGAATAGACACATCTATTGGGCTTCTGAGCCTACTCAAGTTGCTAGCCGACTTGACAATTTGATTTATAACATAAATAAATTCATAACTTCATAAATACTTATCGGAATCGGATGATCTTTAGATCAATCCTACACCTCTCGATGAGAGGGATCCAATAAAAATATCTAGCTACCATAAATAAGATGACCCACATGGAGTTTGGCCCTAGTTGCCAATTTTAACACTCCCTCTCAACTAGGGAGAACTCCATCTGTTGATCCATATGTCTGACTGTACTATCTCTGCCATAAGTGCCCTGCACTACTCTGCTCAGCACTTGCTGGCTCTGCTCAGCTCTGTTGGCTCTGCTCTGCTTTGCTCAACTCTGCTTAGCTCTGCTCTGCTTTGCTCAGCTCTGTTGGCTCTGCTCTGCTCTGCTTAGCTCTGCTAAACTATGAAGAAGAAGAATTGATCAAGAATGTGTCATACCATTCTCCATTGACCCGAAGTCAGTCTCAGAGTGCGTACCACTAGTCCCAGACTAGTCCTCAACCGACCCGAAGTCAGTGTCATAGTACGTACAACTCCTACCACTAGTCCCAGACCAGTACTCTACTGACTCGAAATCAGTCTCAGAGTATGTACCACTAGTCCCAAACCAGTGCTC
This sequence comes from Pinus tabuliformis, assembly GCA_031772625.1. Taxonomy (NCBI): domain Eukaryota; kingdom Viridiplantae; phylum Streptophyta; class Pinopsida; order Pinales; family Pinaceae; genus Pinus; species Pinus tabuliformis. The sequence continues at coordinate 1,322,924,322 of CM062819.1, read as the reverse complement.
TACTGACCCAAAGTGAGTGTCATAGTGGGTACAACTCCTACCACTGGTCCCAGACCAGTATCATTGATCCCAGATCAATGAAGGTCATCTTAGCATAGGGAGCACAGTAGATACAGCGATGCGTCCATCGGTATTATTATGGTCCCTATCCTCATTTCCCCACTCATTGATCAGATGAGAGGTACTTCCCATGAGTCTCAAACTGCATGGGTAGGATGCCTTGACAGGAGAACTAATCAATCCTGTCCTCATAGGAGAACTAATCATCTTGCTACACAATCATCATGGAGAACACATCATCCAGACCTCATAGGAGAACTAATCATCCTGCTACACAGGAGAGTGAATCATCCTGTCCCACAAGAGAGCGAATCATCTTGTCCCACAAGAGAGCTAATCATCTTGTTCACAGGAGAGCGAATCATCCTGTCTACAGGAGCGCGAATCATCCTGTCCCACAAGAGAGCTAATCATCTTGCTCACAGGAGAGCGAATCATCCTGTCCCACAAGAGAGCGAATCATCTTGTCCCAGTGCGCACCACCAGGGGAGGGTGAGTCACCCTGTGGTCGTATGTTGCTCCAGTAAGAACCGCAAGCCCCCAGAGCTCCCAGAGCTCAATGTATGCAACATGCAGGACCCTTTTACAAGGGTCTCTCGACGACTCCAAGTCGTTCGGGAAAATCACAAATTTGATCTTTCCCCGGGGCTCTGACAAAGTGTAGCGACCTGTACATCATCTCAGTGCGATGGAGCCTCCTTGCTCATCGACTTACCATATCCCAGATAAGGTAGTATTTGATGTCTATCTGCTGGAGCAATCATTGAATACAAGATTCCTCAATAATCGAATCCCACCTCTGGTTGTCACAGAGAATCACAGTGGTATTCATCATGTGTACTCACTGAAGAGTTTCCACAACCAGGCAACTTCATACAAGGTCATACTCGTAGTTATGTATCCAGTCTCAGTGGTACTTATAACAATCGACTTTTGCTTCCAGCTCATCCATGATATCAAAACAGAATCCAAAGAGAACCAGCACTGGAAGTGCTCTAGTGATCCTCCACACTGCCTGCCTAGTCAGCATTCGAATAATCATGCAGTTTTCATATTTCTGGCAGTGTATCTCAATCTATGAGAGATTGTGCCCTGAAGATATCTCAGAAGATTCTTGGCACCAATCCAGTGAGGCTCAACCAAATATGAGCTCACCATGCAAAACATATGTCCAGAATCCAAATCCCTCTTACTTCTGCAAATGAGAGGATCTGCACCTCTCAAAAATAGTTCATCCGCATAAGGTGTCGGTATGAGAGATCTATCATCCACAACCTTCGAGTAATGGTTTGGATCGTTTTCACTCCTAGTGAATCTCAACTTCATCAAACAGCTATCAATCCTCTCATACTCCACCCGGGTGTTTTGCTTCAAGCCATAGAGAGCTTTCTTCCACTTGTATACATGAGATTTCCATTCATGAATCTCAAACTCCACGGGTTGTTCCAAACCTGTGGACCTGCTACATGAGGGGAATGGTTCCCTTGTAAGATTTTCCTTTGGTACATCTCAAACATGCACTTTCATGCTCTTTTTGAATTCAGGGTTCCCTGTCACCATCTGACTCACAGACCTCCAGTGCTATGTGTCAATGGACATGGTCCCCAGTTGACTTCTTGTAACTTAATACAACCCTGAACTCAAAACATCTTTGAAAATTCTATTTTCAAACACGTACCTTTCCGTCGACGAATGCCACCTTAAAACCTTCAACTTCCATTCCTGAAATGGGCACCAAGTTCTTCTTGCAATCAGGTAAGTAAAGGAGATTCTGTAAATGAATCTAGTTACCCTCATTCAATTGAGAGGTAACATTCCCTACACCCTTTTCGAGATAGGTGGCATCGGCTCCAAGTATAATCCTGGGGTTCCTTGCTTTCTTTGAAGAGTCGACCATTTCTCCTCGATGAACTGTAATACCTGTCATTCTTTTGATCATTGAAGATGTCCCTGGAATGATCATCAAGCGATGTGTCCTTGCCATTTGGACACTAGTTATGTATCCGGTCTTCCAATGAAGTGATCTTTAGATGGGCCATCAGAAACTTCCGCTACGCCATTCTGATAATATGCTCTGCTTCAACTTCACCCTTAGGGAATGAGAAGAGGGATAATGATCCTTTTGTCCTATCCCAACTGTCTTTGGTGATTGCTCTCACTCTTGCTTGGGCATTGTCTTCACCTTAGCTCTGATACCATGTTAATTTTAGGTATGTTCTATGCTAGAGCAATTTATTTAAATTTTCACAGTCAGCTCAATATCTTTTCCAGATTAGCAATCACTTCAGCATTAAAGTAAATTGCAGATAGAACATAAATATAAATCGCAGAAGACAAGCCAAGACAAGAGGACACAAGATGTGGCGCTAGCCAGGGACAAACCCCACAATGTCAGGAAATCCTTGATCAATTCTTCTTTTATGTTCTTCAAAGTTCAGCAGAGAAAGTGAGAGAGATAGTATATTTACAACAAAAGTCAACACTTTGACTTATCTTATAACGATGAGATCAGTTGAAGACATTTTGCTTCAACTGATTCTCCAAGGTAACGGCTTCACCTATCATAGTGCTGCTTTTCGTCCATTTGCTGCACATAACTGTGTGACACCATGCTGTACTGTCACATGTGTTGAACCTTGATGACTGAGCTGCTCCTGCTCTTATCATCATGCTGCTCATTATTTATCATGCCCACTGTCTCATTCATCATCATGCTGCCCTTGCTAATGTGCCCATCATGCATCATCATGTTGTCTCATACATCAGCATGTTGTTCATTACAGAGATGGTCTCTACATATTCTTCAAGCCTTGCAGTTGCACCTGTTGTAGCATCATGATATGAGACCGTTCATTCTTGTCATTCTTTATCACTATGTCGAGGTCATGAAAGCACGTTTCTGTGGGATCACTGGAATCCTTCTCATCATAATTATGACGGGACTATGACTGTATCTAGTGAGTAGGCCAAGACAAAGAGTATCACTAGACTCTTGTCTTCACAAGTATGCCTGAGACTGATATGACTTCATGACAGCATATCTACATGACTGTGTATGAGGTGTCTTCATGACAGCGTATAGGTGTTGTGCATACATAACTGCGTATGCATATAAGGCTGCGCATAAGGTGACAGCGTATAGACTGTCCACGTTGTGCGTATAGTTTCCATAACTGACGGATTAGGGCATCACGTAGATGTTTCCATTGTATGCATATGAATGTCTTTATTGACTGCGTGTAACTTCGGTTCCTCTTCATGACAGCAGATAACTGTGGCTACTTGTCTTTACAGCGGTTCCATATACCCTGCGGCTTCATATACCTTGGCTCTCTACGGCCCACTGATATGCGGCTCCTTAACCCTACTGCGGCCCACTGATCTGCGGCTCCTTAACCTCCATTGACTGCGGCTTATTGCGGCTGCTCTTCCTCTTATGACTGCGGTTGACTGCGGCCTGGTTGCGGCCTTTTCTTTATTACTGCGGCTACCATCTGTGGCTGCCTTTCACTGTGTATAAAGAGTCTACAAGACTGCATATGAATGTCTCCATCTTTGACTGTGTAAGGGCTTCTTAAACAGCGTGTTAGGTATGGTATCTCCCTTAACTGCGCTGGGATCTCCCTTCATCTGCATTGTTGAGTCTTGAAAATGTCATTCATTTCCATTACACTTTCACTATTATGTCCATTATATCACCTCCATTTCACTACTATGTCACCACATTCATCCCACTCTCATTATCATTGGGCCACATTTATGTTTTTCCAATCTTTATTAATTCTAAGCCTTTTAAGTGAATTTGTGGTTAAAAATTAGAAAATAATGTGCATATGCTTATACCTAACAGATGGGTTGAGATTGTTGACATGTGTAGGTTGAAAGGAGGCTTCTAGAAGACCCTTATGTGGCAATCTAAGGCCAAATTCGAATTTGAGTGGAAAGAATCATGGGATCATGAGGATATGTGTCACATCTCCTAATTATATTATAACTCTAAGAAGACACGTGTCTTATCAATTCCTATTTTGATTAGGACTCTAGAGGTAGAGGGAGAGATTCATGGACTCTCATTAATGAGATGGCTTCTCATCTTTTTGTATAAATAGGAGATACTCTCCTTCATTTGTTAGTTCTTATGTTCTTAAGCTTGTTAGCTTGTGAGATGGCTTTGGAAAGCTTTTGAGAGCTTTGTTGTACTTTGTAATTTTGAAGAATTTGTATAAAGCTTTGATGTTCTCAACATGGAAGGAGATGTGAAGTAGATGTCATGGAGCATATTAGAATGTAAGGTAGAGTAGATTTCATTTTGTAATTTTGCTTTGATTTCATTATGTCATTTGATTGTTTGATAGTTTGATAGTTTAGATTTTCCATTCATGCAATTTTAATTCATGTAAGTGTGTTCAACCGGTTGATTGTAGATTAGTTTTTCTTTATATGTTTTTGCATCAACTAGTGACATGAGATTAACCTCTCTGTTCCTCTCTGTTGACTTTGCTTTTCTTAGTTTTTTTAATTTCAGTTCTGTTTTGATTTCAGTCTTCTTTACTTGCTTTGTTAGTTAGTTTAGAAATCAACTTGCTCATATCATTAAAAGTTACCTTCGAAAGCCATAGCGGGACTACTGGCAAGGGATCAAATTATGAATGTGTGATTTGATTTTAGTTTTACTTTTCTGCAATTAGATATTAAATTGCTCATATCATTGACGGTTACCTCCGAAAGCCATAGTGGGACAACTGGCAATGGATCAACTTATGAATGTGTGATTTGATTTTAGTTTTACTTATCTGCAATTAGATATTAAATTGCTCATATCATTGACGGTTACCTCCGAAAGCCATAGCGGGACTAATGGCGAGGGATCGAATTATGAATATGTAATTTGATTTTAGTTTTACTTTTCTGCAATTAGATATTAAATTGCTCATATCATTGACGGTTCCCTCCGAAAGCCATAGCGGGACTACTGGCGAGGGATCGAATTATGAATATGTAATTTGATTTTAGTTTTACTTTTCTGCAATTAGATATTAAATTGCTCATATCATTGACGGTTCCCTCCGAAAGCCATAGCGGGACTACTGGCGAGGGATCGAATTATGAATGTGTAATTTGATTTTAGTTTTACTTTCTTTGAAATTTTTTATTTCTTTGAGTGCAGTAGCTTAAATCGTTTTTCTATATTTAGACAGCAGCAGAGATAATAGTTTCATGATCAGTAGTTCATTATTTACTTGTTTAATAGTAGATTCCATTCTTGTTCAAGCATTACTGTCATCACTAGTATATTCTAAGACCTTTGAAGTGTTAAGTTCTTGAAATCATTATAGAGGACATAATTGCCTTAAAATCTATATCCATACTTGCCTTCTAGAGACTTAGGAATAGGATTTCCATTTGCATTAAACACTTTAGGAGATCAACAAGAATAAAACCCCAAAACAAAACAAAAAACTATACAACAACGAAGTAAGAAAAAGGTTAACTAAACACATATGGTGCATCACACTTCATCAGTTTACGATACCCGGATTGATAATTTATGTAGAGCAATTTAAGACATTAAATTGACTAACATGCGTCTTAATGACTGTGATTTAGGGCTTCATTTGTAGGCCAACGTATTACCCTTGGTATCTCTCTCCTTTACCAAAAAACCAAGACGTGGAGAGGAGGAGATCACCTCAAGAATACATGTTCAAAATGACTTCAAGTCCTCACCAATTTATACTAAAACGTGGATGATGAATAGACACGTCTATTGGGCTTCTGAGCCTATTCAAGTTGTTTGCCAACTTGACAATTTGATTTATAACATAAATAAATTCATAACTTCATAAATACTTATCGAATCGGATGATCTTTAGATCAATCCTACACCTCTCGATGAGAGGGATCCAATAAAAATATCAGCTGCCATAAATAAGATGAACCACATGGAGTTTGGCCCTAGTTGCCAATTTTAACAAAAGCCCATATCACCGAGGAAGTAGAGGACGCTGAAAAGAAGAAGTCCAAAAAAGAGGAAGTAAGAGATCTCTATTATGACTGAAATAGTCTTCCTCACATAAGTTATTTTCAAGTTCCTAAGTCTTTTATTGAAAGAAATGACTATAATGAGTCACTAATAATATGATGGGATGCATCATGGCATCATAGAAGCATTGAAAGCAAGAGCTTGTGACTTCATCATAGAGAAGCATGAAAGATGGATGCAGCATGACAGTCAACTATGGAAGGATATAGCTCTTGGAAACCTCACTTGTAACATAAGTGGCACTTATGGAAAAGAAAGAAAAAGGTCATCTAGTACAAGGCTCATCATATGTCTGTCAAAAGGAAACATTTGTTGATGGGGATACTTCAGATCCTCAAGATTCCCTAATGGAATCTTCATCGAAAGGTTCACCGATCAAGAGGGGAAGCAAGTGTTTCATCAAGAATTCCAAACTTGTGGAATTCATGGGATGATGGTATGATGAGATAAGAGGTGAAGCAATCCAAGGGATTGAAGCTCTTTTCAATCAAGGAAGTTGTTGAAGGAAGTCTAGATAAAGGAAAATGAGGTATGTGTGCTTACATTCAATATTGTAGAGTCATGTCATATGGTTGTAGATAACATGGATCAATGCTCTATTTTGAGAGCATGATCAAAAGAAAGGATCTCCTCTGAAGGAATGCAGAAATGCATGGGTCACACATTCACTAGATGAAATCAACATAATATGTCCTCATATGTAATATGAGGTGGTTGACTATGATTGAGGAATTCTAGTTGGAAGTTCCTGGGAATGAAATGTGTGAAGAAAGGAAGGAAGAGATCATGGGATATGCAACCATGGAAGAAGGCAATCAACATCCAAAGACCAAGAAGAATTGACTAGGATATCTCCATGAAAGATATGAAGACTATGATGGACTGTGAAAAAGAAAGAGACCCTTGACAATATATATCTTTGGGAGATGTGTCGATATGTATGCAGGATGTTAATGCAAACTAGAAGATGTCATCATGAAAGACCATCACAAAGGTAATTTTGATTTAAGTGTTCATTTCTTATTTTTGAACAAATATCTGGATGGGCTTATGCAAGGCTGCCGAGGGAAGAGCTATGGATATCTTCCACCACTAATGCCCATGTAGTAGGATGAAAGATCCTTAAGGAAACATAGCATGAAGAAGGCAGCATGACATGAAGGAAGGCCAGATATGGACTAAAATATCACTTTTCGATGATGACATGACTGTCTCATAAATGAAAGTGATGGATGGTTTGTGCCCTATGAAGAAGTCCCAAACATGAAGACTCCCAAATAACGAAAAAAAGTTCATGATACCGTGAGGACGAGTTCATCAAGCAGTTGGTTGTCCCATCATCTCCACCTGAGGAGTTGTTGTAGGTCACTGATTAAGAGGGAACCTAGAAACAAGTTTCTTATTTGGAAGAAACTTGGAAGCAAAATTCCTAAGCCAAGAGGGAGCTTAGGTTCATTCCTTTGTAGGAATGAGTACATTCCTTTATTGGAATAGGTATGTCCTCCATAATTAAGAGGGAGAGGTAGAAACATCATTCTTGTCTTCACTTGGGAAGACAGAATGGAGGATTGGGTAAACATTTGGCATCTGATACTCTTTGAGGATGAGTTAGGGCATCCAAGATAAGAGTAGTCGTAGAGGACTGATATTCTTTGAGGGCAAGGAATCGAAGATAAGAATAAACACAACATGAGAACCCGAGTGGTGTATGTTCCGAGAGAGACAATGATGAGGGTGTCTATACATCATTGGTCTCGCCAGCATTGTGCCTAGATCTCGTGGAGAGATAGAGTTGTTAGTCAAGGCCTTGCTATGTGACAATGTTGGTTGATATAATGCTAAACAAATGGGTTACCAATCTGACTCCTCTTATGAGAATTCTTCAGATTGAGAATGACCAAGTACAATTATGAATACCTCCCTAGTTAAGAGGGAGTGTTGAAAAGTGTAACTAGGTTCGGTCTTCATAATGACATGTGTAAATGTGATTTTATGTAATTGATGTAAAGAAGAAAAATAAAATTATTTTTGTAATGCTTGTCTCATGGGTTTCATGAGCAAGGAATTTTATTTTTAGTAATGGCTCTCATTGTGAGCCTTTAGGATTGGTCATAAAGTCAAATTGAATCAATGTCATGTATGAAGGACCCTTCTTGGGCATGTTACATTTTTGTACGAGTCATCAAAAGTATAAGAAGGCCCTCCAAGACCAAGCAAAGGCACCTCCTACAAGTCGGATTCAAGATGGATTCAAAGATATACTCCAAAAGACATGTCGGCTCACCCTCAAGTCGGCCTAATTTGACTGGGAAACAACTACAAATAGGGCAGCTCGGCCTCATTTTAGAACAGGAATTTCAGTCATGGTCTGTGGTTGGAAGAAGTGTGAAAAAGGTTGAGGAAGGAAGCCTAATAACCAGCGAGAGAAAGAAGAAGAAGATCGAACTATTTCAGATCTGTTTTCGGCTCTAACTTGTCACATGTGTGAAGTAAGGAGGCAGCATCTGTTGCAAAAGAAGCCGAGGATATTGCCAGAGGATCCAAGGTTAGTAAGGTCACTTGAGAAGCCGAAGTATGTGAGAAAGTCTCCCCTCCAAGCGAAGCGGTGACAAGGTATAGAAGTTGGTCATCATACTTCTCACACGCTGTAATTAGGGCTGAAATAAGGTACAGGCAGTGTTACTTGGGAGCAAGAACGAAAGCAGGGAGCGGGAACAAAAACGAGAGCGGGAGCGACATTTTCAGAAGCTCCTGGTTTGGGAGCGAATCCCGGAGTGTTTTTTATATAATATATATTTTTTTTATATTTTGATACATATATGTCAACAGAAACATGTAGAATAATGAATTGGATATAAAAAAACATAGATTGAACCATATAACGACAATCATCTAGAAGTTATAATCTTCATCAACCACGTCCACAAGTTAGTAACATAGTAACATACAACATATTGAATCTCATGATTCAACAATCTTAAAGTTTCAAGCTTTCAAAATTCAATATATAACATTTATCATCATTGATCACCAAAGTTGTAGTTGTAAGCTAAGTGTAACCATTACAACAAATAATATCTAACATGAATGAAATGTTATAAAATAAAATAAAATGAAACAACTTTCAACTTTCATGAAGCATCATATTCATAATTCATTACTGAGTTATAATTGCCAACTTCAAACTTAAATTGTCATATATTGTTTAAAAAAATATCATAATAAATATGAAAGAGTCAATAGTTATAAAAACTACTAGAAACTAGAAAAGAGAAGTAAATCTATTATCTATTTCTTATGCTTGGGCCTCTTGCCACCACGAGAAATGTCTAATTTTTTAGTCTTCTTGTAAAATAAGATCTTTGTCATTAATATCACCCTCTAAGCATTAATATCCAAAGCTATCTTTGTCATTACCTTTGTATCTGTATAGGGATCTGTCATTAATATCACCCTCTAAGCATTAACATAAGATAGAAAAAGCATAGCATGTCAAGTCAAGATTTTGTTTGAGTGATGTGTACATTTTTAGGAGGGTCATGATAGAGGAGTTCAACAACCAATGTCACTAACATCAAGGTACATAGAGGGATTGGTGCTCTTGATTAAATACGAGTTCCATACCCTAAAACATGACAAAATTCAATGGAAACATTGCAATCCCCCAATCCTGAAATCCTGAAAAACTGATAAGTCTGCTAGATTTTGAATGAAATCTAAAATTATACTTTCTCCATATGAAATCCAATGAGGCCGGAACCACTCTCAAACATCCTAAGTCATTTCATGGTAATGTTAAAAATTTAAGTAAAATGATGAAAATGAAGATTAAGGAGAATGTCACTTTTACTTTAAGAATTTAACATTACCATGAATAGCATATCAATACTAGGGACATAGACTTGATCATTAAGCTGCCCCACTCAAAAATTATTTGTTTCTTTCAAAAAAAATTGCATTTCGAACATTACTACAAAAAAATTGCAAAAAAGGCAAACCGCTCCCGAAAAGGCAGGGAGCAAAAAAAATTTTAGGGAGCGTGCTCCTAAAATCGCTCCCGACCCGCTCCCGAGTCGCTCCCGCCCAGAGCGCGGATTGGGAGTGGGATCGAGGGGGGCGTGGGCGCTCCCCCGCAACACTGGATACAGGTATGAAGCAGAAGGAAGCCAAAGTTGAAGGGTCGCCGAAAAAGGAAGAAGAAGCAAAAGACTAAGGATCTCATCCAGGGAGCTTTGTGTCTTGGTCTTGGAGTGGAAAATAGGTCAAGGGTCTTGGTCTTGGTATTTGTCAATTGGAATCTCTATAAAAAGAAGATTTTGTTTGGGTTTTCCTCTCAAGTGGGGGAGGTTTTGGCCCTGGATGATAGCCTATATTATGTGTCTCTTGTCTCTTTATGGTTTATGCATTGGTAGCTATTTGATAAATAAGAACACTATAATAATCCTAATCTAAGAAGTAAAAAGCATTCACAAGCAGTTATCTAAAGAAGAGAAATCACCTAATTGCTATGCCCTAGATTTCTCAACATGACCAAGGGTCACACCCATTCATGGTGGGGCCGACCTGTCAACTTGGAGCCTATATGAACCCCAAAAGAATTAAACTTTTAATTTTATTTTTCATAATTTTCCTTGGCCGATTTGGGAGGCCTCTTAGCATGCAGGGGTACCTCCCGATGCTACACAAAAATCAACACAATCTTCAGGGATCTCATTCACTGTTGGAAATGATTTAAGTATTTTGAGGGGTAACAAGGAGTCTAACCATTTTACTCTTAATACATAACACCTATTTCTAACATCGTTGAGGATACTTGATTTACAAGTTGAGCAAATGAAGTCTACTAAATTTTATTGTGACAATCAGAACATAATTAAGTTGGCTAAAAATCCTACATTTCTTGACCAAACCATACATGTGTAGATACATTGTAACACCATTCTATAGCTAGTGAAGAATGGAAACATACGGCTGCAGTACGTTGCAAATCATTAGCAGAGTATAAACATGCTTACCCAGCCTCTTAGTCAAGATCAGTTTGTAAAATTTCAAAATAAGCTTGGGATCATCTTCTGTATGACCATTAAGGGAGGGTATTAGAGTGTTTAGCAGTCATCTAATAACTTCAGACTTTAAGTTGATGCTTAGATATCAATTATAAAGTTATGTTAGAAAAAGAAAGTTCTGTTTGATTAACAATGTGGCGTCCTAAGGTTAATTAGTCACAAGTTACTTTTAAGTAGTTACAAAAGTGGTTCCAGAATCTACTTCTCTCTCGTATATAATTTTTTTCTACGACACATTAAATGATATAAAAGTTGTATCTTCTCTCTTTATTCTGTTCCATGTTATGTGTTTAAACTTTAATTTATCACTATAAATGTAGTTCTTGCAAAGAAGAGGTTTTTCTACATGAAATATAACAACAAACTTATTGAATTTCACCATCAAACGCTATATCAGTAATTATTTATGACACGCACAACCAATAAATCTTGAGAGTGTTATATATAAATAGAAATTAACGCACCTGAGAATCAAGAGCACTCTCTAATACTTGTGGAAGAAGTCGTGCAGGGTGCCCCAACCTCACTAGTTTTACTCTGAAAGGAAAACATGAAACAATTAAATAAACAGAAGAAAGAAGGAAAGTTAAAGCTAAATAAAAAAATCCTACATATACACAAGCTTAACTACTTTTATCCCATGCACATCAAAACGTATCCATAAAGAAAACACTCGATGTCAGTAATCGCATTATGGCTATGCTTCAAATGTTACTTAGAAGTTAGAATGATGCAATGTATAGTCCCAATAAAATTATAAATTCTATGATGTGCCCTTGATGAGAAATGCACGTGGGAATGTTCTTAGGTAGAGTCTCAATAAAATCTATCATGCGCCCTTCACAAGAAATGTATCTAGGAATGTACAGAATAGTGAGGATACTGTTGAAATAAATACATACGCAAAAGCAGTGGAAGAAAAGGAGGTATTATAAGACAAAATAATTAACTGACTTGAAAACAAAAAGGCAAGCAAAATAACCTCCATGGGCCCAAAAGTCTAGACATTATTTTTAAAAAATTTCAAGGATAGTTCATAGTTAGTTATTAATGTTACAAAACTGATAACAAAAGGATTCACTGGTAACAAAATTTTAGCTTATTGTTAATGTTAGGTATGTTCTACACTGAAAGCAAATTTACTTCAATTTTCCATATTAGCTCAATATCAATTCCAGATTAGCAATCACATTTAGCATGATAGTAAAATGCAAATAGAACATAAACATAAATCACAGAAAACAAGCCAAGACAAGAGGACACAAGATGTGGCGTCAGCGAGGGACAAACCCCAATGTGGGGAAACCCTTGATCAATTCTTCTTATGTTCTTCAATAGTTTAGCAGAGAGAGAGAGATAGTACATATACATCAGAGGTCAACATTTTGACTTATCAAAATAAGCGCAGAGATCTTCTCTATGAAGATAACACATGAGGTGGCTGATCTGAACTCAGGGGAAGGCATACTGCTTCAACTGATCTTCCAAGGTGACTCCATCACCATGTTGCACCTCATCAACATGCTGCATCCATTACTGTGCTGCACCTCATCATCATGCTGCACCCATCCACTATGTTGCATCTCATCATGCTGCACTAATCATCACTGTGCTGCACCATGCTGCACCCATCATCACTGTCACCTATATGCTGCATACTGCAATACTGTAACTCTGTCATGGAACAACCTTAGCTGCTTGCTATGGCTTGCAGCCTAGCAAAGCAGCTAGCTGTAGCAAGAGATTCTTCCAACAGATCTCATGAACCCTTTATACATACCCAGACATAATCTTGATACAACGCTGTTTGCTATACTTGACTTTGCTGTCAGCACTATGATTCACCAACCAAGTAAACAGTCCTAGGAACAAATCATGTCCAAACAGATATGCTGCCACCTACAGCACCATGCTGTAATACAATTACCCTTGCTGCAGTTTTAGATCCACTTTCCTTGTTGTGACTAAGGGTCCTTTCATACATAGATAAGGGCTCCTTCAATTAAGGCTTTCCTCCTATATTTGCTGCAGCCGGGATGTCCTCCTTTAGGACTGTGACAAGGGCAACACTAGCCCTCCTTTGACAGCGGATGAGGGCATACCTGAATGCATCTTAAACTCCTGTTTGGACAGCGGTTTAATGGACAATTTGACAGCTGCTAGGAACCTTGTTAGCAGGGGCTTGAACCTCCTTCTTGGACTGCGGCTAGGGCAGATAGGAGCCTCATCAAACTGCAGATTAGGGCTCCTAGATTGAGCTGCGTATTAGTGCCTCTTGACTGCATTTATACTGCGGATTAGATCCCTTCCTTGGACAGCATATAACTCTCTTCCTTGACTGTGTGTGCATCTCTTCCTTGACAGCGTCTAGGGCACCAGCTTGTGACAGTTGATTGGACTGCGGTTAGAGCTTGTCAAGCCCTTCTCTTTACAGCGAATACATGCCTCCTTTTGGTGCCTATGAAGCCCTCATTGACTGCGGCCTAGGAGTCTTCTTTCTCTGTGGTTATGACCCCTTCAGGACAGCGTTAGGTTGCTTAGCATATAGGCCTCTCCTTGCTGTGTAATGGAATCATCCTTCACCTTCTTGACAGCGTTATAGGGTATCTCCTTCCATGGCTGTGATTTGATCTTCCTTAGGGCAGCATTAGGGCATCATGAGGCTTCTTCCTTTTACTGTGGATTAGGGCATCATTAGGCCAACGTATATCCTAGGGCACTCCCTCTAGATCTCATCTTCATCAAACCCAAAACAGAATGAAGAGAGATCACAAGAGTGTGTATGTCAAATGACTTAAAGTCCTTTTCTATTTATACTAAAACGTAGAGGATAAGTGAGGGCAATTTGGTTGCTGGCCGACCTTGACGAATTGTCCCATAACACAAATAAATTCATATCTCCATGAATACATGTCGGAATCGGATGATCTTTAGATCAATCCTACAACTCTCGACGAGAGGAATCCAAGAAAAATATCAGCTGCCATAAATAAGAAGACCCACGTGGAGTTTGGCCCTAGTTGCCAATTTTAACACTTATGCTAATTTTTACAAGGCAAAAGTTAAGCATAAAAGATCAGCTCATAAAGATGAACACCACTGAAAAATACATGCCAAACATATACTGCGTAAGATAGACCAAAAAATAATTATACTCTCTCTCATTCAATGGTTGGTTATAGATCCTCTTCATCCTGTTGATTTTGGGTAGCATCGGATGTGCTCTAGCCTTGAAAATTGTTAGAGAGGCTAAGGCACATGAGATCTCCAAGACCCAAAAATCATTTGGAGAAATTCCACCCAGAAGAAGAGATATTAAAATAATTAATATTTTTATGGGTTCCTAAGTCTAAACTTAGGAAAATAAAAATATTAATGAGTATTAATATAAAATGGATGAGAAATTTCTAAGTGACGAGGATCAAGCCAGTTCTAATCTTAGTCGTTCATTAGGGACTTAATCTCAGCCGTTGAATCGTCAATAGGAAAAGTATAAGAGGAGGCTTGAGAGTCAGTTGGAGATACACAAAGAGAGATCAAGAATTCAATTTTCTGGGGCGAGGTTTGCTGAGGAAATCAAGTTAGTGATCAGTTGCAGCGAGGGGCAGTTCAGCAAGGGATTAACATCCAAGGATGCAGAATACATAGCAAAGAGGCAGCGCAATGCCAGAGAGACAGCGCAATGCCAGAGAGACAGCGCAGACCCTAGAAAGGTTGACGTAGAGGCAGCAGGAGTTGACGCAGAGGACGCAGGAGGTCATAGAGGCTGAAGCAGAAGCCGTAGAGGCTGATGCAGGCAGTGTAGAGGGTAGTAGAGGTTGACACTAGGATTTAGAGGCAACGCTAGGGAAATTATGTGGGGCAAACTGAGAGCAGATCAGCTGGGATAGGGTGACGCAGTTCGTGAAGAGTGGCGCAGTTCTAGAGTAGTGCTTGGAGCAGCTTTCATTGTCCAGCACAAGGAACAATCAGAGTCACTGTGGGGTTGATCGTTCGGTTGCTGATTTGCCGAAATATCTGTCTTCAGATATACGTACTACTGCCAAGGACATTCTATGTTGGGTGAGCCATTCCTGGCACCCTAGTTGTATTCACGAAATCTGCTTAATAATAAAACCCTCATATCTGTTACATCGGTTTTCCCGCATTGGGTTTTCCCAGGGACGATTGTCCAAAAATAATGGTGTCCCTTGTGTTATTGTTTCTATTTACTTCAATACATGATCTGTATATCTATGAAGGTTGCATTTGTGTTTACTTCGATATTTATACAATTAAATAACTTGTTAATGTAAAGAACAAGTAGGATATAGTAAATCAGAAATTGCAGTAGGGATTTCTGATGTGCTAGATTCAGGAATTTTCACATGGTATCAGAGGGATTGCAGATCAGAGGAGACTAAAGACACCAGCCAAGAAAATCTAAGAATTTGCAATAGAGAAGAAGTTGTCCCAAGCGACAGCGTTGTTCCAGAGCTGAAGAGGCAAGAGGAGGACTGACGCAGAGGCTCATGCAGTGCCTACATCATCATTCTTAGCCAAGAGAGGAAGACGCAGTAGCAAGGAGGAGCCCACGTTGTAGCTACGTCAGCTATCCAGGCTAGCGCAGAGGCAGAGGGAGGAAGATCAGGCTTATGTAGTGCCAAGTTATCTTTCTGAGCCAGGAAGGATTGACGCAGTGGCCAGGAGGAGCAGATCCAGCTCTCACTGTGATTGCGTAGACCCAGAAGGGCTCAGATTCTTCAGTTGTCGGAGCTAAGGGAGTTGTGCAAATTTTGATTTGTGGAGCTGGTGGGACGTTGTGTCTGTCAGTGCACAATAGTGTCTAAGGAGATTGAACTAAGGTAGAGGGAAGCACTACCTCAACATATTTCTAGCCAAGAAATCTAAATTCGGGTTGCAGCTGCAAAGGAGGATTGGAGAGGAGTGATTCGACAATTGCCCGGAGGATTTCCGAGACGGAAATCAGGACTCAAAGGGAGCCTAGAGAAGAGGAGCAGAGATGGCAGTGAATGGATTGAGGGATGAGGACAGAATGGACGAGGCTTCCAATTTTGTCATCTAGAAGACCAGGATCCTGGCAATCCTGGATAAACATCGCATCAAGGACTATGCCTTGAAAACAGTTGTTGTCCCAGTTGACACTAATGCAAATGAGAAGTATGAGGAGGCCGAGGCGAAGGCAAAATGCATGATCCTAAACGAGGTCAAGGATCATGTCATACCACATATTGCTGAGAAGAACACAACAAGGGAGATGTGGCAGACGCTGACCACCTTATACCAAGGCTCTTCCATGCAGCGGAAGATGTTATTGGAAAATCAGCTAGGATCATATCAGATGCAAAAAGGAGATGAGATAGATCTGTTCCTTCTCAGGTTGCAAGGAATTCGCAACTAGCTTACTTCCGTGGGGTCTACACCAGATCCAAAGTTCATGGTCGAGACTGCTCTGAATGCAGTCTCCGAGGACTGGGAGACGTTTGTCCAAAGCATTTTGGGCAGAGCGACTCTCCCTAGTTGGGAGGAGATGTGGGCAACTCTTGAACAGAAAGAGCTCAAGAGATTGACCAAGGCGAGCAATAGTGGTAAAGGAGTTCGAATCAAGAAAAAGGAGGAGGATGCAGCTCTAGCATCAACGGGACAGTATGGGGTTCAGAAGAGGAAGAAGAAAGTTATCTCCAAGGTCAAGTGCTTCAACTGTGGGGAGTTGGGACATTATGCCTCTCAATGCCCCAAGAAGAAAGGCAAGGGAGAAGCTTCCGACTCAAAGGTTGCTCCAGCAAAGGTGGAGAAGGATGTCAAGACTGATGACAATTGTACCATGAGTTCTCATGCGCCTTTAGAGAAGAGGTGGGGAGACATAAAGCTATAGTCCAGAGGACTACAAAAGAAGGGCAAGATCCTTGTGGTGCCAAACTCTTGGATCATATCCGGCTACAGGAGCCCTTAACAACAGTAGCATGATGACAGGTGTCAGGTGGAGCAGGGTGTGATGGAGCGACAAGGCAATGCTAGAGTGCTGAAGTCTGTAGCAGCACAGTGGAGATTGCAGCAGTGCGAGAAGCATAGTAGAGGTTGCAGCAGCGCAGTGGCAGCAAAGGGAGCACAGGGTAGCAGCAGAGGTGGCTTCAGCATCACGAGGCTTCCAGACTGACCAGGACGTCAATATTTGGGTGGAGTCAATTACTTACTTCTCGATAATTGAGTTGCAGTGCAACAGTGAGCAATGGCAGTGCTATGGGTAGCATGGGCAGCATGTTGAGAGGGAGTTGTTGTACAGATGTAGCAGTGGCAGTGGCAGTGGCAGTGTCATGGGCAGTAGTACAGAAAGCAGTGGTGCAGTGGATGTGGGGCAACAGGCCAAGCATCAGCATAGAGGACCGATGCGAAGGATCAATGTGATGCTTCTATGGTGAAGCATTGCTAGAGCACATTCCTCGCTAATAGGGAGTGTTGATTTTGGGTAGCATCGGATGTGCTCTAGCCTTGAAAATTGGTGGAGAGACTATGGCACATGAGATCTCCAAGACCCATAAATGGTTTCGAGAAATTCCACCCGGATGAAGTGATATTAAAATAATTAATATTTTTAATGGGTTCCTAAGTCTAAACTTAGGAAAATAAAAATATTAATGAGTATTAATAAAAAATGGGTGAGAAAGTTCTAAGTGACGAGGATCAAGGCAATTCTAATCTTAGCCGTTGATTAGAGACTTAATCTCAGTCGTTGAATCGTAAACAGGAAAAGTATAAGAGGAGGTTTGAGGGTTAGTTGGAGATACACCAAGAGAGATCAAGAATTCGATTTTTTGGGGCAAGGTTTGTCGAGGAAATCGAGTTAGTGATCAATTGCAGCGAGGGGCAGTTCAGCAAGGGATTTCCATCCAAGATTGAAGAATACATAGCAGAGAGGCAGCACAGTGCCGGAGAGACGGTGCGAGCCCTAGAAGGGCTGACGTAGAGGTAGCAGGAGCTGACACAAAGGACGCAAGAGGCCGTAGAGGCTAATGCAAAAGCCGTAGAGGCTAATGCAAGCAGTGCAGAGGAACGTAGAGGCTGACGTTGGGCTTCGAAGGCAACGTTGGGGAAATTTTGTGGGGCAGACTGAGAGCAGATCAGCCAGGAGAGGGTGATGCAGTTCCTAAAGAGTGATGCAGTTCCAATGCAGTGCTTGGAGCAACTTTCGCTATCCAGCACAAGGAACAGTCAGAGTCACTGTGCGGTTGATCATCTGGTTGCTAATTTGCCAGAATATCTGTCTTCGAATAGAGGTACTACTACCAAGGACATTCTCTGTTGGGTGAGCCATTTCTGGCACCCTAGTTGTATTCACGAAATCTGCTTAATAATAAAACCCTCATATCTGTTGCACTCGTTTTCCCGCATTGGGTTTTTCTAGGGACGATTGTCCAAAAATAACGGTGTCCCTTGTGTTATTATTTCTGTTTACTTCAGTACATGTTTTGTATATCTGAGAAGGTTGCATTTGTGTTTACTTCGATGTTTATGTGACTAAATAACTTGTTAATGTAAAGAACAAG
Organism: Pinus tabuliformis; assembly: GCA_031772625.1. Classification (NCBI taxonomy): domain Eukaryota; kingdom Viridiplantae; phylum Streptophyta; class Pinopsida; order Pinales; family Pinaceae; genus Pinus; species Pinus tabuliformis. The sequence continues at coordinate 1,322,905,609 of CM062819.1, read as the reverse complement.
TAGGAGATAGTAAACCAGAAATTGCAGTAGGGGTTTCTGATGTGTTAGATTCAGGAATTTTCACACATCCTTCACTAGTTGGAGGCCAGAAAAGTCCATCTCCATAAAGACATGTTGGACTTTCAAATTCTGGGAAAGGGTTATTCGGGTCACTCATATCCATTGACTTATCCTTCATTAGTGACTCCACACATACCAGGTCTCCTCGCATTAGTGAAAGTCCATAAATAGAAGGGAGCCTTAGCTGACGTTACTGTGGGATAAGACTCCATTTGTTGCCCTTGGCCTAGCATTTTCCCTTTAGGCATTCCCCTTCGGTCCCCTGCTAGTTTGAGCAGTAATAGTGCGCAATCACATCTTCCAACAATATAAGGCAATTGGTCACACAAATCCTAGTCAATGTGTCAATCCATTCGACAACTAGTTGACCCATCAACCAATTTGTCAATACTTCAGTTGAATCAATAACTTCAATGAAACTCATGCATGAAATTGTGGGAACAATCAGCAATAAACTACTCAAAGCAAAATTCTTGAACCACCCAATCAAAACTAGATCAACTAAGCATCTTTAGTCAATCCTCAGTCGACCATTGTCAAGTCATCAATTGCAAGGAAGGGTAGCATTGTATTACTATACAACCGGGGAGATACATTAGTATGAAGTCCTCAAGTAGCTATTCAAAGCTTTCCATGACCATACATCAATTCATCCATAGTCAAATCGAATAGTCGGCGTTGGTCCATGGTTCAACCTTTCACGTCACTTCTACAAAGACCTGAAAGCATGATCATCGGTATTCCAAGAAGTTTTATTCCTAGAATAATGTCTCAGATTCTTATGATGAGGAGAGTTGTAAGGCATAGATTTTTGGTCTATTGGAATAGACGAAGCAGGGGCAGGGTCTAGTTCACTAATAGGAGTCGAACAACTCAATATATGTTGATTTGATTTGGGGTAGCATCAGATGTGCTCTAGCCACGAAAATTTGTGCAGAGGCTACTGCACATGAGATCTCCAATACCCAGAAAGGGTTTGGGCAGATTCTAAACAGTTTGGGAGATATTAAAATAATTAATGTTTTTAATGGAGTCCGTAAGTCTAAACTTAGGGAAATTAAAATATTAATGTGAATTAATATAAAACTATGTTAGAATGGTCCAAAAGTCATGGATCAAACCAGATCTAATCTTAGCCATTGATTAGGGTCTTAATCTCGGCCGTTGATCTGTCAATGAGAAAAGTATAAGAGGAGGCTTGAAGGTCACTTAGAGACCACACTGAGGGAGACCAGTCAGTTCAATTTCCAGAGCGAGGTTAGCTGAGAAATTGAACCAGTGGTCTGGTGAGAAATCAAGAGATAGCAAGTATGGAATGGAGAGACGGGATCAGACACTAGAGATCAGCGCAAAGCCAGGAGGGGCAGACGCAGGGCATTTCAGGCAGACGCAGAAGTAGCAGGAGACTGGGCAGTCATTAACTGGGCCTACGTGGGTGACGCAGAGAGGTCCAGGGGTGACGCAGAGTGGTCCAGGGCTGACGCAGAGGTCAGCCGAGCTTACGCTGGGATTGGCACAAGTGATGGAGAATTTTTTCTCTTTGTGGGTAAGCCATTTTGGCACCCTGTTGTACTGAAGAATTGTTGAATAATAAAAACCTCCCTTGTTGCACCGGTTTTCCCACATTGGGTTTTTTTGGGGACTATTGTCCAAAATAACTGTGTCAATGTATTGATTCTTGTGAATATGTTTCTTTCTGTATTACGATGTGATATCTGCAGCAGTATTTATTTTAATGTTTATTGAAGTAATTTCATATTTAACTTATTGTGGAATAAGTAGGAAAAGTAAATCAGTTGTTGCAGTGATAGAATTTTCACATGGTATCGGAGCAAGTAATCAGAGACAGAAAGGGAAAATCAATTATGGGTCGAGACCATGATGCAGAGGCATCCACGTCAGGGGACTCACACAGAGTTTCAGAAGATTGCACAAGAGAAAGAGATTTTGATTTCTCTATGTTGGCTTCCAGGTTGGAAGAAGAAGTGGCGTGTATGACTAGTGTTGCATCATCAGAAGTATGGTATATAGACAGCCGAGCCTCGTGGCATATGACGGGAATCGGTGAATGTTTCTTAGAATACCGAGAAGAGAAGATGAACTTTCAGATCACCATGGGGAACAACGCAAAGTGTAATCCAATAGGGAAGGGTACCATAGTTTTTCAAACAGAATCGGGAGAACGGTTCCGTGCTACAAATGCGCCGCATGTACCAGGATTTGGGATGAAATTACTTTCCGTGTCGCAACTACAAGGCAAGGGCTATGACGTGTACTTCATCAAGGAGAAGGTATACATCAAACACCCAAGCTGGAAAAAGAGAGTGAAGATCGGGATCAAAAGTAATAGGTTGTATAGATTACAACTAGAATCACCAATGGCACTAATAGGCAGTCATGGAGACAAGGACTTGAACGAACTATGGCACAGAAGAATGGGTCACTTGCACCATGGAGCGCTGAGAACTCTCAGGAGCACTATAACAGTAGTTCCGGATCTGAGTACGAAACAAGATGAAGTATTCAAAGGATGTGCTCTACGAAAGTATGCCAAGGCAACCTTTTCCTAGGAGCAAACACAGGGCCAAGAGTGTACTAGGATTGATACACTCAGATATCTATGGACCTATGTCCGTCAAAGCTCTCAGTGGTGTCGAGTATTTCCTTACCTTCATTGATGACCACTCAAGGAAAACTTGGATTTATTTTTTGAAAACCAAGGATGAGGTTTTCTGTCGATTCAAGGAGTTCAAGGCTCTGGTGGAGAATCTGACTGGGAAGAAAATAAAAGTTTTGCACTCGGATAATGGTGGAGAATATGTCAATAAGGACTTCACTGATTTTTGCGCTAAGGAGGGCATCAGAAGAGAGTGGACCGCTCCCTACAATCCGGAGCAAAATGGGGTAGCAGAAAGAAAGAACAGGACTATTGTAGAAGCAGCTAGGGCCATGATGTATGACTAGGATATGCCAAAATTCCTGTGGGTGGAAGCATGCAACACAGTTGTCAATGTTCAGAAAAGAACTCCTCATCGAGCTTTGGGCAAGATTACTCCAAAGAAAGTCTTCACAGGGAAGACACCTAAAGTCAGTCATTTCAGGATATTTGGGAGTTTAGCATATTGCCGCATACCCGAAGAAAAGAGGAAGAAGCTGGATCAGGCTGCGGAAAAGGGATATCTGGTGTGATATAGCGAGAACCATTGTTTTACAACCCGGCCGAGTCAACTCCGAAACGGCCGTTTCGAACCGAGCCAGCACCAAAAACTATGACCCGGCCAGCAACCCGGCTCGGTTGACCGAGTCAACTATGACTCGGCCGAGTCATAGTTGACTCGGTCAACCCGGCCGGGTCCGTATTGACTCGGCCGAGTCAAAGAACCAACGGCTGGGCAGCGTAAAACATGAAAAAAATTAACTTTTTTTGTGATTTTTGGTAAAGTGCAATTCAGTTTATGGATTCCAAAGGGTAATGGTAAATTGTTAAATGCTTTTGGGGTCCATTTCCCCCTCCCAAACCCTATTTAAGACAGCCAAATGCTCTCATTCACTCACAGCAGTCTTATGCATTTGAGTGAGAGTCTTCTTTGAGAATTAGTGAGCAGTTCTTGAGCTTGTTTTGGAGCAGCAGTGAGGAGTCTTGGAGGAGCATTGTAGCTGGAGTGAGGAGCTTCTTGGGCAGCCATTTGGAGCAGCATTGAGGAGCTGATTCTTGGAGCAAGCTTGAGGAGGCAGTTTGTGCCTGGAGGTATTTTTTTCCACCTCTATAAATCTGTTTTTGCTTAGTAAATTTTAGGTGCATATCAAGAAAGCTTAGAGAGTGTTTTTTGTCAAATAAATGAACATTGAATCAATTTTTTTTTTTTTTCATTTTCAGATTGTTTTCCTAGTCAAAAAATGGCACCTAGAGCAAAAGATCCTGCTTGGGCATATGTTGAAATGGTTGATAGTCAGATGCATTGCAAGTTTTGCCATAGGAAAATTAAGGAAGGTCCTGGGGGGATTCATAGGCTGAAACAACACTTGGCAGGGATTAAAGGCCAAATTACCGCATGTCCCTCTGATGAAATTGAGGAGATTAGAAAGAATTTGTTGGCCAGCTTTGAAAAATTTAAAGAAGATAAGGCTAGGCAACAAGAGATACAGGCTGAAATTGGGAGGAAGAGGGAGATACAAAGAATGATGGCTACCAACCCCCACTATGATTTTGAGGGTTCTTCCTCTATCCCTCAAACTGAGGCATCCAACCCTTTCCGTTATGTTCCTCCCTCTTTTGGTTCTGTTCAAGATAAGGAAAAGGGTAGAATGAAGGGTGATGTGACTATCAAAAGTTATTTCACTCCCTCCTCTCCATCAGATGCACATGGTCCTGAAGCTAGTAAAGGTGAAATTCAGCCCACTTTAGATGACCATTGGAAGAAAGAATTGAGGGAGACTGCTTGTGACTACATAGCTAGATGGTGGTATGATGCTGATATCCCCTTTAATGTTGCTCGTTCACCATATTATGAGCCTATGTTTGATGCCATACATGCTGTTGGAAAAGGCTTCAAAGGCCCTACTATACAAGAGCTAAGGGGGTTTCGTTTGCAGAAAGAAATTCAATCCATTAATGAGTATTTGCAAGAGTTCAGGGACTCATGGGCAAGAACAGGGTGTACCATCATGTCAGATGGATGGACTGATCAAAGAAACCGTACCATCATAAACTTTCTTGTCTTCTGCCCACAGGGAACCATGTTTTTAAAATCAGTTGATGCATCTGATAAGGTAAAAGATGGCCACTTGTTGTTTCAGCTATTGGATGAGGTTATTGAGGATGTGGGGGTGGCTAATGTTGTTCAAATCATCACAGACAATGCCTCTAACTATGTTCTTGCTGGTAAACTGTTAGAGGAAAAACACAAGACCATCTTTTGGACCCCATGCGCTGCACATTGCATAGACCTCATGCTTGAGGATATTGGAAAATTAGATTGGGTCAGAAACACTGTAGATAATGCCAAAAGCATAACAAAATTTATCTACAATCATACACTGGCTTTGAGTCTCATGAGGAAACACACTGGAGGCAAGGATATTATTAGGCCTGCCATCACTAGATTTGCTACACATTTTTTGACATTGCAATCTATGCTTTCCCAACATAGAAACTTGCAAAAGATGTTTTCCAGTGATGAATGGAATCAAAGCAATTGGTCTAACAAACCAGAAGGCAGAGAATTGAAAAGGAAAGTCCATGATGAAACTTTTTGGAGAAAGGCAGCAGAGATTGTGAAGCTTGCTGAGCCACTAGTTAAGGTGTTGCGGTTGGTGGATGGGGAAAGGTTGGCTATGGGCTTCATTTATGAGGCTATGGATCAAGCAAAGGAGCAAATAAAGACAGCATACAAGGATAGAGTGGCAAAGTATGGGCCCATTTGGGCAATCATTGATGAAATATGGAACAATCAACTCCATCGCCCTATACATGCAGCTGGGTATTTTTTGAACCCACGGTATCATTATAAAGCTAAGGAGTCAGGAGCTTTGAGGGGGGAGGTCAGAGATGGACTGGTTGATTGCATTGAACGCATGATCCCATCGGAGTCTGATCAGCTGCAGATACATCAACAGGTCACATCCTTCAGCAATGCAACAGGTACCTTTGGGAAGAACCTAGCAAAGATTGCAAGAGAAGCAGATGAGCCAGGTAAACAAAAATTTCAATTTTCAATTTCTTAATGGTTTTACAGTTTTACTTTTTTTATTAAAGACTAAAGTTTGTTAAATCATTTATAATTTGAAAGTTAGATATAATTTGTAATTTTGTTGAGCTTCAGCCTTTATCTAACTCATAATTCATTACACTCCTATGTTTTTTGCAGCACAATGGTGGGAGGCCTTTGGTGGCCAGTGCCCTCAATTGCAAAAGTTTGCAATTCGTATTTTGAGTCAAACTTGCAGTGCATCTGGGTGTGAGCGCAATTGGTCTGTCTTTGAGAGGATTCACACAAAGAAGAGAAACCGTTTGGAGCAAAAACGGTTGAATGATCTAGTTTTTGTCCAATACAACCTTCAACTCAGACGGAACCAATTGCTGAACAAAAGACCTGATTCAGATCCCATTGTGTTGGAAGACATTGATCCAACATCAGATTGGGTAGTGGAGAGTCGTGCACCAGAGTTTGATCCTGATGAGGATCTTGATGAACTTGAACTGGAACATCAACTTCAGCCTGTTCAGTTGAATGCAGATCCCGATCCACCAGCCTCAGTCTCACAGCCAACAAGGAGTAGGACTCCAATTGTAGGTGCTTCCTCTGCTCAGCCACGACAGAAGCGCAGCCGCATATCTACTCTATCTCAGCTTGCATCTGCTGCACAGCCTGCTAGTGGTACTGGCACCACTTCTACAGTTGCAGTTGGAGACGATGATGATGAGGAGGAGGCATGGGGCCCCTTGTCTGACTCTGATGATGATGATCCAGAGATTGGTCGAGATGATCTTGGCTCCTCTGGCAGTAGCTACTAGCCAGTAGTACTAGTATTGGAGTCTGGTCACCATCACAGTTTACTTTTGTTGTAGAGGCCATTTCTAGCCTCCTTGGTTATTTGTATTTTGTTTTGAGTCTTTGATCATGTATGACAGTTGACTATGTATTGCCATTGGGTACCATTTTGATATAATGGATTGGTTCATGAGCCTACTTTGATCATATGTTGTCTTCCATCTATATTATAATGCTGTGTGTTTGGAAACATGAATGAAAATCTTTAAAATTATGTTTAAAATATTTAAAATTATGTTTTTTTATAAAAAAAATAAATATTTAATGTATTTTTTACAACGACCGAGTCATTGAAATCGAGCCGACCGAGTCATTACCGAGTCCGAGTCGGAGTCGGAGTCGATCCTCGGCCGAGTCGGAGTCGGAGTCGGAGTCGTAAAACATTGGCGAGAACGCTAAGACATACAGAATCTATCTTCCAGGGAGCAGGAAGGTAGTAGTACGACGAGATGTAAAGTTCATGGAGGACAGGGCTTTCAGAAGATCTCGCGAGATGCCTTCCGAGGAGCAGTCGAAAGAGGAACCGTTGGTTAAGCCTCTTCAACCAACAGAAGTAAATAATTCTTCCTCAGATTAGGAAAACTCTTAGGATGAGGAGGAGGAGCGAACAGAAGCACCTGCTAGCAGAGGAAGAACTAGCAGGGAACTTCGTCAGATTCTGCGAGATGCAGAGGAATTCATCGATGAGCCAAGAAACAATAAGAGGGAGCGAAAACAGCCAGATAGATATCAGGCATTAGTAGCTCAGGATGGAGAGCCTGCCAGTTTCAAGGAGACAGCTCAACATCAGGTTTGGCTAGATGCGATGGTGGAGTACAACTCAATAATGGTGAACAATGTCTGGGAAGTGGTGCCAAGACCTCAAGACAGATCAGTGGTAGGTTCAAGATGGATCTACAAGATCAAATACACTGCAGACGGCAATGTTGAGAAATACAAGGCCAAGTTTGTGGCTAAGGGGTGTGCTCAAAAGGAAGGGATTGACTATGAGGAAACCTTCGCCCCGGTAGCAAGGTATACATCTATTAGGATCGTGATATCTCTTGCAACCCAGATGGGATGGGAGATCCATCAGATGGATGTCAAAACGGCATTTCTAAACAGGGTAATAGAAGAAGAGGTATACATTGAACAACCAGAGGGCTTTGAGACTCATGAGAAGAAGTCTCATGTATGCAGATTGAAGAAAGCCTTGTATGGGCTGAAACAGGCATCGAGAGCATGGTATGGTCGAATAGATGGCTACTTGCAGAAGATGGGATTTGTCAAGAGTGACACGGATCCGAATCTCTACTATCTAGTTGTAGAGAACGAGCCGCTAATCTTAGTATTGTATGTGGATGATCTCTTTTTGACAGGATCATCCAGACGCATGAGGGACTACAAGAAAAACCTAGCCACAAAATTCCATATGAAGGATTTGGGACGAATGCACTACTTCCTAGGGTCGGAAGTTTGGCAACAGAAGGGAGAGGTCTTCCTTTGGCAAGGGAGGCATGCTACAGAGATCCTGAAAAGATTCGGGCTGGAGGATTGTAGACCCATGGCTACGCCAATGATCACCAACTAGAAGAAGATTGATGCATCAGAAGACAAGGATGTCAATCCCACCCTATACAAGCAGCTCATAGGGTCCCTGATGTATCTAGTCAATACCAAGCTAGACATTTGCTACGTTGTCAACACCCTCAGTCAATTCATGGTGGAACCGAAGAGGGCACACTGAGCAACAACCAAACATGTTCTCAGGTATTTATAGGGAACAGTCAACTATGGACTCTTGTACACTAAAGGTAAGGATATCAAGTTGAGTGGATTTATTGATGCAGATTAGGCAGGAAGTTCAGTGGACCGGAAAAGTACCTCTGGGTATTGTTTCAACATTGGACCAGGAATGACCTCCTGGTGCAGTAGGAAACAGAAGTCCGTGGCTCTGAGCTCATCAAAGGCAGAATATATGGCGGCAAGCACAGCTTCGTGTGAGGCCATATGGCTTAGAAAAATTCTTGTGAACCTATCCAGAAGGGATATGGAGGCGACCAAGATCATGTGCGATAATCAGAATTGCATCAAGCTCTCTGAGAATCCAATGTTTCATGATAGGTCAAAGCATATTGATATTCGGTGTCACTTTGTTAGGGACTGTGTCCAACGAAAAGCTATACAGTTGAGCTACACTCCCACAGGAGAACAGGTGGCGGACATCCTCACCAAGGCCCTTGGGAAGACAAAGTTTGACTACTTTAGGGAAAATATGGGGATGGTCGAGAACCCATTTCAGTAGCAGAAACGGGAGTGATAACAGCACGGATGCAGAGGTAGTTGCAGTGCGGATGCAGTGTTGGGAGAAAGGACCAGCAGCAGCACAGATGCAGAGGGAGTTATTGTACAGATGCAGCAGTGGCAATGGCAGAGCCATGGGCAGCAGTGCAGGATGTAGCAGTGCAGTGGATGTTGGGCAGCGAGGCTTACCATCAGCACAGGGACCGATGTCGGATGATCAAGGTGATACTCAGTGAGGAGTATTACTAGAGCACAGTCCTCGCTAAGAGGGAGTGTTGATTTGGGGTAGCATCAGATGTGCTCTAGCCAAGAAAATTTGTGGAGAGGATAATGCACATGAGATCTCCAATACCTAGAAAGAGTTTGGGCAGATTGTAAACAGTTTGGGAGATATTAAAATAATTAATATTTTTAATGGATCGCTAAGTCTAAGCTTAGGGAAATTAAAATATTAATGTGAATTAATATAAAACTGTGTTAGAATGGTCCAAAAGTCATGGATCAAACTAGATCTAATCTTAGTCGTTGATTAGGGACTTAATCTCGGTCGTTGATCTGTCAATGAGAAAAGTATAAGAGGAGGCTTGAGGGTCACTTGGAGAACACATTGAGGGAGACGAGTCAGTTCAATTTCTGGAGCGGGGTTAGCTGAGAAATTGAACCAGTGGTCTCGTGAGCAATCAGGGGACAGCAAGTACAGAACAGAGAGACGGGATTAGCCATTAGAGATCAGCACAGAGGCAGGAGCGGTAGACGCAGGGCATTTCAGGCAGATGCAGAAGCAGTAAGAGATTGCGCAGTCATTAACTAGGCCTGCATGGGTGACACAAAGAAGTCCAGGGCTGACGCAGTCAAGCAGGGGATCACGCAGAGGTCAACCAGGCTAACGCTAGGATTAGGAGAAGTGCTGGAGAAGTTTTTCTCTCTGTGGGTAAGCCAGTTTGGCACCCTGTTGTACTGAAGAATTGCTGAATAATAAAAACCTCCCTTGCTGCACTGGTTTTCCCACATTGGGTTTTTCCGAGGACTGTTGTCCAAAATAACTGTGTCAATGTGTTAATTCTTATGCATATGTTTGTTTCTATATTACGGTGTGATATCTGCAGCAGTATTTATTTTAATGTTTACTGAAGTAATTTCATAAATAACTTATTGTGGAATAAGTAGGAAAAGTAAATCAGTTGTTGCAGTGATAGAATTTTCACAATATATCACCAATGTCATCAACAACATTCTCGACTTCTGGAACATCCAACTCATCAATCTGTTGATCACAATCAGCATGGTTTTTCTCTTCAATCTGAATACCACCAATAACAAATATCGCTCCCTTGGGTCTAGCAATTCCAGAGGCCGCAGTAATAGCATTATACCCAATTCCTTCTCTAGATGTCTTTATCTCAGCAGCAAGAGCGGTAGCACTGCCCTATCCATTACTTCCAAGTCTACTAATGGTATATCCCATTTTCCTCAAGAGTCAAGATCCAATACATGTGTGTTTTTCAAAACTGGGAGGAACATCATTGGTGACTAGTAATGCGTGAGATGAATCAGAAGGAGAGACATCAGTTGTCTCATAAACAATTGTACTACAATTAGGGTAGAAGAAACAACAGGTGATCCTAACATCTCAAAAGAAGCCTTCTTCTCAACATGTAGCAGACGATGAATGGTATCTTTCTCTATGAGCTGCAACAACAAGGAATCATGATCTTCATTTAAGCCCTGATATCCATCAAACAGGAGGTTGTTATTGTTGATTTTTCAAGGGCTTAATCTAGAATAGCTTTTTCTTCATCATGATAACTATTTCCAATGATCAATTAGTATTAATTCCACAATAGAATTCATTCAATATCATTAAGCAGTTATATAGAAGAAAATATCAACCATTAAACATGAAAGAGAGGTAGAAAATAACCAGGAAGCCATGAGACAAGAGACATAGAAATTAGGCCTGATGTGAGGGCAACCCACAAGGGGAAAACCCAATCCTTCCTTATGAAAGAGAGAGAGAGAGAGAGAGTTCATAGTTCATCAATACATCAGAAATAGCATCAAGATAATAGCCAAACCAATGCCCAAGAACAAAATGAAATCCCAAACCCTCCTCCTGAAATTTCGGCCCTCCTACTTTTCTCCTTTTGAAATTCACTAGATCAAAGATAGACAAGACCAATTCAAAATGTGTTAAATGAGGAGGAAGGCTATCCTTTATATAGACTCCAAAGGAGGGTCGAATGGGTGTCTCTTGTGGGCCTAGCTAACCTTAACAAATTGGAGGTCGACTTGAATATTTAGGAGGCAAAAAAAAAAATTAAATTTTTCTTTTTCTTCACATGAAAATAATGACCATGGCTACCATATTTCCAACACTCCCTCCCTCTTAGCCAGGGAGGTAATTTTCATTCTCTCTCTCAAGATCAATCTCCCTGACCAATCCATACGTCTCTCTACCCACAACCTACGAGACAAATTATCAATCTCATCATAAGGAAAGATACATCACATCCAACACATCCCACAAGCCACAACCCCATGCCATCCAGGTTAGTGCCCTACTAACCAGTGGGATCAATCAATGAGGCCAAACCAATCAGATGCACAAGGTACATCTCACAGACCATAAACAAGGTCTACTGGCCTACAGTCTAAGAAAGTAATGCCCATCTCAATCATATACACAAGGTACATCTCCCCGGCCACAAGGTCTCCCGGCACACAGCCTAAGGGAGGAATCCCTATCTCAATCATAAACACAAGGTACATCTCCCCGACCACAAGGTCTCTCAACCCACAACCTAAGGGAGGAATCCCTATCTCAATCCCTGACCAAGAACAAGGTCTCCCAACCCATAGCCTAAGGGAGAGTTCAAAAAACTCAGTGCCTCAAAACCAAACTCCCCGACTAGACTCACTAGTCTCCTGCCCCACAGCCTAAGGGAGCAACAATCTTCCCGACCAATCCATAGGCCTCCCGGCACATAGCCTATGTTAGATTCATGATGTTATCAATCAATGCTCCCTCTCCAAAGGGATTCTCAACCATTCCAGTGTTTTCACATAAACATCAGCAACCAGCTCAACAGCAGAAAAAAAAAATAGCCATGCTGGATTTCAGTACTTTATCAAACCAAAGCATCCAGTTATCCATTCAACTTCAGGTGGCTTCTCACAAAAGCAAACATTAGCAATCATAATCGAATCCAACAAACAAGTGGCTTCTCACAGAAGCAAACATCAACAACCTGCTCATCAACAGAAAAGAGTGCCATAGTCGAATCCAGCAAAAAACAAGTGGCTTCTCACAAAAGCAAGCATCAACAACCTGCTCAGAAACAGAAGATCAAACAAATCAACAACCATACGTTTCCAGCTTCAATCGTGCAACAGGACCATCCACAGCACCGAGAATACATCCAATTAGATAGAGTTAGCAATTTCATGCATTAGGTGGTTTAACGAGCCAATTAGAGGGATTCATCAAATCAGCAATAGAATCTCGCATCTTATTCAATTTTTTTTCCTTCAAGCAAGTGTTCATGGACTCACAGTCCATACAACCTCAACAAGGATTTCACTAGGCTCGTGCCATACTTTCAATCATACAATTCTTCAATCAGCGCCCTCTTACACTAGGCAAAGAGGACCTCAATCCTTGTAAGAAACACATCATTTTAGAAAAGTCACAAGATCATCTTTAGCAAAGATGGATTAGCATCATTCTTTAAGACTTCTGGCCAACTTCATCTTGGAAGTCACAACTGACTTCTTTTCATCATAGATCAAAACATGCTTCAATTTTAGTCTGCTCCCTCTGAGTCCAAAGTTCATCCAATCACGAGTCTTCTTGTCACGTTGTTCTTCCATCCATTTCCAACAATTGCCACAGCCTAGCAGTCTTCATCATGTACTTGCAATCCTCATTAGGAGGCAATGGAAGAACAAATACAACCAAGCAAGATATACAAAGACAAGAGACTCATAATGAAACAACAAACAAGAAAGTACTTATCTCTTGAGAAAGTGTCAGCTCCCTCTTGATCCTAGTCTTCTTAGGTCCAGTCAACCTTGTTCAACTCATCAAGGAGTTGATCTCGTTCACATCATCATTAAGGAGTCCACATTATCAAGCAGTCCATATCATCATCGAGAAATCCACATCATCAAGGAGTCCATATCATCATCGAGAAATCCACATCATCAAGGAGTTCATATCATCATCAAGGAGTTCACCTTGTCCACATCATCATCAAGGAGTTGACCTCGTCCACATCATCAAGAAGTTAGGGTTTCTTCTTTTAAGCGGGGACATAATCAATTCTAGGATTTGGTCTATCAGCCTCAGATTTTCTCCAAACCCTCCTCGAATTTACAAACCAAAAACAATCCAATGTGAGTAATGATTAAACAAATAAAAGAAATACAAGACACTTATCTTTTGAGATCATGACAACTCCCTCCTAATCTTTATATTTCTTGCATCCAACCTGCAAAACAACCTTATCAAGATGTCAAATTTTCTAGGAGCTAAGGTTCCTTCTTTACTGGAAGCAATTAATCCATAGGCCTTGGTCTATCATTTCCAACCCTTTTCATCGTGATAGGGTTTTAACTCCAACCCCTAATGATATTTCAGATTTAGACTAGGGTTTACAAACCCTAACGCTTATCTTCATCAATCAAACCTAGGGGTTTTAAGTAACATTTACTATTGCAATTCTTTTTCCAACTTCATCAAATTTAAGATCAACAATCTAGGGATTTCACAAACTCTAGGGTTTTCTTATTCAAACCCTTGCTAGGGTTTCCAAACATCCCTGCAATTATTTCCAATGTTCGAGGCTACTTGCTTCAAATCAAGAGACTCTTTTGTCAAAATAACAATGCAATTATTGAGTTGCCTTTGCAATAGATTTCATCATTCAGATCAAATATTCATGCCAACATTTATCAAGAGATATATTGGTCTTCAGAACTTAGCAAACCTCCCAAAAAAATCCATTCTTGATTCAATCATGATATTTCATAACAATGTCTGGACACGAATACACTTGCAGACTTGCAACATATTCATATCTTAATTTGGAATATTGAGTCATCCATCATTGTCTAATAGTTCTATAGGACGAAACTCAAAGGGAAATCATTTATGAAACTTCAATTATTATTGCAACTATTATTCTAGAGGACTTACAGAGGAGCATGTCAAGAATATATACTAGGCCTTTCAAGACACAGTATTGGATTATGGGAGAGTCAACTCGTTTGCTTTCAGATCGGCCTTCTTCAGTGAATTTCGTCCTCCCTTTTATATATAAAGGAAACATCAAATTGACTTAAAGATATCCTTCAAGCAGCCCTCTTTTATTAACAATTAGACTTGAGGTCTTAAATTATTCCAATATCCTTCCAGGGTCCTTGACTTCTTTACATTATTACAAGGTGATACCACATGATTCTCCAAACCTTAAGAACCTGATCAATCTTCATCATTTCGTACTGAATAACAATACTTCAGACCTTATTCAAGTTGATCATTTCTTGAGCAAGCTCAAACTTGATTGAGCTTTAGACATTTGGGCATATATGAGTGTGAAATGCCTTATAGACTATGTATTGATCATAGAGGATAGTCGCACAGCCTTTATACCCTGAGTTATTCCACAAGCCTTCGAATATCTATATCTCAGAATCTTGCAAATCCATAGTGCAATGACCTTAATGGATCCTTAAAGGATTTCTTCAAATGTGAGATTTGCCTTACATTTATTGAGCTGCAAAACTTGCTACAAACTTATATATGAACTTGGTAAACAAATATATAGACAACCTTCCGAGATTACAAGAGGTAAAACATACCTTTTTCATCTTCGCTAGAGATTGCACAAGGCTTTAGTACACGAATTCCAGGTGCCATGTGATATGGTCAAGCCTTACATATGGTTTCCAAAAAAGATCTTGACAAGGTTTGGATCCTTCTATAATTCAACTTATAGGGACAAGATAGGCCTTGAACTTCTTAAAAATCACTTGATCATTCAAAGATATGAGGGAGCTCAAACTAGGATCATCATTTGGAACACGCATTTCCAACTTACTCGGATAGTATAAAAGGTTCGTACCTTCTTCCATAGAGACATGGCACAGAAACGCTCGCTTGTCACCTTCCATGATGAGCCACAAAAATGCTTGCTTGTCACCTTAGACCTTGCATCGTTCACAGGGCTATTAGAGCCTCGGATTCACAGTTATTAAAGCCTCAAATCCACATGGTTTTTCCAGAAGATAAGAGCCCATTGACTCACATTATTCCACAGGAGTTTGTTTCAGATCACGGACTCCTTCCTCAAAGATATAGTAACTCAAGTTCACATACATACCACGGAGAAAAAGGTGTCAAAGGTTCGTAATCTTCCACAGAGGATAGGTAACATAAGTCCATAATAATTGGTGCCACAGAGTTCGCATACAGAGCTCGCATAAGGGGTCACAAAGTTTGAATAAATGAGCCATGGAAGCTTGCACAACAAAGTATAAGAGGCTTGCATAGCATCCCATAGATGGATTTTAATGTGCCATAGAATTTCGCAAAAATGGCTCCATCATACGACAAACTTCAATCTCTTTTTTAGCTTGAATACATGCACAAAATCTGGGATTAACTACACAAAGTTAACCAAAGATCTTCGGATAAAAATCATGTCACAGAGGAATAGATTCAATTAGGCTTGGACTTATCCAAACTTGTCATAGTAATAACGAGCTTGGTCAGATTTATTTGGAGGCCTTTTCTTCACTGAACTTCGGCCTATAAAATCTTAGTTTCCTTGTACACAGGGAGATTCATCCTTCGTACAAAGATCCACGGAAGTTCGACCTTCTAGCCCAGAGAGAGATTCATCTTTTCTAGAGAGAGATATAATCTTCAATTGCTCTTTAACTTACACTAATACCATGTTTATTTTTCTAGGGCACAAGCTAGAATAGATTTTACTTCATCATGATAACTACTTCCAATGATCAATTAGTATCAATTCCACAATAGCATTCATTCAATATCATTAAGCAATTATACAAAAGAAAATATCAACCATTAAACATGAAAGAGCAGTAGAAAATAACCATGAAACTATGAGACAAGACACACATAAATTAGGCTTGAGGCCAGGGCAAAACCGATAAGGGGAAAACCCAGAAATCCTTCCTTATGTGAGAGAGAGAGAGAGAGAGAGAGAGAGAGAGTTCATAGTTCATAAATACATCAGAAAAAGCATCAAGATAATAGCAAAACCAATACCCAAGAACAAGATGAAATCCCAAACCACCCTCCTGAAATTTCAGCCCTCCTTTTCTCCTTTTGAAATTCGTTGGATCAGAGATAGGCAAGACCAATTCAACATGTGCTAAATGAGGAGGAAGGTTCTCCTTTATATACACTCCAAAGGGGGGTCAAATGGGTGCCTCTTGAGGGCCTAGCCGACCTCAAAAAATAGGAGGTTGACTTGAATATTTAGGAGGCAAAAAGTTTTAATTTTAATTTAATTTTCTTAACATGAAAATACCAACCATGGCTACCATATTTCCAACAGTTACCTCCTTGAAGTGGAGTAGATTCTTCACGAAGCTCATTAATGGTGGCCTACGAATAGGCAACCTCATCATTCAGCTACAAATAGGTTACTTCCATCTGATCAATAGTGGTATTCAAATCATTAATTACGATATGTAAATGAGATTTCACTTCCACTTCTAAATATTCAACCAAGGCTTCCTGATCTTCAAACTCGTTAGCAAGATTCTGGAAATAATTTTCATGGTGTCCTCCAAAACAACAATTTTCCTACTTTCCTCAATCATGGCAGTCTGCAACAAGGTAGCTTCATTATTTAGTTGATTCCTCATAATTGTATTCTTTGTCTACAACAAAGCAATGGCAAACTATAGGGCAATGACTTCAATGTGAAGTTGATCAGCAACCTTCCTCTCACGAAGGCCCTGCAATTGTTTACCCACTTTGAATTAATTATTCAATGCATAGCAAGTTAGCAAGTAAATTGAAGCAATAATAAAATAGGGCACTACTTCAAATGAGATGCAAATGGTTGGTTTAAGATGTGGATACACCATGGAGGGGTAAGTGGATCAAGCTAAAAAATCAATTCGTTACTACACAACCAAAGAGCGAACAGTTCTACAGCCCATTCAATCAAATTTCCAACTAGGAATCCAAGGATTCAATGAGCATCCACCGCAAAATGCTTTTGCTTTGATCTTCTTTGAATTGGAATAGTTAAAAAAAAAGTCGACATTCAATAATGTCAATGTCCAATCAAAGTAGAGGAGAGAGTTTGGTCTAAGGTGGTCAAGTCAAAGCAAACAAGAAACATCCAATCGAAAAAGTCTGATCGAGTGAACCCCAATCGGCGATGATTGGTTAGTCAAAATGGGTTGTGGTCGAATGGACCCATCGATCAAATATAGTTGAGACTTTTATCAAATGAATCTTAATCTTTAGTCAATCAACAAGAAGTAGCTATATCACAAGGGTTTCATCAAACCATAACCTGCAATTGTTGAGTTTATCAGCACAATTGTGGCTTCCACATGTAGCAAGGGTTTGTCCTCATCCTCTCCCACCAATTGACTAGGAAACACTCCCTACCTTCAATTATTTCCCCTACAAAGTTGTAGGTAGCAATATTTCACTAGTAGATTATGTCGATTCCATCACATCCACATACAATATTTTCCTCCAAGTTGAGTTTACGAGGGGGGTGTTGGAACCTCTAGGTCCTTGCACCTCATATTGTCAAAAATTTGATTGCGTAACATTTAGTTCAAAGGGAAAATCTTCCAAAGGAATTGGTTCTAGATGTAATATTTTAAAGAGGGTCGGCTGGCATATCTTCAGTCACAAATGATGCCCTCCATTGGTTGACTATCCAATCTGGGTGCCACATGTGAACATAAGCCAAGTCGGCCAAGCTTTTGAAGAAAAATTAGGGAAAATCTAATTTTTAAAAGGCAACCATTCTTCATGCCTAGATCTTTGTCAATACAAATAGAGACATGAAACCTATATTTGATGACCAATCAAATGCAAGTGTTCCTCACTTGGTAAAACTAGATAACAAACAAAAACTAAGATCAAAATGGCTTCATCATTGTCTCAACCCCATACATATTTTCTTTGCAAACCTGAGATTAGAATCTTATCAACTCTAATACCATGTTGGAACAGGGAAATAGTTGCATAGGAGAACAAAGGATCCGAAGGCAATGGTTATGTCTAAAGACATTGTTGCACTGAAGCATAGAGAGTCAGTTCCATAAGAAGGCTCAAAAATAGATAGCAATGTATCACACCAATGATGGATTCATCAAGAGATCATGCATAAACATGTTTGGTCACAGACCAAACACAACAACCATGTGTCCCCATTGTTACAATTGTCCATAAAAGGTAGATCTAGAATCCTAATATGGACACGGACCTAGAGATTCTTACACTTATTTATTTCTCTTTTATATAGTTGTCCTTCCATTTTCTAAATGGTTGAAAATGTTGATTTCTTCTTCACATAATGGGCTACAATTTGCAAACTTGGATCTGAAATCTTCACATTCAATCATTCTCCCCATAAGATCTAGAATGGTTGGGCTTACTGCAAGGCTGAAAATATCAATATTGTTGCCACCATTTGCTGCCAAAATCTGATTTTCTTCTTGAAGCATGGTATTGGGAATATCTTTATGAAATTTTGAGCTACAAATATCATCCACTGCTTGGGCAAGACCACCATCATCAAATTTCTACATTATAAGCTCTTTGTTCTCCAATTGCACATTATCATCAATCTAATCTTTTGGGATGGAATCTTCATGATGAAGCTCTACCGTATGGCTTGTTGCCTCCTCTTCTACACAAAAATTGTTCTCATTATCTTCCACGGGAGGTCTAGGACCTTCTTCAATGAGCTTTTGCCACACAAAGAAATTTTGACATTTCAAACAATGGGAAACCAATCCTCACCATCAAAAACCCCCCTGCAAAAAAAATGCCTCCAAAATTATGCAAAAGACATGAGCATCTCCTTACCAAGGTTGTTGAACCAACCCCTTGCACATCCCTTCAAGCCAAGGGAAAAAAAATTCATCATATTGTCTTCATAAAAGAGGTCACTGTTGTTAATGAATTCCATAAATACATGTTTATACGCCACGAGAGTGAATCACCATATCTATTGAAACTCAAAATTACCTCACGATCTGATGCTCATGGGGAAAACCACATCATCTTGAAAAATCAACCAGAGCATAGCGTGTTGTACATGGAGGAAGCTCCATTTCTCTACACGTCAAATTCCAAAGCAAGATTGAAAGAAGAGTCTACAATAAATATTAATCATACCTCACGGAATGCCCTAATGGAGTCATCAAGATGAGGCTATCTCTTGAGCCTTCACAGTTTTTAGATGAGCTCACCTCTACATCCAAGAAATTCTTCAAAAACCATAGGGAACAAGCACTTACAACTATCGTCGAAATACCAAGTTGATTAAACTTTATCCCCGACAATGGTGCCCAAAATGTTATCGCTCAAATTGTATGTTAGAATGGTGAAAGTTCTAACCCACATAGTACAATCCAAGTGGAACCTTGATAGGTCATCCACTATCACTTCAGCAACCTACCTTTGTCTCTTTCAGCTGGCTCTCCTTTGGCTTCGACGGTGCTCCCCTAAAAATCATTAGGGCATATCACAAGTAACCCCAAGTTGGGTTTAAGAGAAAAAAGAAAATATTGATGGAGGGATGACAAGATCAGTGCCAATATTCAAGACCAATGGAGTCACGAGAATACCAATGACAAGAGGATCTCAAGAAGAACGATCCTCCTTAGGTCAATTACCCAAAATCCCACTAGATAGGATTCCTCAATAGGATTTCCCTCAGCCCAAGTATCGACTATGGCATTAACAAACAAAATAAATCAACCATTTACTAAGGGAACCTTCTTGAGGGTCTGCCTAGCAAGAATCTCGATGATTACTTCACACCAACAAGGATGAGATGAGGTCACAATGCCCTGATCTCTCCTTCCATGTGACTTGTTGCCCATCGGTGGATCAATTACACTAAGCCTTGTGGTGATCTTTAATCACTTACAAATTTAAACCCTTTAAAACACTAGAGACAAAACCAAGAAAGAAAGCCTTCTAAGTCAAAAAATAAATCAAATAATAAACCTTAAACCCTAATAAGTACCAAGAAATATTTTCATTAAGCCCCACGAAGAGGAATACTCCCACCATCCAATCATGAATTACAAATGAGGAAGCCCTTCCTTTATATAGAGGAGGTAAGGAACTTCCTTTACATTAAAGTGACATTATTTGGGGAATTCCTTAGATCTAACAAGAAAATTCTAGATCTAGTCTACTTCTAAAAACTAAAGTTAATCAAATAAAGTGGTCAAAGCCATATATACATTGAAAAATAATAGATCCCCACAAAAAATTAGATCAATCCATCTAACAAAGGAAGGAAAAGTCCATAAATTATTATTCCTTGACAATGATGACCAACATCCCATTGAATCATACTTAAAGTAGTTATTAAACCTTGAAGGATGTGTCCACATCCTAAGAAAGGGTCCATGTAATATTCCTAATTAGCCATGGCTAATTGGAATATTCGATTTTGCTCAATTTTGCCTTCTATAGTTATTTATAAATAAAAAGGTGAGGAAAGGGGGACATAACTCACTTTATGAATAAAGTCACTCCCTAGTAGCACAACGTTGTAACTTAAAAGGGGAGCCAAGGGGGCCCAAGGACCATGTAGAGAAGGGGCCCACGTAGACACTTGGAGGGACTGCGCAAATGGAGAA
Organism: Pinus tabuliformis; assembly: GCA_031772625.1. Taxonomy (NCBI): domain Eukaryota; kingdom Viridiplantae; phylum Streptophyta; class Pinopsida; order Pinales; family Pinaceae; genus Pinus; species Pinus tabuliformis. The sequence goes on along the minus strand of CM062819.1, from coordinate 1,322,884,820 downwards.
GGAACACGTGGCAAGAGAGAGGCTACGTTGAAGAAGGTGGGCCTTAGGGTTTTGAGAGAGGCCAATGCTATAAAGGAGAGAGGAGCCTACTCATTTTGATCATTCGATTATGTTTCGTTTGAGCTAGTCACTTCGACTTAGAGCACGCTGGCCGTTTACCCTATCTGCAGCACTGTTTAGTGCATCGAGTGTCTCCGTTCGGAGATCTCACCCTTAGCCCCGGGGAACTTCGAGTGCCTGCTCGGGCAAGGTAGTTTCATCAGTATTTTGCAGGAGGAGCGATTCCTGGAGTTGAGGAGGAGCCGAGTATTTGGATGATTGTGCAGTCTTGAGAGGGGAGGACGCAGTTCTTTTGGTAGGAGCTCCGGATTGGGGTTTTGTGGAGGATTTGAGCTTGGAGATTGAGCAGGGGATCAACCCTTGCATATTGGAGGATTTTGGCAGAGTTTCGGGTAGAGTTTTGGAGGATTCTCTTCAGGAGCAGCGCAGAGCCTTGAGGGATAGCGTAGATCCTCAAGAGGGTGATTTTCGGGGGTCAGCTATTTTAGAAAAGCTTTATGGGCTTTTCTAGATTTATTGAGCAAAGGCTGATTCCAGAGTTTCAGCAATTTCTGAGGAGGGGAATAGCCCCAAATCCTCATTTGATTCCGGCAATAGCAGCAGCACAGCAGTTCTCCGGCAATTTGGACGCAGTTCAAAGAGAGGCCATTTCCTTACCATTCTGAGTGTATTTCTTCAGTTGCCTTGTGCAAGTCGAGGAGCTATCTTTCTGATCACCTCTTGTACTCTTTCCATTACTCAGTGTAATAAAATGGCTTAGCATTTCTCTCTGCATTTCTCGAGTATCTGCTTATATTCCATGTATACATTATTGTATGTTGCATTACTGTTATTTCTCTGGTTGGAGTTTGCTTGTGTTTGAGGGTTATCTCTAATAAGGGATATTACAGTCTAACTTGTTCACATTTGACTTGAACTAAGCTAAGTGAGAGGAATAGTAGCCCAAGGACTAGCTTAGGTGGATCCAACACCTAATTTGACCCTTCTTTGACTCCCATGTGTGAGTTGGCTTGTGAATTGACTAGTCCCAAAAACTGCCTTGTACTGAAAACACCCTACAAGATTTGTCCAACCTTTTGCTTGAGGGAGTTAGGCCCCGTCACAAGGATTACAACAAGCTATCACATGTCCAATTTGGAGCTAGGACGTTAGCTGGAGATCACCTTGAATAACTTGCACATGTGTGTCAGAAACTATCGTTTTTTTTGCTTCCAGGGATGTTATAAGTCCAGTGTTTTGTAACTTTTGGGCTCATGAAAGATGGCACGTGTCATAGGAGAATCAATGCATGACATGCAATATAAAACGTCTCGTATGTAACATAAATATACTGTCACCTTTTGCTCATGCATTACTTGTTGAAAATTGGCAGCGCAACGATGAATTTCCTTAAATAAAATTTCATTTTTGACAATTTTGGAGTGACTTTCTAAAATTAGAAAGTCATGTCTAGCATCTCAAGCATGAGTTTCCAAAAATAGTAAATCACCTTGCATCAATTGGTAATCAAGTATAGATGTTGGAAAATCACTTAACTTATCATTAATCAATCTTAATAGTTCAATTTTTTACTTAATCATCAATATTATCATTACCTTTATTAGTATCCTTACGATACTATCACATTACTATTATTAAAAGGAACTTCAAGTCACCTTACCTTCATCACTTAATCACTTCGTACCTTTGTCTCTGTTAAGTTTTGCAACTAGGTCAAAATTCAACTTTGGACAGCTCATTTGATGGGGATAATTATTGCATTGAATTCCTCTTTTTGAAAGGACCAAAATTGACCTAAGGTTCACTAAAATAAGATAAGGAGAAATATGTTTTTGAAGTGAAACCCACACATGTGCAATTTGTCAAGGTCAGCCACACCATCATGTAGGCTCATGAAGCCCAAGAGACATGTCTTTTGACCCACATTGACTCATATAAATAAGAGTGACCTCAAACCTCATTTGCCATCATCACAACTCATCAAATCTTCTTTCTCCTCATCTGATTGGGTCGTAAAAATTGCAGGCAACATATTTCTCTCACACATGCGGATTTCAAGACGCAGTTTGACTGGCTGTTGACTTTATGTTTCAGCAAAGTTTGACCAATGTTGATCGAGGCTTCTTTGACTTCGACTTTTGGAGGAATAATTGTCTTTCAGCAGACCACATTGACTGGCACAAAAACCGAGGATTTCTGGGCACTTTGACATGTGTTGACCGCAGGGTTGAGTTCAGGTTGACCAAGTTTGACTGCTGATTTGTTGATTGTTTTGGGCTAAGAAAATTTGGATTGACTCCATTCAAAAGAATTTGGTTGCCTATATTTCTGATTTGGGAACTTCTAAGGAAATATATGATAAGTTGGTTGGGATGTTCAAAGTGAACAATGCAAATCAAATCCTCTTTCTCAAGAACAAGTTGAAAGATATCAAGATGGATACAGGGGAGTCTATCCAATCCTACTTCATGAGAGTAACTCAAGCCAAGAATGACTTGATATCTACTGGAGAAGTTACTGCTAACAGGGAACTGACTCTCATTGCTCTTAGAGGTCTTTCAAGACCATGGGATGTATTTGTCACCACCATTCTCAACAATGACAGGATACCTAGTATCAATGAGTTATTCGCTAGATGCACTCAGGACGAGACAAGAATGATGGAGAAAGATAAATCCAACAATGGAAATGAACCTACCACTTTATCTGCTCATGCGAAGAGGAAGAATGATGGTGGTCCAAGGAGAAAGGGTTAAGAATCCAGGAAGGAATTCAAAGGAAGAGGCAAAGTAAGAAGCTACAATTGCAATAGGTTCGGCCACTATGCTAAAGAGTGCCCTCTCAAGAAGAATCCTCCAAGGGATCATAATAATAATAACAACAATTACAAAAGCAATGGCAATCAAAGGAACAACAGGTTCAACAACAAAGTAAAGAGGCATGCTCCAGTTGCTCAAGATGGAAATAGTCGACCTCCCAAAAGGACAAGAAATTCTTGATATGATGAAAGTAATGTTGTAGAAAAACAAGATGAGTTTTATTTTATTTCTACTTTATCTACTGCCTCTCCTCCGGATACTTTGGATAATTGGTTGATTGATAGTGGAACCTAAAGGCATTTCACTGGATACAAAGAGGCCCTCTCAAATTTGGCTGAGAAGAAAACTAATCTAAAGATTATACTTGGAGATAATGCCACCTACCCCGCGAAAGGAATACGAACTGTCACTCTTCACTTGAATCAAGTTCAAACCATACATCTAAAAGAAGTATTGTATGTGCCCAATTTGAAGAAGAACCTGGTGTCTATTTCTGCGATGGAAGACAAAGGCTTCAAGGTAGCATTCATTGAGGGAAAGGTACACATTTGGCATAGAAACCCTAAAGATGCATTTACTCTTGGATTTAGGGTTGATGGTCTTTATCAAGTTGATGGAAGTCCTTTGGGAGCTATGGCAAGTGATACCTCTCTTCAATGTGAATTATGGCACCAGAGATTTGCCCACTTACATTACAAAGCCTTACCTGCGGTCAGGAAGATGGTCACAGGGATGTCAGACTTTCTAGTGAAAGCATAACAACTGATATTCATCAATTGGTCCATTCTGACCTGTTTGGTGCCTTGCTCGTAACCTCATTGGGAGGATACATATATTATGCAATCTTTGTGGATGACTTCTCATCCAAAACACGAATCTATTTCTTGAAAAAGAATGATGAAGTGTTCAAATGGTTTCGATCTTTCAAAGCATTGGTGGAAAATCAAACAGGGAAGAAGATTAAGACGTTGAGGACCGACAATGGAACTGAATACGAATCAAATGAATTCAATGAATTTTGCAGAGAGGTTGGCATTAAGAGGTAGACAATTGTTCTATACACTCCTAAGCATAATGGTGTTGTTGAAAGGAAGAATCGAAAAATCATGGAAGCCACCTGTGCCATGATCTATGATCAAGGTCTACCGAAATTCTTGTGGGGAGAAGCTACCAACACTGCCAAAATAGGACCCCGCATCAAAGCTTTGGATTTCAAGACACCTAAGGAAGTCTTCACTCGTAAGAAACCTGATGTTTCTCATTTTAGAATCTTTGGTCGTCCGACATACTTTCATGTGCCTAAAGAGAAAACGAATTAATTGGAAGCTTCTAGGAAGAAATCTATATTTGGTGGCTATAGTCAAAATTCAAATACATATAGAATCTATGTACTTGGTAAAAGTGATGTGGATGTTACCTTTGATGAAAACACTGCCCTTGGGAAAGCCAGAGATCTCTGCATCTCTAGAAAGGACGATGATGATACTGCTAAATCAGAAGAAGAACCTCCGACGGATGAGCCTATGCCTGACGTTGATGGCTCGATGGATCCTATTGATCCACCTCCTAGTGATCCCTCTACCTCAAGGAAAAGACCATTATGGCTAAAACATGCTCTCGAAGATGCTGAAAGACATACTGCTCCAGTTGGGACATTTCACGAAAGTAAGAAGCCTAACAAGTATCAAGGGTACTTGGTTGCCCTGAGTACTATTGTTCAAGCTGAACCTTGCACGTTCGAAGAAGTCGTAAAGCATCAAGTATGGAAAGATGTGATGAATGAGGAATATCAATCGATCATGAAGAATGATGTTTGGGACGTGGTGCCTAGACCTAAGGACAAGTTTGTGGTCGCTTCAAAATGTCTTTACAAAATTAAACATGGAGTTGATGGAGCTGCTGAAAAATATAAGCCCAGGTTCATAGCTCGTGGCTTCTCTCAAAAGGAAGAAGTGGACTATGATGAAATATTTGCACTAGTTGCTCGATATAACACTATCCGTTCTATTATTTCTCTTGTTGCAAATCAAGGGTGGAGCCTACATCAAATGGACGTCAAGACTGCTTTCTTGCATGGCTCACTTAAGGAGGAAGTCTACTTGGAACAACCTTAGGGGTTTGAAGTACAAGATAGAAGGACACATGTCTGTCGGCTGAAGAAATCCCTCTATGGGTTGAAGCAAGCCCCTAGGGCTTGGTACGAAACGATTGACAGTTATCTCATGAAGTTGGGATTTACTAGAAGCTATGTTGTTCTAAACCTATACTTCAAGGTTGAAAAGGACATGCCTTTTATTTTGGTCCTCTATGTTGATGATCTCTTTCTGATCAGTGCAGACCCTCTCATTTATCAATGCAAGAGGGAGTTAACTTTTGAATTCGAGATGAAAGACCTAGGACTGATGCATTACTTACTAGGCCTAGAGGTCTGGCAAAAGCCAGGCGAGATTTTCCTTTCTTAAGGAAAATACATTGTGAAGTGGTTAGAAAGATGTGGGATGGCGGAATGCAAGTCTATGACCACTCCTATAGAACTAAACTTCAAGAAGCTATGTGAGAGTGTTGTTGGGCCCAAATTGGCAAACCCTTCTGAATATAGACAACTTGTCGGGGCCCTGATGTTCTTGGTAAACTCCCAACCAGACATATGCTTCGTTGTAAATACTTTGAGTCAATATATGGTTGAGCCTCATCACATAAATTAAGTTGCTGAAATGAATCTCTTAAGATATCTTCGTGGCACTATCAACTATGGACTGAAATACACTATCGGGAATTTGTGGCTACATGGATATTTTGATGCTCACTGGGCTGGCAGTGTGGTGGATAGAAAGAGCACATCAAGATGTTGCTTCTCTTTGGCATCTACTTCAGTTTCTTGGATGAGCAAAAAGGAGAAATCGATTTCTCTAAGCACTACCGAGGCCGAATATATTGTAGCTAGTATGGCCTATTGTGAAGTTATATGGTTGAGGAAGCTCTTCAGAGAGCTATTTGAGAACGTGTTGGATATCGTCGTTATCTATTGTGACAATCAGAGTGGAATTCGCCTTTCAGAGAATCCTTTGTTCCACCATTACTCCAAGCATATTGATATCAGGTACCACGTTAACCAGGATATGGTACAACCAGGAGCAATAAGGCTCCAACATATCAGGACAGATGAACAAGTTGTGGACATCCTCACGAAGCACTTGGGGAAGGTCAAGTTCTTAGCCTTCCGAGAGAGACTTGGAGTCGTGGAAGGACCCTCCAATGATGGTCCCGCTTGAGTTGGACATTGAGCTTTGGGACCTCCTGGGGGCCTAGGGTACCTCTTGGAGCTATGCGTGACCATAGGGTGAGTGGTTCACCTTTCGCTATAGGTATGTTGTGTACAGGGTGAGTGGTTCACCTTTCGCTATAGGTATGTTGTGTACAGGGTGAGTGGTTCACCTTCCCCTATGATACCCCATGATGATATATGAGAGCATAGGGTGAGTGGTTCACTTTCCCCTATGGCTGATGATATATGCATAGGATCAATGGTTCACCTTCTCCTATGGCATATGAGCAGGATGAGTGGTTCACCTTCTCCTGCGAATGCCCCAGCATACATCCTACCCTTGCAATTTGGCACTCTTGGGAAGTACCTCTCATTTGGCCAATGAGTTGGGAAAACAGGATTCAGACCATATCACTATAGATGGACGCACCGTGTACTGTCGTACTCCCTTTGTCCAGGATGCATGATGTTCAACAACTTGATCGCTCATGATCAAGTCAGATTGGGGATTTACCCCTGGTTATGTGTACTGACTTTTGTCAGTGGAGAGTGGCAAGGTCATATGACTCACTCTCGATTGATTCTTCTTTTATCTATATCAATCTTCAGCAGAGTTGAGATGAGATGTCAAGATAGTACAAGATGATCAGGATGGCATGATGATGGATTGGCAGGTGGAATTCTCCCTATTTGGGAGGGAGTGTTAAATTAAATTCCACTTTGGAGAGCGCATTTGATGGAAATTAGTATTGCATTAAATTCCTCTTTTCGAGAGGACCAAAATTGACCTAAGGTTCACTGAAATCGAACAAGGAGAAATATGTTTTTGAAGTGAGGCCCACACATGTGCAATTTTTCAAGGTCGGCCACACCATCATCTAGGCTCATGAAGCCCAACAGAGATGTCTTTTGACCCACATTGACTCATATAAATAAGACTGACCTAAAACCTCATTTGGCATCATCACAACTCATCATATCTTCTCTCTCCTCATTTGATTGGATAATATAAATTGCAAGCAGCCTATTTCTCTCTCACGTGCGGATTTCAGGAGCTGGTTTGAATGGGTGTTGACTTTTTGTTTCAGCTAAGTTTGACCAGCGTTGACCAACGCTCCTTTGACCTGTTTTGACTGCGATTTTTGGAGGAATAATTTTGTTTGGGTAGGCAGCATGGACTGGCACAAGAGGATTTCTGGGCACTTTGACCTGCATTGACCACAAGCCTGTTTGACTATAGGGTTGACTTCAAATTGACCAAGTTTGACTACTGATTTGTTGATTGTTTTGCGCCGACATTGACCAGCGAGGAAGGCCAAATTTGACTGTGTTTGATCAAGATCCAAGTGCACCATTTTGCTGCTACATTGACCACCGTTGACCACTGGTTAGGGCAAAATTTCACTGTTGTTGACTAAGAGCAGAATTGCAGATTTGATTGGGTTGTTTTAGACAGTGGTATTGGATCATCAATTGGAAAGTCAATTTTGACTTTGACTTTGTATTATTGTTCTCTCTCTCTGCTAAGCATTTGATATTTATAATCAGAAGAATTGATCAAGGGTTTTCCCCATCTTGGGGTTTTTCTTTGGCTTGAGCCAAATTCTTGTGTGCTCTTGTCTAGGCTTGTCTTCTACATTTATTATTTATGTTCTATCTTCAGCTACTATCAATCTGATTAATGATTAATGTGATTGCTATTGGAAAAACAAGTGGAAAATTTCATTGGGCTAATAAAAGGTCATTGAAGTAATTGTTGCAAGCATAGAACATACCATTGTTATCTAAAATTAACAGTCTCACATAGCACATTGTAACTCTCTCTCTCTTAATGGATATGTTTCTCTCATTAAAGTCTTGTCATAAAAGATTCTCTTATGCTTTCATTAATGCAAACGTTACTCTCTCTCTCTTACGCACTCATTAAGACATGGCATATTCCTCTTACTCACAATAAAAGCATGTCATAAAAGATTCCTCTTACACCTCCTTAATGGCATGAGTTACAAAGGCATGCATACCTCCTTAATGGCATGAGTTACAAAGGCATGTGTACCTCCCTAAATGGCATATGTAACTCCTCAAGGCATGCGTATTGCTCCTTCTTTATGACCAGAATTTGTTGCTCCTCCTATATATGTATCTCATATCATCTCATTCTCACTACTTATGCATTGTGAAAAAAGGATTTGAACTTGAGAGTGAGAGAGTTGGAGAGACTTGAAGAAGATTGTGAGAGAGAGAGACTTGGAAAGTAAGAGCAGAACTTGAAGGTTGATTCAGTATTTGCATCAGTTGTTGCTACCAGTGATTTTCATGCTACAGCTTGTTCATATTTGGGTGAACTTACTCATTCTCTTGATCTCTCACTGTACTTTGTATCTCTGTTGAACAATTGATATCTAATAGAAGAAGAATCTGGTTACATTTTGCCCTGGGCATTGGACCTAAATTCTTTGTGTCTTATATTGTTCTTGGTTGTCTTCAATTGTGCATTTGGTTTATGTTCTATCTACAATTGTTTAACTAATATTACAGCAAAAAGAAGTTTTGGAATAAGTAATTGTTACAGCATAGAACATCACAATTTTAACCATTACTATGCTCACATCCCACTTTACATACTGAATTTTGTTTGAATAAAACTTCTTGTGCCAAAATTTCAATGTGGCATGTCAAGTATGCATCATGCTGAACAAATTGAGCCCTTGTTGAATTTTGGACCTGGTAGCCCTATGTATTGGGATCTATGAAGTACCTTGGGAAACATGAAAATGGCCATAATTTACTTCAAATTTCTTATTAGCCCAATATCAATTTCCAGATTAGCAATCACATTAACATGACAGTAAATGCAGATAGAACATAAATAAAATAGTAGAAGACAAGCCAGGACAAGAGGACACAAAATATGGCGCTAGCCAGGGACAAACCCCAGTGTGAGGAAACCCTTTGATCAATTCTTCTTATTATTCTTCAAAAGTTCAGCAAAGAGAGAGACAGTACAATATGCAATATTTACTTGCCCAAAAGAGATGAGGAGAGACTTAGTCAAGTGGAAACTTGATAGCCACAGCAGTTATGGGCCGAAACCCAAGGAGGAGGAAGAAAAGGCAACCCTTGCATCTAAGGGGCAGCAAGAACAGCATAGGCAGAAGAAGGACATCTCAAAGATCAAATGTTTCCAGTGTGGTGAATTTGGTCACTACGCTACACAGTGTCCTCTCAAGAAGGACAAAGACGAGAAGCATGATCCGAAGGCTGCATCCGCAAAGATCGAGGAGGAGTTTTCCATGATTGCCCAGATACCTCCAGGGGAGAGGTGGGGTGATCTAGTACTGTAGTTCGAAAGAACTATAGATGGGCAGGATCCTTGAGGAGTCCACCTCTTGGATCAATACCTTGCTACAGGAGCCCATATCAGAAGTAGCAGGATGGACCAAGATCAGTTGATGCAAAGGAGTGTCAGAGTGACAGTTGCAGTGGCTAGGAGTACCAGAGACTGAGCAGCGCAGAGCAAAGTTGGCAGCAGTGCAGTTGGCACAGTGCAGAGTCAACAGCAACGCAGAGGCTTCAGAGGGTCAGCGCAGAGACTAGCAGCAGTCAAAACTCCAGCAATAGATGGATCATGTTGAACACCTGTTCAGTAATTTTGGATGCTTTTCCATTGTTCATGCAGTAGCAACAGTAGTTAGAGAAGGTTGCAATGCAAATGCAGTGTTGGCAGTGGCAGGGTCAGCAGCAGCACGGATGCTGAATTTGAGAGGGAATTGCAGTACAAATGCAGTGTTGGCAGTGACAGGGCCAACAGCAGTACAGATACAGCATTTGCGCAGTAGTTGATGGGCAGTGATGTCAAACATCAGCAATGCAGAGGGAGATTTTTCAGAGTTAGAGTGATGCTTCAGCAGGTTGCATTATTAGAGCACATTCCTCACTAAGAGGCAGTGTTGATTTCTGGTAGCATCGTATGTGCTCTAAGCCTCAAAAATTGCAAAGAGGCTAGGACACATGTATTCCACAATACCCAGAAATCATTTTGGGAAATTCCAACCAGAGACATTTTTATTAAAATAATTAATTATTTTTAATGGGTGCCTAAGTCTAAACTTAGGAAATTAAAATAATTAAAGGGTATTAATCAAACAGAGGGTGAAACTTCTAGAAGAAGACAGAGATCAAGTCCAAATGATCTGACCCATTGATTAGAATCTAATCTGCATCATTGATTACTCAACTAGAGGATTATAAGAAGGACTTCAATGGGCATTTGGAAAACACATCAGAAAGAGATCAAGAGATCGAATTTCTCAGAGAGGGCAAAGCAGTGGTTGCTAGAGAGAAGATCAAGGTGATTTCGTGCAGTGAGGGGCGGGGATAGTATACTCGAGGAAGCTTTCCAGATCCAGGAAGTGCAAGGCAAAGAAGGCAAAGAGCAGTTCAGTGAGGCAGCACAGTGCCACGCAAAAGCAACATAGAGCTTTAGAGGGAGTTCGAATTCCAACTAGGAGAGACGAGATTTAGTGTAGGAAGTCGGGGTGTGAGACCGGAAGGCCTGGAGATCGAATTTCCAGTCAGCAGGAGGTCAGCAGAGGGAATGAAGTAAAGCCCAACCAGAGTGACACAGTTCTGCATAGGGTTGATGCAGAAGCTACGCAGAGGTAGCGTAGGGCCAGTCAGCAAGCCCCTAATCAAAATCAAATCTCCCAAAACAGTGTGAGATTTCTCTCACTAACCTTTTTGCTATTTTCTCTCTGTATCGGATAACTAGCTTGGCATCCAACGAATTGTACTCAAATTTACTACTACATAATAATTAAAACCCTCAGCTGCTGCACCGGTTTTCCCGCATTGGGTTTTTCTGGGGACATTTGTCCAAAAATAACGGTGTCACTTGTGTGTGCTATTTCTTTCTTGCTCAGTTCTTGTTTCCGCATATAACTTAATTAGTGGAGGCTACAGTGTATTGGTTTCAATATTTACCATAGCACAAAGTAAATAATTTGTTCAGTTATTTGACAAATAGAAGAAACTTAATCAGTTGATGCAGTGGAAATTTAGGTCTCTAAATTTTCACAATCACCTGTTGCATGATGTCCATCATCAGTTGCCCTTGCCTCATCATCTATTGGTTTGTCCTTAGCAGCGCTTCTAACACCTGGTATCTGTTCCTCTGCATAGGCTGCTCATTCTCTTCTTGGTTGTCCATCCTGCCTCTAATATTCTCCACTTTAGTGTCTAAAAATGGGTTTGGGTTCTCTTATCTACCTCGACCCATGCCTCTGCCTCTACCACGACCTCTATGGAAAACCAGTCCTTAGTATCTCGGTGGCATCACCTGCTCTTGTTCCCCACCTTAGCCAAGAACATGCTCTGATACCACTGTAATATTCCTAATGGAAATTTTACAATGATAACAAAGACATGCAAAGATAGCAACATAGAAATTTTCAAAAATGCATACACATAAACCAAAAATTTCTCCAAATTCACAAACTGGTCAAAATTATATTAATAATAGTTGTTGTGGTACAAATGAGTTGGAGAAAATGCACTTAGGCTTGCACAAGGCAAGTTACAAGCACCAAGTGATGAATACAAGAAAGCCCAACAGCTACAATAGCAAGCTCCTCCAGAAAATTGTGTTGTTGCTCCAAAACTCAGTGTTCCACGGGGACGCATCCCCCAGGGTCGGGTGCACGCACCCCTCACACCCCATGCACCCGAGACAGGGAGTCTACTGGGGGTGTGTTTCCCCACACACCCTTTTTGGGGAGCCTTGGGGAGATGCAAAGAGGTGTGTTTCCCCAGTGTGGGCGACGAGACTCCCCAAAAGGGGTGCGTCTGGGAGTCCCCCATCAAAACTTCAGGATCTAATATATAGTCTATGGTAATATAATAGTAAGTTTTGCTTTCAATTTAGATTCTAGAATGATGAATGATGAGTTTAATTTTTAAATCAATGTAGATTGTAGAATGATGAATGATATGGATCAACGTATTTGAATATTTCATTATTGAATTTTTTATTCAATCTCATGGTATGGATGAATAATGAGTATGTCATTTCAATGATGTATGTATCAAAATGAATGATGAGAATGGATCAATGTATGTCATTATTTAATTCAATTATGAATTTAAATTTTGTGTGTATCAAATTTCAATTTCAATGTATTGGTATCCATACTACTATTAGTATATTTAATATTTATCCTTTCATTATTGAACAATGACTATGAACTTGAATTGTCTATCTATCTATATATATATATATATATATATATATATATATATTATATACCCCGACGTCCCCCTGCACCCCCGAAATTTGCCTAAAATCTGAGGGTACTCCCACACGTCCCCCTTGTGCGTCTCCCGACTAGAGTCTTGGTGGAACATTGCCAAAACTGCATTGTTTCCTGACTTCGCCCCTTAATTGGCCCACTCTAGAGTGCCCAGAAAATTCTATAAAATTAGGAGTGTGCTCCTTGCCCAAAACCCAATAAACCCCAGAAAGGGTTTCCCTTGGTTCCAACCTTCAAAATTTGACCCTTCACAACTTGGCCCTCCTCCAATTTCGAATTATGTTACTGTGACTGATCTTGTCAATTTCTGCTCTCCCAACTAAAACAATCCTCCTCAAACGGCCCTCCAAATGATTTCCCAACACCCTAGCTCCAAACTCCCCTGGATGATGTTCCCCAAAAGAGTCTCACTCCAATGATTAGGCAGTCATGCAGGAGATGACGTAGTCTTGTGTATGAGGAAATGAGAACTGCGTGTAGGCTTGTCCTCTTGGTTGTACCTGCCCTCCACACTCCTGAAAATGATGAAAGAACACTCATGTAGCTTCTCCAGTCAATTCCCCGACAGCACTGCTCCACAAACAACAAGTGACTTCTCCCTCTACGTAGTGGTGGCTCCCAAACTGTGTGCTCTACCCCCATAAATGTGTGGGATCTGTAGCTAATGCTTCTTCTAGTCTCAATGATGAAAGAAAGTCTTCATTCGGTGTCACTCAAAGTCCACCAAAGAAAGGTTGACCTTCTTTCCTTGGGAAGCTCTTGTGCTAAACAACACAATATTGTCTCAGCCGAACAGCTAAGGCAAATTCGATTTTCATATAGACAAAAGACCCCTATTGCACCCCCATTACTTCCTTTTATAATTGTTGGCTATGCATTCCTTGTGGATCCCTCAACCAATTCGATTTGCCTCAAAGAATATGAATTCCTTCTTCCCCAAGTGTGTACTTCATGTGGGCCCCATATTCCACTAGCATACCAATAAAGTGTTTCTCCTATGTTTTCCACCAAAATTTGCCTTGAGCTAGTATTAATCAAAATTGTCAAAAATTTATTTTCCAAACATTATGAAAATTTAGGAAGGAACATTACATCTATTCTCTATAACTATAGGCCTACTACCCAGCATTTGGAATTAACCTATATTTCTAGAATAGTGGCTTAAAGAACATACTGGAAAAAATCAAACCAAATATAGTAACCATCCTATCATAAGACTTCATTTCAGTTAACCATCAAAATTTGAAGCATAAATTTTTCAAAGCGGAAAAATGTAAATTAGAACTACCTATAATTGGCAAGCCTCTCCACAATATTGTCAACAGCAACATTAGAGGCAGCACACGCAAGAACCTTGGATCCACGCTTCACTTCCTGCAGTATTATTTCCACCACAGCTGTGGTCTTTCCAGTTCCAGGTGGCCCATGTAACAGAAACACACTGCCTGAACTTAAAGCCTTTGAAACAGCAGCCTTCTGTTGAGAAAAAAATAAAACAGAAATTAGGAAAATTCAAAGAAGCAACAGACAAACATCAACCTTCTGTTGAGGAAAAATAAAAGAAATCAGGAAAATTCACAAATGCAAGAGAAAAGCACCTAATAAAAAACAGATCTCAGAATGCAGTGGAAACATTCACATAAATTTGTTATGCATCTTATGAAATATACGATATAAATAATAAATAACAGTCATGTGATACTGTAAAGATGCGTCTTCTCAACCCATTTTCTTACATTCTATTTATATCAAGCCATTCGATTGTCTATCATCAAAGTAACATCCTTCAATTATTTATCAACATATTTATAGTGTTTATCAATATTGTCTTTCAACATGTTGTCCTACAGAACTTCTCTTCCAAGTGGTATCACAATCAAAGGTCAATCCACTGGCTGGTGGACACTTTTATTTGGCCTGCGACGATTCATCTCTGGCCAGCAGCCAAAAAAAGAAATATGGGCTATGGCCTGTCATTTCTGGCTGGTAGCCAAATAAAAACAAATCATGAGAGTGTGAAGATCCATGAAGTTGCATCTAACAGAAAGCAGTGCTAATATATGCTTCATTTCCAAGGAAAACATACTCGCAGAGGAAAAGTTTGTTATCCCAAAGAGAGATAGAGCATATTAAGTTACATGCATATTAATGACCACTGACGAGAGATATGAGCAAAACAGAACATATGTGATAAACCTGTTTTTATCCCAACACCAAGTCCTGCCTAAATCATTGCTGCTGTGGAAAGAAAGGTAGGAAATAGGAAACACTATTAGATAGAGTAATTACTGATATGAGCACAAAACCAACAATACATGATACTGACAAAGAAAGCACAAGAGAGCAAGTAGGCAAGTATGAGAGAAGATTGCCAGAAGTGTACATACACTGTACCTTTATTTGTATTACAATATATCAATGTTATCGAAACCAAACCAGCAATCAAGCAGGTCGACCCCAAACAAAAACCAGAACAAAACTGAACCACAAAACCAAGCAACCAAAAATAATATAAAATATTCAACTTGAACAAACAATATATATTCATGTGCCTCCAATGTGAATACAAACCATTATACACAACTATGTGAAATTTCCCATGTATATAGCAAGGGTGCAAATAACCAAAACAGGAGCAAGTGCAGTCCATATCTGAACCAATGTACATCAACAAAGAGGCTATAAATGGCCTCTGGAGTCCAAAAAATAAGCATAGTACGAATTAATAACTACAGTCTAGACTCTACAATCTAATCATTTGAGAGAATCATCCAGAGCCTTATCATCTACATCCTCAACATGACTAGACTCAAAAATGGGACTCCAATTTTATTTAAATCAGTCCTTCAATCAGCTCTCCAAATCAGCCCAGCAAAACTCCACTCAAAAATTCCAAAATTGATCAGATGAATTATGAGTAAAATGGAGGGTGCGGACCTCATGATGTTTAGTGTTCCACCTTTCTTATTTTTATTTTTTTAACTTTAAGTTGTCCCCATTGTCAGTTGTACAATAACGTACAGAACCTGCCGGTTTTGGCATTTATGGTTCATTCAAGTTTGAATCTTTAACCAGACTAATATGACCCCAGAACCAATCAGACCAGCTGGTTTTGTCAAAACTGGTCCAATTATGATAACATTGCTACATATAGAGTAGAAAATTGTGTAAGAGTATCAAAGATGATTATGTCTCCAGTAAAATACAATAAAGTGAGAGAGTAATCAAGGTAAACTAAGTCACCCTAAAGATTAAAGATGAAGTACAGTGTAGTCAAGTACAAAATAGAAAACTACAAATATATCATATTTACTCGACTCAGTCTCACCAATTCCTCCCCACAAAGGGGAAATCTTCCCTGATTTCTGGTAGAGATGGAATATTGTTGATAAAATATTCACTTGGACAACCACTTGGCCTGAATGGACGATGTAATTTTGCATCATATCAACCCTCATATTGCATGAGATTCCAACCCTGATTTTTATCACAACCCAATGGCACAGAACATATATTTCTTAGTTGCATTAATTCACCAGTGGACATAAGTGAGGTTACTATATGGGTGCACACACTTTCCTTAGGATTATCCTTTTGGTATTAATGACCACTATATCACTGATGGGTGTGTGATGTCTAGAGGAAAGTAGTTAGTGCTGAGTGATTTGCTTATGCCCCAAGAACATTACCAGGATTTCAGTAGTGGATTATTACTAAGCACAAGAATTATTTTATCTATCAACACTGTGATGATGTATGGGGGTAGAGAACCTAGCATGATCTTCACTTTCACATTGTTCCAGCAAGTTTTGGGGGTTTTATGGTGGTTTCCTAGGATAGAGATTTCAATGTGTGAGAGTCCTAGGAGTTTCACTGTTTTGGTTGTATTTACTATTTAGCACATATTTCATGTTGATATGAGTCATGACATATATTGTGACCCTAGATGGAAGGCTCACCCAATGCACACATGTGGAAGATCAGTGGCTTAATGGCACTTTGACTTCCTTTTGACCTCTTTCTTTGCTTGCATATGGAGCTCCCTAACATATTTAGCTACTTTTCACACTTGGGCATGTCCATCATGGATATTAAGGCTTGACTAGGTGGAGTGTCCATCCAAATGGATCACATATTGAGGCATATGGCACATTACAGTGAATTTTGACTTGATTGGATGGGTCCATCCCCTATTTCATTGTGATGTTTACTTCATTACACATGGATTCATGATATGGTAGATAGTTTGACCCCTTACTCTTGTGGACATGCTTGTTTGAACCCTTGTTGAGGATTAGTTGCACCTTGGAGAACACACAAGCTATTTCAGACTACTTTAATGGGGCAGCTTTCTCGAGGAGTCACACATGCCACATCTGAGATGGTTTTACTTGGTTTTTGCACACCTTCTCTTGTACCTATGATGGGACATCCACTTTGGTGAGAGAGCCCATTACATGAAGGAGGTCGTTGGCAGTTCTTTTGAGGTTTTAGTTGACGGATTGGCACATATTGGAGGTTAACAAGCAAGATGACTTAGCCCACTTTGAGGATGTGTCATGTTACCTCCCAACTTGTACTTAATCATAAAATCCCTAATCCATAAGGTGCAACCTATGAGGGAAATACAAGGATGCTCATTGTTAGCAACCAAAAGTAGGTAAACCCATAGGAGAAAACTTTTCTCTTACTTTGGACAGCCAGCCAACCAACATACCTAATTTTGCTCGATAAATGATGATATGCCACATTCCTCCACCATTTGCACCAACCAAACACCTCTTTGTTGATTTCTGGTAGCATCGAATGTGCTCTAAGTCTCAAAATTTGCAGGGACGCTTAGACACATGCATTCTCCAATACCCAGAAATCATTTTGGGAAATTCCACCTGGAGACACTTTTATTAAAATAATTAATTATTTTTAATAGGACCCTAAGTCTAAACTTAGGAAATTAAAATAATTAATAGGTATTAATCTAAACTATGGGTGTAACTTCTAGAAGAAGGCGGATATCAAGTCAATATGATCCTAGCCATTGATTAGAATCTAATCCGAGTCGTTGATTGATCAGCGAGAGGATTATAAGAGAACGCTTGATGGGCACTTGGAGAACACACACACACACACAATTCAGAGAATCGATTTTCTGAAGTAGAGCAGCTGCCGAGAGATTTTCAATAGAGTTTCAATAGTGAGCTTGTTAGGATATTCCGACACATAGGAAATAGTTAAGTATACCTTGGTCTAGTGTATAGTTAGGTAAAATGTGTTTCTTTAGTATGTACTTTTTGTAACTTATAATCCGATGGTCACAATATGTTCAAGACATGAAGTGATCCGACAGTTCATTCTCTCCTTGGTATTATCGACGCTTGATCCGTGGTTTAACACCTGATTGGTCCATGATCTCTATTTAAAGAGCATGGAGGGTCATTTCTAAGGTGACCGTCCATGAGAGAAGCTTATGTAAATTTTCTTTCTTTTATATTAATAAATTCCCTGAAGTGGCCGCGTTGGCTCAGCGCGTGGACTGTTTCCCTCTTTTAGGGTTTTAACCACGTCAAGAACACTGGTGTACTGATCTGTGATCCAATGTTGCAAAAATCATTATCGGGATAATATCGGCGAGGGAAAAAATCGGAAAAAATCGTAAAATACAAGAATATTCTTTTTTTTTCAATTTTTTTAATATCTAAAGCATCTACAACATAAAATAAATACATTGACACATAAATATGATAAAAAGAACTAATATATAAGATGTGTAATATCATTTCTAGTGCTACATCACACATAACAGTGAATCATGTCTTGAATAGTAAGTCCTGACTCCTAAGTCCCAACTCAGCCTCAAAATATCAACAAAAATATAATAATGTATCTCATATCATGAGTCATAATGTCATATACAATGAAATGAACCAAATAACTAAAGTCTAATACTACTGATTTCCTCTGCCCCTCTTGCGAGAAAATGCAATAGCTTTCCCTTTCCCTCTAGATGTAGATGCCGGTGGAGTTGGTAGTGGACTCTGCTGTGCTCTAGAACCTGAAGAAGTAGGAGCTAGAGGAGGTAGACCACGTCCTCTACTAGTGGCAGAGGTAGCCCGGGTAGGTGGTGTCACCTCCTCCTCCTGTTGCTCCTCCTCCTCCTCCTCCTCCTCCTCCCCCTCTACGCCTTCCACTACCTCCTACTCTAACCAATCATCGGCAGACTCCATGAGAGGCCTCTCAGCCTCAACCCTCCATGCAACAGTGGTATCAATCCCATCCAACGAGATGGCCTCTATATCAAGTATCCTCTCAAGTTGCTTCACCCACAATCGAAGACTGTAGTAGACGTAGACCATGTCATTAAGTCGTTGGGACTCCAACCTGTACAAAGATCATAAAATAATAATTATAAAAAAAATATTGTTCAATGAATTCAAAAAATTAATTGGAAATTTGCAATATCTTAAGTTTTAAGTTTGACCTATTGCGCTTCTTGTTGTGTATTTTTTCAAATACACTCCAGTTGTGCTCGCATCCTGAGGAGTTACATGTTTGGCTGAGAATTCGAATGGCAAGCTTTTTCAGATGGGGTACTCTGGCACCATAGATTCTCCACCACGCATCTACAACAAAATTACAAATAAAATAAACATAAGAAAAAAATGAAATTTGAAAGTTGAAGCAAAATATGAAGTTATGAACTTGAAGAGACAATCAAATTTGAAACAAACTAAAAAATACTTGGAATTTTAGTTGTCCTATCAGTCACAGCCATCTCAAAGCCAAACGTGCCACCTGTCGTCCTATATATCTCGATTTCTTTGGAGATTTCTGCACGTTCTGCTGGAGATCGCACCATCCTCTAAACACAGGTTAAGAATCCATCCATGATCTCAACATCAAATATGAACCCACATGGGTAAAAAAATGCGGGGTTCAAGTAGATCCCTGCAGCATGAATGGGACGATGGAGTGTGTTGTTCCATCGTTCATCAATCACTTCCCATAGGAGGAGTTGTTTCTGAAACCCCTCATCTCCCTTATCATCATAGTAGGCCCGAATGGATTCTTTGGCCCTGTCCATGGCCTCATACAAATAGCCCATTGCAGGCTTCTCACCATCAACTAATCGAAAAACCTTTACCAAAGGTTCAGTAACAGTGCACACCTCCTGCACTCCTGCCCAGAAGTCTTCCTGGTATGAAACTAATCTACATACGACCTCTCCCTCTAGTTTGCAACTCACAGTCAAATCACGCCATTGATCTGAAAGAAAACTTCTCTTCACATCCCACATAGAATTCAAGAGATATGAAACTGGTGGCAAACCGTGTAATGGCGGGGCGCACCAACTCCTTGTTGTCGGTGAATTTTCTCATCAAGCTAAGCACATGCATTTATATATAAATTTTGTAATGTTTTTTTATGAGTCAACAATATCTTTGACAAAGGAAATTTTTCCTATCTCCTCCAACATCAAATCAATACAATGTGCAGCACAAGGTGTCCAAAATAAAGTAGGATGCCTCTCCATAAACATCATGCCAACAGCAACATAATTTGCAGCATTGTCCGTTATGACTTGGACAACATGTTCTGCACCCACCTCCAAAATAAACACATCCAGCAAATCACATAAAATTTTTGCATCTTTGATATGAGAAAATGCATCAACAGATTTCATAAACATTATCCCCTTGGGACAACTAACAAAGAAGTTTATAAGGGTTCTCCCCTTTTGGTCGGTCCAACCATCTGACATCACAATGCATCCTGTTTGTGCCCATGATGCCCTAAACTCCTCCAATCTTTTGGTGAAGTCAACCTTTTCATCTTGAAGAATGTGGCCTCTAAAGTCATCATAAGAATGGATTTTGTACTCTGGGCCAACAGTTGCAATAGCATCAACAACAGGCTGGAAAAATGGATTATTCCTTACAAAGCTGAAAAGAATATCACTCCAAAGGAAAGACTTGCCCAACAACTTGTCAGCTTGTTCTTTCTCATTTTTTTTAAGCATTGAAGTGATAGATGGTTGTGAACCGGGCGTGGTTCTAGGAACAAAAAATGATGAGGCAACTACAGAGTTGGTTGTAGACATTGATGCTGAAGTAGAACCAGTGCCACTTCCATATTCCCCTGAGCCTAACACCCTCCCTGCTAGTTGCTTCTTCATTTCTGCTTTGGCCACTCTCTCTTGCTCTAATTCTTCCAATGATCTCATGGCTCTTCGGATGATTTCCGCATTTGTATTGTTGCAAGGCCTTACATCATGTCCAGGTATTTGTGCAAGGTGATACTTCAATCTATAAACCCCCCTGACATATGCTGCCCACAAAACTTGCAAGACAAGTTCAATCTATCAAACCCTCCATCAGGTTAACCAAATTCCCACAGAGGGTCCAATTTCCTTCGCATGTTTTTAACTTGGTTGAACTCTTGAGTTTTAATGTGAGATGAAGTTTGAACTTTGAAATTGAACCAATGGCACAATAAGAATTGCAAGTTACAAAAATTTAAAAAAATTACATACATGACACAACACATTGAATTTTTGACAATTTAACAAACAAAAAAACCTCAACTCAATCCAAAATGAACTCTCTCCACTCTATGCAACAAAAATGAAAAAAAACACCATCAAATCCACTCAAAAATATTTGATAAACAATGGGTTATAGAAACCCAAGCAAAAACAAGAAAAAAACCAAAACAAAATGGCCAAATTTGGTGCCCATACCTGGAAACCACGGTTTGCCGGAGAAATTTGATCCAAAGACAAAGTTCTCTTGCTTGGGATGCTAAAATCTCCAAGCTTCCTCCTTTGCCCTAGTAGACGCCTTCTAGAGTTCCTCTCCTCCTCAGCTCTCAATCCACGCCGCTGTCTATTCAAAATGACAAAAAAATCATGTTTTCCCTTATAAAAACGCATTGTCTGCCACCCCCACGATAACTTCCCATCGAATCACGATAACTTCAAAATTATCGCGATTTTTTGAAGTTAGCACGATTTTTTCACTGATTTTTTGGAAGGGAAAGAAAAAACAAAAAAACGCATAGTAATCGGGCGAGTTTATCGGATTTTGAAAAACTCTCGATTTTTTATTGTTATCGCGATTTTCGCAACACTGCTGTGATCTGTTTGTGAGCAGTGTTCTTTGTTGTTCTATTTGAGGAACTTACCTTGTAAATTCCTACATGGTATCAAAGCTATTTGAGGGCCACATCCGTTGGTGATCAAAATCCAAAGCTGGTACAACTGCATCCAATTGTCATTTCCTAGATCTACTTATCCTGACCACTTTCGGGCCGAGAAGACTGCTCTATTATATTAGGAGCATCCGTTCCAATGAAGAACCCCTTTCATTTCACGCTAAAAGGTTTTTGGTAGCCCTACCTACGTCATTTTTAAGATCTAGAGGTATACAGTCTTTATTTGCAGTTTTAGTTATTTATCTCTTTGTTTATTTCAGTTTATTTATCTCTCCGGTTTTTATTACCTGATCCATACCTTTCATTTCTACGTATGTTCTTTTTCCTGTGACTTTTGCGATTTGGGCAAATCAGAAACAGAAAGAAAGGATTTTTCTCATGCGTATGCTCTTTTCCACCGCGCCTTAGTGTGATCTCAGAAAATCAAAAACATTGAGGAAAATATTTAGTTTCCGGCGAAATCTAACTTCAAGCCGTAAGGTTTGGTTTTTTTTGCATGTCCGTTTTGGGTTGTGTGGTTTTTTGTTTTGTAGGCAAAAAGGGTTTTCTCAAGTAAGCACACACTCCAAAGCTTCAGTGACTAAAAAAAATCCTTTTTTTTTCCAAAAATTACTAACTTTTTAAACTAGCTCACTTAGTCCAAAGTTACTTTATGAGAATGGGGGTCTTGGGTTCAAGTCTTTCTTTTTGTTGAGTTACTTTTTCAAAAAGCACATGTAACTTATTTTTTAAAGTTACTTTATGCAAAAGTGTTCTCACCCATTACAAAAAGTGAGTTACTTATAATTCTAAAGTCTCTTTATCTTTTATTTAAGTTACAATTTAGTGGGTAGCTCATAAAGTACCATTGTAAAAGTGACTCACTTATTTATAAAAGTGGGTCACATAAAATCTTTTTTTTTAAAGTGAGCAAATTAGATTAAGTTTGGAAGGGGGGTTTAAAATATAACATTATCCTTCACTTCCACATATTCACGTACTTCGTCGACATCTTCAACAACTTTTCTTCAAAAACCATAACTTCTTCATCCGGAAGTCGTTTTTTTTAATCGGCCTAATTTTTTGAGATTTTTCCATTGGAACACTTAGTTTCATCATCTACAGCTTTAGTTTTTATTAAAATGGAAAGTCCATGCCAAGTTATTCTTGACAGCACCAACTACTTCCAATGGTTGTCCTACATTGAGGATTTACTTAGAAGTAAAGGTCTTTATAGAATAACCTCAGGCCAAGAGGCTAAACCTAAAGATGAAGATAAGCAAGCCAAATGGGAAAATAGGCAAGATCAAGCACATGGGTTGATAGGGATGTCCATTTCTCCAAACTTTAGATTCCATATCACAGAACTTAATACCCCAGATGAAGCATGAAACAACTCAATAAAGTTTTTGGAATTAAAAATGAAATTAAAACCCATCAACTCGAAAATGAGTTGCTTACGTTGGACCCCAATAATTTTTCTTCCATTGAAGATTTTTTGTCCAAGTTCAAGACCCTTAGACTTCTCTTGGAAAGTGTTAAGGTTAAGAAATAAGACTGTAGTCTTATCTATTCCATCCTTACTAAGTTGGGACCAGCCTACTCTGTGTTTGTTTCCACCTTCCATTCCACAAGAAAAGCCTTTATTTCTTAAGGACAAGACTACAAGTCCCGCTCTTTTGATGTCTTTTGTGATTCTTTAATAAGAGAACAAGAAAAACTCTTACATCTTGGTCTTCTTAATATTGGAAACTCTTCTAAAAAAGCCTTAGCAACCCAACAGCAACCAAATTCAAAGAATCTAAAGAAGCATCATCCTAAAAAGAATGGTCCAAAACCAAACAAGGGTCCTAAGAAATTTCAGTCTCCAAATGAAAAATCAATTCAACAAAATGATAAGGCAAATAAAAACAAAGGGAAGAAGACTGATAGACATTGCAACATTTGTAATCGTAATGGCCACTTGGAATCTAAATACTTTAAAAAGATGGAAGCCTTGGAAGCAGCAATGAAGAAGAATAACATCCATTTGGAGCACTCTTCAACTTCAACTTCAACTTCAAGAATAGCACTTTCTGCATGTTGTTGTCAAGCATCTCGGTCTAGTTATGCACTAAATGTATCTTCTTCTTCTCATTCTCATGAGTGGCTCATTGATTTTGGAACTTCTTATCACATGGCCAAAAACAAAGCCATGTTTTCTTCTTTAAATGATTGTAACACCAAAAATATATATGTTGGTGATGATAGATCTCTTAGTGTTGTAGAGACTGGAACTATTCATTTAGACAATGGTCAATTTAATTATGTATTATGTGTTCCTACCTTATCCTACAACCTTCTATCTATGTATCAAATAACTCATTCAAGTGAAGGTAAAACTGTTGAATTTTCACTTCATGATGTTGTAATTAAGGATCTAAGAGATCCTAGACAGATTTTAGCTATTGGCATTGCTGATGATTCTACAAGGTTGTATAAATTTAACAACTTTGGGTCATCAACTCTTCCCTCGGTATTTGTTGCTCATAATGATGAAGTGAGCAAACTTTGGCATGAGCGATTTGGTCACTTAAACTATTGCTCCCTTCAAAATCTATGTAAGGAAAATATGGTGACAGGTCTTCCTATGGTATCTTGCAGAGATGGTGTTTGTTCCGGATGTGTGCTCGGAAAACATCATCGGAATAGTTTTGAAAAACATGCCTGTTGGCAAGCCTCAACCCCTTTACAACTTGTGCACAGTGATTTATGTGGTCCATTTCCAATTGTTTCATTCTCTAGCTACAAGTATTTATTAACTTTCATTAATGATTTCTCCAAAGGCACTTGGGTATACTTCTTAAAACTCAAGAGTGAAGTCTTTAACATGTTCTTGGCCTTTAAGGCCTTTGTTGAGAAACAATCTGGACATCAAATTCTTAAGCTAAGATCTGATAATGGCGGAGAATATGTTAACAACAAATTCATCAACTTTTGCACTGAGCATGGAATTCAATTGCAACATACTGTTCCATATACTCCACAACAAAATGGTGTAGTTGAAAGCAAGAATCGCACCTTAAAGGAAATGGCTAATTGTATGCTTCAATCTAAAGGGCTTCGTCTTAACTTTTGTGCAGAAACAATTAACTGTGCAAATTACATAATAAATCACACTCCTACTAAGGTTTTAAAGAATATCACTCCAGAAGAAGCATGGAGCTCAATTAAACTAGAAGTAAGTCACTTTCATGTTTTTGGAAGTGAAGCATGGGCCCATATTCCCAATGAGAAACATAAAGCCTTAGAACCTAAGAATGAAAAATGTATTTTTGTTGGATATTCTAAAGATGTCAAAGGATATAGACTTCTTCCACCTCAATCTAAAAATGTTATCATTAGAAGAGATGTAAAGTTTGTTGAAAATGTATTGGCCTACGAGCCGAGTTCGGCGGGTGTGCCACACCTCTCTATTCCTTCTACTTCTGAAAATATTTCTTCTTCAGATGATGACAGCGAGGATGACAATCCTCCCCCACCTTCTCGGGATCCTCCTTCAGCTCCTCAGCTTCCAAAATGGGTCTGTGCTACTCGGGATGCAACAGGTGCTCTTGCAGGTGATCCTACAGATCAGTGACGTACACGTTCTCAGTTCAATAGAGCCTCTTCTTTACTGGCTCAAGCTTCAGCGAATTATGATCCTGACACCTTTGCAGAAGCTTCAGGCCATCCAGATTGGGACGCAACTATGAATGAAGAATATCGTTCATTATTGGAAAATGATACATGGGATCTTGTTCCTCTTCCAAAGGGACGAAAGCTTGTTAGATGCGGGTTTACAGAACCAAGTTTGGACCAGATGGAAAAGTTGATAAACATAAAGCTCGTCTTGTTGCTAAGGGTTTTTCACAAGTTGAAGGCATTGACTATACTGAAACCTTCTCCCCTATTGCCAAGATGAATTCTATCCGACTTGTTCTTCCTTGCTACCTCTTTCAAATGGGAAGTCCATCAAATGGATGTTAAATCTGCCTTCTTGCATGGGGACTTGCATGAAGAAATCTATATGGAACAACCTCCTGGCTTTATACGAACAGACTCTAGCCTTGTATGTTGGCTTACGAAATCCCTTTATGGTCTCAAGCAAGCCCCTCAGGCTTGGTATGCCAAAATGGATAGCTTTCTTTTACATACTGGCTTTTCTAGGTGTCATTCTCACAATACTATCTACATCGAGAAAGTGGGTAAGTCTCTTATCATTCTTGTACTTTATGTTGATGATCTTAACCTTACTGGTAGTGATTCCAACCTTATAAACCATGTGAAGTCCAGCCTTAAAAAGCAGTTTGAAATGACAAACTTAGGACACTTGCATTATTTTCTTGGTCTTCAAGTCTTGCAATCCAAGGTATTTCCCTTTCCCAATCCAAGTATGCCTGTGATCTTCTACGCCACTTTCACATGGAATACTGTAAGCCAAACCCTCTCCCTTTCAGTCTGGAGCCAAACTTTCAATCCCTTGTACTTCCCCTGAAGTTGATGCTACATTATACCATCAGCTTGTAGGAAAACTTTTGTACCTATCCCATACTCGTCCCGACCTTTCCTTTGCAGTTGGCCTTTTTGCTCGGTTTATGCAAAACCACACGAAATTCATTGGAAAGCAGCTAAAAGAATACTTCATAATGTTCGAGGTACAGTTCAGTTTGGGATTCATTACAGTGCAGAAGCATCTCCTCTATTGGTTGGTTTCACAAATGTCAAATATGCCAAAAGCCTTGGACCCATTTTGAGAGTATGGGGAGGTTGTTGGTGGGGCAAATCGGGCATATATATCATGCAAATTGTGTGGGACCAAGATGTCAGGAGGGGTTACGCGATTGAAATACCATCTGGCTAGTCCCTGCACATAATGCAGATGTAAGCCTTGTATGGTTTCTAGTGCGGAGGTTATACAAAAAGCTCTTGAAGCAATTGTTGAACAAGACAGAAAGAAAGCTGCTAGGGAGAGGCCACTGGTCTCAAATAGATAGCTGCTAGTTTCATTTGTTTTGCTACATATAAGTTTATAACTCATGATGATGAAATACTTTTACAGTTTTATATATGTGATGTCATTTTGTTTGAGTCCTTGATTGGACAATTATCAGGGATCAACAGGATATATGATGTTATTTTGTTTGAGTCCTTGATTGGACAATTATCATGGATCAGTAGGATTTGGTATTGCCTTTGAAGTTTGATGTATCATTTCTATTTGACATCATATATATCAGTGCTTTCTTCATATTTATGTGCCAATGTGTTTAGTTCATGTTGTTATTTCTTTATATGTTTAAAAATCCGAAAAAAAAATGAATATATTATGCATTTTTTATGCTTGCCGATATTTGCCGATATTTTTCTAATATTTTCGCCGATATTGCCGATAAGATGTTTTATGGACCTGTTGTGGCCAGCAACAACCCCCCTTTTTATTTAGTTTTATTACTAATACTAAATAAATGGGAACCCTTCTAAAAATAAAAAGTAGCACTTATATTCCCCTTTGAATAAAACATACTATCATAAACTTAGGAAAACACCCTCAAAATCCAAAAGAACTTAAGTTTTATGATAAGTTCCGAATAAAATCGTTCTCTCAACAATAAAACATCGCATCACAAAGGGTAATGGAGGACATTATATAAGAAAACTTCCGAAATTGTGAAAACGCGATGCGAGATTGCACGCTTTAAAGACCCATTGCGCATCGCAGCTTTCATATGCCGCAAGTATCAGCTAAGGTAAAATATCCTGACCCAGCAATATGCGATAACGCATCTCGCAGAAACATGAGGTGATAAATGATTTTTAACAAAATGGATTAGCGATATCGCGATCTGTGATATTGCGATCTGCGATATTGCAAAGCAAATCGCAAAATCGCTTTATCGCAAATTTGCAAGGCTCATCGTTCAATAAAAAAAAATTTGTAATCCGATACCAAGTTATGGGCATTAATGTCAATTTAATGGTTAGTTGATGGTCATTTATGAGATAAGATTTAGATATGATCGAAAGGTCGTTTCACGTAAGGTGATATATTTGATATGATTTCGGCATTAAGAGATTTCCCATCACCTTATCTCTTACCATTATTCTTTCCTTACTTGTAAATTTGAAGGAGCGGAAAGCAGAATAATATACGCAACAGTTCGCAGAGCGCAATGGGAAAAAAGGGAAAAGCTCTGGTTGCTGAGGACAAAGAAATGACGCCCTTATACACAGACACAACCTGTAACAGAGATGCCGGCATAACCAGTTGGGAAGGCATGTACAGTCTGCTCGAAGAAGAAAACCCCAGAGTTATGGAGGTTAAAGCAACAACAGACTCACGCGGGTCATCTGAAGCATCAATCACAGAACTTGCATGTTCGTTCTTACACCGGATAGCAACAAGACCTAAGATGCTTCCATACACAG
Source organism: Pinus tabuliformis (assembly GCA_031772625.1). Classification (NCBI taxonomy): domain Eukaryota; kingdom Viridiplantae; phylum Streptophyta; class Pinopsida; order Pinales; family Pinaceae; genus Pinus; species Pinus tabuliformis. Next base: position 1,322,856,732 of record CM062819.1, on the reverse strand, counting down.
ACATGTTTAAGTGGGTGTTGGACAGTGCTGATATATCAGACAGGCAATTCAAGTCTCGAGGTCAAGACCTCATTGGGTCATTCACTCCACAAAATTAAAGGTTATGTATCATCTACCAAAACTGCGCAGGAGGCGAAACTAGCACCTGGGAAGCCCGAACCGAGAAAAGGAGGCAGTTTCCGATGCGCGATTAGCACCTAGCGCTAATCAAGCATCATTGGGCAAAACCCCTCGAGAAGGAAAGCCCCTGAGCGCTCAGTCGCATGTAAGCCAGGAAAACCGTAGGGAAAAACGCTAAAGGCTAAAGGCGAGACCCGCGCTCCAAAACCGGCGGTATTTATCAGAGACCGCTCCGGGATTTCTCCCAAAGGCACAGCATCTGTAGACAAGCTGGAGACAAAAAGCTGAAGAAAGAGCAGAGTCCATCAAGAAGTTAACCAAGTTGAATTGGGATTCTTACTGGCAGTACTTGGTTAAACCGCACAGTCAATGCATGACTCTCAAATGCCTTACGAACTCTGCCGAGAAGATAGCACCAGCACTTGCCGATTCTGTTTTCACAAGGCAACTAAAATCGGAGGTCGGCCAACCGACACTCCTCAAGCCAATGCTGAATGCTTGCGATTTCAGAGAACAGATACATAGATAGTTAATTTCCAGATTCAGTTTTAGTTTTAGTTTTGATTTATTTTTGCCTTAGATGAGGACGGTCATTTAAACCTCCTCCTATATTTTTGTAATAAACTATTTTTAGTATTTAGTAAGTAGTATTTTAACCCCTCTCATGCATTTAGAGAGGGGTCCTGAAATTTGTCAAAAACGTTTCCTCAGAACATGCACTTCTGCACCCTCGGAGGAGGTTTTAATGAATGAATGGAACGAGATTTGTTGATATCTGTGTTTAATGTCTGCTACTGAAATGCACTTTTTTACTCTTTGTAGATGTTGAATTAGGAAGAGATAAATCTATATTGCTGAAGGTCATGAGTAGAACTTGTTATCAATGGTATTTTTATCTCTTAATGATTTCTGCTTATGTGTTAAAGTGATTTTATGTTCAGTTATTTATATATGAAGGCTTGAATGTTTGAGTTATCATTTGGCACTTTTGTACGGTGATGGCTACTCTGTTTATGCTTAATATATGAATGACTTATTATGCGATATGTTTCTCAAAATTGTTTCTGCTAACTTTTTATACGAAACAATTCATTTTTATCGAATTCTTTTCTCGTAGCAGTTGAATGATCTTTATTACCAATTGCTGTTAGAAATTATTTTAGATCGCATAATTGAAAAGTTAAATCCCGGGTTCGTTTTAGAATAGATATTTCTGTTCATTAAAATACAATTGCATGTTTTAAATTAGACTTAGATTAAAAGCATTTTATTTATAAATCATTATAAAGGAAATATCAATTCTCATCAAACACACACAAATTGGGAAACTGGTCCCATTATCCCCAGTGGGACCCACCATCCCAAACGGAAAAGGAGTTGCTTTCAAGGTCCAAACCGGGTGGGTATCCCCCTTGTTGTAGACCTGATTTTCGGGTCTTCAACAGGACCCTCGCCGACATTTTGCCGATACCGATATTTTCAACACTGCATGGGATAGTTGGTTGGTTGATAGTGGGGCCACTCATCATTTCTCTGGTTACAAGGAAGTCCTCTCTAATCTACTAAAGAGGGAGACTAAGCTAAAGATCATTCTTGGAGACAACTCCACTCATCCCATGAAAGGATTTGGGTCCGTCAAATTCCAGTTGAATTTGGGGAAATCAGTGATGATGCATGATATTATGTATGTACCAGGATTAATGAAGAATCTAGTATCTGTATCCATTTTGGAAGATAAAGGGATGAGGGTTGCCTTCATCAAAGGAAAAGTTCTAACTTGGCCAACATATTCACCTATGAAAGATGCATTCACATTAGGATCGAGATTTAAGGACTCTATGGAATCATTGGAAGACCACTTCTAGCATTGGTTCATAATACCAATCGTTTGAGTGAATTATGGCACCACAAACTGGCTCATCTTCACTATGATGCACTTCCAAAATTGAAGAAATTGGTCTCTGGTATTCCCGATGTTCAAGCTCATCATGATGGAGTTTGCCAGGTTGTGCAAGTGGAAAGAAAACAAGGGGACCATTTCCCTCTAGTAAGAACAAGACAAATGACATCCTCCATCTCATTCATTATGATATATGTGGTCTGATGCCTGTACATTTTGTTGGTGGTCATCTCTACTACATCACCTTTATCGACGACTTCTCAAGAAAGCCATGGATATACTATCTTAAGCACAAGAATGAAACCTTTGAAACATTCAAGGAATTCAAAGCCTTGATCGAAAATCAATCAGGAAGGAGAACCAAAGTCTTCAGGTCCGACAATGGAGGAGAATCATGTCAAAAGAATTCATAGCATTTGCAAGAAAGATGGAATCAAGAAGGAAATGATTGTGACATCTACCCCTGAACAGAATGGTCTAGCCGAAAGAAAGAACAGGTCTATATTAGAAGCTGCCCGTGCTATAGGCATTAAGCCTGATATCAACCATCTTCATGTGTTTGGATGCCCAGTATATTTTCATGTGCCAAAAGACAAAAGGAACAAATTAGAAGCTACTAGTAGAAAAGGTACATTTGTAGGTTATTGTGAAAATTCTAAAGCATATAGAATTTATATTCCTGGTCAGAGGAAGGTCGAAATTAGTAGGGACGTAACATTTGATGAAGATGTAGATCTTGGAAAAGTAAGAGATCTTCTTCCACCTCCTCCTCCCAAGGAAGAGAATGATCACTGGGATATTTTGGATGGTCCGTTCGTGCCTAAGTCCGATATGGTTGATGAGCCCATATAGCCTATCGACCCGTTAGATCCTCCTCTAAGTGATCCTACCTCTAAAAAGGGACCACTTTGGCTCCGCGATACTTTACAGGATACTAAAAGAAATGTCCCCATTCGCAGATCATTCAGAGAAAGGAAACAACCATGCAGGTATTAGGGATATGTTCCTACTATGAGTACTATGATTCAAGCCGAACCGTCCTCATTCGAAGAAGCTATAAAAGAACAAGTTTGGAAGGATGCCATGGCTGAAGAATATGAATCAACTATGAAAAATGATGTATGGAAAGTTGTACTTAGGCCGAAAGGGAAATCTGTTGTGACTTCAAAATGGCTATTCAAAATCAAACATGGAATTGATGGCAACATTGAGAAATATAAAGCCAAGTTCATAGCCAGAGGTTTCTCTCAGAAAGAGGGAGAAGATTATGATGACATATTTGCTCCCATAGCTCGATATACAACGATTCGTTCTATAGTGGCCCTTGCTGCAAGTCAGGGATGGACTCTTCATCAAATGGATGTAAAGATCACATTCCTTCATGACATGTTACAAGAAGAAGTAAATGTTGAACAACCAAAGGGATTTGAAGTGGAAGATCGAAGAAATCGTGTTCGCAGGTTGAAGAAGGCATTGTATGATTTGAAGAAAGCTCCCCAAGCTTGGTATGCACGCATTGACAGTTACTTAGTGAAGTTGGGATTCACAAGAAGCAATGTCGATCCCAACCTCTACTTCAAGATAGTTCAAGTTATGCCATTGATTTTGGTTTTATATGTTGACGATCTATTCTTGACAAGTAGTGAGCCTCTGATGATCGAATGTAAGAGGAAGCTAGCCTCTGAATTTGAGATGAAATACCTTGGTCTCATGCACTACTTTTTGGGACTTGAGGTGTGGTAAAGACCTAGTGAGATTTTCCTTTCACAAGGAAAATACGTTGTAAAATTACTGGAAAGATTTGGAATGACTAAATGTAAATCCATGGTTACACAGATGGAAATGAACTTCAAGAAGTTATGTGGGGATGATGCAGGACCAGACTTAGAAAATCCATCCCAGTATAGACAACCGATTGGGGCTCTGATGTTCCTTGTGAACACCCATCCAGACATATGCTATGCCATAAACACATTGAGACAATTCATGACCAAGCCCCTCCATGTACATTGGATAGTTGCTAGACACATATTGAGATATTTGCAGGGGTCGATCACACTCGGCCTAAGATATTCTACCGGAAATGTTCAACTTCATGGATACACTGATGCTGATTGGGCCGCAAACTTTATCAATAGAAAGAGTTCATCTGGATGTTGCTTTAGCCTTGGATCTGCCATGATATCCTGGATGAGCAAGAAACAAAAGTTTGTAGCACTGAGCACAGATGAAGCAGAATACATTGCTGATAGCATGGCTAGCTGCAAAGCAGTCTGGTTGAAAAAGCTCTTTGGAGAGCTACTTGAGCAGGTCTCGGGTACTACAGTGATATACTGTGACAACAAGAGTGGGATCCGTTTGGCAGAAAATCTCGTGTTTCATGATAAGTCCAAGCATATTGAGATCTGATATCACTTCATTCGAGACATGGTACAGAGAGGAGCTATCAAGATCCATCACATATCGACAGATGAACAGATTGTTGATATTCTCACAAAGGCATTACTAAGAGGAAAGCCCTTGGTCTTCAGAGAGCAACTTGGACTAATGGATGTGGCCCCTCCAGATAAGGGGCGCGCTGATCGAGAACACTAAGCCAACTCTTCCCCCCTATTTGAGCTCCCAGGGTGAGGAATTGAGGGAAAAGGGCTCCTGGGTTGAGGGAACTCTGGACAATAGGGCACTCCCCTATTTGTTACCCATAGGGTTGAGGGTTTTACTCCCCTGTCTGGTCTTTGCAGAGTATACCCCAGTTGGCATCATACCCACAAGCAAGGCTTGTTGGGAATTTTACTCCTCGTTTGGCCAACAAGTTGAGGGTGTGCTTGGGGTGTACAACCCAAGACGATTATGATGTAGGTGTTCTACCACATGACTACTAAGAGTCATTGCTGGGAAGATCGGTAGGCAATAGGATTCTGGGTTGAGGGTAAAGCTCCCCGATGAAATGTTGGGTTGAGGGTAAAGCTCCCCGATGAGATTCCAGGGTTGAGGGTTTACTCCCTTGTATGATGAGTTATCTTATTGCTAGATAAGGGTGGAAGTTATTTCTCCCTGATTCTTCTTCTAGATCCAAGAAAGTTTCAACAGATAGAGTTGAGCAGAGACAGTCTTGACAGGTTGATCAACTAACAAATATTGAAAGGTGGAATTCTTCCTAGTTGAGGGGGAATGTTAATTTTTGCAACTAGGGTCAAATTCTACATTGGAAAACTCAGATGACCAAGTTGATTCCTACATTAAATTCCTCTTTTCAAGAGGACCAAAATCGACCTAAAGATCACCTAATTTGGTTAAACGGAAATTAAGTTTTGAATTATTTTATTCATGCATACATTATGGAATGGGAAGGCCCTAACCACATGGGTAACTGCTTGGGTCAATCTTAACCCTAAGTTAAGATTGGATCTGCGCTATTGCTAACGTTGCAATGTGCCATCCGGCAATGCTGCCAACACTGCCCGCATTTCATCTGATCTCATGTTGTTGTTGTTGTTGTTGTTGTTGTTGCAACTGCTGCAACTGAGAACTAATTTACGGATCCACTATGCCCCTGTACTAGCTCTGCAATTGTCTCTTGAGTCTTTGATTGCAACTAGTCTCTGCACTATCTACTGAGTAACTGTCTACGCCCATCTGTCTCTGCGCCCCTCTAGTCACTGACTGCAACTAGTCTCTGCACTGTCTCTCAAGATCGGATTGTGCCTTCTGACACTGATCCTCCTGACACTTAAAAGGTGTGGGCCCTTGTAGCAAACGTAATGATCCATATGAAGAGTATGTCGTAACTAATGCTACTCTTCCATGGACCTTGCCCAATCCTACAACTCTGAAGTATTATGCTCCTCCTCCTTCTGGAGGTATAGTCAGTATCAATGCAAACTCCTCCAACTTGGAAGTTAGCTCATTTATCTCTGTCGAAGATATTGTCCGTTGCTCTCCCTTCTTGTCCTTTTCCTTTGGACAGTAGGTGTTGTAGTGACCAAATTCACCACACCTTAAGCATTTGATCTTTGATAGATCCTCCTTCTTCTTCTCTCCTCCCATTGTCCCTAATTGGGACCTTTCTTTGACTTCCCTTTAGATGCAAGGGCTACGTTCTACTCATCCTTCTCAACCTTTGGCCCTTTGCTACTTCTACTGGTAGTACCCTGCACAAGACCGAGCCTTAGCTCCTCTTGTTTGACATTACTCCTTAGGCATTCTTAATCAGGCATTTTGTCTCTTCCAGTGATTCCCTAAACAAATGTTGCCCATTCTCTGGGAAACCCATTTAGTGTTATTCACACAAGTTCACTATCCTCTTGTTTCTCACCCATTGTCGCTAGCTCATAACGGACATCCCAAATTCTGGTGAGTAAGGAGTCACATCTTCTCCTTTCAGCATCTTTGTGTTCCTCAACTTCTCCTTGAGAATCATTTTATGATTCTTTGATGGATTATGATATAGCTTCACGACAGCATCCCACATTTTCTTTGTTGTTTTCTTTTCTGCAATATGTGGGACGATATAATCTCGAAACCCATCTAGGATCATCCTCTTAGCCTTGGCCATTTCTTTCTTGTAGGTTTCTTGTTGTTGAGGATCTATTGGTACTGCAATAGCACTCTCCGCAAACTCCTTCAGTCCATACTCATCCAACAGTAAAGTCATCCTAGCCTTCCATAAGCCAAAGTTAGAGGCTCCATCAAGCCTATCCCGATCTCTATGTCCTGTTGAGGCCATCTTTTTGAAACTCAAAAAAAGGAGAAAACGAAACGGAAAACTCCCTCTCTCTTTCTTGCGACCCTGTTGCTGCTACTCGCACTCCCTGAGGAATGTGTCGATTTGCGATTGTTCACCTCCGAATGTCCTTTCCTACCTCAACTGGCCAACTCGCTCAACCTCCTAGAAGTCCTCTGCAATCTAGCACACGATCTATTGCTCCTGAAGCTCGCACTCGCTGACTAGAAAAACCATTACGGCGTTTTGCTTCTGGAAATTATGGATCTCCTCCTGAATCTGGATTTGGAAACCCTCTAAGAAAACTGGAAGTCTCCTCCTCTATGTGCTTTTCTCTTCCACCTAGCATTGATTTGCTGCTGCAAAACTTGTTGCAAACAACTGCGCCTAGATCTACTCAGAAATCATTCATCTTCTCACCAAAACCCTCTATCCAGCAAATCCACTGCCTGCAAATTCTGTTGAGAAATCTAGGGCATCAATAGTTAGGTGATTTCTCTTAATTAGTAACTGGCTGTGAGTGCTTTTTACAATTTTAGATTAGGATCTTCGTTTTATTAATGTTCTTCTTCATCAAACAGCTACCAATGCATGAACATAAAAAGACAAGAGACACGGAATGTAGGCTATGAGCCAGGGAAAAAACCTCTCACTCTTTGAGAGGAAAACCCACACAAATTCTTCTTATAGAGATTCCAATTGATGAATACCAAGACCAAGACCCTTAACCTATTAGCCACTCCAAGATCAAGACACAAGTCCTCTTCCACCTTCTCGTTTAATCTCTCTCAGTTCCTTCTACTTCAGACCTTGCACGATATGTGGTGACACTAAACTATGGTTACTGAGTTTATCAAGGATGCCAAACCTCTCCTTCTCCAGTAGCACCGAATTCTGAAGTCATATCACTAAACCATAGTCACTTTTGATAGAACCGAGACCTTCTCCCTTGCAATAGTACTGAAACTTTGTCACACACTTGTGACCTTCTTCCTGTGGTCGAACCGAGTACTTCTTTTTCTGTGAGACAGAGATTACACCGAGAGATTACACCAAAACTTTGCCTGCACTGTGATTTCTGTAGTTACACCTCGTTGTCCCTTGAAAGATCTTCGTTGTCCCTTCATCACCTCTCTGAGTTCCAACTGAACTTCTTGACTGTAATGATATCTGAACTGTCACTGTAACTATCCACCCGAATTCATAGAGATATCCAAACTTCCGCTGACTGTGGTCAGCCCTAAACAAATCCTCATTGTCCCTTCCTTACCTATCTGAGTTCCTTCTGATTTGACACCCGAATTTTACAGGTAATCTGAATGACTTGACTGTGAAAATTCGGAAAACCCTGAATCCTACTTCAGCAACTGATAATATCTCTTCTATTTGTTAAATAAATTATTTGCAGTTTTCTACGGCAAATATCGAAATACATACACTGCAACCTTCACAAAATAAAAATATTGCGGAAATAAAAAACAAAACAAAAAAAACTTTGAAGAATAGATGCACACACACATATACACAGTTATTTTTGGACAAATGTCCCCTAAAAAACCCAACTTGGGAAAACTGGTGTAGCAGCTGAGGATTTGATTATTATGCAGTGGTAAATCTGAGTACAAATCTATGGAAGCTCAAATCTAGCTTTCCATACAGAGAAAATTACTGACAGAAGTCTACTGACAAAAATCTCACTTCCACCGGAGATCCAGCACTAACCTTAACTCAAGGTGAGTTGCTCCTTGTTGCCTCTACGTTGTCTCTGCGTCACCCTACGCAGATTTGCGTCAACCTTGCTTAGACCAGCATCTCTCTCACTCTGTTGATCAGTTGCTACTCTGGAAACTCGATCTTCTACCCTTCGGGCTCCCACTCCGGATCTTGCCACTGGATCTTGACTTCTCCTTAGAAAAATACGGATCTCCCTCTGAATCTATGCGCCACCTCTCTGCACTGCGTCAAGCTCTCTGTGGAGTACGTTGTCTCTCTGTTATGCACTCACCAGACTGGAAAAACTTCCTTCCAGCCTTAGTATCCCTGCCCCTCTCTCACTGCTTCGAAACTACTGAATCACCTCCGACAACACACAGCTGCTACTCTGGAGTTCGATTTCCCAGCAGTATCAAATTCCTTGCTCCTCTAGTGTGTTCTCCAAACCCCATCGAATTTCTTCTTTGATCTCTTATTGAGGCTTCAACGACCAAGATAAAAACATAATCGATGGCTAAGACTAACTAGAAATCGATCCATGTCTTCTTCTAGAAGATTCTCACCATGACTTAATTAACCAGTTTTCCTAAGTTTAGACTTAGGCACCATTAAAAAAAGATTAATTATGTTAATTAAGTCGTCTCTAGGTGGAATTTCCAGAAATGATTTCTGGGTTTTGGAGAATACATGTATTCTAGCCTCTCCACCAAATTTTGTGGCTAGAACACATCCGATGCTACAAAAATCAACACTCCCTCTTAGCAAGGAATGTGTTCTAGCACTGCAACCCATTGAAGCAACACCCTATCTTTGCAACATCCCCTGTTACATTGTTGATGTCTGGCTGATGCTACCCACCAACTACTGCGCAACTCTGATAAATGTTGCATCCGTGTTGTTGTTGAACTGCTACCAACACTGCATCTACACTACAACTCCCTCTCCATCTACTGTTGTTGCAACTGCAACAAAAAAGCATTCAAAATACTAAACCAATTGTGGTCAGTATGGTGCATCTGTCACCTGATTCATAACTATTGCTAGACTTTGCACTATCACTGAAACCTTTGTGTTGAGAAGTTAAGGGCAATGCAATTGTGCTATTTCTCTTTACTCTGATAACTACTTGATATATTATTTTTTTCAGATTTGATTGATAGTATTAACATGTATTGTTATCATCAACCAGCTATCAAAACAAGAAAATCAATCATGCACAAGTACACAAGATATTGGCACCATGCCAGGGAAAAAACCTCTCCAAAATCTGAAAGGAAAAACCCTTGAACTCTTTCTTATAGAATCTTTACTGAGAAGTTACATGACCCAAACATTGACTCAGAAATGCCTTCAACATCAAAATGACAAACCTTCCAAAATGTATACAAACACTGAATCTCCTTCTGCAACTTCGCACTGTAGAACTGTACCAAAGTGATGATAGTCAACAAAAGATGTCGAGATCAGCTTCCTTTAGACTCCTTCCACCTTCGCTTTCCATGCAAATTAAACACCCATGAAGCAGCTCCTTGAGTTGAGCTTGATTCACTTCATTATATGCCAAAAATATGTACTTTCCAAGAGCAGCGAAGATATTACAATCATCTTCAGATTATGGAGGCACGTGCGAGGGTGATAGAGGCTCTTCTAGCCCTTCCAATACTTGGATCTTCAAGAGATTGGATCTGCTTCATAGATTGAGGCTAGATCTATCATGTAAACCCAAACAATACACCTTCGCAATGATGCCCTAGCACAAGACCAGACCTCTGCACGTGTGAACAAATCTGAAGATGATCTCGGGTGAGGGAAAAGACTTCCTCTACTGCAGCTCTCCTCCTTCGTCTTGTCTTTCTTCGTCCTTGCTGCAAGAATGATAGTGTGTCACTTGTGTTTCAAAGTGAGATCAACGTTGCCTATTTATAGTCTTGTATACCCTACTTCAAGTCGACGTGATCCCTTTCATTAGGCCGACATTACAAGCAGATACCATATCCTTTGATTTCGGTGGGCATGAATTCCGTGGGAACATTTCGATGGTTTTCATTTAATGATCTGGAAGGACTTACATTCATTTCATTTACATAAATAATACATGATTTTCTTCACTTTTACATGATTTGTCTTGAGCTCTTAATTAGAGCAAAAATTATTCTTTTAATACAGAAATACATTAATGCAAAAACTTGACATAATGAAGATAGAACCTAGTTACACTATTTTCAACACTTTGCGCTACTGCTAACTCTGCTCTATGCCAATTGCACTGCTGCCAACTCTGCACTGCGCTGCCCAGCGTCTGACTTGCTACTAGCTACTGCGTCTATCACTCTGGCCCCTGACTGCACCAACTGCCACTGATCCATCTTGCTACTGTATGTTTTAGGCTCCCGTAGCAAGATATTGATTCATGAGGTGGACCTCCTCAAGAATCCTGCCCAACCTATAACTCTCTCGGGGTACAAAACCAAATCACCCCACCTCACTCCTAGAGGTATCTCGATGATCATGGCAAACTCATCCTCCAATCTAGAGGACAGATTGTCGATCTCAGTAGATGCAGCCTACTGATCCTGTTGATCCTACTAATCCTGTCGGTCCTCCTTTCTGAGAGGACATTGAGTGTTGTAGTGGCCAAGTTCACCACACCTGAAGCACTTGACCTTGGAAATGTCCTTCTTCCTCCTGCGCTACTCCTGCTGCCCCTTTGATGCGAGGGCCACATCTTCCTCTTCCTTTACTTGCTTCATCCCACTGCTGCTGCTACCACTGATGGTGCTCTTCACCAAATCTCACCCCATCTCCTCCTACTGTAGATCAGCCCACATACGATCCCAATTTGGCAGTTCTTCTCTGCCCAGGATACTTTGGACAAAAACTTGCCATTCTTCGGAAACGTTGTTCAGAGCTAACCGTACCAATTTTGTAGGTTCTAGCGCTGACCCTACTAAAGACAGTTGGTCCCAGACATCCTGAAGCCTAGTAAGGAAGGGGTCTATACCAACGTTGCAGGAATCGCACCCCCCCCCCCCGGATCCTAGGCCGGAATCGCGTCCCGTACGGAAGCGTTCCGGAACCTCCAGGCGAAGCGCGATTCCAAAATTCATGAAGCGCGATTCCGGTTTTTTGAAACGATTCCTGGAATATGGGTTGCGTTGCCCCGGATCCGCGCTTCGGAGGGCGCTTCGGGCCTCCGGAAGCGCCACGCTTCGGGCCCGGAAGCGCACGCTTCACGAGCTCCGGATCCGCGCTTCCGGAAATTTCCGCGCGGGCAGCAATGTAACTTGAATTTTTTTTAAAAGTTAACTTGAGTTTGCATTGAGGGGGTGGGTTAGGGTGAGGTTAGGGTGAGTTTAGGGTGAGTTTAGAAAAGAATAAAGCCCCCATTCTCTTCTCATTTTCTCACTTTGAGTTTATGAGAGTTGGAGAAGAGAAGAGAGGAGAAGAGAAGAGAAGAGAGGAAAGGAGAGGAGAAGAGAGGAGAGCTTGGAGGAGTGAAGAAGGAGGAGCTAGGAGAAGGAGGAGGAGCTTGGAGCAAGAGCTTGGAGGACTTCATCTACAAGAGCTAAAGAGGTAAGTTCAAACCCCAAACTCCCTTGCTTTTTTGAAAAAAAAATTGTATTTTTCTCCTCCCTCTCCTACTCTTTCCCATTGTTTCTACTTGCTCCTTTATTTACAGGTTGTCCACCACCTATATCCATATTCCAAGATGGTGTTCTTTTGGCTTCTATGTATCATTCCACTCTTGGTTTTAATGATGGCAAGGGTGAGGAATAGAGGGGAAGAGGAAGGGGATGAACTTGGTCCTAATAGTAGTGACCCAATGTATGATGAGGAGGAAGGGTTTGAAGAGGAAGGGGATGAACTTGAAGGGGACACTGAAGCACAAGATGGGAAAGGTACATCAACACCCTTGCGGAACTATGTGACCAAACTTGATGGGGGAAAGGGTGGTGGATCTTACAAATTTGTGTGCCCTCATGGTTGTCATGGAGGAAAACCATATACGGGTTCATATACCCGTCTGAGGAGGCATCTTTGTGGGGTGCTGGACAGTGATGAAAAAAAGGGTTCTGTGGGGGTACAAATTTGCCCAAACATTTCAACTGAAGAAAGAAGAAAATACATCCAAATAGAGATGGCTGCACAACGAAAAAACAAGAAACAAAAAACTCATTCTGAATCAAGTGCAACCTCTAAATTTGGTAGTTGCCCATCTCCTCATGGTACTTCTGCAACCTCTGGAGGTAGAAAAACAATAGGGGATTTCCTTAATGTTGCTGGGAGGGATGATGTGGATGGAAAGATAGTCCGTTTTCTTTGTGCTTGCGGTGTACCATTCAATGTGCTTCGCTCTCCCTATTGGCATGACATGGTAAAGGCCATCAATGAAGCCCCAAAAGGATACAAGGCCCCCAACTATGAGAAAGCTAGAACAGTGTTATTAGAAAGAGAAAAAGCTAAGGTTCAAAGAGCTTTGACACGTTTTACACATGAGTGGGTGGATTCTGGGGTATCCATTGTATCAGATGGGTGGACAAATATTAGAAACCAACATTTGATAAATGTTCTTGGTGTTTCTTCTAGTGGTGCAGTATTTATTGCATGTCATGACTCCTCCTCCATCAGTGCAACTGCACAAAACATTGCAGATCTCCTATTGAAATCAATCAAAGATGTTGGTCCGAATAATGTGGTTCAAGTGATCACAGATAATGCAGCAAATTGTAAGGCAGCAGGAAAAATTATTGAGCGTACTCATCCACAAATCTTTTGGTCTGGGTGCCTGGTTCACACATTGAACCTTTTGATGCATGATATTGTGAAACACAAAGATTGTGGGTGGATTGCTGAGGTTTACAGGAAAGGGAAGCAGCTCATTAAATTCATCACAGGGCATACAAGGGTAAACTACTTCTATGGCACTTACTCCAAGTTGCAATTGCTTAAAATTGCAAAGACAAGATTTGCTAGTTATTACCTCACCTTTAGGCGGCTAGTGAGGGTGAGACAAGCTTTAACTAATCTGGTGTGTGCTGAAACATGGTTAAATATGTTTTGCAATTCACCAAACCAATTTATTACATGATCAAGTTTGCAGATTCAGATCGACCAATAATTGGGGAGGTGTATGAGCAAATGGATAGCATGTTGGGGCAGATTAAAGACATTGTTGAGCCTAGAGATACCACCTTGTACAATTATATTCGTGTAGAGGTGCAAAACCGATGGGAAATGCTAAATATTCCATTGCATGCATTAGCATATGTTTTGACACCTAAATACTATCATCCATCATGGCTTTCAACACCAGCACCTGGGGGGGGAAGCAGGAAAAAACCACACCAAGATAGAGAGGTTCACGAAAAATATATGGCTGCATTGAGTAGATTAATCCCTGATAATGAGGAGGCTGCATTGGTACGGAGACAGGTGAGCAACTATACGCTCAACACTGGTCCATTTGGGAGCATGCATGCAATTCAAGATCGAGAGCATTTTTCTGCTCTTGAGTGGTGGAACATGCATGGAGGGGCTACTCCACTTCTACAGAGTTTGGCATTGTGGGTGCTATCACAGGTGGTAAACACTTCTTCTGCAGAGAGGTGTTGGAGCTCTTATTCTTTCATCCACAGTGTTAAAAGGAACAGGTTGAATTTAGACCGGGCAGAGAGCTTGGTTTATGTTCATTACAACTTGCGATTGTTGTCCCATTACTGTGAAGATGCAAAGTCTAATAAAGACTTGTTGACTTGGGACAAGAATCCAGAGGAGCCCAATTTGGAGGATGAAGTATTGCGACTAGAGCAATTAGAGGATGCTCTTATCCAGGTATGTCCATTGTGTTATGAATTTTCCAATTTTCCCTTATAAAGCATTTCTCTAATTCATGTTTTTAATTTTTTTGTTAACTAGTGTTTTTTTTTTTTTTGCATGAATTTTTTGAGCGATTCTAGGATGATGATGACCGTGTTGATATGCCACCACCCCCACCCCCATCTGGTCCCTTGGTTCCTAGGTTCCATGGTTCAACACCAACAGCAGGGGGTTCTTCTTCATCAGTTCCAGTGCCACGACTTACACAGGGACCATCTTCTTCATTGCCACCACGTGGAGGCCCGCCATCACGTTCTATTCGTGGTGGAAGGAGGAGAGATTAGTAGATATATTCACAATCTACTTCTTTTTGTCATAGATTACTCATTAGACTTGTAGACTTGTGAATTTGAATTTTGAACCTTTTTGGCTTGGCGGTGACCAAGTGACATATTTTGTAAACATTATTATTTGAATTTTGGACATGACAAATGTTGACAGTTGCTCACTTGCTAGATAAATCATAATATGCTCTATGTTTTATGTTTTATAATATGCTTAAATGTTTTATGTTTTATAATATGCTTAAAAATTTGATGTATGTTTGTAATAGCTAGAATATAGATGATTGTTGTACTAGTAAGTAACTACAATGGAATCATGGATGCCATATCTATCTTGATTTATGCAAAAATATGCATGTTTTCATGTCTTCTACAATTAATTTGGTATTTGGGATGTTTGTTTTGAGTATAAATGCAAAAAAATATAAAAATATATATATATATATAGCAGACGCTTCCGCGGACGCTTCGCTTCCTAGATTTTTGGAAAATGATGCTTCCGCGCTCCGCGCTTCCGCTTCGCTCCCGCTTCGTGCAACATTGGTCTATACACTCCCCTTTCTGCATCCTCGTGCATCTCAGCTTCTCCTCAAGATACATTTTCCATTGCTTGGAAGATCCTTCGTATAGCGTAGAAAGTGCCTCCCACATCTGCCAAGCAGTATCTTTGCTAGCTATGTGAGATACCACGTGATCTCGAACCCCATCGAGGATCAGCCTCTTTGTTTTCACCATCTCCTTGTTGTACTTCTTAAGTGGATCTACATCTGCGGGTACAACTACCACACTATCGATGTAAGTCTTGAGATCATGTTCATCTAGAAGGCAAGAAATTCTATCCTTCCAGATCACATAGTTGGAGGATCCCTCCAACCAATCTTGATCTCGCAACCCTGTTGATGCCATCTCTCTAAAAATGTTGAACTCCTCCTCTTCTCCTCTGCGCAGCTGTTGCCCAACTATTTGCACTCCCTTCTGGAGTGAGAAACTCTGCACACAACTATTGTTGCTCTACTAGGAAAATTCGAACTTCTTGGCTAGAAGTCCCCTGAGGAAAGAATTCCCTCAGTGTGTGCTCTTCCTTCCTCCTGACGCTATTTGCACTAGCAAACTGCTGCAAAATCTGCGTCCCAGTTGAAGATCTGCTCTGCAAGGAAAATATTGTTGCTCCCTTCCGCCTTTGGTAAGCTTTGATCTAGAAAATCTAATTTCTCTGTCGACTCACTCAGAGAAATAGACCTTTCCTCAAAACTCAACCCTCTTGGCCCAAGGATTGCGCTGCCTCTGGGGTTACAAATTGTTGCCTATGCAGAAATTCAAACCTCCTTCTCCTCTTCTACTAGTAAGCTCTCCATCTTATGATTTGTGCTTTGATACCATGTGAACATTCAGAAAACCCGGAATCCTACTACAGCAACTGATAATATCTCTTCTATTTGTTAAATTACTTAAACAAATTATTTGCAGTTTTCTACGGCAAATATCGAAATACATATGTTGCAAGCTTCAAAAAATAAAAAA
The DNA here is from genome assembly GCA_031772625.1 of Pinus tabuliformis. Taxonomy (NCBI): domain Eukaryota; kingdom Viridiplantae; phylum Streptophyta; class Pinopsida; order Pinales; family Pinaceae; genus Pinus; species Pinus tabuliformis. Next base: position 1,322,840,594 of record CM062819.1, on the reverse strand, counting down.
ACTGCAGAAGAAAAATAATGTTGAAGAATATATGCACACATATACACAATAATTTTTGGACAAATGTACCCGAAAAAACCCAACTTGGCAAAACTGATGCAGCAGCTGAGGGTTTGATTATTATACAATAGTAAATCTGAGCACAAATCTATGGAAGCGCAAATCTAGCTTTCCATACACAGAAAATTACTGACATAAATCTAGTGACAAAAATCTCACTTCCACCGGTGATCCGACCCTGACCTTAACTCAAGGTGAGTTGCTTTGCGTTGTCTCTGCGTCACCCTACGCAGATCTGCATCACCCACGCTTGGACCAGCGTCTCTCTCAGTCTGTTGCTCGGCTGCTACTCTGGAAACTCAATCTTCTAGCCTCCGGGCTCCCACTCTGGCTCCTGCCGCTGAAACTCAACTTCTCCTCAGCAAAATACAGATCTCCCTCTGAAGCTCTGCGCTGCCTCTCTGTGGAGTACGTTGTCTCTCTGCTATGCACTCACCGGACTGGAAAAACTTCCTTCCGGCCTTACTATCCCTGCCCCTCTCTCACTGCTTCGAAACTACTAAATCACCTCTGGCAACACACAGCTACTACTCTGGAGTTCGATTTCCCAGCAATATCGAATTCCTTGCTCCTCAAGTGTGTTCTCCAACCCCCATCGAATTTCTTCTTATAATCTCTCGTTGAGGCTTCAATGGCCAAGATTAAAACATAATCGATGGCTAAGATTAACTAGAAATCAATCCATGTCTTCTTCTAGAAGATTCTCAACATGACTTAATTAATCAGTTTTCCTAAGTTTAGACTTAGGCACCATTAAAAAAAGATTAATTATTTTAATTAAGTCGTCTCTAGGTAGAATTTCCAAAAACAATTTCTAGGTTTTGGAGAATATATGTATTCTAGCCTCTCCACCAAATTTCATGGCTAAAACACATCCGATGCTACAAAAATCAACATTGACTGTAGAAATGTGAATACCCCTCAGTGCTCACGCATATATATATAGCAATCCACCCATGTATATAAGCCAACATGACCTCAACGAAGGGATGTGTCTCTAATAGGTGAGTCGACATGTGCCATCTACTTCATCTTGAGGCCGACTTGAAGAGGAGAACCATGTGCTTGTCTTGGAGGGCTATTAAACAATCCTATAGACTTAAATAAATTTGTAACATGCCCAAGAAGGGTTCTTCATACATGACATTAACTCTTTTGACAAATCCTAAAGGCTCACAATGGGAGCCATCTAAAAATAAAATCCCTTGCTCATGAAACCCATGAAGCAAGCATAATAATAATTTTATTTTTCTTCTTTACATCATTTACAAAAATCACAATTACATGTCATTATGAAGACCGAACCTAGTTACACTTTTCAACAAATTCTGCTTCTGAGGCTAATCGAATTTTCCTCCAACCCGGATCTGGAAATCAAACCCTTTGCCTTTGCAAATTTGCACTTTCTGGTGACCTGCGTAGATCTGAGAAATTCATGCTCAAAACTCCCTTTGAACCTGCACAATTTCTCCTTCTTGCTACTGAGCCTTTGATCAGATCTTCAATGCTCTGATACCATGTGAAATTTCCTTAAATTGCAGTAACCAGAATTTACTCTTCTAATTGGTTAACAGTTTATTAATTTTCTGATTAATATCGAATAAATCACATTGCAATTCTTCACAAATAAATTATGCAAAAGCTAAATAAAATGTTGGAACTGAGAAAATAGATGCACACACACAATAAAAATGACGCTAATATTTTTGGACTAATGTCCCTAGAAAAACCTCGAAGGGAAAATCGGTGCAGGAGATGAGGTTTTATTTTATTATTATGCACCAACAAAATTTGAGTACAATAATCTAGATGCCTCACCGGCAATCCTCGGGCAAATGTATTGGCAAAAAAATTTGGAGAAATTTTCTCCCTTCTGGAAATAATCTCGGCCTCCCTCTGACCTGCTTGAACCCCACTGAGAAAACTCGACCTCTAGAATTTGCACTGCATGGCCTAGGAAAATCATATAGCATGCTAGTTGGCTCTAGATGAGTCGTCCTGCCTCCCTTTGCATGTGACAGAAATTTGCTTTGCCTCCTGGAACTCGATCTAACCTCCGACAACTCTACAAACCTTCTTCCAGCAACTCGCACTGAGTTCTTGGCCACTCACACTGGTTATTTGGCCTCTCTACATAAATATTTTGGCCTCCCTGCTACTACTACTCTGTTGTTGGGATTCTCTTCCAAAAATGTCTCTGTTGCTCCCTCAATCACAAGTGCTCTAGCTCAAGCTCACTTCCTTGTTGAATCACTGCACTGGATAGCTCAACCTACCAAGGATACTCGCTCTCCCTCATGCTCGATGTTTCTATCTCCATCCCATTGATCTGCTCTTATAATCTCTCATTGGAGCACCAACGGCCATGATTGAATCATTATCAACTATTAAGATCATCATAGACTCAGTGAGTCTCTAGAGCTTCCTCGATCGTTATCAATTAATTGTTGTTAATTAATCATTTTTCCTAAGTTAGACTTAGGAATTTTTTAATTATTGATCAATTAACTTAATTGAGTAGTCTCTATGTGCTTTCTCTCGAAGCCTTTTCTGGGTTTTGGAGATCTCGTGTTCTTTAGCCTCTGTAACACAAATCGAGACTAGAATACATATCTGATGCTACAAAAACTAACAGGCATCAGAGTTTTCCCACCTTACACAAGCAAACATTGGATGCATTCAGTTAGGATCCCGCTAGGAAAGTTCTGTATTGGTTCTCATAGACTCCAGATAGAGAGAGACCACCATATACCATGGTTAGATATGACCTACTAAATGTGCCACCTATAGGATCTAGAGATAGAGATGCTCCTCATTTTTAGGTGCCCCCTATACTATGAGATCAAAAAAGGTTATTACTACATATATCAAGATTCAAGGGCCTTCCTCTCTACCTTCTTCAGTTACTAGGACCAGCGATTCTTAGCCCTCTTCATCAAGGAGATTTTCAGTTCCTACACACCACCTTGGGATGACCAGGATGATCACTTAAGACTTTCATATGGATCTATCAAATCAAGGCCACAAGCAACAAGCAAAAGTTCAAGCCATGTTACCCAAAAAATGGTGACCCCATAGGAGAAAACTTTTCTCCTACATTTGACAGCCAACTAGCTAGTAGCCCCTGAAATTCACTTCTGGACCATGATATGCCATATGCCTTTGCCATCTACATCAGCTACGCACCTCTCACCATTCGGCATTCTCTTAAATGAAGATGGGTTGCTACTTAACAAGTACTTTGATCATTTTGCAATTGGGTGCTTATAACTTGATGTCCTGGGAATTTATTATGGATAAAGGGGTGATCTGGAAAATTGATCGATTTTGACCGTAAATCTCTTCTCTCACCTTACCAGGGGGTTAATCCTTAGCCCTAGTTGAATTTTCTACGAGGAACACAGTGGAATTCTATTCTCTGCCAAATAATAACTTCCTAATGATTTTACACATAATATTCTTATGCCATTGATATTTGTGAAAATTTGGAGACACAAATTTCTACAGCAGCAACTGATTAAGTTTCTTCTATTTGTTAAATTACTGAACAAATTATTCACTGCATCCTACAGTAAATACCAAAACTAATACACTGCAGCCTTCACCAATTAAAAATTATATGCAAAAACAAGTCGCTGAGCAAGAAAGAAATACACAACACATTACACCGTTATTTTTGGACAAATGTCCCCCAAAAAACCCAACTCAGGAAAACCGAGGCAACAGCTGAGGGTTTTATTATGATGCAGTAATAATTTTGAGTACAATTCATTGGATGCCCAACTGGCTATCTGATACAAAGAGAAACTGGGCAAAACAAATAGTGAGATGATTTCACCTGTCACTAGAAAAACCGGCTCTGATCTCGCTGGAAGGAGCCTCTGAATCAACCTCTGCGCAGAACTGCATCAACCCCACGTAGTCTCTGCATCACCTCTGTTGGGACTGCGCTGCCCCTCCTTGTGATCCTTTGTTGGCTGGAAACTTCAACTCTCAACCTCTCGGTCTCACACCCCAGCTCCCGACTTCTGAAACTCGATTTCCTTAGAAGAAATTCGATCTCCCTCTCAGGCTTTGTGTTGCCACAGTGTAGCTCTGCGTGGCCTAGCGTCAGCCTCTCTGGACATTGTTCTACCCTCTTTGTCTTGTACTCTCCCGCCCAAGAAAAACTTCCCACCAGATACTATCCCTGCCCCTCACTGCAAAAGATCACTTCGAATTCCTCTTCCGGCAACTGCTGTGCTTCAGAAATTCGATCTTCTGATCTCCACTCGATGTGTTTTCCAAATGCCCATCAAGCCTCCTCTTATAATCCTTTTGTTGAGAACCAACGGCCTAGATTAGATTCTAATCAATGGCTCATATCATTTTGGATTGATCCTCGTCTTCTTCTAAAAGTTTCACCCACAGTTTGATTAATACCCTTTAATTATTTTAATTTCCTAAGTTTAGACTTAGGTACCCATTAAAAATAATTAATTATTTTAATAAAATTGTTTCCGGGTGGAATTTCCCAAAACGATTTATGGGTATTGTGGAATACATGTGTCCAAACCTCCCTGCAAATTTTGAGGCTTAGAGCACATCTGATGCTACCAGAAATCAACACTACCTCTTAGCGCGGAATGTGCTCTAATAATGCAACTTGTTGAAGCATCACCCTGAATCTGTAACATCTCCCTCTGCATTGCTGCTAACATCTCTGCCCATCAAATACTGTGCAAATGTTGCATCTATATTGTTGTTGAGCCTGCCACTACCAACACTGCATCTGTACTGCAATTCCCTCTCAAATTCTACATCTATGTTGTTGCTGGCACTACCACTGCTAACACCACATCTACACTGCAACCTTCTCCAACTACTGTTGCTACTTCATCAGCAACAAAAAAGGATCCAAAATTAGTGAACATGTGTTCAGTATGATGCATCTGTTGTTGGAGTTTTGATTGTTGCTAGTCTTTGCGCTGACCCTCTAAAGCCTTTGCGTTGTTGCCGACTCTGCTATGTTCCAACTGCACTAATCCCAACTCTAGCTCTGCGCTGCTCAATCTCTGGTGCTCCTAGCTACTGCAATTGTCACTCCAACACTCCTCTGCACCAACAGACACTGGTCCATCCTGCTACCTATGATCTGGACTCCCGTAGCAAGGTATTGATCCAAGAGGTAGACTTCCTCAAGGATCCTGCCCAACTGCAGTTCTTTTGAACTACAGTTCTATATCACCCCACCTCTGGGAAATCATGGCAAACTCCTCCTCGATCATTGCGGATGCAGCCTTCGTATCATGCTTCTCGTCTTTGTCCTTCTTGAGAGGACACTGTGTAGTTTAGTGACCAAGTTCACCACACCGAAAGCACTTGATCTTCAAAACATCTTTCTTCTTCTTCCGCTGCTCCTGTTGCCCCTTAGATGCGAGGGTTGCATTCTCATCCTCCTCCTTGGGATTCGTCCCACTACCGCTGCTACTATCAAGTTTGCACTTGACTAAGTCTCTCCTCATCTCTTCCTACTGAAGAGCAGCCCACATCCCTTCCCAATCCGGCAATCTCTCTCTGCCCAGGATACTCTAGACAAATACTTGCCATTCTTCTGAGACTGAATTCAAGGCCAACCTCACCATCTCGGTAGGCTGAGGTGTTGATCCCATAGTTGCCAACGAGTCTTGGATTTTCTGAAGCTTCACTAGGAACGGATCAATGCGTTCCCCCTTCTGCATCGTCGTGGATCTCATCTTCTGCTCTAAGTACATCTTTTGTTGCTCGGAAGATCCCTGATATAGCGTGGCCAAGGCATCCCACATCTCCTTGGCAGTCCCTTTGCCAGCAATGTGACATATTACGTGATCCCTCACTCCATCTAGGATCAACCACTTGGCCTTCACCATTTCAGCCTTGTACTTCCTGAGTGGATCTAGATCCACAGGTACAGCTACCACACTGTCGACATAGGTTTTGAGATTGTGCTCATCCAGAAGGCATGATATCCTTGCCTTCTAGATCACATAGTTGGATGCACCCTCCAAACGATCCTAATTCTGCAACCCATGAGCTGCCATCTCTGCTAGTGAAATGTCAAACTGCCTCCGCTCTCCTCGGCGCTGCCGTTGAGCTGGCCTACGCATTCCCTGTTGGAGTTAGTAGATCGACTGCTCCTTGTTGCTGCTTAGCAAATGAGAATTCAAACTTCTTGGTTGGATGTCCTCTGAGGAAGAATTCCCTCAACAGTCTGCGTCACACAAAAACCTCCTCTTCACTAAACCTTCTGCGTTGCTCCCTCTGACACTGACAAACTTCGATCTGGAAGTCTTACCTCTCTGTCGACTCACTCAGAGAGAGACCTTCCTCGAAAAAATTTCCCTCCTGGCCTGGACTACGCAATCCCTCTAGGGATTCGATTGTTGCCTACGCAAGACTTTGACCCTCCTCTTCAGCGCTGGGCTCTTCCGACTCTGCTCTCTTGCTTCACCTACAGCTCTGATACCATGTGAAAATTCGGAGACCCAAATTTCTACTGCAGCAACTGATTAAGTTTCTTATATTTGTTAAATCACTGAACAAATTATTTACTGCATGCTACAGTAAATACCAAAACTAATACATTGTAGCCTTCACCAATTAAAATTATATGCGGAAACAAGTAACTGAGAAAGAAAGAAATACACAACACATTACACCATTATTTTTGGACAAATGTCCCCGAAAGAACCAACTCAGGAAAACCAGTGCAACAGCTGAGGGTTTTATTATTATGTAGTAGTAATTATGAGTACAATTTGTTGGATGCCCAATTGGCTATCCGATTCAGAGAGAAACTGGGCAAAACAAATAGTGAGATGATCTCACCCTGTCACTGAAGAACCGGCTCTAATCTCGTTGGAAATGAGCCTCTGCGTCAGCCTCTGCGCAGAACTACATCAACCCCACGCAATCTTTGCGTCACCTCTGTTGGGACTGCGTTGCCCCTCCTTCTGATCCTCTGCTTGCTGGAAACTTCAGCTCTCAGCCTCCCGGTCTCACACCCCAGCTCCCGGCCTCTGAAACTCGATTTCCTTAGAAGGAATTTGATCTCCCTCCCAGGCTCTGCACTGCCACAACGTAGCTCTGCGCGGCCTAGCATTAGCCTCTCTGGACATTGTTCTGCCCTCTCTGCCTTGTACTGTCTGGCCTAGGAAAAACTTCCCACCAGATACTCTCCCTGTCCCTCACTGCAAAAGATCACTTCAAATTCCTCTTTTGACAATTGCTGTGCTTCAGAGATTCGATCTCTTAATCTCCACTCGATGTGATTTCCAAATGCCCATCAAGCCTCCTCTTAAAATCCTTTTGTTGAGAACCAACGGCCCAGATTAAATTCTAATCAATGGCCCAAATCATTTTGGCTTGATCCTCGTCTTCTTCTAGAAGTTTCACCCACAGTTTGATTAATACCCTTTAATTATTTTAATTTCCTAGGTTTAGACTTAGGCACCCATTAAAAATAATTAATTGTTTTAATAAAATTGATTCTGAGTGGAATTTCCCAAAACGATTCTGGGTATTGTGGAATACATGTGTGTAAGCCTCCCTGCAAATTTTGAGGCTTAGAGCAAATCCGATGCTACTAGAAATCAATAATATCATTGGGCAATTACACTTCAGAAAATATCAACAGCAAATGCAAAAGAAACAGTGAAGATCATAGAAAGACAGCCATGCACAATAAAGACAATAGTTTTACCCTAGGAAACTCAACCTTGGGAGAAAACCCAACATCTTTTATTTAGGAGAAATTATTCTTCAGCAAGGTTAAATTGGGTATGTTAAGAGGAATCCAGGGTTAAATTTGCAGAATTTTCCAGGTAGTATTCAGGCTAGAAATCTCCTTTTCGTTCAGTAGTACGTTTTATTATTCAGCCAATAATTGCATCATTTTAAGGGTTTTTCAGGTGGTTGGTTTGGGACAGATTCCTTCCTTGGTTTGGTTGAGCACATTGTGGAGAGGCACGAGCTACAATTTCAGGAGGTTTTGAGTGCCAGTGTGGCAGATATCACCATTTTCTTCTAGCAGCAGGAGCAGGAATTTACTCAATAATGTTAGAGTATATGTCCACTCAGGCTCTCAATGTAAGCTACCAGCAAACCATTCAGTTCATTTACTCTCATTTGGAGAAAATTGTTCAAGCCCTTTTTAGAACAGAGATCTAAGGAGCACAAGATATTACTACATGAAATGTTAAAACATTGTGAGAGACGGATGTTGAATATGCTAAAAAATTCTGTAGATAATATTATTCCAGCAAAATTAGACCCAATCACAAGTAGGATGTTAGGATTCTTAAGCAAGATGATCTGGTACCTGAGATTATTTGAAGTACATATGAAGTGTAAAATCTTTGAAAGAAAAATAGTGCAAAACGTGTATAGTGAACTGTTGACACTTGAAAGACAAAACTAAATATGCATAAGATGGAAGTGTTGAAGGATTCTCTCAAGTTGAAGCAATTAACTACAATGAAAAACTTTGCCCCCATCGCCAAAATGAATTCCATCTGCCTTGTTCTAGCCCTTGCTGCCTCACATAAATGGGAGGCCCATCAAATAGATGTTAAATCCAACTTCTTGCATGGAGATCTAAAAGAAGAAATCTACATGCAACAACCTCCTGGCTATGTTCAAAGTGACTCCAGCATCGTTTGTCGCACTAAGAAATCTCTCTATGGTCTTAAACAAGCTCCTCAAGCTTGGTATGCAAAAATGGAAAGATTTCTTCTTGACATTGGATTCTCTAGATGTCATTCTGACCCCACTGTCTATACCAAGAAAGTACAAAGCCATCTCATAATCCTTTTTCTTTATGTTGATGACCTTATCCTCACTGGTAGCGAGGTTACCACTATCATTTCCTTCTTGCAAGGAAGTGGCTTTGACGTGAAGATTATTTCCATTTTATTAATCAAAATGATTGGCCCTCTATTGTCCTTCCTGCCATATCATAGTAATACAATTTTTAATTTATTCAAGAACCCTGCCCAATCATGATTTCTTGTGTTATTGAGCCTTTTTGAGTTATCATTGTATAATGGATTCATTGTTTCTAGTGGGATTTGAAAGTTTAATGGTCTAGCTATAAGCGCATCTAATCTTTGAAGTCTCTAATTTGATCCGGGAGGATCCAAAAAGGCCTAAAAATCAAAGTGCTCAAAACTTGATCGAAATAGCTTCAAGTCGAATAGGTCAACAAGACAATTCCAACGAAACATGAATCACGTCAAACAGACTCTCGAATACAAAAGTTATGGCAGTTTGAAGTTTGTGCCAAATAGCAAAGGAGTTTGCAAGGTTGCCATGTAGTAGCACTAGGAAGCACGATGTCCCAATAAAGAGATGATGCGGAAGGACAGGTGGCATGCTGAGGTGGTAGCTTGGAAGATCGACATGTGGCATGACGTGGCAGTTACGTGGCATCGAGCTGGCAAATTAAGTCGACCAATGGGAGTGTGCCACATGGCCCAATCAGAGGGTCCTATGTGGCACCCACGAACACCAGAAATTAGTTGATGACATAATAATAGCCATTGGCAAGGATTGAAACACGACCTACAGGGAGCCAGGGCAACAGTTCAACTATTGGGCCACAAGTTGGGCATTGTAATGTTAATGGTGTTGTTGACAGTGCTGGACCCACCAACATGTAAGGGGATCTCCCCGGTAAGAAGTCCCAATTAGACCTCAGACCGTTTGGTGTAGGAGTCCTAGCAGTGGGTCGTACGGTAATGCCTTGACCATGATTTCACATAGAGGCAAGTAAGATAACTCTGTTGGTAGCAAGGGTGTGACAACTGCAGTGAGCCAAGGAAGGTGCATGAGAGGTTCTAACACACAGGGGTTGAGATGAGTGCACCCCTTGGAAACCTGTAATAGTACGCGCTTGGAAGGGAACACACAAGCGAAGATGCATCACAAGCTGGAAAGCAAGTTAGCGAGCAATCCAAAGTGATGGTTAAACCAACAGCACATTTCAGAAAGATTCATACATACTTATATAGAATAGTCCATACATGCATGCGTAAGCAAACAAATACATATATCATTTAGAGTAAACCAGATAGCATAGAATACAATACAACATATGCATGAAACGTGTTGGCTCTGTTATATTAAGAAGTGTAAGTTCCAGTCATACAATACATCCATGTCCAACCACTAGTTCCGATAGTGGAACGTTACAGCCACAACGCTTGCTCCTCCAAAGAGATGTACTAGCTCTGCACAATGGAGAAGCCAAGGCTCATTACAATATTGTCCAAGCTTTCTCTAAGATACTCCTATCGAAGCTTGGCTGACCAAAAGCCTTTACAATGAATTATGAGGTTCTATTTATAGCGAAGGGTGGGGTGACCCTTGACATCCCACTTTATGATAGTTCATCTACCTCATGACTCTTCATCTACTCTATGGTTGTTACATCCAACTATTGACACTTGAACTTCCACTTGACAAGACGTTACATTACAATGCACATGTGCCCGTGTGAGACAAAATGGCTTGAGCAAGACATCACTGACACTCGGTCCGATGTAGTGAGACCAACTCTTTGGCATGCTTGTGATGGTGAAGGTGGTGAGCTAATGCCAAGCTTGGTCGTCCGTGATGGTCTGCATGCGCTACATGGTGACATCTTGCTAAAGTGAACTCTTGCCTCCGTTGCATCCGGGTGCATTGGTGTGGCTCCTCCATCCAACTCGTCTGCTAACATGCACATGGTCTTCTTGGGTGCGACCGAACCGGCAACACACTGATGCATAATGTCTGTGTTGATCTTCCAGTGTGTGCTGGTGGTCATGTGCATCAACTGTCAACTACATGTTCAGCTCCAGTTGGACTTGCTTCTTGTCTTTGCCTCGGTGAGTGTGCTAAATGGGTGGGATCGCATGCGTGCGCATGATGACATGCATGCTGCTGAATTCCCTTGCATGCGATCAACAACACTGCTCACCATGTCTGCTCTGTGCCAGCTGCTGGGATGGATCTTTAACTTGTACGGGCACAGTTTCATCCATGAGTGCATGTTGCGCCCGCTGTTGTACCTGTTCTTCCTTGAGTTGTTGCTTAAGCACATGCAACTCCTTCTCTGTTCCGTTCTCTGCCTTCACGTGATCTTCATGTCGCATCGTCACCTCATAGCCTGAGTCTCCAAAGTTGCTTTCACCACAAGTGGATCTGCTTGAGCTTGCAACTTTGTTCTGCCTCTGTGTTGTCAACAACCTTCCTCTTGCATTCGTTGCATCCGATATGTTGCCTTCAGCTATTGTTCATGATGTTGCTCGCTGTGATGTTGTTGTCGTCATATCTTGATGTCCTTGTCTACGAACAACTTGATGTCTTCGTGGGTAGGCAATTCCATAGACACTTGATCGACTGCATCCCCAAGTGTGCTCTGAACGGTGTCTTCGACTCTGCTCTCTTGGAAACCATTGTACCTGTACTGCTGAGAAGAAGATAAACACTTGCGATACCTAGAGACATGGCAACACTCATGGCGAGCAATCCATCAGTAGAAAACCAAAATGAACTTGACAACTGACTTGCATCATACCTGTATGACTGATCATGAAGGTTGCGCAATTCCCGCTAGGCTGGGAGGCTGACTGACTGTTGGAACTACACAATGCACAGTCCAGTCTGGCTGTTGACTGCTGGAATTGCGCAATGCGCAATCTCAGCTGGCAATGGTTGCAGGCTCAGTGATTGCATTGCGCAATTTTCTGGGCCAGCAGTCACTGTCCCTCAAAATTGCGCAATGCAAGACTGGAGGACAGTCACTAGGCAGAAATGCGCATTTCCCGAGAGGAAGACAGAGCCTTCCCTCTCAAGATTGCGCAATGTTGTCTTGGTGAGGCAGAGTCCGGGCCAAGGCTGCCCAGACTCGCCGACAGGCAACTGAAAGCGAATGTGAATGCAAATGCATGGCGATACTAAGTGTAAGCATAAGTGAATTATCGTGCATGCAAACAGTGAATGACAGATTCAGAAAACGGAACATCATGCATGTGGGTGAGGCGAGTCGCCGAATTGGCGACCGTTCATGAAAAACATAGTCATGCATGCGACAGCAGTGAGATGTTAACGAAAACTGAAATGGTGCTAGTACAAGCTAGTATGTATCAAAACGACAGCAAGCGCTCACTGAAATCAAGCAGACAACATTCATACGAAGCAAAACACAAAAACCATCAGAAATGCAACACAAGACATGGGAAGCGGGCTTACCCCAAAACAACTGAGTTGAATGTGCCGATGGCTCCTAGATGTGATGTGGGATGTTAGAGCTACAAGGTTGATGTTAGGAATGAGCTCTGTCGCGTCCGGTTCATGAGTTTTGATAAAATCGAAGATGTGACGCGCACGCCACAAATCTAGGAAGAGCGACACTTGCTAGGAGGTTTCCGAGATGATCCTTGCATGCAACCTCCAGTTGCTAAAACTAGATCCCTGAATCAAGGGATGCCTTGGCATGCTGCCTTGGGCGAAGTAGCCCATGCATACAAATCGGTTTTGCTTGGTCCCGAAGGGAACCGGTCAACTCAACTGCACATGCAAGAGGCTACTCAACTGCTGGGAGAAAATGCGCATTTCTGGAACGATTCTGGGTTGGCTGCCCAAGAGATTTGCGCAATTTCTAGGCAGAGCAGCTGACTACTACCCAGGGTTGCGCAATTCCTGGGCTAAGCATCCCTACAAGGAGGAATTGCGCAATTTTTTGGATGAAGCCTGACTGGCAGAATTGCGCAATTCTAGAGCCTAGCACACTGCCAGATAGAATTGCGCAATTTCTGGAGGGAAGGCTGGTTGCCCTCCAGAATTGCACAATTTCATGACTGACCTGCTCAGCCTGCAATTGCACCAAGTCCGGACAAACAACCTGTGAGGGGAATGCATCAAGCTCTGATAGATAGACTGCCTTTCTACAAGAAAAACACTGAAGCTTGTGTACTTGACGAAGCAAGACATGCTGCTGTGAAAGGTTGGTAGGGAGGCTCCAAAATTTTGGAGGGTGGTTGTAGCCGCTACAATAGATGCATTCCCTATTTAAGGTTTGTTATAACTAAGGGGAAAAAGTGGGAGGCCCACAACCTTGACCCCAAGAACTTCGTGCAACTTCCGCCAATGCGTCATGACATGTATGGCCATGTTGTAATTCGTTTCAACTGCATATTCCACATTGTAATTCGCTGGGATTTATTATAATATGGTTTCAGTTTGTTACAACAAAGCAACGATTATAAAAAAATCATGCACCAACCAAAACACAGTGTCAAACGATGATTGGGGCGCCAATTACTTCATTTAAACAATATTATATGTTCCAACCGAAAAGCCACGGGTGATTGCATGCAATGATAACATTGGATTGGTGGTAACAAGGCATTATTATTTGGTTATAACAAACGTTCTATTTGCATACGTATTATAACGAATGGGTTGTAACCTCTACGGGTTTGACCTCGGGACTGTGGAACCCCATGCTTATATATGTTAAAAAAATTGCCACATTGCCATAGGCCTTGGATTATGAAGTTTTGGCAAAGTCGAGAGCCTTTGAGCTCTGTTTTAAGCCTGCATATTTTTGTCAACAAAGTGCTTGAGAGCCTGATTTTGCAGCAACCAATAGGAGGTTTTAGGTCTCATTTTGGAGGCCACTTCCTAGTAGCAGAGAACTCGTTTTGTAGAATGTTTTTGGAGGCATTTGTATAATAAAAGAGTCCACTCCCTTGGACGCAGGACCCAGAGACATAGTCCACATTGGATGAACTCTGTTATCACGTGGTTGTCATTATTATTCTCTTCCCTTTTCAATCTTCTAAATTTATTTTCAATTGCAGTTTCATTTAAGTCTTTCATGCTTGATTTAAATTGTTAAATTGGTTTAATTTAATTGTTCACGCTTGAACAATTTTATGAGACAAGTCAATTTTAAATATCTACATCAAATAGCATCAGAGCAATTTGATAGTGGTTTGTGAGTGTTCATGATAACTAGGAGCAAATTCAAGCAAGGTGAAGGAACACTTGTTGAAGGAAATCCAGAAATTGGATCGAGAAGCTTCACTCGAAGAAGAGAGATGTCATCACACGAAGGAGAAAAGAATCCTTTTGATTCTGAAGCAGAGTTTTGTAAAACTTTCATGGCGATGAAGGCCATGGTAGATGAAATGTATTGGGAATGAAGGACTTGGAGAAGGAATACCGTCGAAGAAAGTCAAAAATGAGGACTTGGAAATGGCTCCTCATTCTTCTCACTCTCCTCCTCATTCTCTTGGTGATTTTGAGAAACAATCTCAAGGTGTTGGATTGAGGTTGTTAACCAAGATGGGTTATGAGGGAAAGGGCCTTGGAATTACGGCCAAGGTATAATTGAACCTTTAAAGGTGAAAGCGAGACCTCACTATGCAAGATTGAAGTTTGATGAAGGGGAACGCTCCAAGGTAGTGGAAGCAAGGAATTCTCCAATAGAAGAACCATTCGAAGAACAACCTGTGAAATGTGGTGCAACCATCGAAGGTAGAATAAGCCTAATTATTCCAATGTTTCTTTTGATTATAAGAAGATTGGCAATGTAAAAGTTTGTGGTATAGGAAATCATGCACATGTGCGTTGAATAACCATAGTGTTACCAAGTGTTGGAAAAGAATGGCTTTGTACAGGAAAGTTATGTCAACTAGGAAGGGGACACGACATAAAGACCCATCTCCACATCGGAAGAAAGAGAAGGGCAAGAAAGCTTGGATGTTGAAAAACCCTTGCACTTATTGCAACAATGGTGGACATCGGAAAGTTAAATGTTGGAAACTCCATCTAGAGCTTCGTTCAAAGAATGGCAAGAAGATTGAAGATGATCTCTCACTGGCAACCACAGGGCAGATGAAGAGGCTCGTGAACGCAAGCAAAACCTTTTCGCCCATGTCTGCAAAGGTGGAAAAAGAAAATGATCTGAAGCATGGAAATGAAGTAGTTACATGTAAGCCTAACTATCATATGTTTAAGGAAACATCGGCACTACAACATGAGAATTTGTTATGGGACCCTGTTAAGAGAATTAAAAATATTGTTAGCTCATTTACATTAACATCCTTGTATTAGTTATCATTAATGTTATGATGTACATGGATAGTGTCTAGAGTAATAAATTTCGAAGGATGTGAAGAAACGCAAATGGGTAGCAATATGGTTTCAGTTGTGATAATTATTGTGCAGCTTTTTGAGATGAACCGAGTGCACAAAATGGGGTGGACAGATACTTGACAAGTGGGGAGGTGTTTCTCTCACTTGGTGTCTAATTAATAACCTTTTGGAAGTCCAAAAGCCAGTCAGCGAGGAGGAATGATCTGAGAGGATCCAAAAATGCCTAAAAATCAAAGATGCTCAAAAGTTGATGGAAATAGTGCCAATTTGAAGAGCTCGATGAGACGACTCCAACACAACTTGAATCGCGTCAAACGAGCTCCGAATGCAGAAGTTATGGTAGTTTGAAGTTCATGCCAAACATTAGAAAAAGGAGTTTGTAGGTTGTCATGTGGCAGCACCAAGAAGCGCCATGTGGCACTACAGAGATGACATGGGTAAGACGGGTGGCATGTTGAGGTGGTAGCTTGGAAGATCGACACGTGGGATGACATGGAAGCTATGTGGCATCAGGTTGGCAGATTAAGTGGACCAACGAGAGTGTGCCACATGGCCCAATCTAAGGGCACCACATGGCACCCCAAAACACCAAAAACTAGTCGATGGCATAACAAACGGCATTGGCAGCGATTGAACCCTGACCTACAAGGTGGCAGGGCAGTAATTCAAAAGTTGGGCCACAAGTTGAGCTTCGTAATGTTAATAGCGCATTCTTTATTTAAGGTTTGTTATAACTAAATGTAAAAAATGGGAGGCCCGCGAGCTTGACCTCGGAATCTCCATGCAACCTCCACCAGCACATCACAACGTGTATGGCTATGTTGTAGTCCGTTTCAATGGCATATTATGTGTTGTAATTCGCTAGGATTTATTATAATATGGCGTTGGTATATTACAACAAACCAACGATTATAAAAAGTTGTATGCCAACCAAAACATAGTGTGTCGAACAATGATTGGGGTGCAGGCTATTTCATTTAAACAATATTATATGTGCCAACCGACAAGCCATGGGTGATTGCATGCGATGATAACATTGGATTGATGGTAACGAGGCATTGTTATTTGGTTATAAGGAAAGTTTTATTTTCATATGTATAACAAATGGGCCATGTTACCGCTCAAACTAGCAAGGGCATTGGAGGGGATCCTATAGAGCAATTATTAGGTCGAGGGAAACAATGGAGCGATAGCCCACTGTCACCTTAGCTAAGGCTCCCTGCTCTTTACGGACTTTCACTGATGGGAGGAGTCCCAGTATGTGAGGAATCACTAGAATAGATATAGTCAATGATAAGATAAGGAAGTGATTCCTAAGCCTATTTGCAAGAGAGACTCAATTAAATGGGTTGCTTGCTTTAGAAGCAAGGTGATGGGCTCTCTAGGAAGGGCTAAGAGGGATTTTGAGGATAGGGTTTGGGAGTATGCTTTGTTAAGGAAGCCCCTAGTCTCAAAAGGCCTTATGAATGCTTGGCTTCTAAGTGATCTTTGTGGAATTGGAGTCAACAAGTTGCGGGACCACCAAGGGCCAAGTGGACCCAAAATTAGGTCAAGGATATGGAGTTGATCAATCAAGGATGTACTTGACCTAATTAGGGAAAGGAAGAGGATCAAAGAAAGAATCTTGCTTTGATGATTTAGTGCTATGATCCCAATGAGGTTACTAGCCAATGGGAAACCAAGGGCAAGAATTGATCTTCGAGCTAAGGCTCGAAATAACTCAAGATCCCATCGTTAGAATCTCGTGAAATTTGGAGGGCTTCTTGAAGACACACCATCGCAGTTGCAGGGATGAGATCAAATTCATTTGATGGCTAAATTGTGAGAAAAGTGATGCCCTAGGTGACCTATGGAGGCTAGACCTAGAAAAAGAGGGGAAGGTGAGAGGAATTCTCTTTGAAAATGATCACCTATGGAAGGATCAGTGCCTAATCCTTTGGGGAAGATGGAGTCAAGATGAAATTTGTGATTTAGAGGAACTACACCCAATCAAGGAGCCTCCTAGACAACTTCGCATGGCAATTAGGGCATGAGAGCAGCTGCTAGAAGAATTTATACTTCAATTTGCAATAATTTATGACTTATCAAGATCTATTCAATACAAACAATCTATTGGAACATTCACCCTTTTTTACATGATACATGAGATGGTGCAATGCTACAAAAGATTAAATTTCCACAATTTCGCATAAGAAAAGCAGTAAATTTCAGATCTAGTATAGCAAAAATCCCAGCAACATCAATGTATTAAAGCAAATAGCAAGAATAGACATGAAAAGATTACTTACATGTGCAAAGAGTATATCCAATCACCAAAATAATGCCAACAATGAAGCTCCAAGACGAGAGAGATATCCAAACATCAAAATTCATCCATTACATCCAAAATCCTCCTCCAAAAGGGATAGTGAAAATCTTACAAGAGATAAGAACCCAATCCAAGTGATGATGATGAAAATGAATCATCTCACTTCTATTTATACACTTCTCTAATGAATTTGATTTAGCTAAATTGGCCTAATTGAGCCCCTAAAATAAAATAATGTACATAATAAAAATACTTTGGGTGACAAGCTCACCAAATAGCTCAATAACATAATAAGAAGTCTCTCAAGAGGGTCGAATGATGAATAAAGTGAGTTGTTGGGCCTTTGAGGAGGCCTAATGAAGTCCAAGGGGTGCCATGATGAAGAATTGGATTCCAAATAAAGGGGACAAGGGGTTGGCCCCTTGTTTTCCAAGAAAGAACCTAGGGTGCTCCCAGGTGGGTGTAGGGGGGCACAAGGACATCCTCATGGGTCTCCAAGTGGATCGAAAATGCCTATATGTGAAAAATCGGAAACTTGATTCCTATTGCAGCAACTAGAAATAATTCTCCTAATTATTAAATTAATTAATAACAATTTATTTACCGTGTAGTACAGCAAAAACTTAATCAATCCCAGTGCAACCTACACAAATAAACTACGGAAGAAATAAACAATGGAAGAAATACTAGCACACACACATAAAATGACAGTTATTTTTGGACCAATCTCCCCGGAAAAACCCAACTCGGGAAAACCGGTGCAGCAGCTGAGGGTTTTATTATCATGTAGCAGCGAAATAATCTGAGTACAACTGGATGCCGAAACTGGCAATCCTACAAAGCAAGAAAAATCTAGTGAGGAAATTTCCTCACTCCACAGGCAAATCCCGACACTAACCTCAGCTCAAATTGAGTCGTCCAAACTACCCGTGCGCAATCACTATGTCACCCTAGAGCAGTTGTTGCTGCTCTCAGCTTGGAACAGCGTCTCCTCAAGCCGTTTGACCAGCTGTTGTCTAGGAAAACATCTCTCCTGGCCTCTAGAACCTCTACCCAGATTCTGGCACTGAAATTCTTCTTCTCCCCAGCAATTCGACTTTGCCTCTAGAGGCTACTGCGCTGATTTGCCTCACTATGGCTTCTCTACCTCTCTACAAATGCACTCATCGGATCTAGAAATCTTCCTCTGGCTTGACTGTCCCTGCCCCTCTCTCACCGCTTCGATTTCTCTGGCTCTCTCTAAGGCAATTGAATGTTGTTGCTCAGGAAATCGATCCGCTCATGAAATCGAACTGCACAAGTTGTTTCTCCAAGCCCCATGGACTTCTTCTTATAATCCTCTATTGAGACTTCAACGGCCAAGATTAGATCTTAATCGATGGCTAGGATTAACTTGAAGTCGATTCGTTTGAGTTTCTAGAATATTCACACCATAACTTAATTAATTATGATTAATTAGTCATATTCCCTAAGTTTAGACTTCATAAATATTTAAAAATTGATGGAGCTCTCCACTAAGTCTTGCCTCAACTCCTCTTGCTGCAAATCGGCCCACCTCCTGTGCCACCTTGGAAAGGTTTCTAGCCCAAAATACTCTGGAGGAATAGCTGCCTCTCCTCGGAGACACTACTAAATGCCAATCACACTAGCCCTATGGCTTGAGGCGTTGCCCCAACAGCTGACAACTAATCCCAGATCTCCTGAATCCTTGTGAGGAAGGGGTCTATGCATTCCCATTTCTACATCCTGGTGCATTTCAGCTTCTCCTCTAAATACATCTTCTACTGCTCGGAAGTCCCTTGGTACAACGTGCAAAGTGTATCCCACATCTCCTTGGTCGTCCCTTGGCCCGTTGTGCGATACAATGTGATCTCGAACACCGTCAAGAATCAACCTCTTTGCCCTTGCCATCTCCTTTCTGTATTCCTTCAGCTGATCTGCATCCTGGGGACTAGCTACCACTGCATCAATATATGGCTTCAGGCCATATTCATCCAGAAGGAAGGACATTCTTGCCTTCCAGATGACATAGTTGGAAGCACCGTCCAACCTGTAATGATCTCATAGTCCGACAATGGCCATCTTAGATGATGTCAAAAGTCTCCTCGTCCCTTTCTGCTCAGTTGTTGCTACTCGGTCGTTGCTCAGCTGTTGTTACTTGGTCATTGCTACTACTCTAGTGTTGCTGCTACTCAGTAGTCGCTCAGTTGTTGTTACTTGGTCATTGCTGCTACTCTGTCGTCGCTCAACTGTTGTTACCCAGTCGTCGTTGCTACTCTGTCGCTGTTGCTACTCGGTCGTCGCTCAATTGTTCTTCAGCTATTCGCAACCCCTTCTGGAGTGAGAAAAAACTGCTCACAACGACTACTAATCTGCAAGGGACTTTGAACTTCTTGAGACTAGAAGTTCCCTGAGGAAAATTTTCCCTTTGTGTGTGCTCTTCCTCCTCCCGATGCTAGTTCTACTCTAGCAAACTGTTGCGTCTAGCTAGAGATTTGCTCTGCAAAAAAAATATTGGTTGCTCCCTCGGCCTTTGGAAACCCTCGACCTGGAGAGATCGAATTTTTCTATCCCTCTCAGAAAAAAAATCTATTCTCCCATTCAACATCTTGGCCAAGGTGATTGCGCTGCCTCTGGAGTTTCGAATTGTTGCCCCTCTCTGAACAGCGGAACTCCCTCTTCGTTCGCTACTGATTTCTCCGGCTGATCATCTGTGCTTCGATACCATGTGAAAAATCAAAACCCCAATTCCTAATGCAGCAACTAGAAATAATTCTCCCAATTGTTAAATTTATTAATAACAATTTATTTACTGTGTGCTACAGCAAATATTTACAGCAAATATTGAATCAATCACACTGCAACTTACGCAAATAAACTGCAGAAGAAATAAACACTAGAAGAAATACTAGCGCACACACATAAAATGACAGTTATTTTTGGACCAATGTCCTCGGAAAAACCCAACTTGGGAAAACCGGTGCAGCAGCTAAGGGTTTTATTATTATGCAGCAGTGAAATAGTCTAAGTACAACTAGATGTTGAAACTAACAATCCTACAGAGAAATACTAGTAAGAAAAATCTAGTGAGGAAATTTCCTCACTCCACAGGCAAATCTCGACACTAAACTCAGCTCAAATTGAGCCATCCAAATTGCCTCTGCGTAGTCACTGCCTCACCCTAACGCAGTTGTTGTTGCTCTAAGCTTGGAACAGCTTCTCCTCAAGCCGTTTGACCAGCTGTTCTCTGAGAAAACATCTCTCCTGGCCTTTAGAACCTCTGCCCAGCTTCTGACACTGAAATTTTGCTTCTCCCCAGCAATTCGACTTTGCCTCTAGAGGCTACTGCACTGCTCTACGTCAACCTCACTGTGGCTTCTTTGCCTCTCTACAAATGCACTCACTAGATCTGGAAATCTTCCTTTGGCTTCATTGTCCCTGCCCCTCTCTCACTGCTTCGATTTCTCTGGCTCTCTCTCCGGCAACTGAATGTTGCTACTCAGGAAATCGATCTGCTCATGAAATCAAACTGCACAAGTTGTTTCTCCAAGCCCCATCGACTTCTTATAATCCTCTGTTGAGACTTCAACGACCAAGATTAGATCTTAATCGATGGCTAGGATTAACTTGACGTCGACCCGTGTGAATTTCTAGAACATTCACACCATAACTTAATTAATTCTGATTAATTAGTCATATTCCCTAAGTCTAGACTGAGGAAATATTTCAAAACTGACTAATAATCTAATTAAGTCATTTCTAGGTGGAATTTCTAGAAACGATTTCTGGGTTTTGGAGATCTCATGCATTCTAGCCTCTCCACAAAATTTCAAGGCTAGAACACATCTGATGCTACAAAAACTAACACTGTAGACCATCTGTAAGGGTTGGGATGATGATATAAGCTCTCCCTCTATAGCAGGAGAAATCCTCTGGACTCTGGAACACTTGCCAAGTGAATGGTGCATGTGTGGAGTTAGTTGGGCATGGTGAACCAAGTGCATCATCCTAATCCAAAAGGTGGAACGACTGGTGTTGGGAATCCATGAAGTACGCTCTGTTATGGTGGAGACCCATGACTCTCAACTCTCACCCTACAAGTGCCAATGTGTCCCTTTAGAGTGTTAGGACCCCGTAGAGAGAGACCAAGCCCCAAATGGAAATCCACCTGCAATCTTGCATAAGATCCAATGCGTCCCCTTCCCCTCCAATACAACAAATCATTAGAGTAATCAAGTAAAAGAGCTTACAAGTCATGGAATCAATGGGGCACTTCATGGTCGCATGCCCTTCCATAGTGGCATTTGGCATGTACAAGTGTCTCCAAGCTCAATAGGGGGTTAACCAAGGACCCTATTAGGTGGTTTCAACCTCTAAAGGGGGTGACATGTCCATGGTACATCCCTCAAATGGTAGGTGGCAGATGATATAATAATGGAGCAGAGTGGGGATCAGGGGAATCATCCAGACCACATGTCATGGTACAAGGGTAGTTGTAATAAGGGAAGCCCACACCTGAGTATATGAGAGTAGGAGGGAGTAAATCGTGGTACATGAGTTACCCCAGCCTTTGTTTTTCCGCCCTTCTTCATGTCTTTTGCCTTTGACTAATTTTTCTTCATAACTGATCGGGGCTCCAGGGGATGAGAGCATGATGTGTAATATGTAGCAGTGGATATCCTTTTAAGGTGGGGCAATTCATTGCCCACCAAGGGTTGGGATAATCATGGGTTCCTTAATGATGGAGGGGGCTCATTTAGAGCCGATATCAACCAGAGTGATGGCCATGGGTTAGGGGTAGAGCTCATCTCTGGCTTTTTCCCACATGCTAAATTTGTATGTTCCGGCCATCTTTTGCATTTTGTGGTACATTTCCAGTTAAGGGTGGCCAAATTATGCTTTTTCTTTTCTTTTTAGCTACATCAACCTCTGGGGCATCGTTTCAGGCTCGGCCCAAGGTGTGGACAAGGGGAAGGGGAGGCTAACCACGGAATCGAGAAGTTGAGACAAGAATACGGATGTAACGCACTCTTTCCACCAAATCCCCCCACCAGACCATTTCCAAAAGTACCCATGAAAAGTCATACCTTTAGGGTAGGGAGGCCCACCTTCAAACATACAATAATGACAATTGGTCGAGGGACCACATGGCTGGCTCAGGTGGTGTAGACAATGGCACATTGAGCTATCTAGCGGCTGCAAGGGGTTGTTGGCTGTCGGCTGAGGACCATCTAGGAGAAAAAAAAAACTCCTATATAC
Organism: Pinus tabuliformis; assembly: GCA_031772625.1. Taxonomy (NCBI): domain Eukaryota; kingdom Viridiplantae; phylum Streptophyta; class Pinopsida; order Pinales; family Pinaceae; genus Pinus; species Pinus tabuliformis. The sequence continues at coordinate 1,322,817,802 of CM062819.1, read as the reverse complement.
ACTACCCACAGGTGGTGGGTAACATCTTACTCCAACTAGGACATGAGCTCTCGGAGAGGCCATGAAGCTACTCGAACGGGAGATCATGAGAACAACAACAATCTCTTGGTACTGCAAACTTGTTATCTACACATATCAAAGACCAAGCACACGAGGTGGCATGTTTGTGGTGTCTTATGATCACCCATGCTTAGTATTAGGTCGTTAAAATCAACAAGAAAGTAAAAATGCAGTTTTAATCTAAATGCAACTAATCTATTATGAAAATATCATATCATGTTAGTTCTAATGCGAAAAATCAACATGCAATGCATCCTACACTAACATGCATATATTAAGGCTAATACTAAGTGTAAACATAAGGCTAGTGCAACCAACATATCATCATATCAATATACACGTCTGCTAGTATGATTACTCATGTAGCAAATCCCAAAGCGAATGCGGACACAATCACATGGAGGATGAAGCAGGTGGAAGGTGGGAAAATACGATCTCCATTCGAGGTAAAAGGAAGCTTTAGGAGAAGGTTAAATAAGTCAATCTAGAAGTGTGGGGCTTTCCCTATAAGTACACAATGGTGGAGTGAATGATCACTCTCAAGAACTCCCTATCACAATCATTGTTTATAGTATCATGCTTTGTAGGTGCCACAAGGACATGATGGGAGGAGAAAGGAGACTTGAAACACATAAAGGGGGCAACAAATCGGTTGCTCAATGGAGTAATTGTATTCACAAACCCAAGGGTATTATGAGGAAGGAGGGATGCATCTAGTGGATGGTTCTTCCTCAACATCATACCTAGGAAGGTAAGAAGGGCCCATGGTCACTAGAGCTCAGATGAAAAGGGGTGAGGGAATCACTTGAGGAAGACTCATAATGATGAATAAGAGAAAAAGGCAAAGGGGAGGGTGAAGTGCTATATTCAACGGGTTTTTCTTCCTCAAAATCATAATCTAAATGCTCAAGCAATTTGAAATAAGGATAGGTAGGAGCAAAGGCCTTATCAATTTCATCACCATTAGGTATCAGAGATAGGGTCTCCCCTAAAAGGAAAATCAATCATTTCCAACTACCCCCTTTCATGCAAGGGAAAATGATAATTATCCTCCCCAAGAGTATCGATGGATATGTCATCATAAACAATGCCAGGGAGGACCAATCTCAACCTCATCCTCCTTGTCGGTGTCATGAATGGGAGCACAATCAAATTGAGGAGCAACAATTTCCCATTTCCCTTTTTCAATACGGATGTAATTTGCAATGTCAACTTCCAAGGGGTTAATGGGACCACCTTCCCCAAGGTTCTCTGAAGGAGAGTCCTTAGGAGTAATATCCTTGAGAAAGGTAAGGCTAGCCTCAACTTCACTTTCCATAGACTCATCCTCCCCAACACGTGTTCCCAAAATCATCTTTTTCATCATGTGGACATAAGGAGGACTCATGTTCCTACTCATTATTTAGATTCTCAAGGTCCTCTCCAACCTCTTCATCTTCATGGTCATCCTGATCATTCAATTGATCACATTCTACGGGGCTTTGTGATTGACTATAAATTTTTTATTTATAAGGTCAGTGAAAATGTTAAAAGCATAGGTTTGGCTAGCATATTCAAAGAGATGACTAGGATCCTTCTTATAGGCACACATTATTGTGTAGAGTTGTTATTGTGTTGTCCTATGAAACCTGCACATGAATCCTTTATCCGCATTCTCAAACAAATCTTGACAAATCTCGCCACATTGGTCCACATATTTTTGTAGTTCCGGAAGGTCTTGATCATCGAGTTTTTCAAAAGGAGAGCCAAGGATAATTTTGTTTTGACAATAATCCATTTTTCATGATTTTGCATATTATGATTAAAATAGAGTTGCCAAAGTGAATTAAAATGCCTTGATAGATGCTTGCTACACCCCACAAGCATTAACTTTGAAGTTCAATGAAGAACTAGGGCTTCGTTCTTCCAACAAAGTCACCAATAATGATATGTCAATATGTTGTATGGGGAACAAAACACACGTCTCATGTCCTCGACAACGACGCCAAAAAAGTTACCGCTCAAACTAGCAGGGGTCTTAGGAGGGGATCCTATAGAGCAGCTATTAGGTCGAGGGCAACAATGGAGCGATAGCCCACTGTCACCTCAGCTAAGGCTCCCTGCTCTTTATGGACTTTCACCGATGGGGGGAGTCTCGGTATGTGAGGAATCACTAGAATAGATATAGTCAATAATAAGATAAGGAAGTGATTCCTAAGCCTATTCGCAAGAGAGACTCAATTAAATGGGTTGTTTTCTTTAGAAGCAAAGTGATGGGCTCTCTAGGAAGGTCTAAGAGGGTTTTTGAGGATAGCGTTTGGGAGTATGCTCCGTTAAGGAAGCCCCTAGTCTCAAAAGCCATTATGAATGCTTGGCTTCTAAGTGATCTTAGTGGAATTGGAGTTAACAAGTTGCAGGACCACCAAGGGCCAAGTGGACCCAAAATTAGGTCAAGGAGTTGACCAATCAAGGATGTACTTGACCTAAATGGGGAAAGGGAAGAGGATCAAAGAAAGAATCTTGCTTTGATGATTTAGTGTTATGATCCCAATGAGGTTACTAGCCAATGGGAAACAAAGGGCAAGAACTGATCTTCGAGCTAGGGCTTGAAATATCTCAAGATCCCACCGTCGGAATCTTGTGAAAATTGGAGGACTTCTTGAATACACACCATCGCATTTGTGGGCAAGAGATCGAATTATTTTGATGGGTAAATAGTGAGAAAAGTGATGCCCTAGGTGACCTATGGATACTAGACCTAGAAAAAGAGAGGAAGGTGAGAGGAATTCTCTTTGAAAATGATCACCTATGGAAGGATCAATGCCTAACCTTTGGGGAAGATGGAGTCAGGATGAAATTTGTGATTTAGACTCTAGAGGAACGACACCCAATCAAGGAGCCTCCTAGACAACTTTGCATGGCAATTAGGGCATGAGAGCAACTGCTAGAAGAATTTATACTTCAATTTGCAATAATTGATGACTTATCAAGATATGTTCAATATAAGCAATCTCTTGGAACATTCACCCTTTCACACATGATACACGAGATGATGCAACGCTACAAAAGATTAAATTTCCACAATTTCGCGTAAGATAAGCAGTAAATTTCAGATCTAGTATAGCAAAAATCCCACCAACATCAATGTATTAAAGCAAATAGCAAGAATAGACATGAAAAGATTACTTACATGTGCAAATAGTATATCCAATCACCAAAATTATGCCAACAATGAAGCTCCAAGACGAGAGAGATATCCAAACATCAAAATTCATCCATTACATCCAAAATTCTCCTCCAAAAGGGATAGCAAAAATCTTACAAGAGATAAGAACCCAATCCAAGTGATGATGATGAAAATGATAAATCTCACTTCTATTTATACAATTCTCTAATGAATTTGATTTAGCTAAATTGGCCTAATTGAGCCCCTAAAATAAAATAATGTCCATAATAACAAAACTTTTGGTGACAAGCCCACCAACTAGCTTAATAACATAATAAGAAGCCTCTCAAGAGGGTCGAATGATGAACAAAGTGAGTCGTTGGGCCTTTGAGGAGGTCTAATAAAGTCCAAGGGGTGCCATGATGAAGAACTGGACTCCAAACATAGGGGACAAGGGGTTGGCCCCTTGTTTTCCAAGCAAGAACTGATGGTGCTCCCAGGTGGGTGTAGGGGGGCACAACAACATCCTCATGGGTCTCCAAGTGGATTGAAAATGCCTGTAGACTATCTTTAAGGGTTGGGATGATGATATAAGCCCTCCCTCTGCAGCGGGAGACATTCTCGGGACTCCAAAACATCTGCCAAGTTAATGGTGCATGTGTGGAGTCGGCTACGCATGGTGAACCAGGTGCATCATCCTTATCCAAAAGGTGGAACACGAGCAATGAACGAGTGGTGTTGGGGATCCATGAATTACGCTCTGCTATGGTGGAGGCCCATGGCTCTCAACGCTCACCCTACATGTGCCAATGTGGCCCTTTGTAGGGCTAGGACCCCGTATAGGGAGACCAAGCCCCAAATGGAGACCCACCTGCAATCCTGCATAAGATCCAATGTGTCCCCTTGCCCTCCAATACAAACACTCATTAGAGTAATCAATGGGGCACTTCTTGGTCGCATGCCCTTCCATAGTGGGCTTTGGCATGTACAAGTGTCTCCAAGCTCAATAGTGGTTTAACCAAGAACCTATTAAATGGTTTCAACCTCTAAAGGGGGTGACATCATGGTACATCTCTCAAATGGTAGGTGGCAGATGATATAATAATGAAGTGGAGTGGGGATCACGGGAATCATCTAGACCACATGTCATGGTACAAGGATAGCTTTAATAAGGGAAGCCCACACCTGAGTATATGAGTGTAGGAGGGAGCAAATCCAATGTGTCCCCTTGCCCTCCAATACAAACACTCATTAGAGTAGTCAAGTAAAAGAGCTTATAAGTCATGGGATCAATGGGGGCACTTCATGGTCGCATGCCCTTTCATAGTGGGCTTTGGCATGTACAAGTGTCTCCAAGCTCAATAGTGGTTTAACCAAGGACCCTATTAAATGGTTTCAACCTCTAAAGGGGGTGACATCATGGTACATCTCTCAAATGGTAGGTGGCAAATGATATAATAATGGAGCGAAGTGGGGATCACAGGAATCATCTAGACCACATGTCATGGTACAAGGGTAGCTTTAATAAGGGAAGCCCACACCTGAGTATATGAGTGTAGGAGGGAGCCAATCGTGGTACATGAGTTACCATGGCCTTTGTTTTTCCACCCTTCTTCATGTCATTTGCCTTTGACTGATTTTTCTTCATAACTGCTCGGGGCTCTAGGGGAGAGCATGATGTGTAATATGTAGCAGTGGATACCCTTTTAAGGTGGGGCAATTCATTGACCACCAAGGGTTGGGACAATCATGGGTTCCTTAATGATGGAGGAGGCTCATTTCGGGCCCATAGGAACCAGGGTGATAGCCATGGGTTAAGGGTAGAGCTCATGTTTTTGTCCTTTTCCCATGTGCGAAATGTGTATGTCTCGGCCATCTTCTGCATTTTGTGGTACATTTCTTGTTGAGAATAACCAAATTATGATTTTTCTTTTCTTTTTAGCGGCATCAACCTCCGTGGTATTGTTTCGGGCCCGACCCAAGGTGTGGACAAGGGGAAGGGGAAGCTAACCCTATGTGGATCCAGTGGAGACATGTGGACCCGAATGAGAAAATATAAGAACGGGGCTAAAACAAGTGGAAGGGGAGTGATGTAAGTGGTATCGGGAAGTGGGACCACGCAACCAAAATTGGGATTTCCCATGGATGCCAACCCTGAAGCCAATTGCCAGTAAAGGAGATCCCATGGGACTAGGACACAAGGGTAACCACGGAATCGGGCAATGGAGACAAGAATACAGACGTAACCCACTCTTTCCGTCGAATCCCCCCACCAATCCATGCCCAAAAGTACCCTTGAAAAGTAAACGAAATTACTCAACCAAACCAATGAAAAGTCATACCTTTGGTATCGGGAGGCCCACTTTCAAACATACAATCATGACAAGTGGTCAAGGGACCACATGGTTGGCTCAAGGGGCGGAGACAATGGCACATTGAGCTATTTGGTGGCTGCAAGGGGTTGTTGGCTGTCAGCTGAGGTCCATCTAGGAGAAAAAAAAATCTCCTATATACACTACCCACAGGGGGTGGGTAACAGACCAGGCCACAACCTCTGTGGGTTTGACTGCGGAGCTGCAAACCCCAACGCTTAAATATGTTAAAAGAATTATCACAATGCCATATACCTTGGATTATGAAGTTTTGGCAGAGCCAAAATCCTTTGAGCTCAATTTTAAGCCTGCATATTTTTGTAAACAAAGTGCTTGAGAGCTTGATTTTGCAGCAACTGAAAGGGGGTTTTTGGTGGCATTTTGGAGGTCACTTCTTGGTAGCAAAGAGCTTTTTTTCTAACAAGTTTTTGGAGGCTTTTGTTGATATAACAAAGAATTTCAAGGCTTAGCATCTGAATAATAAAATAGGCCACTCCATCGGAGGCAGGACCCAGAGACGCAGTCCACATTGGATGAACTCGTTATCATGTGGTTGTCGTTATTATTCTCCTCTTTTTTATCTTTTCAATTGCAGCGTCATTGAAGTCTTTCATGCTTGATTTAAACTGTAAAGTTGGTTAAAATTAATTGTTCATGCTTGAACATTTTTACGAGCCATGTCACTTTAAAAGATCCAGATCATGATTAGTCACCACGTCATTGTGGGTACTCTTGGCTTCATCTTCTTCTCTCCATAACATTAAATTAATCCATCAATTACTGGCTTCCTCATAGGGGAAATATCAATGTGTTGTAAGATGTTATATGTGAAAGAGAGATGTATTATCTTATTTTCTCTCCATCTAGTGTTAGTTTCTGTGTGTGTGTGTGTCAACCCTAAAGTTATACAAATCAATAACAGAAAAATTAGAGTCTTTTAAAGAATTAATTCAGTAAGTGAACATATTGCCATGACACGATACATAGCATACTTGGTAGAAATACAAACTTGTGAATGATCAAGTCCAGTGTTGAAGGGGCTAAAAGAAACAGCCTTCTTTGAGAATGTAGGGGGCTTCTCCCCAAATAATACAGGAACCAATTCTGCTGCTGGTCCCTTCTGTACGCCCTTGCTCAGCTGTATAATGGTGTCCTTTAGTCTTCGATATGTAACCTGCATAGGTATTGATTTATTTTCAAGGTTCATCACGTTGGTAAAAAGCTATTTTAACAGTAAAATATATCACTCAAGAGGATCTGTAGAAACCAACAAAAAAGGTAACCTACATGATCACTGAAGATCATATGACTCCTTGGCAAGGAAATATCTTTTAAAATGAAGGATTAACCTTTCTTTAGTAGAAGGCCTAACATTAATGTCTCTACTACATGAATCACATCAATTATGTCCTCTTTGCCACAAAAAATAATCAACCATCATTCACTAAAGGAAAAAAAAAATGTCAAAGGTCAGTAAGTATGCAAAGTAGCATTATTTGATCTTCGATCAAGAGATGAAATAAAAGGATGTGCTCTCAACAGGAAAGTGGGACTGACTTATAGTACTTTTTAACAGGAAAGCAGCATTTGTAGTAGTTTCTGTTCTTGGAGCAATGCATGGAAACATAACTTATTTATTCACATTACAAGCAGTACATATAATTTGTTCAAGCAGAAAGGAAGAAAAAACTTGTTAAGTTCAATCATTGTTTCATCTTAGTTGCTGAAGCTTTCTACTAAAAAATTTGATCAATTGATGTAATGCTCCCAAAAGGAGCAGTAATTTATTTTATACTATTTGTTTTTAAAATGCTGCATATATTAGACTTTAGTTCATAGAACAAGTGTGAACATGTTAACAGTGGAAAAAAGAAATAAAGAGAATACTCAGAAAGAGTTAATTTGTTGTCACAGCGAACCATATTACATTACAAACCACAAGGTTGCATATCCACTTTTAAATAGAATGTGGAATCTCTCCACATATCACACCTATTACATCCACTGACACTTGTCCTACACGTTCATTTCAAATTGACAGCACAGAATATTCCAACCAACACTTGTTCAGTGTCACAGACAAAAAAGACTTGTCAACACAAACAAACGCCCTTCCTACAGCCAAGCATCCACTAACTTGATAAATGGGCAATATTTCCAGCATCAGAGAGAAAAGAAGAAGGTACAATATCAGCTTTACAGATGATGATGACAGCCCTGAAATATTTCCTCAAATAAGCTCCAAACCTGCACAAGATATCTTCAACTGCAGCCCAAATGTCTAGGGACTTTTCCACAATGAAAACACATGTTACAAGTGAGAGGGAGATCTCCTTTTATAGGCCCTCTTTACAAACATATACAAATAAAATATTAACTAGAAATTTAAGTACCCCTAGAAGAGGGACGCTCCACCAAACAAGCCTTGGTTTGGCCACTGAAAAGGTCAAAAATCCACATGTCACCTCCTCAAGCTAGATATCCCATTAAACAATTGCTTTTTCTTAATGATTATTTGTCATTCTAGAGTTTTCCAAGTGAGATGTCTTCCTTAGGAATATCATCTGATAAAAAAAGTTTTAAAATCCCCTTCTAGACTCTTCTAAGGGGGCTTCTCCATTCTTCTAGTTTCAAGGCCTTCTTTAATAATATTTCCATGAACATACGTGCCATAAATAAACCCCAAAGTGACATAGAAAGTTGGACAGCTCCTCAAATAAGGTGTGATCAACTTTGTAAAGGGCTTTGAATGACACACGTCCTCATCACATGAGGGGCATTCCATCTAGACTGTCACAATCATAGTGCCAACCAGTTCACTCATGCCTCCAAATATGAAGAACTTGCGTCACAAGATCTGAATGGTAACCATAAACGTGATCATGTCTCCAAATATGTAAATATGCATCGAGAAAGGTGAATATGAATCAAAAGTAACCATAATGAAGAATTATACATCCATAATTGTTATAATACTCCCCTATTTTTCACGCCTTGAATGATCTACGTTGATGTTTGTAGCTTGGGCAGGTTCTTTTCGACAGGCCTAAATGTCTAGGTGTGTAGAACTTGCCCAAGATCTCCTTAGACACTTGCTCTAGTGTGAGCAAGTTTCTTTTGTAACTTAAGTTTTGACATAGGAAAGCACATAATTATTATGTTGGCTAATTGAGCTAAAGTAAACTTAAGAAAAGTGAAATAATTACTTTAATGATTGTGTTTTAATCTCAGCCCTTTATCTCAAGAGAGGCGAGATATAATCTCAACCGTCAATCACTTTGGAGATTAGGGTTAGGGATTTAGGTCAATGTAAAGTTATAAAAGCAAGGCTAAAGAGGAGGAGAATGTTGAGAATTCAATAGGGCAATGTATATGTTAATTCTCTTAACTTGATAACTGCTTGTGTTAGCTTTTTACTTATTAGCTTTGATCTTTCTTATTTCAATGTGCAATACATCAAACAGCTACCAAAACAGTAAGAACAATGACACAGTATGTAGGCTACAAGCTAGGGCCAAAACCCCTCCTCTTGAGGGGAAAACCCGTAAAATCTCTTCTTATCTTTAAAATCTTTCAATTGACGAATACCATCACCTAGAATCAGACAAATACCCTCCAAGATCAAGTCTCCGTTAGCCTCCTGCTACAATATCTTCGACCTCCCAGTAAATCCGAAATTCTGCCCCCAGCAACTACTGCAACTACTATTGCTTCTCTAGGAGACTTTGATCTCCCTCTAACTGCTCTTCCCTTGACCTCACTTGCCTTGATTTGAGTCTTAGGGCTAGTAGGAAACCCTAAGAGACCTTCGCTTGCCTTCTTGCTCTTCTTGCTTCAAAATCAAACCTTAGACTTGCCCAGTGCAGAAACCCTAACTTCGCACTCCCAAAAGAAAGTAGAGAGACCCAAAACACTTCGACTTTTCTTGTCCTTCTTCTTCGCACTTCCTTCTTCGTCCTTCTACTGCTTCCTTCTTCGTATGAGAGATGAGTGAGTGAATGATCCAAATGGAGGACGAGTTCCTCTTATATATAGGCTTCCTTCAAGGGTGGACGTGGCTCTTCATGTAGGCCAACTTGACAGCTTATGTAGGCCAACTTGATCTTGGGGGTAATTTGATATTTTCATGACAAAATAATTTTTCTTTTACAATTTACAATGAGCCCATAGGATCTTTCATATATGACAATGACTCTTATACCTAGGACAAACCCTAGAAGCACTCAATGGGTGCTTGACCTATAAAATAAAAGAACTTGAGCATGAAACCCATGCTCTAATAATAATATAATTTCTTTTTCATTTTATATATACAAGATTACATTTCATACTAATGAAGACCAAACCTAGTTACACATTTTTCAACACTCCGTCTTAACTAGGGAGGTATTCATAGGAGGTACATGGTCATTCCCAATCTCAACAGATCTCATAAGAAGAGTCGAATTAGTAACCCATCTCTCTAGCATCATAATAACTAGCATTGTCATATAGCAAGGCCTTGACTAACAGCTCTATCTCTCCACAAGATCAGAGCACAATCCTAGTGAGACCAATGATGTGTAGAAACCATCATCATTGTCTCTCCAAGGTACATACCCCACCTAGGTGTTCCCAGAATATGACATCTCGTTGGACTATTCATATCTTGGGTAGCTAATCCTCAAAGAATATCAGTCCACGACTACTCTTGTCTTGAATGCCCTACCACATTCTCAAAGAGTATCGAATGTCAGATGGTTACCCAACCCTCCATTCTTTCTTTCCAAGTGAAGACAAGAATGTTGTGTCTATCCCTCCCTCTCAATCCGAGAGGACAAATCCACCAAACCAAGCTTGTCCCTTAAGTATACAAGCTTCTTGTTTGGAAGTGATTTAGTCAATATGTCTGCTACCTGCTCATCAGTGGAGATATATTATAGCTGCACCACACCATTTTGCACTGGCTCTCGTATATAGTGATACTTGTTGTTGATATGCTTTGTCTTGCCATGAAACACTGGGTCCTCAGACAAACGAATACAACTTGTGTTATCACAACGTATCTCTGTAGGGTTTATCGGTCCTTCAAATAAGTCAAATAACAGCTTCCTTAACCAAACTGCTTCTCGGCTGACTTCACGTGCTGCAACATATTCTGCATCGGCACTACTCAAAGCAACGGTGTTTTGTTTTCTGCTCATCCATGAGACCATAGATGATCTCAGACTAAAACATCCTCCTGTAGTGCTTCTTCCATCTTGTTCAATGCCTCCCCAGTCGGAATCTGTATAACCAATCAATTGAACATCATTCCTTCTATCATATTTCAGGCAGTAGTTGATGGTTCCCTGCAGATATCTTAGGATATGTTTTGCTGCTATCCAATGATCATGTTTCGGCTCCACTTGGAATTGACTAAGTATATTTACTACAAAACATATGTCCGAACAAGTATTCACCAAGTACATTAATGAGCCAATCAATTGTCTATATTTGGAAGGATCCACAGGGCTTGATTCGAAACTCCTTAGTCTTTTCAAGTTTGTGATCATCGGAGTGGTCATCTCTTTACAGTCCATCATGTTGAACTTCTTCAAAATCTCAATCACGTACTTTCCTTGACCTAAATAGACTTCATTAGGTTCCTGCCAGACTTCTAGTCCCAGATAGTAATGCATCAGCCCCAGATCCTTCATGTCAAATTTTGCTGCCAATTGCTTCTTACATTCTTTAATTCGACCTTCTACACCTGTCAAGAGAAGATCATCTACATATAGAAGAATGATTACAAGTTCATTGTTTACAACCTTAATATAGAGGTTTGAGTCAGCAAAACTTTTTGTGAAGCCTAGTCTTTGTAGATATGCATCCATTCTAGCATACCATGCCCTTGGTGCTTGCTTGAGGCCATATAATGCTTTCTTTAATCTGCAAACATATGCCTTCCTATCTTTGATTTCAAATCCCAAGGGTTGTTCTATGTAGACTTCTTCATCTATTGTGCCATTTAGAAACGCAGCCTTGACATCCATTTGGTGGATGTTCCACCCCATCGATGTTGCCAGAGAGACTAATGATTGAATTCTTGTGTATCTTGTTGTTTCAGCAAAAGTTTCTTCATAGTCGATGCCTTCAAGTTAATAGAAGCCTCTAGCCACAAATCTTGTTTTATACTTATTTATACTTCCATCAGCAGTATGCTTGATCTTATAGATCCATTTGGAAGTAACTACAGATTTGTCTTCGGGCTAGATACGATCTCCCAGACTCCATTCTTCATTATAGATTGATATTCTTCATTCATGGCATCTTTCCATTCTCGATGTTCTATAGCCTCTTCAAAAGTGGATGGTTCTGCTTCTATTAATTTTGTCATGTATGCAGCATACCCAAAGTATCTCTTGGGTCTTTTACTTTCTCTAAATGATCCTTGAGTTGCCCCATGACCTTTTGCATCAAGTAGTGTAGATTTCAACCAATTAGGTCTTTTCCTTGTTTCTTGAGTGACCACGGGTTGAATAGGTTCACTAGGTCCTTCTCACTCATGGTGAGATCCTTCTTCCTTGTCAACTTCTTCCTCAAACATAGGAAGTTCTTCGTCATCAGAATCTATAGAAAGTTATTTTGATTTCTTGAATGTTATGCTCTCATCAAATATGACATCACGACTAACTTCAATGTGATGTCCATCTTTCATATAGATTCTATAGGCTTTCGATGAGTTACTATACCCAACAAATATACCTTTCACACCGAAAGGATCTAGCTCCTTTCTTTTGTCCTTTCGTATATGAACATACAAAGGACATCCAAAGATTCAGAGATGATGGACAGATGGCTTTTTCCCAGTGAACACTTCTTCTGTAGTTTTATTGTCTAGAGATCTATGAGGACATCTATTTTGTATGTAGACTGTTGTCTTAGTTGCCTCACCCCACAGAAACTTCAGTAGATCTTGATTGTGTATCATTGCTTTTACACTTTCTTCAATGGACCTGTTTTTCCTTTATGCAACTCCATTTTGTTCGGGATTGTATGGAACTATCAGCTCCCTCATAATCTCAAATTCCTTACAGAATGCTATGATCTCCTTGGATGTATATTCTCCTCCATTACCAGATCTTAGTATTTTGATCCCTCTTTCTGTAAGGTTCTCCACTTTAGCTTTGAATTCTTGAAATTTAATAAATATTTCATCCTTGGTTTTCATTAAGTAAACCTAGGTCTTTCTTGAGTGATCATCTATGAATGTGACATAATAAAGATGTCCTCCAAGTGATTTTGGAGTCATAGGGCCACATACATCAGAGTGAATGAGATCCAAGATTTTTTTTGACCGTGAAGCACTGCTTCCAAATGGTCTCTTGGTATTTTTTCCTAATGCACATCCTTTGCAGACACCTTCATGATCCTCCTTTAGATTTGGTATTCCATCTACTATGGAATTTAGGGTTGGAAGGATTTTGAAATGTAGATGACCAAACCTTCTATGCCAAAGTTCACATGGACTAATCTCAGTGTGAACTAGAACAAACAGAATGTTGTAGAGGTGGATGTTGCTTCCATCTTCTAGCTTTATGGATGATGATCCAATGCTTTTCACAGGATAGCTCTTGTTGTCTCCAAGTTCCACAGAGTAAGCGAATTTTCCTTTTGATAAGGTCTTTAATTTATGAGAGTGACTAGTCATGTGCCTTGATGCTCCACTATCAATTACCCAGATGTCTATGTCTTGAAATGTCCCAGAGAAAGCAGAGAAGAGTCCTTCGTCATTTTCTATGATTGATTCCTTCCTTGAAGATAATATGAGACTCCATACCCTTTTGATGCTTTTCTTGAGATGGCTTGCAATCCTTTTGATGACCTTCTTCATTGTAGAGGAGATCTTCATGATGCCCTTAGATAACCAAAGCTCTGATACCATGTTGAGAATTCAATAGGCAATGTATATGTTAATTCTCTTAACTTGATAACTACTTGTGTTAGCTTTTTACTTATTAGCTTTGATCTTTCTTATTTCAATGTGCAATACATCAAACAGCTACCAAAACAGTAAGAACAATGACACAGTATGTAGGCTACAAGCCAGGGCCAAAACCCCTCCTCTTGAGGGGAAAACCCATAAAATCTCTTCTTATCTTTCAAATCTTTCAATTGATGAATACCATGACCTAGACTCAGACAAATACCCTCCAAGATCAAGTCTTCCTCGGCCTCCTACTGCAATATCTTCGACCTCCCAGTAAATCCGAAATTTTGCCCCCAGCAACTATTGTTGCTTCTCTAGGAGACTTCGATCTCCCTCTAACTGCTCTTCCCTTGACCTCACTTGCCTTGATTTGAGTCTTAGGGCTAGTAGGAAACCCTAAGAGACCTTTGCTTGCCTTCTTGCTCTTCTTGCTTCAAAATCGAACCTTAGACTTGCCTAGTGCAGAAACCCTAACTTCGCACTCCCAGAAGAAAGTAGAGAGACCCAAAACACTTCGACTTTTCTTATCCTTCTTCTTCGACCTTCCACTGCTTCCTTCTTCGTATGAGTGATGAGTGAGTGAATGATCCAAATGAAGGATGAGTTCCTCTTATATATAGGCTTCCTTCAAGGGTGGACGTGGCTCTTCATGTAGGCCGACTTGATCTTGGAGGTAATTTGACATTTTCAAGACAAAATAATTTTTCTTTAACAATTTACAATGTGCCCATAGGGTCTTCCATAAATGACAATGGCTCCTATACCTAGGAAAAACCCTAGAAGCACTCAATAGGTGTTTGACCTATAAAATAAAAGAACTTGAGCATGACACCCATCCTCTAATAATAACAATAATTTCTTTTTCATTTTATATATACAAGAATACATTTCATACTAATGAAGACCGAACCTAGTTATACATTATTCAACAGAGAAGACACGCCATACAGCAGCACAAGATTGAGAGAGGCATCTCATTGAGGAGTGTGTCAAAATTTGGAAACTCAAATCCTATTGCAACAACTAGAAATTATTCTCCTAATTGTTAATTAATTTTAACAATTTATTTATTATTTCCTACAGCAAATACTGAATAACTCACTGCAACTTACACAAATAAAACTGCGGAAGAATAAACGCTAGAAGAAATGCTAGCACACACACATAAAATAACACAGTTATTTTTGGACAAATGTCCCCGGAAAAAAATCAACTTGGGAAAACCGGTGCAACAGCTGAGGGTTTTAATATTAAGTAGCAATGAAATAATCTAAGTATAACTCAATGTCGAAACTAGCATTCCAACAAAGAAAAACTAGCAAAAAATCTAGAGAGGAATTTTCCTCACCCCACAGTCAATCTCCCGGCACAACTTGCCTTCATAATTTCGGCCTCTTAAAGCTCTGTGTCAGCCTTTGCACTACTCTGCGCAGCTCGCTGGACGGCTTGCTTCGGACTGGACTCCGATGAAGTTATTCTACCTTCTGCTGACTAGAAAGATGCTTCTCCGTCACTCTGGGACTCCTTCCCGACCTCTGGAACTGAAAACATCAGTGTCTCCCAGCAAAACAACTTTGCCTCCAGAGGCTACTGCGCTACTTTGCGTCAGCCTCTCTATGGCTCTTCTGCCTCTCTACAAATGCACTCACTAGATCTGGAACCCTTCCTTCAGCTTCACTGTCTCGGCCCCTCTCTCACTACTTCGATCTCACTGGCTCTCTCTCCAGCAACTGACTGTTGCTACTTAGGAAATTGATCTGCTCAAGAAATCAAACTGCTCAAGTGATTTTTGCAAGCCCCATCAACTTCTTCTTATAATCATCTATTGAAACTTCAACGACCAAGATTAGATTTTTATTGATGGCTAGGATTAACTTGAAGTCGATCCGTGTGAATTTCTAGAACATTCACACCTTGACTTAATTAATTCTGATTAATTAGTCATATTCCCTAAGTTTAGACTTAGGAAATATTTAAAAATTGACTAATAATCTAATTAAGTCATTTCTACGTGGAATTTCCAAAAACAATTTCTAGGTTTTGGAGATCTCATGCATTCTAGCCTCTCCACAAAATTTCAAGGCTAGAAAACACCCAATGCTACAAAAACTAACAGAGCGTGATACTCTAGTGTGTTGGGCCCAAGGAAGTGCAGATGCCAGAAAGGGAGTTTGAAGATCCAAATCAGCCAAGGGGATCAAGGACCGATCTAAGGCTTGATCTACTAGATCAAATACAAAGCATTGTGACAAGAGCCCAAGTAAGTTCAGAAATTAATGAAGAATTATTGATTGGGCAGAATCTATTTATGTCATTGTGATTGATACTGGTTGTTTTTGCTTCCACTAATTAGGTTATGAATCTAGTTGTGCTTTCATTCAGTAGATATGTAATTTGCTAGGTCAAAGAATTGTCAGGTGTTAGGTTCATAGGAAAATTAACATGGTATTAGAGCGAGGAAGTCTAAAAATCGATCTTTGAATCACGCAGAAGCTAGATTCATACAGTATCCTCGAGGACAAATTCAGTCGCAATCATATGAGGCAAAAGAAATTTTTAGGGCCAAGGGAAATCGGTCGCACAGTGGTACGGACACCCAAAAGAAAACAAATTGCAAGGAGCCAAAGAAAAATTTAAAGACAAAACAAAACAAAGCCAAAAAATAAAAATAAAAAGGTTGTAAGGGGTTGACAACCTAAGTGAGTTTTCAAACCCACTCAATTGTTAGTTAACAAAGGAGATCATGCAGGTGGGCATCAGTCTGACGTAGGCACTATCAGGATGACGACAAGAGCTTGGCAGAATAAGGAAACAACATAGATGTGGACGGAAGGTCAGCTCGATGTGGAGGAAGCAACTCAGGGCAATGATAAGCAAGCTCAGGTGATTGCATGGAGCAGGGTCTGAGCGCCAGCGGACAGGAAATTACAGGACCCAATCGTTGTGACAGAGGAAAACTGTGGAGTGTCAAAACAGGGGAAGGAAAAACGACAGCACAAGCCGCAAATCTAGTCAACAGTGTTGCAGCAAGCCCATAAAGAAATAGTAGCATCGAGCCAACCAAGTTGGGGATTAGCAACAGCAATCAAGTGATTATGTGTCTATGATTGAGACTACATCCAAACTTAAAAGTAAAACGACTAACCTGCCAAGGCCAGCAAAAACAATAGCAAAATGCGCAATTGATCGCAATGTCGATGCGTGCGGACAAGGGCGAGGGAGAGCCATCACGCGGTCATGGATGTCAGATCAGAAAAAATAAAAAATAAAAAATAAAATGTCAAAAACTACACCTAGGCCAACTCATCAGTCGGGAGTTGAGCGAACCGGCAACAGGGCAGAGGATAAGCCAAACACGTAGGTATAGGAGTCATATGAAAGTCATATGGGAGGTATAACAATACAACTGAGCAAGGTTAACAGCGCAAAGCAGTTTTAAGGCCAATGTATATGACTACATCGTGATGGGGCAACCCATATAGCTAGAAGTCTTTTTTAGATCACATTCACAGTTGTGCCAATAGAGTTAACCAAAATTGCTAGCATGATTAGCAAAGGTCAACCCTCAAAGGGAAAGATGGAGACCATACTAATCAGGGTGTGATAGACAAAAAATTTCAGTTGATTTTGCTGATGGCAACAACTGGCCCGAGGTTCAAGCACATGTTGGAAGGCACTTATAATTTCAGTCCATGGAAGGAGACAATAGCATTGGTTTTCATGGCGAACGACCAATGGGATTTTGTAATAACCCAAGTTACAAATCCTTTAGATACTACAACTCTGGCAATCCACAATTTGAAAGATGTGAAAGCCAAATGTATCACCATGGATGGGGTGAAGGATCATGTGATCCCTCACATATCAAGAAAGAAGAGTGCCCATGAAATGTGGACCACTCTGAAGAACCTATATGACAGTGATAATCAGCTAGAGATTATCAAGAGGAATAAGGGAAACCTTGGGGAAGAGCATCTCAACCTCTGGGTGTGTTTTGTGGAGCTTTTTCTGTGAGTTACAGGCAGGTCGTATTTTCCAGTAGTTGGTGGAGGACGTGGTATTTGGGGGCCAAATTTCGGGGTCAAAACCAAGCCAAACCCTTTCTGGGTTTTGGCGGGTTTTGGTTGAGGAGCTTGAGATTAATTTTGCAGACTGTTCTGAGGACCGGAGGTGGGGTTTCCAGCGGTTCCATTCCAAAAGACAGTGCAGATTTATGGGCAGCGCAGAGCATCATTGGAGCAGTTTTTTCTAGCACTTGGGCTTGTTATTTTGTCACCTGGGCTTTGTCACGCTTGCCATTGAGGCAAGCCCAAGTGCACTCCTTCCATACCATTGTAATTTGCTCCAATTGATTAATAAAATGGCTCAACTGGTTCTTATTTCTGGAGTTTATATGGGTGTTTGCTGAATGTTTGAAATTTCTAGCGTTGTATTTGTTATTTGTTTTGCATATCATTGTTTTTCCTAATTTGGAACATTACAGAAAGAAATGAAAGAAGAAGAAGAGATGCTTCAAGTGACAATGAAGAAGATCGTCACCCACAAAAGAAGTCAAAATTCCCCAGGTATGAAAGTAATGTTGCAAATCAATCTGAATATATTCTTATTTCTGCCCTTACTAGTTCATCTCCTCCAGATTCATGGGATAGTTGGTTGGTTTATAGTGGGGTCACTCATCACTTCTCTGGTTACAAGGAAGTTCTCTTTAATTTGGTAGAGAGGGAGTCAAATTTGAAAATCATTCTTGGAGACAACTCCACTTATCCCATCAAAGGTTTTGGATCCATCAAATTTCATTTGATTTATGAGGAATCCATTGTACTACATGATGTAATGTATGTGTCTGGGTTAAAGAAGAATTTGGTATCAATATCCGCTTTGGAAGACAAAGGGATGAGAGTTGCTTTCATCAAAGGAAAGGTTTTTACTTGGCCTGTTGGATCACTTATGAGAGATGCATTCACTTTGGGAACAAGATATGAAGGACTCTACAGGGTCACTGGAAGACCACTAATAACATTGGCTCATAATACAAATCATCTAAGCGAATTATCGCACCGAAGGTTGGCTCATCTCCATTATGATGCCCTTCCGAAATTGGAGAACTTGGTCTCAGGGATTCCAAAGGTTCAAGCTCAACATGATGGAGTATGTTTGGGATGTGCTAGTGGAAAAATGACAAGGGGACCATTCCCCTCTAGTGAAAACAAGGCCACTGAAATCCTCCATCTCATTCATTCTGACATATGTGGACCGATGTTCATGCACTCTATTAGTGGATATCTCTACTACATCACATTCATTGATCAATTTTCAAGGAAGACATGGATATGCTATTTGAAGCATAAGGATGAAGCGTTCAAAACATTTAAGGAGTTCAAATCATTGGTTGAAAATCAAACAGGGAAGAAGATCAAAATATTCAGGTCCGATAATGGTGGAGAATACATGTCAAATGAATTCATTGAATTTTGCAAAAAGGAAGGTGTCAAGAAGGAAACAATTGTGCCATATACTCCCGAACAAAATGGTCTAGCTGAAAGGAAGAACAGGTCTATAGTAGAAGCCACTCAAGCGATGCTCCACGATCAAAAGTTGCCTAAATTTCTTCGAATGTCGTATATGTTCAAAATAGGGTACCTCATCAAGCTTTGGAAAACAAAACTCCCGAAGAAATATTTAAAGGTGTGAAGCCCGACATTAGTCATCTCTGCATATTTGGATGTCCCGTATATTTCCATGTGCCGAAGGATAAAAGGATTAAATTGGAGGCTACTGGAAGAAAAGGTACATTTGTTGGGTATTCTGAAAATTCTAAAGGATTTAGAATATATATTCCTAGTCAAAGGAAGGTCAAAATTAGCAGGGATGTTACATTCGATGAAGTTGTCACTCTTGGAAAAGAAAGAGACCTTCCTCCACTTATTGCTCCTGAGAAGAATGGTGATATGGATATCTTGGATGGCCCGTCCGTGCCCGAATTCGAGACTGATATTGTTGATGATCCCATGGAGCTCGTGAATCCCTTAGATTCTCCTCTTAGTAATCCTCCTACTAGGAAGAGACCACTTTGGCTCTGTGACACTCTTCAAGGTGTTGATATTCATGTGCCCGTCTGAAGATCGTTTAGAGAAAGGAAGAAGCCATGCAGGTACCAAGGATATGTTGCAGCCATGAGCACTATGATTCAAGTCGAACCGTTGACATTCGAAGAAGCCGTAAAAGAACAAGTTTGGAAAGATGTATGGACGACGAATATGAATCTATTATGAAGAATGATGTATGGGATGTTGTGTCGAGACCAAAGGGGAAATCCGTGGTAACTTCGAAGTGGATATTCAAGATCAAGCATGGAATTGATGGAAGCATTGAAAAATATAAGGCAAGGTTTGTGGCTTGAGGATTCTTCCAGAAAAAGGGAGAAGATTATGATGATATATTTGCACTTGTGGCTCGATATACAACCATTCGTTCGATAGTTGCCCTTGCCGCAAGTGAAGGATGGACCCTTCATCAGATGGACGTAAAGACCGCATTCCTCCATGGCATGTTACAAGAAGAAGTATACGTTGAGAAACGACAAGGATTTAAAGTAGAGGATCGAAAGACATAAGTTTGTAGATTAAAGAAGGCATTATATGGTTTGAAGCAAGCCCCAAGAGCATGATACGCCCGCATAAACAATTATTTGGTTAAGTTGGGATTCACCAGAAGCAATGTCGATCCCAACCTCTACTTCATGTTAGTCCAAGGTATGTAGCTGATTTTGGTTTTATGTGTTGACGATCTATTCCTGACAAGTAGTGAGCCTTTGATAATCGAGTGTAAGAGGGAGCTATCCTCTGAATTCGAGATGAAGGACCTTGGACTCATGCACTATTTTCTAGGCCTTGAGGTGTGGCAAAGGCCCGGTGAGATTTTCCTTTCACAAGGAAAATATGTTGTGAAGTTGTTGGAAAGATTTGGAATGATAGAATGCAAGTCCCTACCCACACTGATGGAAATGAACTTCAAGAAGTTATGTGGAGAAGCTGCAGGACCCAATTTGGCGAATCCATCTGAGTATAGACAGTTGATTGGGGCTCTGATGTTCCTTGTGAACACCCATCCGGACATATGCTATGCAGTGAACACGTTGAGTCAATTCATGATCGAGCCTCTCCATGCACATTGGACCGCTACCAAACACATTTTGAGATATTTGCAGGGGACGATTACACTTGGTCTAAGATACTCTGTCGAAGATGTTCGACTTCATGGATACACCGATGTTGACTGGGCGGGAAATGTTATCGATAGGAAGAGTACGTCAAGATGTTGTTTTAGTCTTGGATCTGCCATGATATCTTGGATGAGTAGGAAGCAGAAGTCCGTAGCATTGAGTACCATCGAGGCAGAGTATATTGCCGCTAGCATGGCTAGTTGCGAAGCAGTTTGGTTGAGGAAGCTCTTTGGAGAGCTATTTGAGCATGTCCTTGACACTAGAGTGATATATTGCGAGAAGAAGAGTGGGATCCATCTAGCAAAGAATCATGTGTTTCATGGCAAGTCCAAGCACATAGAGATCCGATATCACTTCATTCGATACATGGTGCAAAGAGGAGTCGTTCGACTCCATCACATATCGACATATGAGCAGATTGCATATATTCTCACCAAGGCTTTGCCGAAAGGGAAGTTCTTGGTCTTGAAAGAGAAGCTTAGACTAATGGATGTGACCCCTCCTGATAAGGGGCACCACTGATCGAGGACACTAAGCCATACTCTTCCTCCCTGTCTAAGTTCCCAAGGTGAGGAATTGAGATAGAGGGCTTCTGGGGTTGAGGAACTCTAGACAATAGGGTATCACCCCTATCTGTTACCCATAGGGTTGGAGTAGTAGTTCACCCTATCTTGGTCATTGCAGAGTATACCCCAGTTGGCATCATACCCACAAGTTGGGCTTGTTGGGATTATCCCTCCCCATTTGGCCAACGGGTGAGGAGGCTTGGGGGCGCGAGATCCTTACCCTTGGTAAGTCGGGTATCTCGCCCAAGCTATGATTATGATGCAAGTTTTCTACCACGACTCTTAAGGGTCATTGTTGGGAAGATCGGTAGGCAATAGGATGGGTTGAGTAGTAGCTCCCCTACATCACCTATTGCTTGATATGAGTTGAGTTGTAGCTCCTAAATAACATATTTCGGGGTAGTAGCCCGTTGATAAAGGGTGGTAGCTTTTGCTCCCCGTGATTCTTCTTCTTTAGATTCGAGAATGTTTTAGCAGATAGAGTTGAGCATATTTGTACACATGATGACAAGATTACACATTGATCGATGGACAGGTTTTGCAGGTGGAATTCTCCCTAGTTGAGAGGGAGTGTTAAAAATATGCAACTGTGGTCAAATTCCACTTTTGACTACTCATTTGATGGAGATGATGATGCAATTGAGTTCCTCTTTTCGAGAGGACCAAAATCGACCTAAAGAAATTGGTTTTTGATTTTGTGCACCCACTCATGGATATTGGATCAGGTCGGCTTCACTCTCATGCACACTTGGACAGGTTGGCCTCAACATCAAATGGACATTGTTGGATGCCCCTACAAGCTTATAAATACAAGTGACCTATAAGCTCATTTGATCATCATCACATCAAAGCATCTTCTTCTCTTCTATCTAATTCGGTTCGACAAGATCGATGGAGGAAAGGTCGTACAAGGGTCTGAAGTCACAGATCTGAAGTTTGCACAAAAAATTAGGGTTTTTGTTCAGGACGCACACATGCACAGCGCAAGGAAATCTCATCCACAGACGCTCGCATGCTAAGTCCAAGGTAGCGTCTAGGAGCTACAGACGCTCACATGCTAACCTAAAGGGAGCATCTAGGGGTTTGACTATAGTTGACCATCATCTGAAGTTTTTTGAAGTTGTCTGAAGTCTGAATCAAACTGTCTCTGATATATTATGCCACTGTAAACACTAAACTGGTTTCTGAAGTTGTTGGGTTGTATTGCTGATCATATTGTATTGGGCTCATTGTACTCTCTGCTAAACATTTTATGACAATCTAATAAAAGAAGAATTTCAAAGGGTTTTCCCCCTAGTGGGGTTTTTCCCTGGTCTTTGACCAAATCTGGTGTCTCTTGTTGATGTGTTGATTGTCTTCTTTGTCATTACATATATTGTTCTATCTTCAATTACTGTTGATGAATGAAAAGACTAATTGTAATTGGAAATATTGCTAATTGAAGTTTGGAATTGGGCTAAAGTAATTGATACAGCATATAACAATCTAAAAATTAACACATAACTCGTCCTTTCTTCAATCAATGACTGAAGTCCCAACTCATTATATTTTAACTCGAACTGGCACCCAATCCTGTAGTTAACTAAAGAAGGCTCCATGTAACTGATCCTCCAACACTACACATGAACTGAAGTCTAACTCA
The DNA here is from genome assembly GCA_031772625.1 of Pinus tabuliformis. Taxonomy (NCBI): domain Eukaryota; kingdom Viridiplantae; phylum Streptophyta; class Pinopsida; order Pinales; family Pinaceae; genus Pinus; species Pinus tabuliformis. The sequence goes on along the minus strand of CM062819.1, from coordinate 1,322,794,844 downwards.
TGATTCGCATCATGCTAAGAGAAAGACAGCTTGTGGTTTTTTTGGCTAAGGCACAATCCAGAGAAGACCTTCCACGCTACAATTTTCAACATCTTTCTCTCTCTCTCTCTCTCAATGTCGCACATGTGGATAGACTCTTTCTTCTGGTTCATAGTTTTTTTGGGTAGTTTTGTCGCAGGGGGCCGAAATTCTAGGCAATTGTAGAGCCGAAATTCTAGGGTAACTGGCAGTTGCAGGAGGGTCGAAATCTGGGTCAAATTAGGCAAAGAAAAATTCTGGATCAGATTGGGAGGCTTCACTCGGAGGGGTTAATCAGGGTCCACCATAGGTCTAGGTGTGTCTCTTGTTGAACAAGAGAATTTCTCTATTGAAAACGCTGCTAGGTTTTTCCCCTTGGTGGGTTTTCCCAGGGTAAATCTTGTCTTCTCTTTGTGCATGGTGATCTCTATGTCCTATTTTTCTTGTTTGTTTGAATTTCCGAAGTATAATTGTTGAATGATATATTGGAATAATTTAAAAGATGATCAACATAGAAAGTAATTATCAATATTTCATAATATTGTGTTGGTCTATATTGCACTTAGAAAATCAACATGGTATCAGAGCTTTGGTGAAGGAAGTAACACTGAGATCACCTTTAAAGAAACCCTACTTTGAGATTCTATTGTTGAAGTCCTAGTTGATTTGCATTCATGGCTTCCTCCATGAAATCTGATAACAAGTTGGAAGGAGCCTCAAATTTCAAAGCTTGGAAACTTAGAATTGATCTTATTCTTGCAAAAAAAAAAGTTTTGGATATTGTGACAGGGAAAGTTGTAGGACCAACAAATATTGCAGGAAAGAAGAAATTTAAGGAGGATGACATTACTGCTATGAGTGTTATTGTGGACTATATTAGAGATCATCTTATTCCCTACATTGCAAAGCTTGATACTTCCAAGAAGATGTATGATGCCCTAACCAACCTATTAACTATCAAGAATGTTGGTCAAGCCATCAGTCTGAAAAATAAACTTCATGATGTGATGATGACGAAACTATCTTTGAAAACGAACTTGTGACTATAGCACTCAATGCTCTAACTAGATCATGGGATGCATTTGCAACAGGTACAAGCAGCTGGAAAGAAGCTCCTTCATTTGAACAACTATGGACCTCTTATGCTCAAGAAGAATCAAGGCTTATGTCAAGAGATAAGAAGGAAGAAGCTTCTCAAGCACTTGCAGCTCGCTTCAAGAACAAAGGAAAGAAGAAGTTTGGCTCTCAACACAAGAAGTCAAGAAAAAGATCCCCTCCTCCCCAAAGGAAGAAGGACATGTCAAAGATTCAATGTTATGGTTGTCAGAAATTTGGACACTTTAAGAGAGATTGTCCTGAAATGACCAACAACGAGAAGAGAGGGAAAACAACATGCTTCCGCAACTAATGTTGAAGATGAACACCCAAAGAAGCCCAAAGGTGACAAAGACTCTTTTTACCTTTCTACTCTAACAAGTTATATTACATATGATGATGACATGTGGTTGGTAGAAAGTGGTCCCAAAGGATAGATATTGGAGACAACCACAGCTATGCAGTCAATGTGAAAATGCCTTGAAATGTAGCAACTGGAATTTATTCTTCTAACTGATTAATTATGCAGTTCATTTGTTACGAATAAATCACACTGCAATTTCTTCACAATAAAACTATGTTGTGGAAAATAAACTGGAACTGAGAAAATAGATGCACACACACAATAAAAATGAAACCAATATTTTCAAACAAAAACCCAACTAGGAAAACCAGCGCAGCAAATGAGCGTTTATTTTATTACGCAACAGCAAAAACTGAGTACAATGTCTAGATGCACAAACTGGCAATCCTCCAGCAAGTGATCTGACAAAAATATCTGTGAGACAAGTTGTCTCACTGCTCAATTGATCTCAGCTCCAAAACTTCCTCAACCTCTGCGCAGGCCCTTTCTGCACTGCCTCCGGAACACACTGAAATCTCTCTCTACCTGACTCTGCCTCTGGGAATGATTCACTTGACCTCTTGGATCTCTTCCTGGTCTCTAATTGTTGAATTGATCTCCCTCTCAGTTGAATCGAACTGGCCCTTTGAAGCTTTTGTGCAGGCCCTGCGCAACCTCACTGAGGAAACACCACGGCCTCTCTTTTGTTAGCTCTCCGGCACTAAAACTTCACCGGAACTCTATTGTTGATCCCTCAATCACTGATGCTCTAGCTCGAACACTTTCCTGTTGAATCTCTACAACTGGATAGCTCGATCTGCCTAAGGAACTTGCTCTCCCAGCTCTTTGATGTGACTATCTCCATCCCCATCGATGTACTCTTATAATCTCTCATTAGTGAACCAACGACCATGATTAGATCTCCATCAACAACTAAGATCATCTCAAACTCAATTTGTGTGAGTTTCTAGAGCTTTCTCACCTTTCCTTAATTAATTGCTATTAATTAACCAATTTTCCTAAGTTAGACTTGGAAAAAATTTAAATGATGATTAATTAATTTAATTAAGGCGTTTCGCAAGCTTATCTTGCAAAACCTTTTCTGGGTTTTGAAGATCTCGTGTTCTTAGCCTCTCTGACACAAATCAAGACTAGAACACCTATTTGATGCTACAAAAACTAACACTCCCTCTTAGCGAGGAAGGTGTTTTTTCTTCTCCTATAACATCTTCCCTCACGTTGCTAATGTTTGACATTTGTAACAACTCATCATTGTCCATCAAGCTACTGCGCATACTCTGATTCGACTGCTAATTATGTAGCTGAACCATCCTGCATCTACGTTGGTGCTGACATCTGCACTATTGCCAACTCTACTTTCGCTGCAACTGATCTCATGTCGCTACTGCTGCAACTACTACAACTAAGAAGCAAATCACAGCAACTAGCTCTGCGACTGTCTACTGAGTCTCTACAACTAGCATTGCTCTGTCTACTGAGTAATTGTCTGCGCCCAACTGTCACTGTGCCCCTCAGTAACTGACTGCTTCTAGCTCTGCGACTGTCCCTCAGAATCTAACTGCGCCTATTGAATAATATGATCCAACTGCTACTGAAATGGTGTGGGCCCCTGTAGCAAGGGTACTGATCCTCATGACAAATCTGCATCAATTGGATCAGGTTGTTGCTCCTCATATGGATCTTACTTGTCCTGTAACTCAGAAGCATTATGCTCCTCCTCCATCTGGAGGTATAGATGCAACCAATGCGAACTCCTCCAACCTAGAGGTCAGCTCGTCAATCTCCACCGAAGTTGATGTCTATTGCTCCCCCTTCATGTCCTTCTTCCTCTTTGGACACTCGGGTATTGTAGTGACCAAACTCACCACACCTGAAGCATTTGATCTTCGACAGATCTTTCTTCTTCTTTTCTCCTCCCTTTAAGCCTTGTCCCTGACTGGGACCTTTCTTCGCTTTCCCTTTAGATGCAAGGGCTACATTCTCCTCATCTTTCACAATCTTCAGTCCTTTACTACTGTTGTTGTTGGTATTACCTTCGACAAGAGCAAGCCTCATCTCTTCCTGAGTGAAATCACTCCACAACCAATCTCAACCAGGTAGTTGATCTCGTCCAATGATACCCTGAACAAATGTTGCCCACTCCTTGGTGAAACCATTGAGAGTTGTATGCACTAGCTCATTGTTAGGTGTCTCTCCAACTGTTGCAAGCTCATCACAAACATTCTGAATTCTAGTGAGATAAGGAGTCACTCTCTCACCCTTTTGCATCTTGTTAGTCCTCAACTTCTCCTTCAAAAACATTTTCTGGTTCTCGAAAGGATCCTAGAAAAGATTTGCGACAGCATCAGACATCTCTTTGGCAGTATTCTTCTCTAATAGATGCGGAACTATATGATCTCGAATTCCATCGAGGATCATCTTCTTTGCCTTGGCCATCTCCTTGTTGTAGTTCTATAGTTGTTGTTGATCGATAGATATGGCTTTCCAAACACAATAGTTAGAGGTTCCATCTAGGCTATCTTGATCATTGAGAATTGTTGTGGCCATCTCTACAAAAACTCAAAACTGGGAAAGTAAACAAGAATCTCCTCCCTTTCCTACTCAGCCTCTCTCTGCTACTCGCACTCCCTTCTGGAATGTGCAGATCTGCTACTGATTGACTTTGGATGTCCCTTCTTCGGTATTCACTTTGCCTACTACCTCAACTGGGCAACTCGCTCAACCTTTCGAAAGTCCTTCTCCGAAATCTAACACACAATCTGTTGCTCCTGAAACTTGCACTCGCTGACTGGAAAAATTGCTACAGCCTTTTGCAAATAGTAATGTCGGATCTCCTCCTGAAAATTATATCTAGAAACACTCAGAAATTCTGTAAATTCCTCTACTGTCTGCTTTTCTCTTCCACCCAGCACTAATATGCTACTGCAAAATCACTGTGCCCAGAACTGCTCAACGAACTTACTGATATGCTGACCAAAACTGCTTCCCGCCAAATCCACAACCTACAAATCTCTACATCTGAGGCTATTCGAATTTTTTTGTTCACTGCACCTAAAAATCAAACCCCTGCCTCTGCAATTCGCACCACTGACTGGCCTTTGCGAAGACCAAAGAAATTCTGCCCAGAAACTCCCTCTGAAGCTACAAAATTTCTCTGAAGCTTTTGATCTGTCTTCAAACTTGCTCTAATACCATGTGAAAATTCCTTGAAATGCAGCAACTGGAATTTATTCTTCTAACTGATTAATTATGCAGTTTATTTGTTACGAATAAATCACACTGCAATTTCTTCATAATAAAATTATGTTGCAGAAAATAAACTAGAACTGAGAGAATAGATGCACATACACAATAAAAATGACACCAATATTTTCAAACAAAAGTCCTCGGAAAAATCCAATTGGTGCAGCAGATGAGTGCTTATTTTATTATACAACAGCAAAATCTAAGTACAATATTTGGATACCCAAACTAGCAATCGTCCAACAAGTGATCTGACAAAAATATCTAAGACAAATTGTCTCACACAACTGTTCTTAGCTCTGAAACTAGCTCAATCTAGGATGCTTGATAGCCCCAGCGACAGCCTCTGCACAACCCCTTTCTGCATTGCCTCTGTAACTCACTGAAATCTATCTCTTCCTTACTCTGCCTCTAGGAATGATTCGCTTGACCTCCTAGATCTCTTCCCAGTCTCTAGCTACTGAATCGATCTCCCTCTCAGCTGAATCAAATTAGCCCTTTAAAGCTTCTGCACAGGCCTTGCGCAACCTCACTATGGAAATACTGCGGCCTCTCTTCTGCTACCTCTTTGGCACTGAAACTTCACCGAAATTTTGTTGTTCATCCCTCAATCATTGATGCTCTCGCTCGAACTCTCTCCTATTGAATCTCTACAACTGGATAGCTCGATCTGCCCAAGGAAGCTGCTCTCCCTGCTCTTCGATGTGACTATCTCCATCCCCATTGCCTTGTTCTTATAATCTCTTGTTGGTGAACCAACAGCCATGATTAAATCTCCATCAACGGCTAAGGTCATCTCAATCTCAATTCGTGTGAGTTTCTATAGCTTTCCCACATTTCCTTAATTAATTGTTATTAATTAACTAGTCTTCCTCAGTTAGACTTGGGGGAAATTGAAATGATGGTTAATTAATTTAATTAAGGCATTTTGCAAGCTTATCTCGCGAAACCTTTTCTGGGTTTTGAATATCTTATGTTCTTAGCCTCTCTGACACAAATTGAGGCTAGAACACCTGTCTGATGCTACAAAAACTAAAGGTCAAAGGAGTTGGAAGGCATCCATAGAGTTGGAATCTGGTGACAATGTGCATCTCAGCAATGTTCTATATGTACCAAGTTTCAAAAAGAATCTAGTCTCTCTTTCATGTTTAGAAGATAAAGGAGATAGAGTAGCTTTTGTTGATGGCAAAGTACTTGTATGGTCCAAGGGCTCTAGTATAGATAATGCTAGGGTTATTGGGATTCATGAAGGAAGATTGTATATACTTGTGGGTCAACCATCTCAAGCCCTAGTACATGATCAAATCAATCCAAGTGAGCTATGGCATAAAAGATATGGTCACCTCCATTATAGTGAATTACCTAAATTTAATCAAATAGTTTCAAGTGTCCCTGAATTGCAAATAGATCATGAAGGTGTTTGTAAAGGTTGTGCACTTGGAAAGAATATCAAGAAACCATTTCCAAGTAGTGACAATAGATCTAAAGAAGTTTTAGATTTGATACATTCTGATGTGTGTGGTTTGATGCATGTGAGATCACTTGAACGTTCACTACACTATGTGACATTTATTGATTGCTTCTCTCGTAAGACATGGATCTATCTTATGAAGATTGTTACCACTCAAGCCAACAGGGGACCTAAAAGGGGTTCCTAAGAGGGCAACTGATAGGTTAAGGGAAACGGTGGAGGCTTAGCCAACTGTCACCACAGCTAAGTCTCCCTGCTCTTTACAGACTTTCACCGATGGGAGGAGTCCCGGTAGTGTAGGGATCACTTGTAAAGTATATGTCAATGGATAGGTGGAAAGTGACCCTGGAAACCCTTTCCCAAGGATGGAGTGAAGAATGGAACTTGCTTGCTCTTTAAGCAAGGTACTTGATCCTCCAAGTGTAAGGAGTGAGGATTGGAGGGTTGAACTGTCGAGGGAGAAGGAATAGGCTTATAGACGAGGTTCTCAATCCCTATAATCCTTGGGAAACTTGGATTCCCAAATGATCCTTGACAAATAAACTTTATTGAGAAGTGGGACCACATGGCGCCAAGTGGACCTAGCCCAGGCTCAGGGATGGAATGTAGCAACCAATGATGTTCCTATCCTGGGCAAGGTGAAAGGAACGGACCAAACAAGGATACTTACTTCAAAAGGTTGAATTGATCCTGTTGAGGTCTAGCCCTGGGAATGCATAGGCAAAATTCAATCCTAGAGCTAGGGCTTGGAATTCCTGTAGATTCCACTGTTATAATTGCCTCAAATTTGGAGGAGAGGGAGGGGACCCACCAACGCAGTAGCCTGTAGGAGATCGAAGTTTTCCCTTGGTTCAATTCCCGGAAAATTGATGCCCTAGGTGATCTTTGAGGGTTAAACCTGGGAAAAGTGGTAGAATGTGAAAAAGGTAAAGGAGATGACCACCATTTTTAGGGATCAGTGCCTAATTCACTTGGGGATATGGAGTCAAGGATGATGATGAGTAAAAACTTGGTTTCTTGATCAAGGAGGCTCGGAAAGTCAGCTTCATCCAATGTTGAGAGAAAGAAAAGAAAACTGACCTTCAAGCATTTATACTTCAAAGCAAATGATGCAAGCTTATCGAGACAAATAATATTTAGGACATTTCATTCATATAACATTGCCCATACATTAAATTAGCTAAAACATGCTTAATTCTACATTTCAATTATGTAGCAACTAGCCCTAATTTTAGCAGTATGCAGCAACAAGAATAACGTCAAAATTTACTTACAACGTTATAGAATATATCCAACCAGCATTTCATTTGCAACAAAGCTCCAAGACAAGAAAAATAGACCAAATCGATACATCAAAATTCATACATCTCCAAAAATATACTCCAAGGAAAAATGTGAAGTTCTCTATGATTAGAGACATCCCAAGTCAAGTGATAATCCAAAGTCAAGTGATAATCCAAATGAATGTATCTAACATCAATATATAGCCTCCTAAGGAGTTTGAATTAGACTATGGGCCTACATTAACCCCTAATGATAAAATAATGTGCAAAGAAAACCCCTATTGGTGACAAGCCAACCAAACTAGCTCACAAGTGTAAAAATAAGCCTCACAAGGGGCCAAATAATAATATGTGCATGTTATGGGGTCCTCCAAAGGCCTAATAATGCCTTGAAGTGCCATACTAATGAATAAATTCCTTAGAATATGATGGGCAAGGGGGTGGCCCCTTGTTTCCCAAGTAGTAGACCTGTGGTTCTCCCAGTGGGTCTAAGGGCACATACATGACCCCATGGGTCTCCATATGAATCAGAGATGCCTGTAGATCCTCTACAAGGGTCCGCGTGGTGGAATGAATGTTGCCATGACATCGTACAAGTCCTATGACACCTACCAAGAGTGTGGGGCTCTTGTGGGGGCCTGTTGGGCATAATGTACCAAGCATATCACCATCATCCCAAGATTGGATTGCTAGTAGTCTCTGAGCATCAATGAATATCCGTGGAGTGTTGTCTACTGTTGTGGAGGCTAATGGCTCTCTATGCACACCCTATATGTGCCAATGTAGACCTCTGGGAATTAGGATCCTGTATAGGGAGACTAATAATTTTAGGCAACAATGGTATGTTCTATGCTTTAGAGCAATTTTACTTCAATTTCTTTATTAGTCCAATATCAATATCCAGATTAGCAATCACATCAACATGATAGTAAAATGCAGATAAAACATAAACATAAACAATAGAAGACAAGCCAAGAGAAGAGGACACAAGATGTGGCACCAGCCAGGGAAAAACCCTTGATCAATTCTTCTTATAGTCTTCAATAGTTCAGTAGAGAGAGAGATAGTACAATTTACAAATTTGATAATTTATAACAGTAGCAAAAGAGCCCTAACCAGAAAAGTCAACGCCGGTCAACAGGGCAGATTTGACCTCCAAAACAACTCAGTCAAACTCAGTCAAATCGGCCTCCAACGATCCTCTAAATCAGCCCAAAAACAGTCTCGAAAATCACCATCAGACAGTCAACAGAGAAGTCAAACCTGCGGTCGATTCTCTGTAGTCAACATTGGTCAAACAATACGAAATGCCTCGATTTCTGTACCCAAAAATGCAACGTGCCCATACAAATATTTCACTCACAAAACGCAATCAAACAGGGTCAATGCTGGTCAAAGTCATCCTCCTGAAATTTCGGTCTCCTGGAATTTTGGCCTCCTGAAATTTCGATCACCTAAAATTTCGACCTCCTGAAATTTCGATCAAATTATTCATTTGGGGTAGCATCGGATGTGCTCTAGCCTTGAAAATTGGTGGAGAGGCTAAAGCATATGAGATCTCCAAGACCCAGAAATGGTTTGGGCAGAATCTAACCAGTTTGGGAGATATTAAAATAATTAATATTTTTAATGGAGTCACTAAGTCTAAACTTAGGGAAAATAAAATATTAATGTGAATTAATATAAAACTGAGTTAGAATGGTCCAAAAGTCATGGATCAAGCCAGATCTAATCTTAGTCGTTGATTAGGGACTTAATCTCAGTCGTTGAATTGTCAACGAGAAAACTATAAGAAGAGGCTTGAGGGTCAATTGGAAAAAACATTGAGTTGATCAAGAATTCGATTTTTTGGGGCAAGGCTTGCCGAGGAAATCGAAGGAGTGATCAAAGTTGCAGCTGAGGGGCAGTGAATACAGTAGCAGAGAGGCAGAGAGAGTACCGGGAGCATCAGCGTAGAAGCCGAGAGAGGGTTGACGCAAAGCCAGCTAGAGGCCATGCAAAGCCAGCCAGAGGCCACACAGCGGCATCCAGGAGCTGCAGAGAGCCTGAGGAGGGCCAGCGTGGGAGACGCAGAGGCTCGAGAGGCTGACGCAGAGCCCCGAGAGGCTGACGATGGGCCAAATAGGCTGACGCTGGGCCAAAGAGGTTGATGCAGACCCTAGAGGCTGATGCTGGGAGATTTCGTGGGGCAAATTGGGGCTGATATCTGTCTCCGCATGAGAGGTACCACTGCCGAGGGCATTCTCTGTTGGGTGAGCCATTTCTGGCACCCAGATTGTATTCTGAAACTGCTTAATAATAAAACCCTCCGATAGCTGCAACGGTTTTCCCGTATTGGGTTTTTCCGGGGACATTATTCCAAAAATAACTGTCACTTGTGTTCTTGTTTCTTTCAGTTGATGATCTTTATGTGTTGATACTGTACTTGTATTTATTTTCAATATTTACATGGTAAATAACTTGTTAAGTAAACGAACAAGTAGGAAGAAATAAATCAGATAGTGCAGGAAGAAATTCTAACGGATAGACTTAGAAATTCCAACATGGTATCAAAGCGTGGTTGCAGTTCACAATATAACTGAGGGCATCATCCAAGCAGAGAAAGCAGCAGCAAAAACAGTTGTCTCGAGTGACAAAAACTGTTCCTAGCAGAAAGTAGCAAGGAAGGAGTGACACAGTTCCTGCGTCATCAGTTCGACCTAAGAGGAGGATCAGTGCAGTGGCAAAGAGGAGTAGACCTGACCTACGTAGTGTCGAGTCAACTTTCTCAGTCAGGAAGGATTGATGCCCGTGGCTAGGAGGTGCGGATTTTGTTGGTGCCGGGATTGCGCAGAGCCCAGAGACTCTAACCTTCAGATTGCTGAGACATAGGAGGCTGTGGATAAGTTGCGGAGCGACGCTGGTGGGGTATTGTGGTCAGAACAGTACCTAACAGGGCAAGACCAAGGAGGAGGGAGTTGCTGCCAAGGATTTCTAGCCAAAAAAGCTGGATCAGTGGTGCAACTGCACTAACGATCGGAGTGGGGCATCTCGACATTGGCATAGGAGTTTCCAAGAGGGAAATCGAGGCTCAGAGGGAGTCACATCAAGAACCTCCAGACGGGAAGTAGAAAGACTTGAAAGAGTCGCAAGAGGAGCAGCGAAATGGCAGTGAATGGGCTAAGAGATCAGGATAGACTAGACGGGGCTTCAAACTTCGTAGTCTAGAAGGCCAGGATCTTGTCCATTCTAGACAAGTATCGCATCAAACACTTCGCCTTGAAAACGATAGCTATCCTGGTTGACCCAGCTGAAAATGACAAGTACGAGGAGGCAATGGTCAGGGCAAAGTGCATCATCCTTGATGGTGTCAAGGATCATGTGGTGCCACACATTGCCAAGAAGCGGACGGCAAATTAGATGTGGGAGGCCCTATTGTACCAGCATACTTATGTGCAAAGGAGGATGTTACTTGAAAACCAGTTGCGGTCATATCAGATGCAGAAAGGAGAGTAGATAGATGCCTTCCTCGATGGATTGAAGGAGATTTGTGATCAGCTAACTTCCATAGGGGCTACACCGAATCAGGAACTGATGGTGAGGACCGCATTGAACGCAGTCTCGAAGGATTGGGAGGTATTTGTCCAGAGCATACTGGGCAGGACGAGCCTTCCAGATTGGGAGGAACTATGGGCGGCGCTTCGTCAAGAAGAGATCAGACGGGCGTCCAAGGCGAGGAATAGCGGAAAAGGTGGCAGAATTAAGAAGGAGGAAGAAGAAGATGCGGCTCTTGCATCTGCGGGAAAGAAGGAGAAAAGAAAGAAGAAGGACCTCTCCAAGGTCAAGTGCTTCCATTGTGGGGAACTAGCTCACTATGCGAACAAGTGTCCTAGGAAGAAAAGAAAGGGAGAGGCTTCTGAGACCAAAGTTGCGCTGACTAAGGCGGAGAAGGAAGTGGAGACTGATGATGATTGTGCCATGAGTGCTCATTCACCTCGAGAGAAGAGGTGGGGAGACATCCAACTGTAGTTAGACGGACTATAGGTGATGAGGGGCAGGGTCCTCGAGGTACCGAACCTCTTGGATTATACTTGGCTACGGGAGCCCCGAAGAGGAGTAGCAGGACTGGCAGATGTCGGTAGAGACAGATGCGGATGGAGCGACAAAGAGTGCTACAGTGTAGGAGACCCGGGACAGCGTGAGGCAGCAGTGCGAGATGCATGGAGTTGTTGCAGCAGCGCAGAGGTCAGAGAGGGAGCACTTGTCAGCGATAGAGGGAGCTTCAGCGTCGGGAGTGTTTCTAGCCTGACAGAGATATCAAGGTTGGGAGATCAGTTACTTACTTCTCAGTAACTGAGTTGCAGTGCAGCAGTTAGCAATGGCAGTGCCATGAGCAGCAGCATGGATGCAGAGGGAGTTGTCGTACGGATGCAGCAATGGCAGGGCCATGGGTAGTTGTACATGATGCAGCAATGCAGAGGATGTTGGGCAGCAGGCCTAGCATCAGCACAAGGACCGATGCCGGATGATCAGGGTGATACTCAGTGAGGAGTGTTCTAGAGCACAGTCCTCACTAAGAGGGAGTGTTGATTTGGGGTAGCATCGAATGTGCTCTAGCCTTGAAAATTGGTGGAGAGGCTAAAGCACATGAGATCTCCAAAACCCGGAAATGGTTTGGGTAGAATCTAACCAGTTTCGGAGATATTAAAATAATTAATATTTTTAATGGAATCCCTAAGTCTAAAATTAGGGAAAATAAAATATTAATGTGAATTAATATAAAACTGAGTTAGAATGGTCCAAAGGTCATGGATCAAGCCAGATCTAATCTTAGTCGTTGATTAGGGACTTAATCTCAGCCGTTGAATTGTCAACGAGAAAAGTATAAGAAGAGGCTTGAAGATCAGTTGGAAAAAACACTGAGTTGATCAAGAATTTGATTTTTTGGGGCAGGGCTTGCTGAGGAAATCGAAGGAGTGATCAGAGTTGCAGTTGAGGGGCAGTGAATACAGTAGCAAAGAGGCAGAGAGAGTACCGGGAGCATCAGCACAGAAGTCAGGGGAGCGTTGACACAAAGCCAGCTAGAGGCCACGCAGAGCCAACCAGAGGCCACGCAACGGCAGCCAGGAGCTGCGTAGAGCCTAAGGAGGGCCAGCTTGGGAGACGCAAAGGCTCCAGAGGCTGACACAGAGCCCCAAGAGGCTGACACTGGGCCAAATATGCTAACGCTGGGCCAGAGAGGCTGACGCTACGAGATTTCGTGGGGAACATTGGGGTTGATATCTGTCTCCGACTGAGAGGTACTACTGCCAAGGGCATTCTCTGTTGGGTGAGCCATTTTTGACACCCAGATTGTTTTCTAAAATTGCTTAATAATAAAGCCCTCTGATAGTTGCACCAGTTTTCCCGCATTGGGTTTTTCCAGGGACATTATTCCAAAAGTAACTGTCACTTGTGTTCTTGTTTCTTTCAGTTGATGATCTGTATGTGTTGATACTCTACTTGTATTTATTTTCAGTATTTACATGGTAAATGACTTGTTAAGTAAATGAAGAAGTAGGAAGAAACAAATCAGATAGTCCAAGAAGAATTTCTGACGGATAGACTTGGAAATTCCAACACAAATCTAGTCAACGCCCAAAACAGAAAATGACTATCTTCTTCTTCACATGTGTGGAGAGGCTGCCCAGAAATCCGTACCCAATCATGTGAGGAGAGAGAGATGTGTGAGAAGTGAAGTGTGTCCAAATGAGGATGAGGCATCTATATTTATAGTAAACGTTGAGGATGAATAGACGTGACTGTTGGGCTTCTAAGCCTACATAAGTTTGCTAGCCGACATTGACAATTTGTCCATAATCAAAATAAATTCATAACTTTATTCGTACATTTTAAAATCGGATGATCTCTATATCAATCCTAGAATCCAAGAAAAATATCAGCGGTTATAAATAAGATGACCCATATGGAGTTTGGCCCTACTTGCCAATTTTAACCAGTGTTGTGAAAAGCGCGATTAAATTGCGCTTTTTTCCTAATGCCGATTTAATCGCGCGTTTTATGCGAAAAAAAGCGGCTATATTTTTTTTGCCGATTTTTTCCGAAAAGAGCGTGCTTTTTTCGAAAAAATCGCGCTTTTTTCCGAAAAAATCTTCGGGTGTCGGGGCAGCGGGTTTTATAATGCGATTTTGATTTTTTTTGGTCATTTGGACTGTGGGCGCGCGTAGAAGGAGGAGGACGTCTTGGAGAGAGCAGCTGGAGGGTTTGTGAGCAAATCTAAGTGCTTGTAGGACAAATTCAAGAGGAGACCACCAATTTCTCCATAAAAACGGTATGTGGATTAAATTTTTTTTGTTTTCCTTGTTTAAAAACATTGTTTTTCATTGTTTTTGGTTGGGAAACTTCATATGGGCACCATTTTCCTTTTGTTTCCACTGTTTTTAAAGAATTTTTTGTATTTTTTCATTGATTTGGGATGGGTAAATTGGTATGACTATGGGAACCAATTTTTTTTTTTTTCATTTTTTTTAAACATTGTTTATGTTTTTTCATTGTTTTTGGCATTTGCCATTTGGTTGGGTAACTTGGGTTTGGAACTTTGGATTCTGGAAATTTGTAACTTGTAATTTTGTAAATGCTAAATTGTAATCCTAAATTCCTATTTCATAATCCTTATTTTCCCATAGGTTTGCAAATTCAAAAACAAACATGCCAAGGAAATTGGATCCTTTCTGGGAATATGGTGAACCTAAAGCTCCGAATGATAGACAAAACTTGAATTGCAAGTTGTGTGGAAAGGAGATACGCGGGGGGGTGTACAGGTTGAAGTTTCACCTTGCACAAATCCCTGGACATGATGTGGGGCCCTGTATAAATACAAATCCTGAACTTATCCAAAGAGCCATGAGAGCATTGGGAGAATTAGAGCACACTAGAGAGGCCAAAGAAGAACTCAAAAGGCAACTAAAAAGGTCAGCTGAAGGAAGTGGGCCAAGTGGCACTGGTTTTACTGCAGCATCAGTCAATCCGGTAGCTGCATCATCATTTTTTGTTCCTCGAACCACACCTGGTTCACAACCATCTATCGGTTCAATGCTAAAAAGCACTGAAAAAGAACAAGCTGATAGATTGATGGCAAAATTTCTCCTCTGGAGTGATATTCCTTTCAACATTGTAAGGAATAATCCATTTTTCCAACCTACTGTTGATGTTATTGCCAATGTTGGCCCGGGGTACAAAATCCCTTCTTATCATGATTTCAGAGGCCAGATTCTTCAAGATGAAAAGCGTGACTGCACCCAAATATTGGAGGATTTTAGGGCATCATGGGCACAAACAGGATGCACTGTTATGTCAGATGGTTGGACTGACCAAAAGGGGAGAACCCTTATAAACTTCTTGGTTAGTTGTCCCAAGGGGACTATGTTTATCAAATCTGTTGATGCATCTCACCAAATCAAAGATGCAAGAACTTTATGTGATTTGCTGGATGTGTTTATTTTGGAGGTGGGTGAACAACATGTTGTCCAAGTCATAACGGACAATGCTGCAAATTATGTTGTTGCTGGTAGAATGCTTATGGACAGGCATCCTACTTTATTTTGGACACCTTGTGCTACCCATTGTATTGATTTGATGTTAGAGGACATAGGGAAAATTCCCTTTGTCAAAGATATTGTTGACTCATCAAAAAGCATCACAAATTTATATATAATCATACATCTGTGCTTAGCTTGATGAGAAGATTCACCAACAACAAAGAGTTGGTGCGCCCCGCCATTACACGGTTTGCCACGAGTTTCATATCTCTTCAATCCCTCTTGAATTCTATGTGGGATGTGAAGAGAATGTTTCTTTCAGAGGAGTGGCGTGCTTTGTCAATGAGCCACAAACCAGAAGGAGAGGCCGTATGCAGACTAGTTTCATACCAAGAAGACTTCTGGGCGGGAGTGCAGGAGGTGTGCGCCGTTACTGAACCTTTGGTAAAGGTTCTTCGGTTGGTTGATGGTGAGAAGCTCGCAATGGGTTATTTGTATGAAGCCATGGACAGGGCCAAAGAAGCCATTCGGGCCTACTATGACGATAAGGGAGATGATAGGTTTCAGAAACAACTCCTTCTATGGGGAGTGATTAATGAGCGATGGAACAACACACTCCAACGTCCCATTCATGCTGCTGGGCTTTTCCTAAACCCTGCATTTTCTTATGCATGTGGGTTTGATTTTGATGCTGAGATCATGGATGGATTCTTATCCTGTGTCCGGAAGATGGTGCGATCTCCAGAACAACGTATAGAGATCTCTAAACAAATTGAGACATATAAGATGGCAGGTGGCACATTTGGCTTTGAGATGGCTATCACTGATAGAACGATTAAAATGCCAGGTATTTTTTAGTTTGTAACTTTGTTTCAAATTTCATTGTCTCTTCAAATTCCATTTTTTTCTTATGTTTATTTAAAATTTTATTTGTAATTTTGTTGTAGATGCATGGTGGAAAATGTATGGTGGCAGAGTACCCCTTTTGCAAAAGCTTGCCGTACGCATCCTCAGGCAAACATGTAGCTCCTCAGGATGTGAGCACAACTAGAGTGTATTTGAAAAAATACACAACAAGAAGCGCAACAGGTTAACACTTAAACATTTAAAATATTGCAAATTTCCAAATAAATTTTTGAATTCATTAAACAATGTTTTTTTTATAATAGTAATTATTAATTATTATTTCATGATTTTTGTACAGGTTAGAGTCCCAGCGACTTAATGACATGGTCTACGTCTACTACAATCTTCGATTGTGGGTGAGGCAACTTGAGAGGAGACCTGATGTGGATGCCATCTCATTGGATGGGATTGACACACTGCTGCATGGAGGGTTGAGGCCGAGAGGCCTCTCATGGATTCTACTGATGATTGGTTAGTGCAGGATGTAGTGGAGGGGGAGGAGGAGGAGGAGCAGGTGGAGGAGGAGGAGCAGGAGGAGCAGGAGGAGGAGGTGACACCGCCTACCCGGGCTACCACTGCCACCAGTAGAGGACGTGGTCTACCTCCTGTAGCTCCTACTTCTAGTTCTTCAGCTTCTAGAGCACATCAGACTCCACTGCCATTTCCACCAGCACAGGCACCAGCATCTACATCTAGAGGGAAAGGGAACGCTGTGACATTTTCTCGCAAGAGGGGCAGAGGAAATCAATAGGATTAGACTTTCATTTTATTGTATATGACATTATGACATGATGAGATACATTATCATATTTTTTGTTGATATTTTGAGGCTGAGCTGGGACTCAGGAGTCAGGACTTACTATTCAAGACATGATTCAATGTTATGTGTGATTTTAGCGCTAGAAATGATAATAAACATCATATATATTAGTTTTTTTATCATATTTATGTGTCAATGTATTTATTTTATGTTGTAGATGGTTTAGATATTAAAAAAATTGAAAAAAAAATGAATATTTTTGTACCAAACGCTTTTTTCCCGATTTTTTCCGATTCGTTCCCCACGCCGATTTAATCCCGCTCGCGCTTTTCACAACATTGATTTTAACACTCCCTCTCAACTAGGGAGAACTCCACCTACTAATCCATCTTCCAATATGTACTCTCTGCCATCAATGCACTGCTCTGCTCTGTTGAACTATGAAGAAGAAGAAGTGATCGAGAATGTATCATACCATTCTCTACTGACCCGAAGTCAATTCCAATCAAAAGAGAGTGTCTCATACCACTCTTACTGACCCGAAGTCAATTCCAATCAAAAGAGAGTGTCTCATACCACTCTTACTGACCCAAAGTCAGTGCCCATTGATCCTAGATCAATATCGGACATCCTAGCATAGGGAGTACGGTAGTACACGATGCATCCATCAGTAGTACTATGGTCCCTCTCCTCATTTCCCTACTCATCGGCCAGATGAGAGGCACTTCCCATGAGTCCCAAACTGCATGGGTAGGATGTCTCAGCAGGAAAAGGATGAACCACTCGTCCTGCCTACATGTCGCCATGGGGTATCACAAGGGAAGGATGAACCACTCACCCTGTACACAGCAAACCGCTCTGGGAAGGCTAAACCACTCATCCTATGGTTTCTCACCACTCCAAGAAGTACCCCACCAAAGAGCCAATACAATTCATCCCTTAGGAACCACCATATTCTTGGAACAAATAGAATAGACCTACCTTCCTTTATTTTCATGCCTGCTACCTACCTGAAGACCTCTACCTGCTAGCCTTATACTACTTGTTTATGAAAGGAATGCTTAGTTGGTACAGCACTCTTCCTATGAACCCTTTACCTTACCTTGCCTTATTCATTATGGTACCACGTATAAACTTATAGGTAGGTACCACATATTATCTTCTGGTTCGGCCAAGCCTTGCTGATACGAGTCATCAATTAGAATCCACTGCATTCTATGAATCAACCTATCTGCCTTTCAGTTCATGCCTGCCCACCTTAATCACCTTCAGACCTAGACATGTTAGCCCTAGACCACTTGAGAATTTCATCCCTTAGGAGGTACAACTATATACTTCTATGGGATGGGATGGCATGAAACAACAACCTTACCCTTACCTTTCTCCCATCACCTAGGACGATGGAGTGATGCCCAACCCATGACTTTCTCTTATCAGCAGCACCGGATGGATGGATCACCTTACCCTTGACTTTCTGTACTGCCTTCATCCTAGGACATGGAGGGTTGCCCAACCCATTTATTCCACCAAGAGGATCAATACAGTATGGATGGCATGCTATGAAACCTTCACCTTACCCTTGACTTTCTTTACTGCTTCATCCTAGTCGAGGGAGTGATGCCCAACCCACATTACCCTTCTCTTTGAAGGAACTTATGGATTGAGCCCTTACCTTAGACCTAGACCCGTCACTTAATGAATCTGCCATATGCCTTTTGTAGGGACGGGATTAACCTTACCCTTACTTGGATTACTACCTTCACCCTAGGACGATGGAGTGATGCCCCGGGCACCCATTACCCTTCTCTTATCAGCTAGTATCAGGACGGGATCAGACTACCTTACCCTTACCTTTTTCCCTTCACCCTAGAATATAGATGGAGTGTTGCCTTCTTGAATTGATTCACTAAAGCCAGAACTTCAGCAGGCACGGAGTGGAACGGAGTCAGCGAATAAGAACCAAAAGATGAGGTATGCAATAATATAAGACTTCATTAGGGGAGGGGGAAACCAACCCCTTCGCTACAGGAAAGAGGTACCAGTCAAGGCCCTTTAGGTTTTCAGGATCATCAAGAATCTTAAGTAACATATCTGGTAGAGGGCCTTCCAACTTGTCCTGATTCAAAAACGAAGAGTTTGCCTTGACCTGAAAGGTTAATACTTCGAACAATACTATCAAGGCGACCTTGAAAGGAAATTCTAGAGGTATACCAGGTCCTGACTGGTCTGCTTCCCTGGAGTGGGTCCTGCACCTCGGGATAACCTCAAGGGGATCCAGTTGATACGTCTAAAAGGCCAGGTTATCGCTTTTGAATTGACCAGGTTCCCAGGCTATATTAAAGCGGATAAAACTAGATTGATACCAACCCACTAAACTTATATTTATAAAGTAGGGATCTAAAGTTCATACGAATGTTTTAAGGACTCCCAATCAATCTCATAAGTTCTGACTGAATCAATAGGTAGTTCCCACGCACGATATGTTTCACTTTCCCAATGGCCACATGCTTCAGAAAGGATTTACCCTTACTTAAAACAACCTCATAGGCTCTATCCTCCAATATAGCTACAGAAATCAAATTCTTCTTCAACCCAGGCACATACATAACATTTGTTAGATGAAGATGGGAGCCTGACTCCCTCTTAAAGGTGACAGTACCAATTCCTTGAGTATTGTACCTCCCATCATCTCCAAGTTCTACTCGCATCTGAAGATCCTTCTCTTCTAGGCTACTGAAGAATTCTTTGCTTCCTGTCATATGGTAAGAGGCACCAAAATCTAGGTACCAATCACTCCCTCATAATGTGCTTGGCATGCAAGAAAAGAGGGTGAAATCTAACTCGAATTTGAGATGCCACGGCATCTCATCCTACTCTTGTTGGAAGCTCCTTGCTGGATTTCATATGCGGACACTTGGTTGCATAGTGTCCATATTCATGGCAGTAAAAACATTTTATTTTGCTTAGGTCCTTCTTCTTTCCATTGTTTTGGCGGGACTCTAGCTCATCTTGGGCCTTCTTGCCCTTGGCATTCTTTCCTTTGCCAACTAGAGCAAAGTCCTCTTCCTCTTCAGCTTGGGATGTTACTCCATCTCTGGTGTTCCTTCAGATTTCTTCTTGCACCAAATCGGACCAAAGTCTCTCCCAATTTGGCAATTTGTGCCTTCCATTTACAGAGTCCTAGTAACTTTGCTAGGATTTTGGAAGGCCTAGGAAAGCTACGCTCACTAGCTCGGATGAGGGAACATTTTCTCCTACTCTTCCAAGTTCATCTTGACATTGAGTGAATCTGGAGAGGTAATGTGGAATGGTTTCATTCTTCTACATGCGGATGTTTCTAAGCTTGTCCCTTAATGCCAATTTCTTGGCATCAATACCATTTTGAATAGCTCAGTGAGGGTCTTCCACATAGCAAATGGAGTCTCCTTGACATGTAAATTTGTGACAACGTGGTCTCTCGCACCCTCCAAGATGATCCTCGTGGCTCTTGCGGTATCCTTCATCCATTGGGTTAACTGTTGCACGACCAGTACTGCTAGTTTTGGAATGTCAGTTGTAGTGTACTCCAGCACTCCATTATCATCGAGTACAGCTTCCAACCTATCCGTCCAAGCTATGAAATTCGAGGTTCCCTCAAGGGCATACTCCAATCTCAATCCATTGAAAGATATTTTCCCACACGAAAGAAAAATTGCTTCACTGATCTGCAAATCGAAATCTCTGAAGGAGAAGCTCTATTGACTAGTTATTAATGTGATTTCAGCTTCGGTACCATGTAGAAATTAATAGAAATTTGCTACTACTGATGAATTCGAACTGAAAACAAGAGATTACAAATTTCCTCTACTATTTTGCGAAATGGAAATCACAATTTAGAAACACATGCAATGGTATGCAACCATCAAAACCACAAGAATGCAATGATTTACAGGAGAACCCAACTGAGAAAAACCCCTCTGCTGCTTTGCATTAATTCAGATGAGAAAGAGAAACAGTTGCAATGTCTTGCTTCAACTATGAAGCACACCCTGCATTGTAAAATTGTTCCCCTGCTTCCTGACCTCCTTTGGCCAATACTTAGCCAATTCAAGCCTCAACCAACCTACTATTTCCTTGCACAATCCTGGAGGAATTACACTCCTAAATAATAGGGAAATTCCCTATTTCCTTGCGCAAATCCAAGGGAATTGATCACCTGCTCAGTGCAAAGGCACTATACACTCAATAATATACAATTATAAATACAAACATGCCTTTTCCTCCACTTCAACTAGGCAATTCGAATTCCATGCATGACTAGGTCAATTTTTAGCTGATTGACTAGTTAACTGAGAGATCAATGAATTAGCAACAGTCTTAACTACTCAACTAAAATTCAACTGACTCAACTAGTAACCAAAGCTCAGTTAACTGAGTTCAACTAACAATAACTCAACTAGATTGCTAGATCTTAGCAATCAACTCATGCATAACTCTACTTCTAGCCTACAAACTCGAATTCACTGAGTAAACTAATAGACAAAGCCATGTCACTCTAGCTCACTGCCATCCAAGTCATCCTACTAAGGTGGAAAATCAAATTACTCAATTTGACTAAGGCACAAGTCAAAATTGAGTCTTTCCTTACTACATTTATAACAAGAAACACCTAATAGGGTTATCCATCTAACCATCCCTAACATAAGGAGGTAACCTATTTACAAGACTAGATTTACTTTATCTTTGAAGGTTAGATTTGTGTGAAGTATTATTGTGCCCCCAACATTAGGTATGGTCCACTATGATGCATCTATGGTTATTGTAACTAATGATTGTTGATTTTAACTTGATCTGGAGAGGGTTTTGTCAGTGGGTTTCATCAAAGCAGCAAAGGCCTCTTGAGATGATTGTCCTCCATTCTCAGCAACATTGCAGAAGTCATGTTATGGTTTATCCATTCTAGAGAGAGAATGTGACCATGTTGATGCATCGTTGCCTGTCTAGCGCAGAGTGTTGGGCCACTTGATGACCCCACATAATGCTTGACACTCCGAGGTACCCCCAGATGTTGAAACATTGATCCCATGAAGCTTGGTGTTAGAGATATTGATGATGTGCCCAGTGGACCTAGGATGCCCCCTGTCTGGCCTTAACACTATTTGATGGGCATTACTTGTTCCAAAGCCCGAATGATGATGGTCATCCTTGAGATGACAAGGAAGGGTTTTCACATCATTTATTAGCCCCAACACTTGAGTAGGAGAATGCCGCATCACCCCTCTTGCCCTTTAGAGGGTGATTTTGGGCACCATGGAGATCATGTCTTGGTATGGAGGCACTTTGGAGGTATGCCCATGATCTAGGAGCTACATCTTGGAGTATGGAGCACTCATTAGCCCACATGACACTCACTTGTGGCATTTAGAGCTCATTTGGAGGATGATGTCATAGTTGAGGAGGTATTTCTCCCACACGTGGGCATCCATGGCATCTTTTGTTATGTTTTTGAGCTATGAGGTTGGCTTTTAACCTTTATTTTATGGAACACTTAGAGTAAACTTGTAATTAGGACTCTACATGTACTTTTTGTAAAAAGTGAGGGAGTTAGATCTCATATAAATAGAGAACCCTCCACTCAATTTCATTTCATCATCACACATTACATTCTTTTACTCTCTAAGAGAGTGCAAGCTAGTCTTTTTCGCTACTATGGGCAAGATGTGATCTTTTGGTGATGCGGTTTTTTTTAAGATTCAATTTTTGCATGGAGAATTTTGTAAGTTTAGTGTCTTATCATTGATACTTTGCATGCTGAATATATGTAGTAGGGTTTCTCTTGTGTCATGACTAAATACTTAATTATTGTTAGAATCTTGCTACATTGTTGCATGTAAAATTGTTCTCTTAAAGGCCTATAGGGAAACTCTAAATGTGCAGCCCCTATATTTAATTTCTCCCCTTACAAGAATAATTGGCAGGGTTTTGAAGTGGATGCCCTAGCCATTCCCCCTTACTCCATCAAGGTCTTCTCCTTGAATATTAGCCATAAAAGACTCCATTAAACCTGGGTAGGATAAGGCACTGATTGTTTGTGTGTATCCATAAATTTTCTTAAATTTCATCTTCTCTTTCTCTCTCCTAGATGATGTCTAGGGCAGTCGCTAGGGTTTCTAGGGCAGATTTATGCATAAAAGTGAATTTTGTGTGGATGAATGCAACTCATAAATTATGAATTGCATCTATAAATTGTGTACAGACAAAATCTAGCATAGTGCATGATTGATACCTCCTAATTAGAACTGAGGTTACCTTCTTTTGGCTGTTTATGCATACTTAACAGCCATAGAAATACAATTCTTACCCTAATCCTCGCCTCTATTAGAAGATCTTTGACCTCTTGCTGTTGAATATCACTTGAAGATCATTTATGAGGCTGCTATATGGTATTGAACTCCTTATCATTGCATATCATCCAAACCCTAACTTACAGCAGCATTGTCTTGGTCTAAGCATAGAGTCTTTGAACCCTAGTATAGCACACGTAGGCCATTTTGGGCCCTGAAGGTACTCTATCAATATTTAGACCTCTTATTCATCACCTTGAGCCATAGCATTAGAATTATCCTTTAGGTGACCTAGGCAAACCTCCCTTGTGGTTAGTTACCACTACAGAGCAGGAGAAAGGTTGTTGAGGCGACAGTGGCAACCCTTGCACCAGACCTGCTAGATTTTGCAGCATCAGGGGCCAACGTTGATGACAGACTACCTAACACAGGACATATGATGCATCTTGGATCAGCCATTGTATCTTGGTGTTGTAAAATGCAGGATACAGCAGCCAATTCTTCAACAGAGTCTAAGTACACAGCAGCATGATAAAAAATTTGCAAGTTTGTTTACCTTCGATGCATTCTTGACGACTTAAGGTTTCTCAAATTTCCAGCTTTGTATGGATAGTCATAGTGCCATCAAAATTTTAAGAAAATTGAATTGATGCAAGGACCAAACATATGGACATAAAATATCATTGTCTGAGGATGTTGGTTTCAAAAATGATAATTGAACCAAAATATTGTACTACAGCAGAGCAGATTGCAGATATTTTTACCAAGCCTGTATATTGAATCAAGTTTGAGAAGCTCAGAAAACTGTTTGGTATATGCAGCATATAAAACTTAGGATCATGGGGGAATTTTGGTATATTCATCCTAGAAACTCGTGAGCAAATAAATTCAAGTAGAAGTCAATGAAATAGATTTGTTTGCTTCCAAGATTATATGAGCCAAAATTCGTGTTTGATCTTCATGAATTGTATTCTTCCAAAACAAGTGGAATAGTTGGAAAATTTGTGTTGCGTGCATTGATTAATAAAATACTTCTTGTCAGCTGGATTTGACACAAATTTGACAGCGCCTTATGAATTGTTAAGCTGTGCTCCTGTACTTTAATAAATTGATCATAATTGATCTCCTTGATTGTGAAGAAGTTTTGGCACATGGATGGCTACAGCAGTACACTTGGTCCATGGAATTGCTTGGGCTTAGGGTTTTAGGTTTAGGGTGCAGGTGGAGGCAGCCAGTGCACGCTGAGATTCCACTGGTACCCCTCAGACTCAAGATTTATACTGCCCCAGATTTCCTTTCATTCCTGCAGTATTCATAATGGCAGTGTCTCAGTTGGTTCTTTCAGCAGAGACTCATTAGGAGCACAGCTGGCTCTACAAGCTACCTCAGGTATCCTTCTTGGACTCGATGATTACCCTGCAAGTTCTTCTTTTACCCTATGGTAGTTTTGAGTGACTGCAGTGCCACCGCTCAACTCTCCAGAGTCTCTTTATTATTTCATTTGGTGGCAACTATTGGAGATGCTGATTTGAGGGATGGTGGATACAGACTTAGCCTCCATTTTCTGCATTTAACCCTATAAGAAAGAAGGGCCTCCTACGGCTTTGGGAACACCCTTACAAACCTAGTCTCTGGCCGGGTCAGGGCCAAGCTTCTTCTGTTTGCAAATTGGGTTTATTGGCAATGGATAAATTTGATGTGGCCAACCTGATATGGCAGCATGTCTTTATTTCTGAATGGATTATTTGTACTATGGCATTCAAAATTCAAACTCAGCCTACATGGATTGTGCCATATGGTTGTTGAGTAGCTTTTGGTTCAGGGAAGACTGGATGGTCTTGAACATTGGATTGACTAAATCAGTACATTGTGGAGAGGCTTTGTCATTTGCAGGTTTAAAGCTTTCGGATCAGGTTTTTTTCTGTATCCACTTTGGTGCTTCTATATTTGCAAACTCTGTTACAAGCATCTGCAGAATACTCACCTTTTATTATCAATAAAAGCTACAAATTGTTTCTAACAAAGGTAACAATTTGTTTCTAAAAAAGAA
Source organism: Pinus tabuliformis (assembly GCA_031772625.1). Lineage (NCBI taxonomy): Eukaryota > Viridiplantae > Streptophyta > Pinopsida > Pinales > Pinaceae > Pinus > Pinus tabuliformis. The sequence goes on along the minus strand of CM062819.1, from coordinate 1,322,769,814 downwards.
ATATAACAATCTTAATCATAAAGTTAATTTATATTCTCATTTCGCAGAACAATGATCATTGATTAGTCTTTTGCAGAAAGCAGATCAAAGAATCAAAAGAAAATGGTCCCAAAAAGAATGCTATTTTTATTTCTAGATGCCTCTGTGAACGCATTTATAATACAATTAGTTATGTTAATTCTTACCTCATTGGCAACCTTTTCTAGACGAAGGGGAGAATTTAATCCATCTTCTGGTATATCATCAAATGCTACAGTAAGTGAAGAGTCCTGCCAAACAAAAATACAATTAATTATTGATCTCTCTGAATTTTTTGTTTAGAAAGTTCTAACTTTATTATGTATAACTTTAGAGTTCCATTCTCTGACCAAAAGAATTGAATTGAACCTTTAGGCGATATACCACTCCTTGCCCTAGTGGAGCGCTTCCAAGTTCTGCCTTATTTGGTTTTAAAATAACCACGTCATGGGGAGCAAGCTGTACACAGTAACAAGTATTACATTAAAAAACGTCCTTCCAGCATGGATATAAAATAACAAGGCATCAAGACCATTACCATGCATTTTTCAGATTAAGAATGAAACTGGTAACTAGTAGTAACAAAGAAAGAGAATTGATAAAACAAGATATGTTATTGTATTGTTCCTTCCTATGATTGCACCCACACTGGTGAAAACTACATCTTGAGATTTCAAATCGACTGACCATGCAACGAAAAAAACTGGGCAGATAAAGCACATAAAGGTCTTTCCTTTCAACCTCCAAAGTTCAACCCAATGGCGACATGCAGTACAAGGTCAAACAAGATGGTTGACACATTGATGTAAAGTTCATGTAGATTTTACTCACTTACCTTGTGTGCAGGAAGAAGATCCCCCTTATTTGGTTGCAATTCCAAAAGCACCTTACCCATTAACCCTGTCTAACATCCAGAAAAAAGAACTGCTCAAACTGGCAGCTTCAAGAGTAAGAAATCAGTTTCTATGGAAAAAATAGCAGACAAAATGAACAAAATGCAACCTGAACATCTGTACATTTCAGGTTCAGAATTGCCAAACCACGTTTCTGAGAAATGTCTAATTTCCGTGTTGCAATTGAATCCATTGATGTCGATATTTCTGCTTCCTTGAAAGGGCAAAAGTATCCAGGGAAATGTGTCAACATACCACAAAAATATATGACGGATATTTCTTATTTTCTAACTCAATATTATTTCCTTTAAAAGAGAATCGTCATAGTTGATTACTAGATCATCTAGTCAAATTACACTATCTATATGCTGAAACATTGAAAGAAAGGGCAGCAGCCAACTCCCCTAACAATTAAGCAATTGTAAATATAACCTGTATATTTTGGCTATAACCTCAATTAACATCATTTCACAATTGTTAATGTGGGGAATTTCTGGTTATTAAAGATTCTACAAAATAAATTACAAGTCTTAAACCATTAGCTTGTCATCCGTTAAAAACACATCTATTGGGGAAAGCAAGACTGGAAAAGTGACTTTGCACTTGTTGCTTGGGCTGTGTGTACCCTCGCACGAGAAAAAGGAAGAGCCTAATACACACCAAACGCAGGGTGCAGTTCTGGCAGCAAAATGGGCAGTAAGACCACTGAGTGTGGAATCAGGCTGTACCATGGCAGATATTAGTGAGAGATCAAAAGAGACTGCCACCCATGTAACAGGTCTTGAGGGTTGGTACTTCTTAGTAGAATTCAGCATACTTGACAGCTTTCTTCAAAGGAGTGTATTGGAATTTTGAGGAGCCAAGACCAACTGTAATTTAGCTGAAAGATGTATTCAGACCAAGGTTGCACGAAACAGGGAAACGGGTACGAGTTTCCGAAACGGGAAGCGATACGAAACGCGACCTTCCCAAATTTTGGAAACGGGGAAATGCGAATATATTTATATTAGGACATTTAACATTTAAGAAATATGTGCAATCATAAAGCATATATGATACATTCTAATTTATTACATTATGATAAAATTGTCAATTGTCAATGCATAAACTATAAGTATCTAAATTTACATCACATTTACTCATGAATAATCACATAATGAAAATAGAAATATCCAAAATCAGCCACGAGAAATTTCTAATTTTTTGTCTCATGCTTGATTGGGAGTCTCCTCCTACATAGTCGAATGACCTTAGTGCTCTTGATTAAATACAAGTTTCATAACCTAGTACCCTACATTCTCTTGATTATTGGGAGTCTCCCCTGCATAGAGGGCTTTGTTCTCTCGATTAAATACAAGTTCCATACCCTAGTACATGATAAAATCCAATGGAAACATTGCAATCCCCCCAATCTTGAAATCCTGAAAAACAGATAAGTCTGCTGGATTTTGAGTGAGATCTAAAATTCTACTTTCTCCATATGAAATCCAATGAGGGCGAAACCACTCTCAAACATCCTAAGTCATTTCATGGTAATGTTAAAAATTTAAGTAAAACGATGAAAATGAAAAATAAAAGAGAATATCACTTTTACTTTAAGAATTTAACATTAGTAATTACCATGAACTGCATATCAACACTAGGGCAAAAGTTCACTTTTATAACTTTAGACAGGCATCTGGAAGCAACTAGAAGTCACTAGGCTAACGTAAGAATAGATTAGAAAACAAATTAAAAAAAAACACAAGTAAATGTTGAAACGTATACGGCGCTGAAACGCGTTTCAGGCCGTACTGGCCATGTTTCAGTTTCGTGAAACGTGGCAGTACGGCCTGAAACGCATTTCAAGGTCGTACCAAACGCGTTTCAGCGTTTCATACTCGTTTCCATACGGAAACGCCCTCCTACCCCACGTTTCCTGCAACATAGATTCAGACCTTCATCAATTCTACAATGAAAAGATCTTCTAGAAGAGGTTTCCAGACAAGATATGGGGGGGACTTGTGGAATAAAGAGAGGTGCTCAAACAGACTGGAGAACTGTTAATACTGCTAGATGTTTCCAATAGCAGACAAAACTACCTATCTTGAGGTCTGCAAGACTATTATGAAATCTACCCTCTTTAACATTCAGTTAGATATACGGGCCTATTTGGAAAGACTGGAAATGGAAGTATGGCAAGCCCCTATTCTGTTGTGAAACAAAGACACTTTCTGGGAAACATAATCAATACCACCAATCACAGAGAGACCTAATAGAAGGTGATGGGTCAATGACACAACAGACATTAAGATACGCCAAGCTCTGCAGAAACAAAAACTGTCTTTTGTATCCTAGCCTCTAGGTCTCAGGCTGGATGGTAACTAACTGAAGAGTTGTGGTAAAGCAAACCATCATAATTGGGGACTAACAGATGGGCTCTGTATAATATGCCAGGAGGAGACAGTTGAGCATGCCTTCTGGGGATGTACTGTGGCTAGCACATTGTGGGGGTGGATCTAATCAGAATATGCAAACTTTTCCGCTGGGCCTCTCAATTACAAGGGAGCAATTTTAGGGAATGTGTGTATGATTATATAGTGTGCTAAAGAGATAACAAACATTGTCAGGCCGACAGGGATCACATTTCACCGGAGAATAAGATGCATCATACAGAATCACCTTTGTTGAGGAAGCTCCTAAATTCTGCTTTAGATGGTCATTTGTTTTGAAAGTTAAATTGACTGCTCGATTTCAGGTTAGGATGAAATTAAATAGAAAAGATGTTTATTCTCTAGTGATTTGGCACTACTTGCCTATTTTGGATGAGGGTCTCATCTTGGCTGCTATATAGCTATCTAATGATGCTTTTGATATAATATTATTATTTTATTTTTGTAATATAAGATGGGTGCTTTTCAGATTAAAAAACAGCACAATGAATAGCAGCATAGCTTATCATTTTCTACAATAAAAAGGTCATGTTGATTGAAGTACCATCGGAGATTGCCCTTTCAACCAGACGCTCAGCAAATTAGCCAATAATAGAAATGCTAAATTTAACCTCCAAGTTCCCACATAATTTGGCCAGTATCAAGTTGAATTGCTTATTCAGTATTTGTGACTCCAGGATGTCAGAGGAGTTCCAAGCTTCTAGAGAGCTAAGTTGCTAACCATCAGTTTGCCAGATTACCTTGGGAATGAACTCAGGAAATCAATTGTATTGTAATCTGAGAATGTTGCATACATTCAAAAAGACCAGCTAAAAACTACGTGTGGAAAATATAATCAGCAAAAATAATTTTGGATTTTGAAAATTATATAAAATATAATAAAAGAGACATGCATAAGTTAGTGCTGCATCCTAAGATCAAAAACTGTCACGCACTGTGGATATAGAAAAGCAAAATGGTACAAAAAACATCCCTTGACCATTTAAAATCCATATATCATGGAAAAATGAATATGTTAAATGGGAAAGGAAAATAGCAGAAATAATATGTGATTTCTATCAAAGGCAAAGACAATATATATGGAACGGACTCATAAAGGTTCAGAAAAAAACTATCGCTACAATTATGCAGATGCTAAGCAGTGATATTATCATCTTTTAAAGAAACCTCTAAATGCAGTATTGAAAATGGGACTAGGTCGATGTCAGAGGAAATTGTGTCTTATTTTCCACTTAAGAGATTTGCTTTTAAATTCTAACCCTACCTATTTCGTTGATCTAGATCATCTAGTCAGGATCCACTTTTTGCCTTGGGACTTCACTAATGTCTGGACAGTTTACTTATATATCATCCCTGATTGGTGAAATCATAAATGTTGTATGTAGCCAGTATTGCCATGTTCCCTGATTTGTACTTCATTAATTACAAACATGGTTATTTAATTTGTAGGCCAATAATTGCAACTAATGATTATTTGGGAAATTAAAGACATTTACAATGATGATCCTCAACACTTGTACTTGTGGTGGAGGGGTGCAGTGCATAAATAACATTTATTGTGCATTTTCTTAGTTGTTGAGTTTGGATAATAATGGACTGAATTGAACTGGTATTTCCTAGTTGTTGAGTTTGGATAATAATGGACTGAATTGAACTGGTAAACACATAGATTTGGAAAACGTTTGGCTGAAATAAGGAATGAACTAATAGGGGGTCTCTCTATCACTCTCCTCTTCAGTCATTGCAACCTATTAGGCTTATCAAACCAAGGAATTATTTGATCAGAAAATTAGTCATTTTTGGGATTGAAGAGAAAGATGGTTCCATCATGGACTTAACACTAGTGAGAGTCACACAATCTTATTCCTTAGGCATTATCAGTGTTATCAGAAGCATCCTCCCAGGGGCCACTCCTACGGTGGAACCATGCTCCGAGTGGGAGCATCCAAGGAGTGCTCTGGGGTTCTCTAGCACACTTCCCTGCCACTATGTCGAACATAGTGCCCCCTGGGACGTTCCCCTGCTACTCCCTAGATGCTCCCAGGGTGCTCCCTAGCATACCTAGATGCTCCTGCGAAAATGAGGAAAAACATCTCCTTTTTAATTTTTCCCTTACAGGTGGGACCTAAAGGAGGTTTAGAGTTTAGGTAAAGTCAAGGAAGAAATAAAAGCACTTCACTACCACTATTTTCCTTATTACATTCATATGTGTTCTTGAGCCTGGTCTTCTTGCTAGTTTTTGAGAAAGGCAAATCTGCGAGAGCTTGGAGGAGAGAACAAAGCATGCCATTTACTGCTTGAAATAGTTAAAGAGCTAAAGGGGTAAAGCCCAAAACCCATTCTTTGTAGTTTTTTGTATATCCTTGTGTTGTTTGTTTGTGGATTTTTCCTCTTCTACTCTTTCCCATTCCTTCCTTTCTTTCATTTTTTTGCAGATTGTTCATCTAAGGCTTGAGGAAAATGATCTTCTTGTGGTTGATGGTTCCATTTTTTATTCTCATGGTGTTGGTGGGAATAGGCATGAGAGAGAGGAAGAGGATAGCAGTCATTCTCATAGTGACTCATTAGATGAAGATGAGAAAGGATTGGAGGGGGATGAAAGTGGCAATGGAGGGAAATTTTCCCTGGCACCCCTGTGGAGGTTTGTGACAAAACTTGAGAGGGGGGAGGGGGTGGAACCACTAAATTTTTATGCAATATGATTGTTATCAAGGAAAACTTTATAATAGTTCATATACCCATGTGAGGCAGCATCTTCTTGGGATATTACAGAGTGGTGAGAATCATAGTTTTAAAACTCAGACTCGGACTTTGACTCAGCCACCCATCACCTCACGTTTCAACTCAGGAATTGAATTGACCCAAACTAAATGACTCAGTTTTCAAAAAAATACATAAATAATTAAATTTTAATGAAAAAAAATGATGTTTAAGATTCCAAACCATTAGAGATAAAATATGCAAAGTTTCCTCATCTATATAGCATGTAAGGGTGAAGATATAAAAAAGGCACCAAGTGCAATATATATCAGCAACAAAACACATAATCAAAGCAGTAAACTATATCCCTGCTGCTATGTTATGTTAAAGGTGCACAACCCTTCTCTTCTAGAATATACATTACCCACCTAGACAATTATGTTATAAAGTACTTACAGCAAAGTCAATACTTCAATCTCATTGTGTCTTACAGTTGTTGCCATGGAATTTGTGCCTACTGCATCACCTCAGGACTTGTGACAGCAATTTTGCTCTCTGCCTCATGCACTGTCCATAACCTGAACAGTGTCGCAATATGTTACAGGCAAATTATCCCTGCCTCAGGATGCATGCTACAGGCCCACATCGAGACTATTTTTGCCTTGAAATGCATGCTATTGGGATATACATGCCTTGGGCTTGTATAATAGGGTTCTGTGCCTATTATAATTGTGCATTGCCTCCATTTTTGTGCCCTTTGCACAGTTTTCTAAACCCAAATTTGCGCTATTTTTTTGTTTTGCACCTTCGAATTTGTGTATGTACATGCCTCAGGAATCATGCCTTAGTTTGCAAGTTACAAACTACTTCTGAATAAATCCAATCCTTTACAACCTATGTCGCATGGTTCAGCTTCAAATTTGAGTTCGGCAACAGATGAGTTTGATTCAAATTCGAATTTTCCAATGAGGTTTGCCATTAGGTTCAGCTATATATATTTTTCAATATTTATGTATATAATGTAGAAAACATAAAACAATTAGAAGTCAACATCAATAATTATATGTGAGTAAGAATATGATCAATGAACATACGTGAAAAACTTAATCATCCATGGAGAGAGGCCAGATTGAACACAGAAATGCTGGCTGCATACCTGTCTGACCTATAACCTTGGCCGCATAATTTTGTGCGTCACTGTAAGCTTGACCTGTGTCCATGGATGCATATCTGTAAACTTGGCCAATGTTCCTCTGCTAATGTTCATAGCGCTCCACCTTGACACCACATCACTATAACCTTCGACCCTCATTACTGTAACCTCAGCCCATGTTCCTGTATGGCCTTGCATTCTTGTTACCTCGACCCCATAACCTAGCACTTCAACCCGGGTTGTGTCCCTGCAGAGAAACCTGTTGATTTGCTGAGTCGTGCCAAGATCTGTTTCTGCCATCGAGGGTCTATAATAGCAAACCATCACTAGGTGTGTCATTAAGGATCTGTAGCAACAAGTTGTCGTCAGGTGTGCCATCAAGGAGATTGAGTTGTTATCGTCAGCTGTGCCATAAAGGGGATCGAGTCATCGTTGTCAGTGTGCCATCAAGGGTATCGAGTCATCATCATTAAGGAGATCAAGCTATCGTCATCAAGGAGATCGCGCTATCACTCAATATGGCCTCTCTCCGACTATGGAAAGTACCAAAACCAACAAACCCAACAACAAAAAGTCCATTAAATTCAAATTTAAATTCACCTTTTAGGTTTGAATTCATATGGGTTCGAATTCAATCAGGTTTGAATTTGAGGTTCGACCATGAGGATCGGTGAACCACAACAAATTTGGGAACAAAATCAGGTTTGCCGAATTTTGAACCTCAAGCTTCAAATTCAACAAACCTTGTGACATAGTTTTCAACTGCCCAATCAGGTCATCCATACAAATCCATGCGATGATACAAATCCACATCTAGTGTCCATGTGGTGGCTCAGGCGGTCTAGTACAAATTCAGCCAATTCAGGCCAGTTTGCTACCCGAGTTGGCCTGATGGCCTATCTGCTCAGCAAATTTGATTGGTTCTGAATCAGATTGAGCTGATTTTTAAAACAGTGGTGAGAATAAGGGGGGCATTGGGATCTCAGTTTTCCCTAAGGTATCAAAGGAAAAAGGACAAAAATACATCAAAATAGAGGAAGTTGCACAAAAAATGAATGGTAAAAACAAAAGGTTCAATTTGATGCATCATTTAGATGTGGTGGCAAGTTGAAACACATTTTTATCCCCTCATGCTACATACAAGGGGTAGATCTAAAAGAATAATAGAAGATTTCCTTCATATTGATGGTAGGGATGAGGTGGATACAAAAAGGGGTGTGGTTTCTCTATGTTTGTGATATGCCATTCAATGTTCTTTTATCCCCCTATTGGCATGATATGGTTCAAGCCATGAACAAAACCCCCATAGTATACAAGGGCCCGAAGGATGAGAAATCTAGAACTGTATCATTAGACAAGGAAAGAGCAAAAGTTCAAAGAGCTCTAACACAATTAATAGATAAGTGGGCCACATGTGGAGTATCCAATGTATCTAATGATTGGATGTGAAATCTAGAACTGTGTCATTAGACAAGGAAAGAGCAAAAGTTCAAAGAGCTCTAACACAAGTAATAGATAAGTGGGCCACATGTGGGGTATCCAATGTATCTAATGATTGGATGTGATATCCCCTCTAATTAAAATTACCAGGCAACCACACCAATTTTGCAATTTTGCCTAAGGTTATTAAATTTTGAACTCACAAGTTAGGAGAAGTAGGTAAATGCAAAGGAGGAATAAGTTTTTAGTAAGAAAGGACCCCACTATAGGAGAAAGGAGAAAATTGTGGCATTAGTGGGATGTGGGGGGCACTCCAAAGGGGAATACGCACCCCTTGGAGAATTCGATTTGGAGAGAGAAGAGGGAAGAAGGGAGTTCGATGTAATGGAGCCCACAAGGGAAGCAGGGGCAGCAAATCACAAATAGAAGGAGAAGCACTCATTTTGGGACTTTTTGCTCATTTGACAACCAAACCATTGTTTGCTCAAGTTGTTCAGCACACGAGATCTGCAAGCGGAAATCTCACCCTACCTTCGGTGGACTTCGAGTGCCATCCCTAGGAGGAGTTCCATTTCACATTGCAGAGTTGTTCCGGTGATTATTCAAGCAGATTCGTGGGTCTTTCTCAGTAGACTGGACGCATAAAGGGAATAAGCACACCCAGGGGAAGGCAGTTGTGGGGCAGCGTTTTTGTTGGGCCTTTCAGGAGAGGATTGGACTCCAAATTGTTGGAGTTTTGGGGGCTGATTGGGCATACATGGGCCTGCGCAGAGGCTTTCCTTAAGCCACACATGGGAGTTAAGAGGGTGAGCATTTGGAGCTAAGTTGAGCTGGGTTTGGAGGAGACATCCAAGGTGAAATTTTGCTAGCATTTGGCATCATTTTTGGAGGGCAGAGCAGTGATTTCTTCATGTGGACCGAAATTCCCAGTCATTGGAGGAGCATGTAGAAATTGGGGGTAATTTCGAGGTTCAAAACTAGGCCAAACCCTTTCTGGGTTTTGGTGGGTTATTTGAGAGGAGACCGGGGTTAATTTCCCGTAATTTTTTGTGCAGCAGAAGTCCAAACAGCAGATTCTTCCAGCGAGCAGTGTAGTTTTCCTGAGGCCAATGCAAATCATTGTGGGGGCTTCTCTTCAGCACTTGGGCAGTAGTTTTTCATCACCTAGGACTTGTTCACTTGCCTTGAGCAAGCCCAGGTGCACCTACTCCATTCTCATATTGTACCCCATTTGAATTATAATGAAAATAGTCCATATTGGCGCAGTTTTTGGAGTATTCTTGGGTGTTTATCACTGTTAATTTTCCACTAGGAATATTACATTGGACAAATGTTGGAAACCAAAATTTGATAAATATTCTTGGTGTTTCAACTAGTGGTACAATGTTTCTTACAGCGTGTAAGTCATCACCATATCTACTCAAAACATTTCAGAGATCATATTGAAAACCATTAATGATGTTGGTCCTTTTAATGTGATTTAAGTAATCAATAATAATGCAACAAAGTTTGTGGGAGCGAGAAAAATCATTGAGCGGGTTCATCCACACATCTTTTGGTCTAGGTGTTTGGCGCACACATCGAACCTTCTGATGCATGATATTATCAAGAGTGAATATTGTCAATGGATTAATGACTTGTACAAGAGAGGGAAGAAACCCATCGAATTTGTCGCCAGGCATACAAGGGCCAATTACTTTCATGGCACTCATTCTAGGTTGCAACAATTTAAGATCATGAAGTCTAAATTTGGTAGCTATTTCCTTACATTTGGGCACCTATTGAGGGTAAAAACAAGCTTTGGGTGCAATGGTAATGAGTGATTACTAGGATAACTTGAGCACTGATAGAGATGGTGCTAATGCAGTGAAGGAGATTGTTCTTATAAGTCATCATTTTTGGTTAGAGGTTAGCTATGTTTTGCAACTCTCCAAACCAATCAATTATAACATGATTCAGCCTGCAAATTCAAATCAGCCAGTCATTGGGTAGGTGTAGGAAGAATGGACACCATGCTAACTCAAATTAAGGACATTCTTCAGCCTAAAGATGTGAACTTGTACAATCATATTCATATAGAGATGGAAAAACAGTGGGAAAAGCTAAATATTCCACTACATGACTTAGCATATGTGCTTACATCAAAAATACTATCATATATCATGGCTTTTAGCTCGAGTAGGGGTGAAGAGAAAACCTCACCAAGATCCAAAAGCTTAGACTGGTTATATGCAAGTTGTTGAAATTTGGAGCAGCTATGGGATGAATTACCCCATTCGAAACCCATCTACCCCAAGGAGAATCCATCTTGCCCCAAAAATTAAAATTCAAATTGGATAAAAGATTTATTATTGTTAATAAGTTTGGCACTCCTTGATGTGACAAAATTAGTTGGGAAAGTAATCATAAAAACATTTGGAAAATATATTTAAATATTATAATGAGCAAACTTGAATTTAAAGTATTTCCCTCCAAATTCTCAAGTCGGCCTGACCCCTCAAAGCATCTACTCAGAGCATGTGAATGTCTATAAATATATGTTAAGTTATGGTATGTTCTATGCTTATAACAGTTTACTTCATTTTCTTATTATATTCCACCGATTAGAAATCACATATACATAAAGTAAAGTGCAGATAGAACATTAAACGATCGACAGAAAACAAGCCAAGACAAGAGACACAAGATGTGGCGGCTAGCCAGGGACAAATCCCACAATGTGTGGGGAAACCCTTTGATCAAATTTTCTTTTATCTTCAATAATTCAGCAGAGAGAAATAGTACAATAAATCTGATTCATATCAGCAGTAGCAAACCCTAGATCAGCAGCATCAGCATTAGCGGCTTCATTATCAAACTAGGGCAGACCATATCTCACAAACCGTTCGTCGGATTGACTTCATTCCACCACCAAAAGTTGCGGCTTTCAAAGGAGGTTCAGATGAACCTACAGCGCAGTTCCAAAGAGGAGATCTTCTAGGCCACGCAAGTCAATCTTTACTTCTGCAGTTGCAGCTTCAAATTCAACAGCTTCCAGCTTCACATGTGTGAGAGAGAGAGACCCATTTCAGCGCAGTAGAGAAGAGACTCATATCTGCGCAGTAGAGAGAGAGAGAGAGATGTGATGAGATGAGTGAGTCCAAATGAGGAAAAGTCCTCTTATATTTATACACAACGTTGGTGGGTGAATAGATGCGACTGTTGGGCTTCTGAGCCTATATGAGTTGTAGGTCGGCTTGATAATAATTCCATAATCAAAATAAATTCATATCTCCATGAATACTTATCGGAATTGGATGATCTTTATATCAATCCTACACCTCTCGACGAGAGGAATCTAATAAAAATATTATTAGCCATGAATAAGATGACCCACATGAAGTTTTGCCCTGCACTCCCTCTCAACCATGGAGAACTTCATCTGCAATCTGTCTATCGGTCGTTACTATTCATCCATCAAATGCACTGCCTTGTACAGCCTGACCCTTGCCCTGCTCTGCTCTATTTTGCCTGTTCTGCTTTGTCTTGTTCTGCCCTGCACTGATCTGTACTGTTTTGTTCTGTTCTGCTCTGCTCTTGCATTGTTCTGTTCTACTCTGCTTTTGTCCAAATTATGAAGAAGAAGAAATGATCGAGGATGTATCATACTGACTCAAAGTCAGTCTCAGAGTATGTACCACTGGTCCCAGACCAGTCTCAACCAACCCAAAGTCAGCGTCATAGTGAGTACAACTCCAATGGTCCCAGACCAATATCATCCTCCACTGACTCAAAGTCAGTCTCAGAGTATGTACCACTGATCCCAGACCAGTGTCAACCGACCCGAAGTCAGCGTCATAGTATGGTACAACTCCTACCACTGGTCCCAGACCAGTATCATTGATCCCAGATCAATGGAGGTCATCCTAGCGTAGGGAGTACGGTAGTTACAACGATGCGTCCATCGGTACCACTATGGTCCCTAACTTCATTTCCCTGCTCATTGATCAGATGAGAGGTACTTCCCATGAGTCCCAGACTGCATGGGTAGGATGCCTCGACAGGAGAACTAATCAATCCTATCCTCACAGGAGAACACATCAATCCTGCTACAATTGCCATGGAGAACACATCAATCCAGGCCTCACAGGAGAACACATCAATCCTGCTACAATTGCCATGGAGAACACATCAATCCAGGCCTCACAGGAGAACTAATCATCCTGCTACACAGGAGAGCGAATCATCCTGTTCCACAAGAGAGCGAATCATCTTGTCCCACAAGAGAGCGAATCATCTTGTTCCAGTGTGTACCACCAGGGGAGGGTGAGTCACCCTTTGGTCATATGTTGCTCCAGTAGGAACCGCAAGCCCTCAGAGCTCCCAGAGCTCAATGTATGCAACATGCAGGACCCTTGTACAAGGGTTTCTTGCCGACTCCAAGTCGTTTGGGAAAATCACAGATTAGATCTTTCCTCAGGGCTTTGACAAGGTGTATCAACCTGTACATCATCTTAATGTGATGGAGCTTCCTTGCTCACCGACTTACCATATCCCAGATGATGTCTATCTGCTGGAGCAATCGACGAATACGGGATTCCTCAATAATCGAATCCCACCTCTGGTTGTTACAGAGAATCACAGTGGTATCCAATGTAAATCCAAACAGCTCACTGAAGAGCTTTCGCAACCAGACTGCCTCACACGAGGTCATGCTAGCAGCAATATATTCTGCTTCGGCGGTGCTCAAAGCCACCGACTTCTGCTTCCTGCTCATCCAGGATATCGAAGCAGATCCCAAGGTGAAACAGCACCCGGAAGTGCTCTTACGGTCCACCACACTGCCTGCCCAATCAACATCAGTATATCCAAGTAGTCTTATATCTCCGGCAGTGTATCTTAACCCATTGTACCACAAAGATATCTCAGAAGATTCTTGGCATCAATCCAGTGAGGCTCAACCAAATATGAGCTCACAATGCTAACTGCAAAACATATGTTCGGATGGAGGTTCACCAAGAACATCAATGTGAATGAGTTTATGAAACTCAGAGGCATTTCCCAAATCTGGTCCAACATCACTACCATATAACTTCTAAAAGTTAAGATCCTCGAGGTAGTCACAGGCTTGAAGTCCATCATACCGGATCTTTCCAATATCTTTACCACATATTTTCCTTGAGATAGGAAAATTTCCCTTGGCTTCTGCCACACTTTAAGTCCTTGGTCCTTCATTTCAAATTCAGAAGCCATCTCCCTCTTACATTTGAGAATGAGAGGGTTTGCACCTGTTAGAAAGAGGTCATCCACATACAACACCAGTATGAGAGGCTTGTCATCTTCAACCTTAACGTAAAGGTTAGGATCAGCTTCACTCCTAGTGAATCCCAACTTCATCAAGTACCTATCGATCCTCTCATACCATGCTCGGGGTGCTTGCTTCAGCCCATAGAGAGCCTTCTTCAACCTGCATACATGAGATTTTCAATCATAAATCTCAAATCCTTCAGGTTGCTCCACATAGACCTCTTCTTTGATAGAACCATGCAAGAACGTGGCCTTAACATCCATCTGATGTAGGTTCCATCCTTGTGAAGCCACAAGGACTATGATCGAGTAGATGGTCGTATATCTGGCAACAGGTTCAAATATCATAGTCTATACCTCCCTTCTGGGATAAACCACGAGCAACAAAATGAACCTTATACTTTTCCATACTTCCATTTGCTGCATGCTTTATCTTGTAAAGCCATTTTGAAGTAACAATTGTCTTGTCCAAGGTCTGGGAACTACTTCCCAGACATCATTCTCCATAATAGACTCATATTCTATGGTCATAGCATCCTTCCATAGTTAATGCTTGATGACATCTGAGAATGATGAAGGTTCATTTTGTATGATCGTGCTCATGATGGTCAGGTATCCCTGATACCTATTAAGTTTCTTACTTTGATGGAAGGTTCCTCGGGGTGCAGCATGTCCTTCAGCATCATCAAGTATCCCCCTAAGCCATGAAGGCCTCTTCCTAGAAGAGGAAGGCTCATGTGGAGGAGGATTAATCGGATCCATGGGTTCTTCTACATCAAGCATTGATTCATCATCCTTTTCTTTCGATTCCCTGGTGTCGGCTTCTTGAGAGCTCCTCAAAGTCAGAAGATTGTTCACCTTGCTGAGAGCCATATCTTCGTCAAAGGTGACATCATGACTAATTATGACTTCCCTTTGACCGGCTACATAGATTCTATAGCCTTTAGTATTTTCACCATAGCCCACGAAAATTCCCTTCTTTCCAGATGCTCCCAATTTATTTCTTTTCTCTTTCGGCACATGAAAGTATACAGGGCTTCCAAAAATTTTTAAATGAGAAACATCAGGTTTCTTACCGGTGAATTTTTCTTCAGGAGTCTTGGAACCCAATGCTTGATGAGGGCATCGATTTTGTACATATACGGCAATGTTTGCAACTTCAGCCCATAGAAACTTCAGAAGTCTTTGATCATGTAGCATGGCCCGAACAGCTTCCATCATCGTGTGGTTCTTCCTTCCCACCACACCATTCTGCTCAGGAGTATGTGGTGTAGAAGTCTCCCTCTTAATGCCAACCTCAGGTATGCCTGAGTAAACCAATTGTAATATATCGGAGGTCTTGCTTTGGCTTGAGGGGAATGGTCCCCTTTTGAGCTTTCCTTCGGCACATCCCGGACATACACCTTCTTTCTCTACTTGGAATTCAGGCATCCCTGTTACCATCTGTCTTACATCGGGTAGAGCTTTGTAATGAAGGTGGGCAAACCTCCGATGCCAAAGTTTGGACTGAAGAGATGTGTCATCAGATATGACACCTAGCGGACTTCCATCGACCTGATATAATGAATCAACATGAAACCCAAGAGTAAAGGCATCTTTAACATTATTTTTCCATATACGTACCTTGCCATTGCTAAAGGTTACCTTGTAGCCTTTGTCTTCCATTGCCGAGATGGATACCAGGTTCTTTTTTAGATCAGGTACATATAATACATCTTGTAAGTGAATCGTATTACCTTGATTCAGAAACATTGCCTACACCTTTCATTGGGTATTTCATGTCATCTCCAAGGACAATTTCCAGGTTAGTTTCTTTCTCTACCAGATTATAGAGTACTTCTTTGTAACCAGTGAAGTTTCTTGAGGCACCACTATCAATGAGCCAAATTCCCATTGAGTCCGAAGGAGCGGAGGTAGATAGGGCAGCTGGTAGATAGTATTCAGCCTGCTTATCGTCAACAGTGTTAGATTCATACCTGGAATTTCTAGCCTTCTTGAATGGTTGCCCTCTTCCTTGATTTCCCGCATTCCTTTTTCCTTTGTTGTTGAATTTTCCATTCCTTCGATTACCATGAGAGGGATTTTGATCATCGTCACGGTGAGAGTCCTTTCTATCAGGGCATTCCCTTGCATAATGACCTGCTTTATTGCAAATGAAACATCGTCATTTTCTTCCACCCTTAAATCCAGCCTTTCTTTTCGATTTAGACCCAGAATTATTTCTTTTCTTAGCATGAGAAGAAAAAGCAGCAGGAGGACCTTTAGGCAAGGGCATTTCCTACTCTTCTACCCTTGTTTGTTCTTGAATGCATCTAGCCATTAATTCCTCGAAACTAGGAATTACATTATTGTTCAGAAGAGTAGTCCTGAACACATACCATTCAGATGGTAATCCTCCGAGAGTTGTGAGTGCCATTTCTCTATCAGTAATGGTTTCCCCAATAGATAGGAGATCGTTCTTGATCTCGGTGATTCTTAAGAAGTATGCTTGCATACTTTCATCTTTACCCTTCTTGATTTCCCTCAACTTATTTCTAAGAAACAAAACTTGATTTGCATCATTAACTTTAAATAAACTCACCAGTCTGTCGTAGATTTCCTTGGAGGTGTCTAGATCAGAGATGTAGGCCACCAAGCGCTTGTCGATAGAGTCCTGGATGATCTTCTTTGTTTTGACTTCTCCATTTTTCCATTTGTTCCAGGCAGCAGCAGATGCATTTGATGAAGGCTCAACAATATTGCCTCTTACATGGTCCAGCACTCCTTGATATTCAGCTGGAAAGAGTGTTGAGGACCCCATAGTTCTTTTAGGATGGCCTTGCCAATCTTCTCTTCAATGATTGCTCTTGCTCTTGCTCGGGCTTTGTCTTCACCTCAGCTCCGATACCATGTTAAGTTATGGTATGTTCTATGCTTATAACAGTTTACTTCCTTTTCTTATTATATTCCACCAATTAGAAATCACATATACATAAAGTAAAGTGCAGATAGAACATTAAACGATCGACGGAAAACAAGCCAAGACAAGAGACACAAGATGTGGCGGCTAGCCAGGGACAAATCCCACAATGTGTGGGGAAACCCTTTGATCAAATCTTCTTTTATCTTCAATAATTCAGCAGAGAGAAATAATACAATAAATCTGATTCATATCAGCAGTAGCAAACCCTAGATCAGCAGCATCAGCATTAGCGGCTTCATTATCAAACTAGGGCAGACCATATCTCACAAACTGTTCGTCGGATTGACTTCATTCCACCACCAAAAGTTGCGGCTTTCAAAGGAGGTTCAGATGAACCTACAGCGCAGTTCCAAAGAGGAGATCTTCTAGGCCACGCAAGTCAATCTTTACTTCTGCAGTTGCAGCTTCAAATTCAACAGCTTCCGGCTTCACATGTGTGAGAGAGAGAGACCCATTTCAGCGCAGTAGAGAAGAGACTCATATCTGCGCAGTAGAGAGAGAGAGATGTGATGAGATGAGTGAGTCCAAATGAGGAAAAGTCCTCTTATATTTATACACAACGTTGGTGGGTGAATAGATGCAACTGTTGGGCTTCTGAGCCTACATGAGCTGTAGGTCGGCTTGATAATAATTCCATAATCAAAATAAATTCATATCTCCATGAATACTTATCGGAATTGGATAATCTTTATATCAATCCTACACCTCTCGACGAGAGGAATCTAATAAAAATATTATTAGCCATGAATAAGATGACCCACATGAAGTTTTGCCCTGGTTGCCAATTTTAACAATATAGGATCGATCCATCTCCAAATGTGCATGTGAATGTCTATAAATATAGGATCGATCCATCTCCAAATGTGCAATTCGGATCACATTTTTCTTCTGAAGTTGGTGCGAATATCTGAGACGACTTTCTCATGAAGGAGCACGAAATTTGTGGATATATTTTTTTGTGTAATGCAAGTTTGCTTTCTGTGGTATGACAAGTGTCTTCTATGTGATTCCAAGGTTGAGCTTAGGTAGGATGTTGGCAGAATTTGAAGGGAAATATTGTGCACATTTTGGTGTGACAAATCTCTACTCAACAGGCTGAAATATTCTGTGTTTTGGAAGGAGGGTCGAACCTTAGATTGAAGATGATTTCTGAGCATATTTATCTGACGGTGGGCTACTGGAGGGATTGTTCTTGATATGTCAAGAGGTTTGGAAGATAGTTGGACCAAGCCAGCTTGGAAGATAGTTGGACCAAGATAGTTGGGATAAGCGCAGCTATTTGAGGACTAGAGGTCGAGAATAGAGTTGTTTTGGTGCCCTAACCAAGGCCAACTTACAGAGCCCTTGCTTGAATGCTAAACAGTGGCTATAAGGTCTAAGGGGGAGTTGTAACAACTGGTCGAGATTCCCTGGCTAATAGTGCAAGAGATAAGGGTTTCATGGAGAGAATTTTTATTGATCTACGACAGTTCAGATGCCCTAAAAGAGGGCCAAAACTCTCAGGTAAGAAAGTGCACAGATACAAATTGTCAAGGCTACTAGAAGATGTGATGGAGAGGTATGTATGATTGTCTATTCTCAAGTAGGCTATGACTGGCTTTGGACAATACTTGGGTTAGCCTCATATAGATTGTTAGTGACTAGAATGGTGAGCCCTTAAACGGTGATGATGACAGTGTTGATGATGATGTTGTATGGCTATGATATTTGTTTATAACAGTGTAATATGGCATTGTGACCTTTGCTTATGACAATAATAAATAACAGTGACATTCGATACATATAACAGTGATGTATGGCTTCAAATTTATGTGCTAATAACAATGATGTGTGACAGTGTCCTTGAGATAATGATGACAGTAATAGAAGTTGGCAGTGCTTGTGTTTATGGAAATGATGTATAACAATGGCCTCATGACAGTATGGTTGTGGTAATGATATATGACAAAGGTACTGATATCTATCAAAGACACTTAATCCATATGACAGTGATGAATGTCGTTGATCCATACGACAGTGATGAATGTCAATGAACCATATGAGAGTGACCTTGATGTATGACAGTGATCCATATGACAGTGATGAATGTCGTTGATCCATATGACAGTGACCTTGATGTATGACAGTGATCCATATGACAGTGATGAATGTCGTTGATCCATATGACAGTGACCTTGATGTATGACAGTGATCCATATGACAGTGATGAATGTCGTTGATCCATATGACAGTGATGAATGTCAATGATCCATATGACAGTTGTGACAGTGATGTGTGACAGTGTCTCTATGACAGCTGTGACAGTTCCTCTATGATAGATGCGACGGTGCCTCTATGACCGAGATGTGTGATTGTGCTTTATGACAGTCATTCTGATGTCTATGACCTTGATGTATGACAGTGATGAATGTCGTTGATCCATATGACAGTGACCTTGATGTATGACAGTGATGAATGTCGTTGATCCATATGACAGTGACCTTGATGTATGACAGTGATGAATGTCGTTGATCCATATGACAGTGATGAATGTCAATGAACCATATGACAGTGACATTGATGTATGACAGTGATCCATATGACAGTTGTGACAGTGATGTGTGACAGTGTCTCTACGACAGCTGTGACAGTTCCTCTATGATAGATGCGACGGTGCCTCTATGACTGAGATGTGTGATTGTGCTTTATGACAGTCATTCTGATGTCTATGACCATGATGTATGTAACAATGATGTGTATGACAATGATGCTTATGACAGTGTTGACAGTAATTTTTGTGACAAGGATAGGAGGGCTTGTGAATACCTCCTTGAGAGGTATGTCTGTTGTTATCTTATGAGGATCTAGTATGATCCAGGATTGGCCCTAGGTGGCCTAATGTGATTGATGATGAAAGACTTATGTCTCATGATATTTGTACATTGTATCTCAGCTGAACATTTGATGAATATCTAAGAAGAAGAATTTGGTTGGGTTTTCCCCCTTGTGGGGTTTTTCCCTGGTCTCTGACCTAAATCCTGGTGTCTCTATTGTGTATGCTTTTCTTCTATTGTTCCTTATTGTTCTGCTGCATTGTTGATGTTATTGTTCTCTCTACATAATTGCTAATGGTGATATGATGTTATGGGGTGAATGTAATGTATAAATTGTTGAAAAAGTTTAAAAATGCAATTATCTACAGTAGAGAACAATCTAGCCCTAAAAATTAACACAAGCGTTAGAAAAATTAGTCCCTAATGAGGAGTCTGATACGATATGAAGACAATTATGTTGATTTTGTAGCCTCGGAAGGTCTTCTACATTGGCTTGCTGTCTTAGCATGTAAAAGATATTTGATTTCCTCTTTAGGTGTTTCCTTGGTAGAGTGAGTGATTTTATGATTTCTTTTCTAAGGTTAACTTAGGAAAAGTACAATAATTAATTTAATTAACTATTGTGGACTATTAGGCAAAATTTCTAAGGATAAATAATAAAATTATTTAAGTGACTTGGATATAATCTCAACCATTGATCTCAAGTGAGGTTCAGGATTTAATCCTAGCCATTGATCACTTAGGGGATTAGGATTAGGGATTTTGGCTGAATGAAATTATAAAATAAGCCTAAACGGAAGGTGAAGACACACAGTTATGAAGGAAGCGATTTTCTCTAGAGCGAGAGGCTCAATTAGACTAATGAGAAGTGTAGCAGGGAATTTCAAGAGGAGGAGGCCAAGTTTAGGAAAGAGGGAGGCTTAGTTGTTGAAGAGGAGGGTCAAATTGTGGAGGAGGTCGAATTATCCAGAGGCCAATTTTTTCAAGTGCACAAGGGTCATACAAGGTGAGAAGAAACGGGGCTGATTTGCTGGTGAGACATTACTAATTCTCCAGGGCCAAGTTTCTTTAGGATGGTCGATTTCCAAGGTTCAATTTTCACAGCAAGGTCAAGTTTCTAGATTCCCAACTGTTATATTTTTCTGTGTATTCTTCGCGGGTCTATCCCAAAATTTTCCTGAGAAATTTAATATGAAGGAAGATTGCGTTGGGTATAAATTTGTTGTTGTTGTGTGATTGATTTCCCTATTTTTCTTTCGCTACATTTTATTTTGAGTTAATATACAAGTGTGTTTATTTTAGCAGCAAATTCAGAAATATTTGAGGTAAATATTTTATGGGTATTTAGTAAATTGTTAAAGTACAGTAAATCAAATCTAGTATAAAAGAATTTAACAAATTGAGACACTACATCAGTAGCAATGGTGCCTTTTGGACCAACCATGGAATTAAAGATCAAGAGAATACAACTTATCTTGAGTGGTAGAACATGCATGGCAATGCTACATCACAACTACAATGTTTGGCAAGATGGGAGCTTTCACAAGTGGTTAACACTTCTTTCGTAGAGAGGTGTTGGAGCACTTACAAGTTACAGTTTCATCTACAATGCCAAAAGAGACAAGTTGAGTGTAAGTCAGTCAGAGAGCTTGGTTTATGTGCATTACAACTTATGATTGTTGTCCCAATACTTTAAAGAGTCAAAGATGGATAAAACATACAATATTTGGGACAACAATCCAAAGAGGGGTAATTTAGTGGTTGGAGTATTGGTTTTGGAGCAATTGGAGAATGCTCTTATTGATGATGATGATAATCATGTTGAGGTGCCACCCCCATCCACTGCCATGGCCCCCCTAACCAAGACTCCAACTGCAACAATATGGGCTTCATGTTCAGTTCCACTTCATCTACTTCTACATAGTTACCTCCTACTTTGGCTCCACATATTAAGAACAAGTCATCCACATATAGAACGACAATGAGTACCTCACCCCCAACCATCAAATAGTAGAGGTTCACATTTGTCTACGAAGCCCATCCCCTGCAAGTATCTGTCGATCTGCTCATACCAAGCCTTGGGAGCCTACTTGAGTCGTATAAAGCTCTCTTCAATCTGCACACGTGGGTCTCATTGTTGTGTGCTACAAAGCCTTCTGGTTGTTCCATGTACACTTCCTCTTCCAACTCACCATTAAGGAACATCATCTTGAAATCCATCTAATGGATCCGCCATCCTATCTACGTTGCAAGTGAGATCACGGCCCTGATAGAAGTATACTTGGGGGGAGAAAATGTCTCCTCATAATCTATTCCCTCATTCTAAGAGAAACCCTTGGCCACAAACCTTACCTTGTATTTCTCAATGCTACTATGTGCATCGTGCTTCATTTGTAGATCCAACGTGATCCAACCATCGCCCTATCTGTCGGTCTAGGCACCACCTCCCAAACATCATTTTGCATTATCGAGGTGTACTCCTCAACCATTGCATCCCGCCACACCGGTAGTTGTGTGGCCTCCAGATAGCTAGAAGGCTCGCTATCCATGATCTAACTCACTAATGCCATGTAGTCAATCTACCTGTTTGGCTTTCTCTACTCTCTCCTATCCATCCTAGGAGTTCCCACAAACTCCTGAGCATCCTTGAGTGTCTATTGAACCTCTCAGTTCCTCCTGTCAACTATAGAGGGTGGAATTTGGACTTCCACATCCTCCTAGTTCATCTCTCAAATCTGTTGCATCTGTTGTTCCATGTTCTACGAACTCTCTGGACCACCTGTACCTAAGCCTGTGCTCGTACTATCCTATCCCTGATTCTATTGTTCCACCCTTGGAGTTTTTGTTGGTTGCTCATTATGATCAATTGTTGTTGGCAAGTCTCTGGACCTCTAATATGCCTTGTCCTCCATGAATCGGACATCTCTCCTGACAATTATCCTCCTAGTCCCTGTAATAAATATTTGGTATGCCTTTGAAGTCTCATTGTACCCGACAAAGTACCCCTTCTCCATAGTCTGATCCAACTTGGAACATGTTTCCCCTGGAATGTGACAATAAGCCAAGCTGTCAGATATTTTGAAGTGGCCGACATTTGGCTTCTTAACTATAAACGCTTCCTCCGTGTCATCTTTCCCAACGCCTTAAGTGGGATCTTGTTCTGAATATATACAGTTGTCCTGCATGCCTCTGCCCATAAGTATCGTGTCATATCCTGGCCATACAGCATGGCCCTCACTACCTCTGATATGGCACAGATTTTTCTCTCAGCAACCTTATTCTATTGTGGGTTGTAAGGAATCGTCCATTCCCTCTTGATGTCTCTAGTACAAAACACTTTGAAGGCTTTCCATGTGTACTTGCCTCCATTATCTAACCGAAGAATCTTCACCTTCCTGCCTATTGAATTCTCCACAAGAGCTTTGAACTCTTAGAAGCGACTGAAGACCTCATCCATGATCTTCAAGAAGTAAATCCAGGTCTTCCTAGAGTGATCATCAATAAAGGTAATGAAATATTAGAATGAATCAAATCAAGGACACCTTTGGATCTAGTGTCACTCCTTGGAAAAGTTACCTCAGCAAACTTCCCCAACACACATCCCTTGCACACTCCATCGTGCTACATGCTCACCTCTGGAACACCTGTCACTATCTCCCTCAACATTTTAAGCGCCCCATGGTGGATATGGCCCATCCTCCTATGCCAAAACTCTCCCTAATCTCTCAAATCGTTGTTGCTTACTACTGCCTTTGAAGTATCCATCTGCAACCTGTAAAGTCTGCCACTCCTGACTCCAATTATGTTAAAATTGGCAACTAGGGCCAAACTCCATGTGGGTCTTCTTATTTATGGCAGCTGATATTATTCTTGGATTCCTCTCGTCGAGAGGTGTAGGATTGATCTAAAGATCATCCGATTCCGACATGTATTCATGGAGATATGAATGTTTGTGTTATGTGACAATTCGTCAAGGTCGGCCAACAACCAAATTACCCCAACCTATCCTCAACGTTTTATTATAAATAGAAGAGGACTTCAAGTCATTTTGTACACACTCATCTCTTGTGATCTCTCTCTTCATTTGTTTTGGTTTTGGTGAAAGAGAGATCTAGAGGGAGTGCCCTAGCCACAGTCATGGAGGAGTCTTATACACTGCCCTGAAGAGATCAAATCACAGTCATGGAGGAGTCTTATATGTTGCCCTAATGAAGATCAAGCTTCAGTCATGAAGGAGACCTATACACTGTCCAAGTAAGGTCACCTAGCCGCAGTCCTAAGAGGAGACATCTAGACGCAGAGAAAGGAGACATAGCTGCAGCCTTGGAGGAGCCCTAGCTGCAGTTAAACGTGCCCTAGACGCAGTAAAGGAGGAGGCCTAATTAGCTGTGAAGTGCAAGCCCTAAACGTTGTCAAGAAGAGGCTCTTATCCGCAGTTCTAAAGAGCCCTATCTGTTGTTCCAAAGTGCCCTAAACCATAGGTCA
This sequence comes from Pinus tabuliformis, assembly GCA_031772625.1. NCBI lineage: Eukaryota > Viridiplantae > Streptophyta > Pinopsida > Pinales > Pinaceae > Pinus > Pinus tabuliformis. The sequence goes on along the minus strand of CM062819.1, from coordinate 1,322,745,632 downwards.
AGAGGTGCCCTAAATCTGCAGTTAAGGGTGACCCTTATACGTTGTACTAAGGTGCCCTAAATACGTTGTCTATTGAGCCCTAATTCACAGCTAGAGAGTGATCCTATTCCGCAGCAACTTGACCCTAATACGCAGCTATAGGAGGAGACATAGTCCATTGTTCAAAGGTAGTCCCAACAACAGTCATAAGAAGGCTTAGTTGCAGTCCAGAAGGAGGCCTAATACGCAACCTAACTGCAGTCACCTAGCCATGATGAATGATAAATCCATATTGTTGTAGGTGACAGTGTGTACTATGTTGGGCATGATCAAGTTGTTCTTGATCTCAGTTTGCTAGACAGAAGTATCTGTTGTAAAGAGGAGCCTAAGTTTGGTTGCTTAAGGGCTAGTTGAGGAGATCTAAGTCTCAGTCCACTACTGCGCTAGACAGCAGGCCATAGCCAGCAGTTGGAGGCATTTAAGTGTTGCATTCAGAAGTATGTCAGCCCCTCAAGGCAGCATACAGAAGGAGTAACTGTATGGAGGCTAACCGCAGTCGATAGGTGGACTGTTGGATATGCTTAGGGTGTTGTGCCACTCAGAGCTTGTGCCCTAACCAGTGATCAGGTTTGCCAAGATATGCTTCAGTCCCTACAACATATATAAGATGCCAGATGGGCAGCCTTGACATGATCAGTGAAGCTGCAAAGGAAGAAGAGTTTTATGGAAGGAAAGCTTCAGTATTTTGGGTAATTGGTTGAGCTGTTCTATGCCTATCATCTGCTCCATATCTTCAGTCCTTAGTACCAGAATTCCTTCCTCATTGTGTCATCTTCATGGTGAAGATCTCTGATGTCTGATCTCCTATTTGGCAAGTCAAGTATTGACTTCAAATCATTGTACTCTATCTCTCTCTTTGCTGAACTATTGAAGATTATAGGAAGAATTGATCAAGGGTTTCCCCACATTGGGGTTTGTCCCTAGCTGGTGCCACATCTTGTGTCCTCTTGTCTTGGCTTGTCTTCTGCTATTTATGTTTATGTTCTATCTGCACTTTACTATCATGTTGATGTGATTGCTAATCTAAATATTGCCATTAGGCTATTATGAAAATTTGAAGTAAATTGCTCTAAGCATAGAACATACCTAAAATTAACAAATTACTATGGGATGACTTCAACTCCTAGCACTTAATCAACACCTTTTGTCCTCTAAAGAGTACATTGTACTCTTTATCCTGAAGAAAGGAAACAGAAATCAAGTCCATCCCCATTCCTGGCACATGCAACACATCATGGATTGGAATCAGCATGCCAAACTCCCCTAGAATAGGATTGTCCCCCTCTTAATTGGATTGCACTTGGACTTATTCCCTATCTCAATCTGGAATCTTATTTCTTCCTCCTTGTAGCTAGAGAAGTACTCTCTAACTCCTAATGTACCAAACACCCCATGAGGTTGACCTAGTCGGGCAAGGTATGAGTGCAAACTCCTATTCCATTGGCTGGAAAGCACATCTGCATTCGCTAAAGTTGTTGTTTGCTTCTTGTCACCTTTCTTCCTCTACAGGGAATTGTTGACATAGTGGCCAAATTTGTGACAGCCATAACACTTGACCTTTGATAGGTCCTTCTTGTCCCCCTTGGAGTTGGACCCTTTGTTGGATCCATTCCTTGCTTTGTTCTTCCCTGCAAGAGCCACATTTTCCTATTCTCCCTCACCCTTCTGTCTGGTGTTGTTGGTGTCGCTGACAAGACTCCTCCTAAGTTCTTCCTAGGTAAAATCTAACCATAGTCATTCCCAATTTGGAAGATCCTAAATTCTTGTAATAACCTGGACAAAAACATCCCAATCCTTAGTAAACCCATTGAGGGCTATCCTGACGAGCTCATCATCTTCAATCTTCTCACCAACACCTACCAATTCTTCCTTGACACATTTCACCCTGGTAAGGTAAGATACAACGGTTTCGCCCTTGTTTTGTTTCATGCTTCGAAGTTTCTCCCTCGAGATCAACTTCATGTTTACACTGGAATCTTGATAGAGTTTACAAATTGCAACCCACATCTTCTTCCTCGGTTCCTCTTCTGCTATGTGAAGCACAATGTGATCCTTGACCCCATCCAGAATAATGCGTCTGGTTTTGTCATCTTCCTTCTTGTACGCGAGGAGTTGCGCTGCATTTATCGGTAAGGCTACAGCATTGGTCACATATTTCTTGAGACCATTCTCCTCCAAGATTAACAGGATTCTAAATTTCTATATGCCGAAGTTAGATGCTCCCTCTAATCTGTCCCGATCTCATAAACCAACTTAAGCCATTTCTCTAAAACCCTTGGAATAAAATAAGCAAACTCCAAGAAAATTTGGAACAAATCAATCTGGATTTTACAAACCCTCGGTTTCCTCTCCTGCACCCCGTGTTGAGCTTATCAAATAATCTTTTGCGCCTCAAATCTGTTTTGATACCATGTGAAAATTCTACTGCAATTAAATTAGTAATTATTTTCCTATCTTTTAAACAATTATTTGTCCCAGCAAATTAATTCACTGCAAATCCTAAATAAAAACATCATGCAATATTCACCAATCAATAAACCACGGAATTGAGAAAACATCACACATAAAATAGACACCAAGAATTTTGGACAAATTGTGCTTGGAAAAACCCCAATTTGGGGAAAACCAATTCTGCAGATGAGGATTTTATTATTCTTAAGCAAATCTATAATTGTAAATTATTACAATTGCTTGTCGTAAATTAGCAAAGCTCTGACAAATAATTTTCTCCAACTACCAGCACTCAAAAAACACCTAGAAGGAACTCGGCCTCCCTTTGCAAGATAACTCGGCCTCTCTGAGAAATTTGCCGCCCTTCGCAACCGTGCAGCGTCAAAAGTGTGGCCTCTTCTGAATGAAATATGGCCTCACGACCCCTGGAAAATTCAGCCTCCTCCAATAAACAACTCAACCTGGCCTCTCAGCCTTCCTTGGAAGAATTCGACCCCTAGAATGGTCTCATTCTCCCACACGTGCGAACTCTGCAAACTCGGCCCTCCAAAAAACCTATGCACACCAAATGAATATCTTGACCTCCTGCAATCAAATCGCACTGGAAATCTCTCCTCCTCTAAATCTCAAAAACTGGAAGAGAATCGATGAAGAAATTCTTCAAAAATGCTTCTCACTCAATCACTATTGAACCCTCGCTAGTGTCCCACACTATCACTGTACCTTTGCTCATTCACTATGATCTCCAAGATGCCCATCAACTTCCTCTTATAATCTTTCGTTGAGAAACCAATGGCCAATATCTAATCCTGATTGATGGCTAAGATCATCTTAACTCCATCAAGTAACTTTCTAGAAGTCACTAGAGAGAAATCGACTTGTCTCAATTAATACTGATTAATTAACCTGTTTTCCTAAGTTAGACTTAAGAAAATAATTAAAAACTGGTTAAAAATCTAATTAAGACATTTTCCCTTAAAAAAATAAATCGAGCTTGGAGATAAATCCCTTATGCTCTTAGCCTCATTGACACCTTATGAGACTAGAACATCTGTCCAAGCTACAAAATTTAACAAATAGCAGTCCTCATAGGATATTGAGGGACAAGACTTCAAAGGAGGCATTCAATGGAGTAAAGCCAAAGATAGGACACTTGAGGATCTTTGGTTGTCCAATTTACATCCATGTTCCTGTGGAGAAGAGGACAAAGTTGGAGCCTTCAAGACAAAAGAGGATATTTGTTTGATATAGCAAGACCTTAAAAGCTTACAGGACCTTCACGCTAGCGCAAAGGAGGATAGTTGTGAGCATAGATGTTAAGTTTGAGGAGAACTTAGCATCTAGTAAGTCTCATGAGTTGCCACCAACAATGACAGAAGACAAGGAGCAAGAGGCTCTGAAGGTAGAATAGCATGTAGAGACTTCCAATTCAAGGAGTCAACCTTCAAGTGGGGACGAGTCAGTAGCTCCTTCCAGTTCTATCAACAAGCCCGAGTAGTTTGAGCAGACATTGAGGGATGCTCAAAAGCATGTGGAAGCTCCTAGGAGCACATTCAAGGAGAGCGGGCCTCCAAAAATGTTACCGAACTACATGGCACTAATGCCTAACATCATTGGCGAGGCAGTAGACTAGGAGGTTTGGAAGAAAGAGATAGTGAAGGATGCATGGGGCATTGTGCCAAGACCAAAAGGAAAACCAGATCCAGGTGGCTCTTCAGAAAGTACCTTCCTTGCTAAGGAGTGTTGATTGTAGTAGCATCAAATAAGTACTTCCACATAGTCTAAGTTCTATACGTGTGGAAGTCATCCAAAGGACCCTTAAGCTTAGCAATTATTTTAAATAAAGGAATTATGAAAGTAATTGACTTTTATAAGAAAAAGTGAATTAATCTAATGAAATGCAAAGCTTATTTGCATTAATGAATTAGATGAAGCTCAACCATTGATCTCAAGTGATGTTGAGATCTATCTCAACCATCAATCACTTTGGATACTAGGGTTTTGGATTCAGTCAATAACTCAAACTTATAAAAGGAAGGCTAGGCTAAGGGAGATGACACATACTCAAGCACAAGATGCATTGAGATATTGAGATCTCAGTGATTGGGTGAAGAAGCACTTTCAAACAAGATTGAAGGGTTCAAGAAAGAGTGCAAGGGGCAGCAAGGGAGAAGGATCCATATCAGCCAGCGATATTGAAGGACAGATCTGCAAAGAGTTTGATTAGTTGGAATAACTCCAAGTTTTTGTTGTATTTGTATTTTTTCCAGTGTTACACAGGGACACATCCCCAGTGCGGGGTGCACGCACCCCACATTTCACACGCATCTAGGACCATAGTTTTAATGTTAATTTTAGGATACAATGGTATGTTCTATGCGTTAACACAATTTTTCTTCAATTTCTTTATGAGCCCAATATCAATTTCAATTTAGCAATCACATAAACATGCAAGTAAAATGTTGATAGAACATAAACATAAATAGTAGAAGACAAGCCAAGACAAGAGGACACAAGATGTGGCACCATCCAAGGACAAACCCCAATGTGGGGAAACCCTTGATCAAATCTTCTTTAGTCTTCAATAGTTCAGCAAAGAGAGATAGTTCAATTTACAAATTCTGATAATTTAAAACAGCAACGAAAGAGCCCTAACCAGAAAAGACAACGTTGGTCAACAGGGCAAATTTCTTCGTCAATTCAGCTCGGTCAAACCCAGTCAACTTCGGCCTCCAACAACAAGTCTAATCAGCCCAAAACAGTCCGAAAAAGTCCAGTCAAAATTGGTCAACAAAAGTCAACCCTGCGGCCAGCCCTAGTACAGTCAACGTTGGTCAAAACAGAGGTCATATTACCTCGGTTCTTGTGCCCAGATCTACGGCCTACTAGGATAGAATTCCTCCACCCAAAATCGCACTAAAACAGGTCAATGATTGGTCAACACAGCCCAAAAACAGCCTCTGAAATTTTTAGTCAACGCTGAAACAAAAAAATCCCTTCCTTCCCTTCACACATTTGGAGATAAGATAAGATAATTTTATTAATGTCCAACAAATGACCATAATAGATCAACGGGACTGTCAGTTACAATGATTACATCATGCCAAGTCGGTGGACCAAACGGTCCCCTTTAACATTTCTTTTAAAAAGCAGAAAATACATCTATAATCTAAGTAAATGTAAATGTAGAAGCTAGAAGCTCTCGGCTTCGAAACAAAGCACTGCAATGAAGCAGAGAAGGAGAAGAAGAAGAAGGAAAATAAATAAATAAATAAAAAAGGGGGGCGAGGGGGGGGAAGGAGTCTCCTGCTCAATTCCTACTCCTAACATCTAAGGTCGAGAGAAGAAAACTGAGAGAAGCTAGTCAAAGTCTGTTGTCCTGTGGGCATACTGGATTGTCGCTACTATCGCCTAGAGGTTCTATGGCGCCTTCCAGGGGTGGATCCAATCCTAGAGCACTAGTGCAGTCTGGTGGGTCGGCCCCCCCGGGACCGCACTGATCTGGTCTCAGTGTCTATGGGTCGGTCAATGGTTCTTTTGGTGCCCCGCGCTGATGGTAGCGCCCTAAAGAAGTCCGTGATCTTCTGCGTGGTGTCTGATCTGGTGGGGGCTGAAGAAAACGGGCCCGAAATCTGAAGGCCTCCTAGAGATAAAGTGCAAGGCATCTCTAATCAACATATCTGAGGAAGTTGGTCAAAGTCTAAGAAGACCTGAAGAGACAATGGAAACGACCTCGAATCTCGTAGTAAGCAGGGCATCCGAAGATGAAGTGTGTCTCTGTCTCTATCTCCTGTAAGTGACAGAGCTGGCAAATCCTATCTGCCCTATCGATGTGGTGATCTGTCTCCACCCGAAGTTTGTGAGACCCAACTCTGAGCTGCCCGAGGGGGATTCTAAGGGCATGCATCCAATGTTGGAACGTGTACTGGGGTCTGATGATGAGCCCATCCCTGATCTCCAGGCAATGCTCCGCGTAGAAGGCCATTTTTGGACGCAACCCATTGGGAGGATTGGTCCATGTAGTCTGAATGTATCGTCTATAAATATCCTCCTTAATGATTTTATTCAACTCTTGCTGATTGGGAAGGAGGTGGCCTAGAGCATTCAAAGAGTACTAAAAAGGAGGGAGATGGTCAATCTGGATTCCTGAAGCCTCTAGAAGCTCTGTCACACCGGTGTACCAACATTTGGATTGGCCTGTCTGCATACGGGCGATGTTCTCCGAGGAGCAATATGCTAAATATGGGTATCTGTCACGACCCTTCCTCGTGTCTGCCAGGCCTCGGAGCCTGTGCAGGAGCGACACTAACCTGAATATCACCTCTAGGCAAAAAGGTTGAGCCCCGAACTCTGCTAGAATGATGTGCTGAGGAACTGTCTGCTTGCACCTAATGAAACGGCGCAAAAGGAGGGTCTGGACCCGCTCCGCTGAGGCCCAATCTGACTCTAGGAGAGAGGGACCCCAAATCTCTGAGTCGTAAAGCACTGTGGGGCGAATCAAAGTGTCCATGATGCTCATTTTGGACGAGATGTCCTGGAAATGGTGCCGGAAACACTGCCTCTCCAGAAGGGCTAGGGAGCCATACCCTTTATTGATCCGAGGCTGAAGGGCTGGCCGCAGGCTAAAGCGAGGCCCTGAAAACTGAACTCCCAAATATGTATAGGTGCTGACAATCTTGATCTCTTCTCCTTTAAATAGGAAGTGGAAGTCCGAGTTTTTCTTGACTCCATTGAAGATAATCACTTTGGTTTTACCCAAGTTCACAGTTAGATGCCTCCAGTCACAAAAAGGCGCGAGAGCATCCAGCTGTCTCTAAAGGCCTTCTTGGGAGGAGGCAATAAGGGCAATATCGTCTGCAAAGAGGAGAATGGAAATCAGGACCCGGTGAAGAAGACACCCATCTGTATCCTGGATATGCTCCCGAAGGAAGGACTCAAGCTCATCGATATAGATCCTGAACAAAGTAGGAGAAAGGGGGCATCCTTGCTTGACTCCAATGGTGCTTCGGATGAAATCCGACATTCCTCCGACTGTGTGGAGACGGCCAAGGACGGCCTCATAGACAGAAGTTGCCCAGAAATTCGTACCTAATCAGATGAGGAGAGAGAGATGTGTGAAGATGAAGTGTGTCAAAATGAGGATGAGGCATCATGTATTTATAGGCAAGCGTTGAGGATGAATAGACGTGACTGTTGGGCTTCTGAGCCTACATGAGTTTGCTGGCCGACCTTGACAATTTGTCCATAATCAAAATAAATTCATAACTTCATTTGTACATGTCAGAATGGGATTATCCTTAGATCAATCCTACACCTCTCGAAGAGAGAAATCCAAGAAAAATATTAGCTATCATAAATAAGATGACCCATGTGGAGTTTGGCCCTAGTTGCCAATTTTAATACTCCCTCTCAACTAGGGAGAACTCCACCTACTAATCCATCTGCCAATCCGTACTATCTCTACCAGCCATGCACTGCTTTGCTGAACTATGAAGAAGAAGTGGTCGAGAATGTATCATACCATTCTCTATTGACCCAAAGTCAATCCCAATCAAAAGAGAGTGTCTCATACCACTCTTACTGACCCGAAGTCAGTTCCCATTGATCCCAGATCAATATTGAACATCCTAACATAGGGAGTACGGTAGTACACGATGCGTCCATCAGTAGTACTATGGTCCCTATCCTCATTTCCCTACTCATTGGCCAGATGAGAACTACTTCCCATGAGCCCCAGACTGCATGGGTAGGATGTCTCGGCAAGAGAAGGATGAACCAAGCATCCTGCTCACATGTTGCCAAGGGGTATCATAAGGGAAGGATGAACCACTCAACCTGTACACAGCAAACCACTAGGGGAAGGTTGAACCACTCACCCTATGGTTTCTCACCGCTCCAAGAAGTATCCCAAGCCCCCCGGAGCTCCCAGAGCTCAATGTCCATCTCATACAGGGCCCTCATAAGAGGGTCTCTCCACAACTCCAAGTTGTTCTCGGAAGGCCAAAAATTTGACCTTCCCCGGGGACTTTGTCAAAATATTGGTGACCTGCTCATCAGTCCCAATGTGATGGAGCCTTATTGATCCTCGTTGGACCATATCCCAGATAAAGTGGTACCTAATAACTATATGCTTGGAGCGATCATGAAACACGGGATTCTCTAATAATATGATCCCAGTCTAGTTGTTGTAGAGGATCACGGTGGTATCCGGAACATGTCCAAACAGCTCACTGAAGAGCTTCCTCAACTAAACAGCTTCACAGGAGGCCATACTAGCAGCTATGTATTTGGCCTCGGCGGTGCTCAAGGCAACTGATTTCTGCTTCCTGCTCATCCAGGATATCGAAGCAGAACCCAAAGAAAAACAACATCCAGAAGTGCTCTTGCGATCCACCACACTGTCAGCCCAATCAGCGTCAGAATAACCATGCAACCTCACATTTCCGGCAGCGTATCTCAGTCCATGAGTGATCGTGCCCTGAAGATATCTCAGAATATTCTTGGCGGCAATCCAATGTATATGATGAGGCTCAACCATGTATTGGCTCAATGTGTTAACTGCAAAACATATGTCCGGACGGGAGTTCACCAAGAACATCAGTGCTCCTATGAGTTGATGATACTCAGAAGCATTTCCCAATTCATGTTCAGCAGCACTACCACATAACTTCTTAAAGTTAAGTTCCATCAGAGTAGTCACAGGATTGCAGTCCACCATCCCAAATCTTTCCAATATCTTCACAACGTGTTTTCCTTGAGAGAGGAAAATTTCACCTACCTTTTGCCAGACCTCCAACCCTAAGAAATAGTGCATCGGTCCTAGGTCCTTCATCTCAAATTCAGAATCCAACTCCCTCTTACATTTGAGAATGAGAGAGTCTGCACCTATCAAAAACAGATCGTCCACATAAAGTACCAGAATGAGAGGTTTATCATTTTCAACCTTAAAATAAAGGTTCGAATCGGCTTCACTTCTAGTGAATCCCAGCTTTATCAGATAGCTATCGATCCTCTCATACCAAGCCCGGGGTGCTTGCTTCAATCCATAGAGAGCCTTCTTCAACCTGCATACATGAGATTCCTGATCATGAACTTCAAACCCCTCGTGTTGTTCCACATAGACTTCCTCTTAGATTGAACCATGCAAGAAGGCAGTCTTGACATCCATCTGATGTAGGTTCCATCCTTGCGAGGCAGTAAGGGCTATGATCGAGCGGATGGTGGTGTATCGAGCAACAGGTGCAAATATCTCATCGTAATCTACTCCTTCCTTTTGAGAGAAGCCTCGAGCAACGAAGCGGGCCTTGAACTTTTCTGCACTTCCATCAACTCCATGCTTGATTTTGTAGAGCCACTTAGAAGTGACAATTGATTTGTCCTGGGGCCTAGGGACCACATCGCAGACATCATTCTTCATAATTGACTCGTATTCTTCATTCATGGCATCCTTCCATACTTGTTGTTTCACGACTTCTTCGAATGATGAAGGCCCATTTTGAATGATAATGCTCATGGAGATCAAATATCATTGGTACCTGTTCAGCTTCTTGCTTTCACGGAAAGTCCCCCTTTGTGCAATGTGCCTCTCAGCATCTTCGAGAGTCTCCCTAAGCCACGAGGGTCTCCTCTTGGAGGAGGAAGGCTCATGAGGGAGTGGATCAATAGGATCCATAGGTTCATCGACATCAGGCATCGTTTTATCCTCTTTTTCACCCTAATTTCCTATGTCAGCTTTTTTGTCCTTCCTTAGGATAAAAAGGTTGTTGATCTTCCTGAGGACCATATCTTTGTCGAAGGTGACATCATGACTTATCTCAACTTCCTTTTGACCAACCACATATATTCTATATCCCTTAGAATTTTCACTATAGCCCACAAAGATTCCTTTCTTCCTAGATGCACCCAATTTGCTTCTTTTCTTTTTCAGGCTTCAACACATGAAAATATACGGGGCTTCCAAAAATTCTAAAATGAGAGACATCGGGCTTCTTACCAGTGAACATTTCTTCAAGAGTCTTGAAGTCCAATGCTCGATGAGGGCATCGATTTTGAACATACACGGCGGTATTTGCAGCTTCAGCCCATAAAAACTTCGAAAGGCCTTGATCATGAAGCATGGCACGGACAGCTTCTACAATAGAGCGATTCTTCCTTTCAGCCACACCATTTTGCTCCGGAGTGTATGGTGTTGTAGTCTCCCTCTTAAGACCAGCTTCTCTGCAATAATCTTGGAATTCATTGGATTCTAACTCCGACATACCAGTCACCATCTTTCTTACATCGGGTAGGGCCTTATAATGAAGATGGGCGAACCTCCAGTGCCATAGTTCAAATTGTAGAGATGTGTCGCAAGACATGGCTCCCAATGGACTTCCTCCAACTTGATATAAAGTGCCAACCCTGAACCCAAGAGTAAAAGCATCTTTAAAATTTCTTTTCCAAACACGTACCTTTCCATCGATAAAAGCCAACTTGAATCCTTTATCTTCCATTGCCGAAATGGACACCAGGTTCTTCTTGAGGTCGGGTACATATAGTACTTCTTGCAAATGAATAGTGTTACCTTGATTCAATTGAAGGGTAACATTCCCTACTCTCTTCACAGGATAGTGGCATCATCTCCAAGGATGATCTCCAAGTTTGTCTCCTTTTCTATTAGATTAGAGAGGGCTTCCTTGTATCCGGTGAAGTGCCTTGAGGCACCACTATCAATCAGCCAATTTCCCAAAGCGTCCGAAGGAGAGGCAGTGGAGAGGGTCGATATAAAATAGTACTCTTTTTGCTTATTGTTAACAACATTGGATTCATCATACTTGGAGTTCCTTGAATTCTTGGAGGGTCGACCATTTCCTTCATGTCCCGCATTCCTCTTTCCTTTTCCATTGGACCTGCCATTCCTTTAATCGTTGTTGTTGAAGTTGCCCCTAGAGTTGTTATGATAGTCATCATCTCGAGGTGTATCCCTTCTATTAGGACACTCCCTTGCATAGTGGCCAAATTTATTGCAAACAAAACATCTTCCCTTCCTTCCATTTTCGAATCCCGATCTTCCTTGACTTTGCTTCTTTGAACCTGCATTGTTCTTCCTCTTGGCATGAGTGGAGAATGCAGTGGGGTTGCTTCTATTAGAAGGCATTTCTTGTTCCACCATTCTTGTTTCTTCTTGAATGCATCTCGACAGCAATTCTTCAAACCCGAGAATTCAATCAGTATAGTGGTTCTAAATACATACCACTCAGGTGGGAGTCCTCCAAGGGTGGTGAGAGTAAGTTCCCTATCAAGAATAACTTCTCCAATCGAGAGTAGATCATTCTTGATCTCAGTAATCCTCAAGAAAAAGGATTGAATGTCCTCGTCCTCGTCCTTGCCCTTCTTAATATCCTTCAACTTATTCTTGAGAAAGAGAATTTGATTAGGTCAACCAGCTTGTCGTATATCTCCTTGGAGGTCTTCAATTCAGAGATATAGGCCACCAGATGCTTGTCAATGGAATCCCTAATAATCTTCTTCACTTTGACTTCAGCCCTATTGTACTTGGTATTCGCAACAGTCGGTGCATTTGAAGGAGGTTCCGGTATTTTACCCTGCACATAATCCATCACTTCTTTTTCTTCCAAGGTCAAATCAAGAGACATCTTCCATCCATAAGACTTATCATGGAGCTTGTCTTCAGCCGGGAAGTAGGATGAGGAACCCATTGAGTCTTTTGTCCTTGTCCAATTGTCTTTGGTGATTGCTCTTTCACTCTTGCTTGGGCTTTGTCTTTACCTCAGCTTTGATTCCATGTTAATTTTAAGATAACAATGGGATGTTCTATGCTTTAGAGCAATTTTACTTCAATTTCTTTATGATCCCAATATCAATTTCAGTTTAGCAATCACATAAACATGTAAGTAAAATGCTGATAGAACATAAACATAAACAGTAGAAGACAAGCCAAGACAAGAGGACACAAGATGTGGCACCAGCCAGGGACAAACCCCAATGTGGGAAACCCTTGATCAAATCTTCTTTAGTCTTCAATAGTTCAGCAAAGAGAGAGTACAATTTACAAATTCTGATAATTTATAACAATAGCAAAAGAGCCCTAAATAGAAAAGTCAACGTTGGTCAACAGGGCAAATTTCTTCCTCAATTCATCTCGATCAAACCCAGTCAAATTCGGCCTCCAACAGCAAGTCTAATCAGCCCAAAACAGCCCGAAAAAATCCAATCAAAACTGGTCAACAAAGGTCAACCCTACAACCAACCCTAATACAGTCAACGCTGGTCAAAACAGAGGTCAAATTGCCTCCGTTCTTGTGCCCAGATTTGCGGCCTGCTAGGACAGAATTCCTCCACCCAAAATCACACTAAAACGGGTCAACGCAGCCCAAAAATAGCCTCTGGAATTTTCGGTCAAACCAAGTCAACGTTGAAACAGAAAAAGCCCTTCCTTCCCTTCGCATGTGTGGAGAGAGAAGTTGCCCAGAAATCCGTACCCAATCAGATGAGGAGAGAGAGATGTGTGAAGATGAAGTGTGTCCAAATAGGATGAGGCATCATGTATTTATAGGCAAGCGTTGAGGATGAATAGACGTGACTATTGGGCTTCTGAACGTACATGAGTTTGTTGGCCAATCTTGACAATTTGCCCATAATCAAAATAAATTCATAACTTCATTTGTACATGTCAGAATGGGATGATCCTTAGATCAATCCTACACCTCTCGAAGAGAGGAATCCAAGAAAAATATCAGTTGTCATAAATAAGATTACCCATGTGGAATTTGGCCCTAGTTTCCAATTTTAACATTTAAAAATCGGTCGCTTGAACCGGAAACTGGTCAAACCAGTCGATTCATTGGGCAACCGGGTTAAACCGGCCAAAAACCTCGATTGAAGGATCCGTTTCCCCCAAATTTCAAAAAATTCGGACCAAACCGACCGGTTTATGATGGAACCGGCTGGTTTATGGTCAAACTGGTCGGTTTATTGCCAGGGCAACTATAAACCCCACATAATGCATTTTTGTGAGTTTTGAAGCTGTTTTGAGGGAAATTTGGGGTTGTTTTCCTCCAAAAATAGTCCCTCCAAGAAAAACATGCCTACCATCTCATTTTCCTGAACATCTCAACCCTATCAATGTTGGCAAATAATGGTAATGGTAAATTCTTAAAGTAAAAGTGACATTTCCTTTAATTTTCATTTTCATCCTTTTACTTAAATTTTTAACATTACCATGAAATGACTCGGGATGTTTGAGAGTGGTTTCGACCTCATTGGATTTCATATGGAAAAACTAGAATTTTAGATTTCACTCAAAATTCAACAGACTTAATGGTTTTCAAGATTTCATGGTTTGGGGGTTTGCAATGTTTCCATTTGATTCTATCATGCGTGAAGGTATGATATTGGCATTTGATCAAGAGCATGAAGCCATTTAAGAACCTTGATGTTGGTGGCATTGATTGCTGAACTTTGTTGATGTTGGTGGTATTGATTGTTGAACTCCTCTACCATGACCTTGACAAGAATGCACCCTTCACTCAAAGGAAAACAACTGGTTAGGCATGCTAATCTTTTTCTACCACATTATAAGGTTGAGGAGATGACCCCTTCACTCAAACCAAAATCATTGGTTAGGCATGTTAAACCTTGAGCTAGATGATGTTATGTATCTCTTTTTGATGATCCCATTTCTAGTAGCATTGAATCAATGATGAGTTTCATGAGTCACCATGTTGATCAGTGATTTGTAGTTTTGATGTCTATTTTTGCTCCTGCTACCAATGTTTTAAAACTCCGACTCAAACTTCGACTCGGCCGAGGGTCGACTCCAACTCCGACTCCAACTCGGTATCGACTCGGCCGGCTCGATTTCAATGCCTCAGTCGTTGTAAAAAATACGTTAAATATTTATTTTTTATAAAAACACATAATTTTAAAGATTTCCATTCATGTTTCCAAACACACAGCATTAGAATATAGATAGAAGACAACATATGATCAAAGTAGGCTCATGAATATATCCATTATATTAAAATGGCACCCAGTGCACTATCCAATACATACACGATGATGATATAGAGATCAAAACAAAAACACATAACCAAGGAGGCTAGAAATGGCCTCTACAACAAAACTCTGTGACCCTACTGACCACTGCTAGAGTTGCCAACATCATCTGGCTCAGTGTTACTTGGGAGCGGGAGCAGAAGCGGGGAGCGGGTGCTAAAACGGGAGCGGGAACGGGAGCTAAAAGGTACATAGAGGGATTGGTGCTCTTGATTAAATACGAGTTCCATACCCTAATACATGACAAAATTCAATGGAAACATTGCGATCCCCCAATCCTGAAATCCTGAAAAACCAATAAGTCTGCTAGATTTTGAATGAAATCTAAAATTCTACTTTCTCCATATGAAATCCAATGAGGCCGGAACCACTCTCAAACATCCTGAGTCATTTCATGGTAATGTTAAAAATTTAAGTAAAAGGATGAAAATGAAGATTAAGGAGAATGTCACTTTTACTTTAAGAATTTAACATTACCATGAATAGCATAGCCTTAGTAGGGCAATATGATCAAATACTAGGGTTTGGGAGAGGGGAATGGACCCCAAAGACCAACAAACTAATTCATAAACCCCTTTTGAGTCCCCCACACTTAGAAAAATTTTAAAAAAATCAAAAAAAACGTGTACATGTTTTTATGGTTCACTGGCCACTGTCAACTACCCAGCCGAGTAGTTACGGATTCAGCCGAGTCGGCCGAGTTATGACTGACTCGGCCGAGTTATGACTGACTCGGCCGAGTCATGCTATGACTCGGCCGAGTCATGCTATGACTCGCCCGGGTTAGTCATAACTCGGCCGACCAAACCGAATTTTCTGCCGGGTTGAAAATTTTTTTCCAGCTCGGACCAACTCGGCCGAGTCGGTTCCAAGCCGGCCAGATCTTAAAACAATGCCTGCTACTATAGTTGTAGAGGAGTTTTAGGAGTCCTCAAACTCTGAGCCATATTATTTATGTAGCTCATGTTGATGATCTCTTGTCTAGTAGTGGTGATGAGTTTGATCATGATGAGGAGTGATCATGTTGTTGATCACTGATATGTAGACTTGTGGTAGGTCAGTGAACCCATAGCTTAGAGCATTGTTTTCGAACTCTAGAGGCCATTTAGAGCCTCATTGATTATGTCTTTTGTTGCTAATATGTATTACACTCCCCCGGATGCAGGTGGCACAATTGCATTAAATGAACGTCATGCAAGATTGTAAAACCAAGTACTGCCAGCTGCAGGGCAGCGTGGCTTCCCAGGTTCTCACCTCGCGCAAGAGGGATGGAGTTATTAAGGTTGGATATTGTAGGATTTTTGCATTTATGGAGTGCGTTGTTCAATGCAACACTGTGGTTGTTATAATCATGTCGATCCTGTATGTTCTACTCACACCTCGCGCTCAGTCTTACTGCTCCGGGCCCTGGTTAGATGTGGTTTATGGTGACAGGCAGAACCTTGCAAACAGAGGCAAGCTCCAGGCCAACTCTCTGTATCTCTGGAAGAGGTTCTATTACGCTAAGGTTCCCCACGGAAGGATTAGCACGGCTTTAAGGGGTAAGCTCTCCAAAGCTCTTGAATTTAGAATTGGACGTGTTGCATATCCGTTTCGGGCTTTCTCTGTGCGTTTAATTCGGTCTCTGTGTCATTCTTTCCATCCCCCTGTTGTTGTCTCTGGTCTCTCTGGTCTCTCTGTGCCTTCCCCTTCGCTTTTCATAATGGTTCGCCAGGGCAGAAGGAATCGTTCCGGGGGGCGACGTGGAAGCGGCAAACATCCAACCGCCGGTCATTCTGTGGACCCTGAACAGTCGCCTATTAATCTTCCCTCCTCTCATGAGGATGTGCCTCCTTTGAGCTCTGGGCGTAAGCCAATTCCTAATAGCGCTTTCCAAACCACGCATTTCAAATTTCAAAGCAATCTTAATAGGCCTCTGATTACTGCTCACATCACTATAATCCTTTCGGAAGAAGAAAATCAAATCTCCCCTCTGGCATGCATCGCTCCTGATCCTTCTCAAAACAGTGAGCATTCCATGGATGAGGGAAGCCCGGAGAATCGGAAGAGTGATAAGTCTGGTCAGGATGAAATTCCTAAAAGCATTCCGCCCCTTGAAGACATAAGCCCAGTAGCTGGGGAAGGGACTCTTGGCGCCACAAGTCATTCCTTGGCAAACCCTGTCAGCGAGACGGATGGCAAAGAAAGTCTGAGGATTGGCAGTGCGTGTCTGGTAGCGGAGAAGACTCCTGGTGAGGATATGGAAGTTTAATGCCACCTGGGCCTGCTTTTCTCCTTTTTTTGTTTTTGATACCGCTCAAATGACCACCTCCAGGCATTTCCGCTCACAGTCAAGGTTCAGCATCTTCAGCCTGTTGTTTTGGCTCCCCTTCGGGGAAGTGGTGGTTTACTTACCCGCTGGCTTGCTAAAAATTTAGGCTTTTCTGCTGTCAATGTCTCTATCTTCGTTCTATAAGTCTTTCTCTGGGTTTTATATCTGTTTTCTAGCTCTATGTAACTGGTCTCCCCAGGTTCTTTTTGTAAGGAGGTAGTTATGTTGTGTTGAGTGCTCTCGAGTTCTGATCTCTGAGGCCTCAACTCCATGTAAAAATATTCCTCTTTTCAGTTAATAGATTTTAGTATTTGCAGAGAAAAAAAAAATATGTATTGCACTCGATGCCATTTTGATATATTCACCTTTACATGGTATATAGATGAGCAAAACTTGCATATTTTGTTTCTATTGGTTTGGAATCATGGTTTTAAATCTTAAAAATATTTTTTGTATTAAAAACTAATTATTTCATGTATTTTTTTAAAGACCAGTTCATTTAGACTTTACCAGTCTCAGTTCCGGTTTGAAACCCGGTTTATTAAGTGGACCAGTCTGGTCACCAGTTCCGGTTTTTAAAACTATGCCTAGAACGACCCCTGGGGAAACATTTCCCCACATACCCATTTTGGGGAGACGCATGGAGGAAATATTTCCCTAATATGGGGGACATGTTTCCTCAAAAGGGTATGTACCAATATGAATGATGAATATGGATCAGTGCATTTCAGTATTTAATTCAATTATGTGTGGATCAACATATTTATGCTTTCATTAACTGAATATGCTTTGAGGGTACTCCCACACGTTCCCTTGTGCTTCTCCCTGCACCTGCATCCCCTCGTCCCAGAGTCTTGGTGGAACATTGTTTTTTTCTTCAGAGGGCCATTATCCCAATAATGAAGGTCTTGTACGCTGAAGGTTATTGTTAATGAATCAGAGATTTGAAGGGCAGAAATCTATGTGTGCATGTGTAAAAGATTAACGTAATTGTTTTTGTTTTGACTGTTGCATTTGATTTACGTGTTGAAATCTCAGGAGTGCTTTTTATTCGGTAGATCTGCAGTAATAATTGTTTTACAGCATGGAATCTGCTAGGTTAATAATTAGCCGGAACCCACGTTAGAGAAAATTTAATTAACATTATCTTGAACCTCATATATATACACAAAAAGCTCAATAATGGGCTATCACAGGATTCCCGCCAGTAGAGTCTACCCATAAATGGGAAACGTTTAAGGATGACATATAGGAGATAATGTTTATTGCAAAGAGCAAGCAGTTTTAACTAGCCTGGAAACCAACGCCGATGTAGATAAGTAGTTTAAAAAGTTTATGTAGCAGGCTGAAATGCAATAACAGTGGGTAACGACAGTTAATAATAGTTTTCCCTTCACACAAGCTGCTAAGCTTCAATACTTATATGAGGTTTGATTTCGATTTTGAGCTGGTGAAAGTAGGGGTTCAACGTAACTCCATGATTATTGGTCACCCAAGTTGTCACAGCAGCTTGGGAAGTCCACACCAGCACCAGACGATCTTGTTCTCTTGCTATACTGTAGAATTGAACAAAACATGTGCTACCACAGCAAGTCCATGAAATTTGAAAATACATTTAAAATAGCTCGGCCAATATTTTGATTAAGCAGCCTCTGTCTAATAAGCGAAGAAAATTTGAGTAATTGCCATGGTACAGAGCAGATCCTAACAAGGGGAATTTAATCAAAATTCACCTTCCTTCACTGGACCTTAACAGATTGCAGTGCAACTGCAAAGATGCCAAGTAATAGACATACCGATGATAAAACTTGGTCTCACAAGTATTTTTCGTGTAAAGGTAGGAAGTGGCCGCAAATCACATAATTTCAAACAGCATTACCTAACATTGGTCCGAGTGCAAATAACCGTTAACATTGCAGGATTTAGTCCCATTGATGTTGGCCGTAAGAAGTGGGTCGGAATCGAAATCATGATCATTATCCACTAGACCAAACCCTCTTGTGTGCAATAAATCTTAAAAATAAATAAAAAAAATTAAACACACATATATATGAAGCTAAACCCGAAATTCTGAATCAAACATGGAGAATTGAGAGAGAAAACAGTGTATGATATGCTTACCTTCTCCAATTCTATAAGAGGCAACATTGTGGAGACGAACTGTTCCAGAGACATGGCGCTCCATTTCTCACTCTTTTGCTTGTGTTTTCTTGAACTCGCCGAAGCATTACTGTCATTCTTATTATTATTTCCTGACGAGCTTGCCTTATTGTCTGAGGTAGCCATTGCTGTTAATACAAGGGTACCTTGTTCTAGATTATCAATACATATAGCACCAGCGACGTTTCAGGACTTCAGTTCCATTCCATTTTCTATTTTGCTCTAATAGCTTGAAATTTGCAGCACCGTTTCAGGGCTTCATTTTCATACCATTTTATACTTGCTTTTCTAGCTGAGACGGTTTAGAGCTCACAGGATGAAGGATTATAATCCCCTCATAATTGGTTTCTAGCATTGCCACTCGAATTTCAGTTAAGATTTTTATGGTTTTCTTCGTTTTTCCTGAGTTTGCTGATCCGTGGCTACCAATTTGACGACCGTGCCTCTAACACACAGCTATTTTCTATGTGGTCTTATAGGGGATGTGACGAAAGAGAGTACTCAAAGCTAAATGGCTAAATGGAGGACCTTGGAAAAAAAGGTGGAGACAATACCAGCTAAGGTAGTTTTTGGAGGTTTTTGGGACTTTTTGTTGTTAATTAAAAATAACAAGATCTTTTTTCATGTGTTAATTTTTTACTTATATTCTATAAATTATTTATATTTCAATCTCGGTCCCAAAAGTTAAAGAATTAAATTTTGTTATGGAAAAGTTTTATAAGTGTATATGGGGAAAAGAGCTGGGTAGAAAGAAGAAGTACATAACGGTTAAGAGCATTTGTTTCCTCCTATCCTAAGAGGTCAACGATCCAAAACGAGACCGGGTAGAGTATGTATGCCTTCGTAAACTTATCAGTGAAATCGTTGTGCAAAGGTGGGTCTAGCTTGGTCATGACCTTAAAATTAGATAACAATAATAATAATATGTTTAGGAATTCAACCCACTTGTAATCTCTAACAAAAAGAGTAAATTGGAGCTAGCATTCCATGGAAAGCAACAATTCTTATTGCTTAATTAAGAACTAACTCGCATCAACTTCGGTGCGAAACGGGTCGGTGGAAAAAACCTAAAGAAACTTTGGGAAGAACAGATGTGTACTTTTTGTATTTATGGGGCAGTGGAATCGGAAAAACATTTCATTTTGGAATGTGATGCTTTCAGAGACATCAAAGATAAATACAGAAGTGTGTTAACATCGGTTCCTTGGCATGCTCTTTTCAATGAGAGGACTATTAGAAAGTTAGGTCAAAAGGATTGAGTTGCAAAAGAAAAAGCAAGGAGGTCTCATAGACTTTAAAATTTCTTTCATTCATTCCATTTAAATTATATAAATTTATATATTTTAAAATAATTATAATAAAAATATAATATTACAATAAAATATAAAAATTAAATATATAAAAGAAATATACGTAAATTAAAAATATCTATATTTTATTGCAATAAATATATATATATATTATTGCAATAAAATCTAAAAATTAAATATATAAAAGAAATATATGTAAATTAATATATATATATATATTGACCCTCTCCCTTGGTCAACACTGATAGTGAACTCTTCACGGTGCAAGAGGTAGACATGGGTATCAAGAAGTTGGGCGTTGGAAAAGCAAAAGGCTTAGCTAAACTCCAAGCAGAATATCTAAAGTGGGGCTCAAAGATTCTTACACCTCGCATTACAAAAAAAATCAATGACATCATACAACAAGGGCTCCCCACAGATTGGACAACTAGTCTAGCAATACCTCTTTTCAAGAGCGGTGACATCAATAATCCCTCCAATTATAGGACCATCACGATAAACCCTTTGTTTGCAAAGCTATTTGGAACATGTTAGAAAATAAAATTAGCAAGTGGGCAAAAGAAAGAGATAAGCGTGCTAAAGGGCAAGCAGGTTTTAGACCTAAACATTCCACAGTTGATCATTGTATAACTTTAAGACACATCATTGAAAAAATTTGGGAGAAAAATGAAGAAGTCTTTTGTTGCTTTGTTAATTTCATAAAAATGTTTGACATGGTTCCTAGGGATACGGTTTGGCACAGAATGGAGGAACTTGGGGTTCCTAAACATTTGAGAGCAATTGTGCATAGGCTATATGAAGAGGTGAAAGTCAAAATTATAACTTCGGTAGGCATTTCTGAAAGTTTTAGAAACGATATCGGGGCCAAGCAAGGTTGCCCACTATCTCCTACCCTTTTTGGTTTATATATCAACAAGCATGAGGATTGGTTAAATTCGCAAGGGGGTGATGGTATCTATTTGGGCAAGTTTGTTATAAGGCTTATTTTGTATGCAGATAACCTTATTCTAATTGCTAAATCGGCTCTTGGTTTGCAAGAGCACTTATTATCCCTTGAGCATGTTTGTAGAAGTGTGAGGATTCAAGGCAATATTAGCAAAACGAAAGTCGTGGTTTTCTCTAAAAAAAGAAAACATAACCAGCATAAGTTCTACTTTGAAGGCAACATTCTAGAAGAAGTTGTAGATTACAAATACCTCGGAATTGACTTCAATAAAAATCTAAGTTGGGATGGTTGTAGAAAGAAAAGAACATTGGGGGGTTGGAAAGCATTTTATGCTTTTCAAAATAGGTGTAGAGAGGCAGAGTTATGAGACTGGAAAATCACTCAAACTCTTTTTGGGCTTCTAGTAATTCTCGTGATTCTCTATGGTTGTGAACTATGGGCCAGTAGTATATCCGACATGTAGTGGAAACAAATTGAGCAAATTTGGAAACGTTTGATTACAAACAAATTCAAGATTAAAAGTGCAATTCCTTTGCTATCTTGTTAAGTGAAACAGGGTTGCTCCTATTGAAGCAATTGTTGTGGTGCGAGTCATAAAGTATTTAAAAAAAAAAATGAGCAAATGGAGGAGGGTAGATGGCCTAAGGTTGTCTTTAATGACATATTGTGCAACAGAAAAAAGACTTGGATGCAACAAAATAACAAATGGGTTAGTAAATGGGGTATTTGTTTGAACACGTATCCCATAAATAGCAAAGAGATAAAAGCTTTTGTTATGGATAAATTCCACAAGCGTACTTGGGATAAGGAGCTAGGAAGAAAGAAAAAGTATTATATTGAAGTGTTTAATCTCACTCATAGTCATCAACCAAAAGCATACATAGAGGTCAATATCCCTTGGAGAGCCAAAATTCATATTGCTCAGTTAAGGACTAATTCTCATCAACTCCGTTGTGAAATAAGGCGTTGGAAAAAGCCAAAAGAAGTGTGGGAAGAAAGAGTATGCATTTTTTGTTCTTTTGGAAAAGTGGAAACAAAAAGCATTTCATTTTAGAATGTGAGGCCTTCAAAGACAACAAGGAAAGTTATGTAGATATGTTGGCAGCTAGCTCTTGGGATAATATATTTAGTGAGAGGTCTGTCGAGAAGATGGGAGCATTTATTATGAGGCTTCACAGAAAAAGGGCCGAATACATCAAGCAGATGAAGAAGCAATCTGTCCCATAGGTTATCTCTAGCCTCGTGGACGTTAAAATGATTTTCTTTCTTTCTTTCTTTCTATATATGGGATGGAGATTTTTGTATTTATACCACACACTTAAATTATATAAAGTTATATATTTATACAAATTATATATTTATAAATAGTTATAATAGAAGTGTAATATTCCAATAAAATATAAAAAATAAATATTTAAAAGAATTCTATGTATATTAAAAAAATATTTTAATATTTAAATTTTATTGTCATATTTTTTTAATATATATATTTTTTTACTTGGAATGAAAGTATGGGAAACTCTGGAGTACTTCTCCATATTTTGTGGATGATAAATTGGGTATACCATCCACCCTCTGATTATGGGGCTTTGCCCCAAGGTAACGGAAGAGAGTCAAACTCATGATCAATAACAACTAGCAACAATATCAAAAAATTTCATGTCTCGCTTTAAACCACTTGATTCCTCACTGTGATTTTCTTCTACTTCCCTAGCAGACTGAACATCAGACAGAGACACATCTTCTAGCCTGGAGACTTCCTTCATAACGCCTATCATTGTTGATTCAACCGTAACTTCCAGATTGTCCATTGTAAGGTTCAAGTTCATTAATTTCGTGGTTAGCAAATCCACAAACTTCTGAAGATGCTCGACATCCTCTCGAATTCCAGTGAGTTGATTGGTCACCACTGCAAACTGAGAGTGTGCTTCTTGTATGATTTGCTCCCCTATTTTTGCCACCAGCGTTGTTATTTCCTCCTTGAACAAAGCCATATGTTCCTACGAGAGAGCACCGCTACTGTTTGTTCTATATGATGCCATTTTGAGAGCTGTCCGCCCTAGATTCAAATCACATTCATGTTTAAATGTTGTATAAGAATCCTTATATTACCAATTTGTTCCTTGTCATTTGTTGTAGACATCCCTTCGCATTGAATGCGAACACCTCGTCTTTAAACGCACTCGGCACGAGCTTCCATTCCTGATGTCGTCATTCCACCCACAAATTTGCTTGAGATTAATTTCCACTGTTTGATTAAGGTATTGTCTCTCTGTTCATTGGAGCAGTTATTAAATGTTGATTCCAATCCCATCCACTTGTCCCTTGTCATGGCCTTAATCCCCTGTTGCTTCCATCTATTGGAATGATGATCTTACAAATTATCTCACCACCCAAGAAAATTTTGCCATGCTTTGAATTGAATAAGGTATATGAGTGGGTTGTTAGAGATTAGTTCCAGTTCATTCGGCTCCTTGGGAGAATTCCATCTTTGGTTTTCAGCTTTCATGGAATATAACATAAGGTCGGATCTGCTTGGTCCAACAACATTATCCCTTTTTCTAGAGGGACTCCCCTATTAACTTGTTCGTCAACTGAATTGTTATTTTCCCTTTTGACATGATAAATGTCAAACAAATTTATTTAGGAGCATCCTTATTCATTGGAATATAGGGGGAAGATTTGCTTCCTTTTGTTTTCTTAATTTGATACATCTTTGTATGATGATCATTGAGTCTCCAATCAAACTCATTTGATGTAGTCCCTTTGCAGAAGCAATCTTTATCCCTTGCCAAAGGGCTAAGGCTTCGGCTTGATTGTTCGAGGCTATCCCCAATCCCCATGCAAACTTCGTCTTTATTTCTCCATCGGGGTTATACAATACCCCTCCGCTCCTGCATCCCCCAAAGTTTTTATGTGCTTATTAATTAAATGTAAATATGTTTTTTTTTCAACTATAAATTTTAATAGGGAAATAGAAACCTCACCATATATATGCAATAGCACGTAAGTCACATATATCAGAAACTCATAGTTCAGCCTAGGACCGAGATGTTTGGAGACCATCGAAACTAGAGCCGAGATCGCAGACTCCAAAGGGACACCTATCCTTCCTGTATTCCTATAATGGGCCATGTCTCCGAGGACATGAACCAAGGTGGATGGGATGACAAACCACCATCCCTACCACTCGAGTTAAGCACTTGTTGACTAATTAAATTTAAATATGGTTACAAAATGATTATTTTAATTTATAAGGTAAAATGGATCGTAATAGGCATCTGATTACTGCTCACATCACTATAATCCTTTCGGAAGAAGAAAATCAAATCTCCCCTCTGGCATGCATCGTTCCTGATCCTTCTCAAAACAGTGAGCATTCCATGGATGAGGGAAGCCCGGAGAATCGGAAGAGTGATAAGTCTGGTCAGGATGAAATTCCTAAAAGCATTCCGCCCCTTGAAGACATAAGCCCAGTAGCTGGGGAAGGGACTCTTGGCGCCACAAGTCATTCCTTGGCGAACCCTGTCAGCGAGACGGATGGCAATGAAAGTCTGAGGATTGGCAGTGCGTGTCTGGTAGCGGAGAAGACTCCTGGTGAGGATATGGAAGTTTAATGCCACCTGGGCCTGCTTTTCTCCTTTTTTTGTTTTTGATACCGCTCAAATGACCACCTCCAGGCATTTCCGCTCACAGTCAAGGTTCAACATCTTCAGCCTGTTGTTTTGGCTCCCCTTCGGGGAAGTGGTGGTTTACTTACCCGCTGGCTCGCTAAAAATTTAGGCTTTTCTGCTGTCAATGTCTCTATCTTCGTTCTATAAGTCTTTCTCTGGGTTTTATATATGTTTTCTAGCTCTATGTAACTGGTCTCCCCAGGTTCTTTTTGTAAGGGGGCAGTTCTGTTGTGTTGAGTGCTCTCGAGTTCTGATCTCTGAGGCCTCAACTCCATGTAAAAATATTCCTCTTTTCAGTTAATAGATTTTAGTATTTGCAGAGAAAAAAAAAATATGTATTGCACTCGATGCCATTTTGATATATTCACCTTTACATGGTATATAGATGAGCAAAACTTGCATATTTTGTTTCTATTGGTTTGGAATCATGGTTTTAAATCTTAAAAATATTTTTTGTATTAAAAACTAATTATTTCATGTATTTTTTTAAAGACCAGTTCATTTAGACTTTACCAGTCTCAGTTCCGGTTTGAAACCCGGTTTATTAAGTGGACCAGTGTGGTCACCAGTTCCGGTTTTTAAAACTATGCCTAGAACGACCCCTGGGGAAACATTTCCCCACATACCCATTTTGGGGAGACGCATGGAGGAAATATTTCCCTAATATGGGGGACATGTTTCCTCAAAAGGGTATGTACCAATATGAATGATGAATATGGATCAGTGCATTTCAGTATTTAATTCAATTATGTGTGGATCAACATATTTATGCTTTCATTAACTGAGTATGCTTTGAGGGTACTCCCACACGTTCCCTTGTGCTTCTCCCTGCACCTGCATCCCCTCGTCCTAGAGTCTTGGTGGAACATTGTTTTTTTCTTCAGAGGGCCATTATCCCAATAATGAAGGTCTTGTACGCTGAAGGTTATTGTTAATGAATCAGAGATTTGAAGGGCAGAAATCTATGTGTGCATGTGTAAAAGATTAACGTAATTGTTTTTGTTTTGAATGTTGCATTTGATTTACGTGTTGAAATCTCAGGAGTGCTTTTTATTCGGTAGATCTGCAGTAATAATTGTTTTACAGCATGGAATCTGCTAGGTTAATAATTAGCCGGAACCCACGTTAGAGAAAATTTAATTAACATTATCTTGAACCTCATATATATACACAAAAAGCTCAATAATGGGCTATCACAGGATTCCAGCCAGTAGAGTCTACCCATAAATGGGAAACGTTTAAGGATGACATATAGGAGATAATGTTTATTGCAAAGAGCAAGCAGTTTTAACTAGCCTGGAAACCAACGCCGATGTAGATAAGTTGTTTAAAAAGTTTATGTAGCAGGCTGAAATGCAATAACAGTGGGTAACGACAGTTAATAATAGTTTTCCCTTCACACAAGCTGCTAAGCTTCAATACTTATATGAGGTTTGATTTCGATTTTGAGCTGGTGAAAGTAGGGGTTCAACGTAACTCCATGATTATTGGTCACCCAAGTTGTCACAGCAGCTTGGGAAGTCCACACCAGCACCAGACGATATTGTTCTCTTGCTATACTGTAGAATTGAACAAAACATGTGCTACCACAGCAAGTCCATGAAATTTGAAAATACATTTAAAATAGCTCGGCCAATATTTTGATTAAGCAGCCTCTCTCTAATAAGCGAAGAAAATTTGATTAATTGCCACGGAACAGAGCAGATCCTAACAAGGGGAATTTAATCAAAATTCACCTTCCTTCACTGGACCTTAACAGATTGCAGTGCAACTGCAAAGATGCCAAGTAATAGACATACCGATGATAAAACTTGGTCTTACAAGTATTTTTCGTGTAACGGTAGGAAGTGGCCGCAAATCACATAATTTCAAACAGCATTACCTAACGTTGGTCCGAGTGCAAATAATCGTTAACATTGCAGGATTTAGTCCCATTGATGTTGGCCGTAAGAAGTGGGTCGGACTCGAAATCATGATCATTATCCACTAGACCAAACCCTCTTGTGTGCAATAAATTTTAAAAATAAAAATAAAAAATTAAACACACATATATATGAAGCTAAACCCGAAATTCTGAATCAAACATGGAGAATTGAGAAAGAAAACAGTGTATGATATGGTTACCTTCTCCAATTCTATGAGAGGCAACATTGTGGAGACGAACTGTTCCAGAGACATGGCGCTCCATTTCTCACTCTTTGGCTTGTGTTTTCTTGAACTCGCCGAAGCATTACTGTCATTCTTATTATTATTTCCTGACGAGCTTGCCTTATTGTCTGAGGTAGCCATTGCTGTTAATACAAGGGTACCTTGTTCTAGATTATCAATACATATAGCACCAGCGACGTTTCAGGACTTCAGTTCCATTCCATTTTCTATTTTGCTCTAATAGCTTGAAATTTGCAGCACCGTTTCAGGGCTTCATTTTCATACCATTTTATACTTGCTTTTCTAGCTGAGAAGGTTTAGAGCTCACAGGATGAAGGATTATAATCCCCTCGTAATTGGTTTCTAGCATTGCCACTCGAATTTCAGTTAAGATTTTTATGGTTTTCTTCGTTTTTCCTAAGTTTGCTGATCCGTGGCTACCAATTTGACGACCGTGCCGCTAACACAGAGGTATGTTCTATGTGGTCTTATAGGGGATGTGACGAAAGAGAGTAGTCAAAGCTAAATGGCTAAATGGAGGACCTTGGAAAAAAAAGTGGAGACAATACCAGCTAAGGTAGTTTTTGGAGGTTTTTGGGACTTTTTGTTGTTTTTTTTTTTTTTTCAAAAGGTGGAAAAACCTATCAAACTCAGTTTGTCAAACCAACAGTGAGGACAGCCATCTCTGGCTGCTATCCGCGAATGTCAGTTGACACATCACTGTTATCAAGGAAAACCACGCCACCTGAAATAACCCGCTGGTGGTCCGTAAGGGAGCAGGCTTTCACTCCTGCCAGATGCCTCTGGGTCTTGGGCCGTTAACCTGTTTCCTTACGTCCGAGGAAGACGAGCTCTTAGCCAAGCAGAAGCAGTTTTAGGGCATACTCCAGGCCCATTTAGGGACTTTTTGTTGTTAATTAAAAATAACAAGATCTTTTTTCAATAATATTTTATTTTCATGTGTTAATTATTTACTTATATTCTATAAATTATTTATTTATTTATATTTCAATCTCGGTCCCAAAAGTTAAAGAATTAAATTTTGTTATGGAAGTGCATATGGGGAAAAGAGTTGGGTAGAAAGAAGAAGTACATCACCATTAAGAGCATTTGTTTCCTCCTATCCTAAAAGGTCAACGATCCAAAACGAGACGGGGTAGAGTATGTATGCCTTCATAAACTTATCAGTCAAATCGTTGTGCAAAGGTGGGTCCCTTGTCCCACAAACAAGGGGTCTCATACACCAAATTGGTGTCTAGCTTGGTCGTGACCTTAAAATTAGATAATAATAATAATAATATGTTTAGGGATTCAACCCACTTGTAATCTCTAACAAAAAGAGTACATTGGAGCTAGCATTCCATGGAAAGCAAAAAAAATTATTGCTTAATTAAGAACTAACTCGCATCAACTTCGGTGCGAAACGGGTCAGTGGAAAAGATCTAAAGAAACTTTAGGAAGAACAAATGTGTATTTTTTGTATTTATGGGGCAGTGGAATCGGAAAAACACTTCATTTTGGAATGTGATGCTTTTAGAGACATCAAAGGTAAATACAGAAGTGTGTTAACATCGGTTCCTTGGCATGCTCTTTTCAATGAGAGGACTATTAGAAAGTTAGGTCAAAAGGATTGAATTGCAAAAGAAAAAGCAAGGAGGTCTCATAGACTTTAAAGTTTCTTTCATTCATTCCATTTAAATTATATAAATTTATATATTTTAAAATAATTATAATAAAAATATAATATTAAAATAAAATATAAAAATTAAATATATAAAAGAAATATATGTAAATTAAAATATATATATATATTTTGACCCTCTCCCTTGGTCAACACTGATAGTGAACTCTTCACAGTGCAAGAGGTAAACATGGGTATCAAGAAGTTGGGCGTTGGAAAAGCAAAAGGCTTAGCTAAACTCCAAGCAGAATATCTAAAGTGGGGCTCAAAGATTCTTACACCTCGCATTACAAAAAAAATCAACAACATCATACAACAAGGGCTCCCCACAGATTGGACAACTAGTCTAGCAATACCTCTTTTCAAGAGCGGTGACATCAATAATCCCTCCAATTATAGGACCATCACGATAAACCCTTTGTTTGTAAAGCTATTTGGAACATGCTAGAAAATAAAATTAGCAAGTGGGCAGAAGAAAGAGATAAGCATGCTAAAGGGCAAGCAGGTTTTAGACCTAAACATTCCACAGTTGATCATTGTATAACTTTAAGACACGTCATTGAAAAAATTTGGGAGAAAAAATGAAGAAGTCTTTTGTTGCTTTGTTAATTTCATAAAAATGTTTGACATGGTTCCCAGGGATACGCTTTGGCACAGAATGGAGGAACTTGGGGTTCCTAAACATTTGAGAGCAATTGTGCATAGGCTATATGAAGAGGTGAAAGTCAAAATTAGAACTTCGATAGGCATTTCTGAAAGTTTTAGAAACAATATCAGGGCCAAGCAAGGTTGCCCACTGTCTCCTACCCTTTTTGGTTTATATATCGACAAGCATGAGGATTGGTTAAATTTGCAAGGGGTTGATGGTATCTATTTGGGCAAGTTTGTTATAAGGCTTATTTTGTATGCAGATGACCTTATTCTAATTGCTAAATCAGCTCTTGGTTTGCAAGAGCACTTATTATCCCTTGAGCATGTTTGTAGAAGTGTGAGGATTCAAGTCAATATTAGCAAAACGAAAGTAGTGGTTTTCTCTAAAAAAAGAAAACATAACCAACATAAGTTCTACTTTGAAGGCAACATTCTGGAAGAAGTTGTAGATTACAAATACCTCGGAATTGATTTCAAAAAAAATCTAAGTTGGGATGGTTGTAGAAAGAAAAGAACATTGGGGGGTTGGAAAGCATTTTATGCTTTTCAAAATAGGTGTAGAGAGGCAGAGTTATGAGACTGGAAAATCACTCAAACTCTTTTTGGGCTTCTAGTAATTCTCGTGATTCTCTATGGTTGTGAACTACGGGCCAGTAGTATATCCGACATGCAGTGGAAACAAATTGAGCAAATTCGGAAACGTTTGATTACAAACAAATTCAAGATTAAAAGTGCAATTCCTTTGCTATCTTGTTAAGTGAAACAGGGTTGCTCCTATTGAAGCAATTGCTATGGTGCGAGTCATAAGGTATTTAAAAAAAAATGAGCAAATGGAGGAGGGTAGATGGCTTAAGGTTGTCTTTAATGACATATTGTGCAACAGAAAAAAGACTTGGATGCAACAAAATAACAAATGGGTTAGTAAATGGGGTATTTGTTTGAACACGTACCCCATAAATAGCAAAGAGATAAAAGCTTTTGTTATGGATAAATTCCACAAGCATACTTGGGATAAGGAGCTAGGAAAAAAGAAAAAGTACTATATTGAAGTGTTTAATCCCACTCATAGTCATCAACCAAAAGCATACATAGAGGTCAATATCCCTTGGAGAGCCAAAATTCGTATTGCTCAGTTAAGGACTAATTCTCATCAACTCCGTTGTGAAATAAGGCGCTGGAAAAAGCCAAAAGAAGTGTGGGAAGAAAGAGTATGCATTTTTTGTTCTTTTGGAAAAGTGGAAACAAAAAGCATTTCATTTTAGAATGTGAGGCCTTCAAAGACAACAGGGAAAGTTATGTAGATATGTTGGCAGCTAGCTCTTGGGATAATATATTTAGTGAGAGGTCTGTCGAGAAGATGGGAGCATTTATTATGAGGCTTCACAGAAAAAGGGCCGAATACATCAAGCAGATGAAGAAGCAATCTGTCCCATAGGCTATCTTTAGCCTCGTGGACGTTAAAATGATTTTCTTTCTTTCTTTCTATATATGGGATGGAGATTTTTGTATTTATACCACACACTTAAATTATATAAAGTTATATATTTATACAAATTATATATTTATAAATAGTTATAATAGAAGTGTAATATTCCAATAAAATATAAAAAATAAATATTTAAAAGAATTCTATGTATATTAAAAAAATATTTTAATATTTAGATTTTATTGTCATATTTTTTTACTTGGAATGAAAGTATGGGAAACTCTGGAGTACTTCTCCATATTTTGTGGATGGTAAATTGGGTATACCATCCACCCTCTGATTATGGGGCTTTGCCCCAAGGGAATGGAAGAGAGTCAAACTCATGATCAATAATAACTAGCAACAATATCAAAAAATTTCATGTCTCGCTCTAAACCACTTGATTCCTCACTGTGATTTTCTTCTACTTCCCTAGCAGACTGAACATCAGACATAGACACATCTCTAACCTGGAGACTTCCTTCATAACGCCTATCATTGTTGATTCAACTATAACTTCCAGATTGTCCATTGTAAGGTTCAAGTTCATTAATTTCGTGGTTAGCAAATCCACAAACTTCTGAAGATGCTCGACATCCTCTCGAATTCCAGTGAGTTGATTGGTCACCACTGCAAACTGAGAGTGTGCTTCTTGTATGATTTGCTCCCCTATTTTTTCCACCAGCGTTGTTATTTCCTCCTTGAACAAAGCCATATGTTCCTACGAGAGAGCACTGCTACTGTTTGTTATATATGATGCCATTTTGAGAGCTATCCGCCCTAGATTCAAATCACTTTCATGTTTAAATGTTGTATAAGAATCCTTATATTACCAATTTGTTCCTTGTCATTTGTTGTAGACATCCCTTCACATTGAATGCGAACACCTCGTCTTTAAACGCACTCAGCACGAGCTTCCATTCCTGATGTCGTCATTCCACCCACAAATTTGCTTGAGATTAATTTCCACTGTTTGATTAAGGTATTGTCTCTCTGTTCGTTGGAGCGGTTATTAAATGTTGATTCCAATCCCATCCACTTGTCCCTTGTCATGGCCTTAATCCCCTGTTGCTTCCATCTATTGGAATGATGATCTTACAAATTATCTCACCACCCAAGAAAATATTGCCATGCTTTGAATTGAATAAGGTATATGAGTGGGTTGTTAGAGATTAGTTCCAGTTCATTCGGCTCCTTGGGAGAATTCCATCTTTGGTTTTCAGCTTTCATGGAATATAACATAAGGTCGGATCTGCTTGGTCCAACAACATTATCCCTTTTTCTAGAGGGACTCCCCTATTAACTTGTTCGTCAGCTGACTTGTTATTTTCCCTTTTGACATGACAAATGTCAGACAAATTTATTTAGGAGCATCCTTATTCACTGGTATATAAGGGGAAGATATGCTTCCTTTTGTTTTCTTAATTTGATACATCTTTGTATGATGACCATTGAGTCTCCAATCAGACTCATTTGATGTAGTCCCTTTGTAGAAGCAATCTTTATCCCTTGCCAAAGGGCTAAGGCTTCGGCTTGATTGTTCGAGGCTATTCCCAATCCCCATGCAAACTTCGTCTTTATTTCTCCATCGGGGTTATACAATACCCCTCCGCTCCTGCATCCCCTAAAGTTTTTATGTGCTTATTAATTACAAATGTAAATATGTTTTTTTTTCAACTATAAATTTTAATAGGGAAATAGAAACCTCCCCATATATATGCAATAGCACGTAAGTCACATATATCAGAAACTCATAGTTCAGCCTAGGACCGAGATGTCTGGAGACCACTGAAACTAGAGCCGAGATTGCAGACTCCAACGGGACGCCTATCCTTCCAGTATTCCTATAATGGGCCATGTCTCCGAGGACATGAACCAAGGTGGATGGGATGACAAACCACCATCCCTACCACTCGAGTTAAGCACTCGTTGACTAATTAAATTTAAATATGGTTACAAAATGATTATTTTAATTTATAAGGTAAAATGGATCTTAATTGTAGTACTTATAAGTTATATATTTTAATATTCGAGGCTATTCCCAATCCCCATGCAAACTTCGTCTTTATTTCTCCATCAGGGTTATACAATACCCCTCCGCTCCTGCATCCCCTAAAGTTTTTATGTGCTTATTAATTAAATGTAAATATGTTTTTTTTTCAACTATAAATTTTAATAGGGAAATAGAAACCTCCCCATATATATATGCAATAGCACGTAAGTCACATATATCAGAAACTCATAGTTCAGCCTAGGACCGAGATGTCTGGAGACCACCGAAACTAGAGCCGAGATCGCAGACTCCAACGGGACGCCTATCCTTCCAGTATTCCTATAATGGGCCATCTCTCCGAGGACATGAACCAAGGTGGATGGGATGACAAACCACCATCCCTACCACTCGAGTTAAGCACTCGTTGACTAATTAAATTTAAATATGGTTACAAAATGATTATTTTAATTTATAAGGTAAAATGGATCTTAATTTTAGTACTTATAAGTTATATATTTTAATATGATATGTATATTATCATTTTATTTTATCTAAAAAAATATTCATAATTTTATTAATAAAAATAAAAATTACAATATAATAAATTGAATTTTATTATTTTTATGACTTTAAATTTTTAACAGTGACTACAACATCTTCCCCATATTGGGATATATATTACTTTTAACCATTTATTACTCCTCCATACTCAACTTCATATTACTTTTAACCTTCTCTTATTATTTAATTGAGTGGATACCTAAATCTTTACAAATTATTTATTGTCTTATAAATTTAACATATTAATATAATTCAACATATTGAGTACACATGTAAAATTCTTTACATACTTTCTTACATTAAACCTACACATCTCCCTTATATTGGGTTGTAGAGCGCCTCTCGCAATAATCAGCTGATACATTTGGATCGAAATTTCTGACTAACTCCAATAGGATTTATCTCACAATTTGTTATTTTGCTCCTATCAACTCTACTTCCTATAAGAAAAACAACATGGATAAGAATTTCCCCTTCAATACCTTAGAACAGGATATTCACAGTCTAAGGAATGAAGGTAATATCCTCTTGCTAGGGGACTTCAATGCTAGAACTGCTACTAACCAAGCTACTCTCCTAAGTAATAACTCTCACCCTAATCCCCTCTAGCTAGATGAGGACTTTGACTTAGCTAGTAGATTCAAAATAAATTCTGAAGACCTAGCTAAGAACTTATTTGGTACCAACCTAATCAAGCTTTGTAGTTCCAAAGACATTATAATTTGTAATGGGATTAATAAGTGGCCAACCTCTAGCCAGATGAATTGTATTCATGGGCTTGGCAGTAATGTTGTGGATTATGTGATATCTAATACCCATATTCTCAACCAAATTTTAAATTTTGACCTCCTAACTAAACACGAGCCTGATTCTAACCATAGACCTGTAACCTTAACTCTAAACCTTGACATCCACACCAACCACATGTAAGAGAATTGTGAGAGTCAAAGGCACATTTGTTTTGACATAAGTAAAATGGATCTCTTCTTAAAGAATTTAAAAAGGGATTTAGATTTATTAACATATAATGATAACATTGATCACATCTACCACAATTTTACTACAACCCTTTCCACTACCATTAACAAGTTCTCTACCGAGGTGTCTTATAAAAAGAATAATAGAACTTCCAACCCCTTTGTATGATAATGATTGTAAAATTGCTAGGAAAGCAATTAGAGATGCCCTTAACGAAGCCATAAAACTTGAAAAGATAAATATGTACATAACTCTTATCCAAAGGAAGAAAAGATCTTGTACAAATAGGAGGCAAGAGAATCTTCTTCACCTTTCTAAAGTCGAACCTCGAAAGTTTTGGAGACAAATTCTTGTTCATAAAACGAAAGAATATAAGTTGATCCCCTTAAAGAACTGGAATATATATCTTAAGAATATCTATGATTCCCCTGACACCATGGACACCATCTTGAACACTCCTATAGAGGAGGATATCTTTTCTTTGGAAGACGTGGAGTTTGGGATTAAAAAACTCACTAATGGGAAAGCTAGGGATATTGAAGGCTACGAAGCTAAAATTTTCAAAATGGGAAGGTTTGTCCTCATCCCTCATATACACAAACTCCTCAATTTTGCAGTGAAACAAGGTTTCCCTAAGCCTTGGATGCAAATTCTTATTGTTCCTATCTTTAAAAGTGGGGATAAAAACACACCCTCTAACTATAGGACCATTATGATTAGCCACATTTTAGCCAAACTATATGGGCTCATTTTGGAAAATAAAATTAACCTTTGGCTTGAAAGCCAAGGTAAAATAGCTAAAGGGCAAACTGGATTTAAGAGACATCATTCAATTATAAACTATCTTATTACTATGATCATTGTGGAGGAATGACGCAATAATAAAATTGATCTCTTCTATTGTTTTGTTGACTTTAGAAAAGCTTTCAACACAGTTCCTCGGGATAATCTATGGAAGAGGCTAGAAGAGATAATAGTTCCTCTTGAGTTAAGGGTTGTTGTGACTAGGCTATATGAAAATGTATTTCCAAGCTTAAGACCAGTAAGGTTTTGTCAAAATAAATTCAATGTAATACTGGAGTTAAGAAAGGGTGTCCCTTATCCCCCACCCTTTTTGGCATTTACATTAATAAGCTAGAAGAGTGCCTGGAAGCTGCGAAATTTGATGACCCCGGGCTCACTAGTTTGGTCATTACTCTTCTCCTTTATGTTGACAATATCGTTCTTCTAACAAGGATCCATGACAATCTTAACAAATAGCTTAGAATCCCCCAATATTACTGCTCCAAGATGGGTGATTGTTAATACCGACAATACTAAAATAATGATAATTAAATCCACAAAGATCAACTATGATAAGTTCATTTATGATAATAATTAATTGGAGAAATTTTCTTCATACAAATATATGGGAATTAACATTCATCATTAGTTCAACGAGAATTATAGCATTGAGAAATGGATTATTGGAGGTTGGAAAGCCTATTATGGGCTTGAAAACAATTGTAAGATGACTGATATTTGGGTATGGAGTAAAAATAAGTTTCTCTTTAAGACTCTCGTCACCCATGTTATTTTATATGGGTGTGAGGTTTGGGGTTGCAGTGTATCCAGAGAATCATGGAGGAAGATTGAGTTGATCAAAAAACAATTTTTAACCTATAGCCTCAAGATTAAAGGAAATACTCCCTACCTTATCGTCTTGATTGAAGTTAGATTTTCCCCCATTAAAATCATGGCTATGATTAGGTATCTCATGTATAAGAAGAAGCTATACAACATGGAAGCCAAGAGGTTCCCCAAAATTGCTTTTAACTCTAGCCAAAACCCCCACCTCCGGCTCAAGCCAGGCTGGCATAAGGATGCCCAGTCTTGGCTAGACCATTGGAGGGTAAAAGAGGAGATCATCTTAGAGAATACGGATAATATTAAAAACATTATTACTTCCAAATTTATGGACAAGTTGTGGGAAGATAAGGAGCTAGAGTGAAAAAGGAAGCTAAGGTATTATAAGGAGGTGATCAACCCCAATCCTGATAAACAAAATTATCTTTTTGTCTTGACCAGTGCTAAGAAGAAAACGGTCATTATCAAGATAAGAGCTAATTATCATGATCTTTAAAGTGAAACCGAGCGTTGGTCAATTCCCAAAACACCGTGGAACGAAAGAGTATGTCACCTTTGAGATGCTAAGAGGGTTGAAGATGAAAATCACTTTCTCTTGGAATACCCATTTCATACTCACATTCGTTCTAATTTTCAAAATATTTGCCATACTACCAACCTTCTTGACTTGTTAAGCCAACAAAACTATAGTGATATAGGGACGCTTCTCTCCCTTTTTCTCGATTATGGAAATAAAATATTAAAGAATCTCAACTAATCTCTTACTTTCTTAAGGTCTGATAAACCATGTTGGTCTTATGGACATTAAACATTGTTATCATCATCATCATATAAATTTATAAATAGTTATAATATAAGTGTAATATTTCAAACAAAACAAAAATTGTTGTAGTTTGTTATTTTTTAATATATATGTGTGTTTTAATTTTTCATTTATATCATACATTTAAATTATATAAATTTATATATTTATAAACAATTATAGTTAAAATGTAATCTTTAAATACAATATAAAAATTAAATATATAAAAACACACACACATAGAACATATTTTAATATTTTAAATTTTGTTGTCATATATATATATATATATATATACCATGCACTACCAACCTAGACCCATTTTAACTCTGGATTTATCAAGCTTCGAGAGGGATCAAACCTCTCGAGCTGCAAACCTCTTTTTTGAGTGCAAAACTCGGAGAAAAGTTTACACCCTGAGATATTTGATCCTTCTCGGCACTTGATAGATCTGGAGTTAAGATAGATCTAGGTTGGTTCCAGTTATGTGGGATAACACCAAATTTGTTGAATATCTAAGTAATATGATAATTTTATTTTAAATGTGCTCAATTACCTTTGTTTGTTAAGAATGCATCCATCTTAACTCTAAATCCTCATGAGTCTCAAGATCTATGATGGATCTATGCTTGTCCCTATGCAGATTTACAGTAAATCCATCTTATATAATAATGCAATCCATTAATATATATTAAAATCAATGTAATTCAATAGTATCCACTGACCATCAAACTCATGAGATCCAAATTTCCACCTAAGATGAATGTGTTCATATATGGTTTCCACCTTATTAAAACTGGACTAATCTTAAAAAATAAAATAATAAAAAATTTAATGAAATACAAATTTATTTTTATTTTTTGAAGTTATATATATATATATATATATATATATATATATATATATATATATATATATATATATATATATATATATATATATATATTCACATCGCTTTTGTCTCATGATATTCCTAAATATTTTTAAAATCCTCAATAGATTTGAGTCTATTGTTGATGAGTGTTTTACATGGAAGTATAAATAGCAAGCAACATCATTGTGAGCATCAACAACAAAGATGGATGGGATATACATTGACTTTGTGAAACATGTGATTAACCTAATGCATACATTGATAAATTGCTCATAGTGCAAAATATAATTTATAATGCGTATTTTATATTTAAAATCAAGTTAATGTGGTGCAACAAGGATCTATGTTCTTAACCTTATGTAATTTCATTTATCTTTTGTAGATAAATATTTTGTCTTCATGATAAATTAGAATTAAAACAATTCATACAATCCAATCTATCTGCCGCAGACTTAAAACGATTCCATACAACCCAATCTATCTAATGCAACTTATTTCATGGGTTAACTAATATTTTGAGCAATCAATATGAGTTGCACTAAAATTTAGAACAAAAATGTATCATATGGTTATATGCAATTGTTGAAATTACGCAGAAACGGGCTAGAGTGAACCAAATCATACTACATGTTAATTTTATAGATATATATAGCCTTGGGATCCATAGATATATAGGATATGGATCTATATATATGTTGGATATGGATCTATAAAATTTTGTAGATGGATCCAGATCTAAATCTAGGTTAAGGATATGGAAACCTTTGTTCACACAATTATTCTAGTGACTTTAGTCTGATTACACCACATGATCCACGTAGTCTCGTTACCATGTATAGTAGGGAAGTCAGATTTAGATTGTTATATGGGTTAGAGATAAATTGATATATTAAATATAACTCAATAGATAACAAAAACCTAAACAACCTTAAATTCACCGGGCACAATTCTTGACTTACAACCTAACTGTGGAAAAATGTAAATGTAAACATAAATGTGGCTTACCTAGGTATTACAAAATTTGTGTAGTCAAATTAGAATACACTCTGTTATCCACGTCTGCCCTTTGATAACTGAGTAAAATACCTACTATTCTTTGGTTTAGATTGATATTTTTTATTAAATAAAATTGATTATATATATGTGTTTTTTTCTTGAATTCACATATTCAATATTAACTGACATATATTTACTAAAAAATTAATGTAACATTAAATAACAACATCTCCCACATATACTAAACTATAAAACACCTCTTGACACAATAAATTTATAAATAATTATAATAAAAATATAATATTTCAAAAAAAAAAAATATTATATATATATATATATATATATATATTAAAAAAAAAAATTATATTTATATATATATAATTTCAAAAACTATACCTTATATAAAAAAATTACAACCATTCATAAAATTATATATTAAGACTTTTAACATTATTAGCAATCTATACATATTAATTTTCAAGTATTTTTTAAATATGCGGAACTTACTATCATCGAAAAAAAATTATTTTTATTTTTTATTTAATTTTATCTAATACGGACATGAACCAGCTAACTCTCCGATATTGTATTATTTAGCCTTGGAATAACCTTTACTATTTCAAATAATAATAGTAATTTTTTAAACAAAATATCGTTAGTAATTGTTTTTTATGTTGTGAAAAAAGGGTATATTAAAATGTAATATGTACCATGTAGATGTTAATATAGACGTATTTGTGAAATTACATGATTTTAAGGTGTTGGTTATGTTATAAATTTAGTATTTTCTATTCGTAATAATTAATGATCGATTAAGATTTTAACATAGGTAAAATATTACAAGGAAAAAAAAAGATCTTATAAAATTATTGGTGATTATGATATTAACAAAGATTTGTTTGTGAAATTACATGACTTTGGTGTAATGGTTATTTGTATCTATTATTCGTTATTACAACAGTGTTGAGTGAGGATAAATGTTGTCGAGTAAAATAATACAAGAAAAAAAGATATTATAGGAATTAATTATTATTTTCTTAAAGAAGAATAAGAATATAATATAAGATATATAAAAAATTATTTAAATATAAATTAAATGTGGTAATAGACTTTAAATTCTCCAACATCAAAGTAGTAGTAAAGGGATAGAGGAAATTATTCTTTTTTTTTTGCTAAAGTAAGAATTGGATTTTCTATTAACTTGTGACTGAAAATATGTTATATAGGTTACAACAAGCGTTAAGAGGAAGCAATTCCTCCAACAAAGGGAAGAATTAAATCAGCCCTTAGTACCCGTACAAAAATTGATGCCCTGACAAAACATTTAACGGACTTGAAGAAGGGAATAAAATTGTATCCAATAGATTTCGGGTCCGCTAAGATTTCGTGAATTGGGACCCACTAACTTGCTCGACAGCCTACAGCCGTCGATCTGCTCCCTCATGATCAAACGGCCAGGGGCCATATCGCATGGAGCAGAAGCTTGAGGTTTACTCGCGCGATGAGGGCGGTATTCACTCTCCACCCTAATCCACGTGTTGACCATTGAGTGGCATCGCGTGATATTCATAGATACCACTTTTGGTATTGAGGGCACCCGAAAATGGTGGTTTACCGGAAGCTGTTTTGACTTTCTCTTGGACCCACCAACCTGCTCGTTGGCCTGTAGCCTTTGATCTGCCTCTCCATGATCCCACAGGATACCCGCCCGATAAGGGTGGTAATCCCTCTCCTCACAGAGCCACGCGGTGGACTGTGAGTGGCTTCGTTTGTTGTTCTTGAAGACCAGTTCAGGTTTTGAGGGTGCCCAGGGACCTGGAAACCACTCTGACCCACTATGGCGCCAAGGCACTGTGACTCTGTGTCTGTTGCCCAGATAGAGGAAATTATTCAATTACTATAAAGTTAAAAAAAAAATATGATGAACAATTGTAAATAAAAATAAGGTATCATAAAATTGAACTAATGGCTTTTTCATGATTTTGAAGATCATATTGTAGATGATAGGGTATTGAGTCCCCATCATTGGTTTACTAAGTGAACATAAATGTTGTGGAGCATAGGAATACAACTTACAATGCTCATAGTTGTTTGGTAGCATTTGAATGTATGCATGGGATCAAAAGTCCTAACAACGATTCATTTTTATAGGGTTTAGTTTCATCAAATATCTATTGATCTAGGTGGAGATGAGTGGCCACCTGCTTATTCCATTTGGACCCCACCACTATTTCTTTCAGTTTCCTTAATTGTAGCACAATTGACTATTTTTTGCAGTTTTTCGGGTCCTAAACTTTCAGAGTCGTTCTAAAGCCCTAAATGACGTTTTTTAGCAAACGAGCAAACCCATAACCAACTATAAGAGTCTGCGGTTGAAAGCTGTAGTCCTTGGATAAATATTTATAGCGAGGTATCGTACGCGTCAAACAAAGATCGTTTACCAAAGTTACGACCCCGGGAAGTTGATGTACCAACTAACCCCAGACCCACAAACTTTTGGTGTTTCATCTCCTAGGGTTAAGTTTTTGAATTTTTAGGGTTTTCCATTTTTTCTCAATAATAAAAGGACCTCTTAGCCTCAGTGTAACACAGTTCAGAAGGTATGTAGCTGCCACATCTCTTCTTAAAGATGGTTACCATTGCCCGAGCTAGTTTGTTTCCGTTCAGCGTGTAAACAAATTTTCAGTATTTGTTATTAATGAATTGAAGTTCAGTTTTCGTTGTAGCTTTGTATTTTTGTTTAAATTTGTATTTCATTTCATTTCTGCATAAATATGGATCAATGGTATCAGTGCGGTCTGCTCTTTCTCTGTTTTTTGTGCATGTCCCCAACGAGGGCGGGGTATAAGGAGTTATAGGACTTGAACTAGTTGAACTTTTACAAGACCTGCCTCCCCAACCCTGACGACCTCCCATGGTGGAAGACAAGAAAGATGAAGGTGTAGGAGATCCTTTCAAAATATTGCTCAAAGAAGCCCTTGAGCGACAAAGGAACGAGATGATGGATAATTTTTCCCAGATCCTTTGGTAAGTATCAACGGGCAAAGCATCTTCATCTAGCAACCACCTTGGAGGCACCACTCCCTTTAAGTATAAGTTAACTTTGACATTCTTGTATTTGAAGGACAAATAGATGCAAATGTCATAGATAAATGGTTAAATCTATTGGAAGGATATTTTTTCTGTTCATTATTTTTCCAATAGGGGAAATATTACGTTTGCACTCCTCAAATCCACCCCCCATGTCAAGGACTATTAGGAAACCTAATGTGAGCAGAGGGACGAGAATGAACCCTTGTTGTTTTCAGTCATGTCAACTTGGAATTATTTCTGAGATATCGTCAAGGAACATTATTACCTTGTCGTGAGCTATGAAGATAAGTACATAAAATAGACCACACTACGGCAGGGAAGGGACCAAGACGTGCTAAAGTTCACAAATAATTTTCATACCCTTCGCACGAAGTCGGTTATTAAGGATTATGAGAAGCATTTACATGAATACATTCAGGACAAGATGGAGTTCCTGGACATTTCCTCGCTTGACACTACATACCGATATGTCGTCAAAATCGAGCATAAATTTAAGCAGAAGAAGTAAGACTTTGGATCTGCAAATCTGAAGCAAGGAAAAGGCGCCCCCAAACCACAAAATAAAGGACAAAGCCAAGGCAGGGTGACCCAGGACAGCTCGTCGAAGCCGAAAACAAAGAATAACACCACGAAGACGAAGAAGCACACAAGGAAGTGGTGTGAGTTGCACAAGAGCCCCACTCACAACACAAGTGAATGTCAGGCCAAGCAGTCACTGGTGGTTGAGCTGAAGGTTTTAGAGTCAAATGTATGTTCCGTCTCTGAGTCAAAACACGACAAGGGGAATGACAAATGGAAGAAGATTATTGATGCAGAGCCCAACGCCATCGTTGCGATCACCATGGTCTGGACGAATGAGCCCAAAGATCCAAAGGAAGGGGATCATCTCTTCACTCATAGATGTGGGTGAAAGGGTCTCTGTTGTTGTTCATTGTCGACAACGGGAACTAAAAGAACCTCATCTCAACAGAGGTCGTTATGCGGTTGGGCCTATCAGCCACACCACACCTGTAACCATACACCATCAAGTGGCTCCACCAAGGATGAGATCTCTACATCAGCCAATTGTGTCATCTTCCTTATAACATCAAGCCCCTCACGAATGAGGTACTGTGTGATGTTGCTCCTCTTAAAGTTTGTGATATGTTATTAAGTCAACCATACTAGTGGAAGCATCATGTTGTGTATGAATCCAGGCCTCGCACTGTCATTATTTCTTTGGGCAATAAATTATACATGATACCAAAGGTAGCCCCACATACTGCCATCTCTTTAATCTTTGCTAAGTAACAGAATAGGATCATCTGCCAGACCAGGAAATTTGTTTTCCTTCTAATTCTCTCTCAAAGTAAGGGGAAGATCGTGGCCACATCCATGGCCCCCGGGAAGGGTTCCCCCACGCAGCAGAATTAGGTGGCGTAGTATGGGAAAATAAATTCTTTGAAGATGATATTCCTTCTATTCTTGATTGCTTTTCCAAACAAGAATTAAATGAAGGAAATCAAGATACTAACATGCTAGTTTATGATGTATATGAAAATGCTTATGTCGAGTTTCCTGAAGATACACTAACTCATGCCTGTGAAAATGAGGTCCAATGTTTTATTAAGCATGTTGTTGACTCATATTGTTATGAAGTATTCCTTGTTCAAAAAAACCTTCAAGAAAGTCAAGTATATGAATTTTCTATTGTTTTTTCTAATAATGGGAAGCATACTTCTAAACCAACATGTGCAGAAATGTGTGTTGCTAAAAGAATATATGATACATATGAAGGTTCCGATGAGACATAAAAAGATGTATTGCTACCCTTGATTCTAAAAGATATATAAGAATTTAATAATAGTCAACAAGAATCAATGGAAGATGCACATGTGCAAGGACCTTACCTTATTAAGCAAGCAAAAAGCAAGATTAGTCACTTGGATAAGAATAACAACTTTATGGATGATCAATTGATACATTTTTATAATTATGAAGATCCCCTAGTAGTCGACCTAGAGCCATTAGGTGGTGTATGGATTAAATTTTCATATGAAACGACAATTCCCCATAATTTTATTTTCTTTCATGACTAAGGATGAAGTTAAGGATCAATTATTTTTATTGCTTTCAAGGTTTCATTGTAAATTTTATTTTAACTTATTAACTGGTAGAGTTGATTAAAAGTAGGAAACTATGTACATTAATAAGTTTTTAATTAAGCATCTACTTCAGTTTTCCCATTTAGTGCTTGGAAAAGGTTTTGTTATTTTTGTATAGATAATGGGTTTCTAATGTTGAAAAGGGATTGTACAAAGAAAAAGTGGTTTCAAGAATATGGTTTCAGTGTTTCCAAGCCTCCATAGTTTTCAGAA
The DNA here is from genome assembly GCA_031772625.1 of Pinus tabuliformis. Lineage (NCBI taxonomy): Eukaryota > Viridiplantae > Streptophyta > Pinopsida > Pinales > Pinaceae > Pinus > Pinus tabuliformis. Next base: position 1,322,701,459 of record CM062819.1, on the reverse strand, counting down.
ATACATCAAGATGGTCTAAGTAAAGAGGAATGAATTTCATGCATTTAGAAAATTTTCATAGATGAACATAGATTGGTTTTCAAAGTAACAAAGAAGGCACCTAGTTTGCATGTTCTTTAGTGCTTGGCAGAGAAACAATAGCCTTAGTTGGAGCCAAAACGTTGTAACTTTTTATGACAATTTCAAAATGTTTGGCCTTTTCTCAAAATTTGGCATATTTTCCCATCCCTCAAACATCTTTCAATCATCAATCCAAGTACGTCTTTATTATTATATCTTGGTGCCTAATTATCATATTTACGCCGTAAGGCGTTTCCCTTTGAAATGAACCCCCCCAAATACCTCTGTGTCTTAATCGTAGCCGTTAGATGTAATGTTAGACGATTGAAGAGAAATTAGCCGTCTAATTAATAACTAATACGTTAAGGTTTTTCAAGGTTTAGTTAATAAATCGGTTTCTGTTACGTACCAAACTTTACCCTAACGACCTCACTAAACCTGTCCTGCCCGCGGATATCCACGTTTGATGCAGAGGAGGGCGGGGGTGTTGAGGATGGCGCAGCGAAGTTGCTACAGAGGAGGGCGGCAGACCTGTAGAGAAGGGAGAAGGGTTTCGACGAGGGCCGCAGAGGACGAGGTGACTTTCTTCGCTGCATGAGGGCCGCGTAGGCCGTTTTCCCTACAGATCGTTTTGCCTTCACCCTCTGCATATTATGGTGGTAGTTATGAGGTTTTATATATATTTGGGTCACTGTTATCTTAAATTTTACTTTATCTTTGTTGTTCGTGAAAACCTGCAGGTGTATGGAGGATTGATTCTACTTTGCGTAAGGAGAAATACCTACAATATTTTTCGGGTATGCATTATTATTATCTCATGTGAGAGGTTCCTCTGGATATTTTGCTCATGTGCATAATCGATTTTTTAAACTACTGTTATCTGAAATACCTGTTACTTCACTGTCTCATGTGAGAGATACCTCTGGATATCTTGCTCATAGACAGAATGGGTGTGTGAAACTGTTGCTATATGTGCAATACCTATTAAGTTTTGTCTCATGAACTTTGGTTCATTACTGTGCATAGATCAGTGGTTGCATATTACATTTACTATTTTCTTAACGAATGTGCATAATCGATTTTTTAAACTACTGTTATTTGAAATACCTGTTACTTCACTGTCTCATGTGAGAGATACCTCTGGATATCTTGCTCATAGACAGAATGGGTGTGTGAAACTGTTGCTATATGTGCAATACCTGTTAAGTTTTGTCTCATGAACTTTGGTTCATTACTGTGCATAGATCAGTGGTTGCATATTACATTTACTATTTGCTTAACGACTGTGTATGTTTCATTTTTTTGCGTCAAAAGCAGGAAATCACCTCCCAAGTCCACCATCTAAGACAATGCCCCTTTTAGAGCTGCAAACCAACCTCAAGAAGCATTCCTGTTCTCAAATGTGGTCTTCTCCTGTGCTGAGACTCGAGAGTCTGTAGGAGTTTTCTTCCTTGTTCATGGGCCTTCTCTGTATCTGTTGTTTCATTACTGTGCATAGATCAGTGGTTGCATATTACATTTACTATTTGCTTAACGACTGTCTATGTTTCATTTTTTGCGTCAAAAGCAAGAAATCACCTCCCAAGTCCACCATCTGAGACAATGCCCCTTTTAGAGCTGCAAACCAACCTCAAGAAGCATTCATGTTCTCAAATGTGGTCTTCTCTTGTGCTGAGACTCGAGAGTCTGTAGGAGTTTTCTTCCTTGTTCATGGGCCTGCTCTATATCTGTTGTTTCTATAATTTTGGTTCGTTTCCTTTTGGTTGTCTTCTAATCTAACCGGGTCTTATTTTCGTCCTCTCAACTTTTTGGATCCCACAACAGGCCATCTATGGAAGATCTATTATGGCTCTGAATGTCCTTCCACTTGCTGTACCTTTCTTGTGCAGCCAGTCATTAGATGGCCTGCATCTTGGTAGAGCTTGCATTTGAAGATCGTACTTCCATAGTCATCTGGTTGGGTTCATTGAGATCCTTTCAAATCTAGGTCAACCCTATGAGGCATACCTTTGTTGACAGTTCTACGCATGTTCAGGTGCAATTGAAGATTTTACTCTCCTCGTTGGTCTATAATACCTGAGATAAACATTGGTAAAAAATTACTTGAATCTTGCAAGGGGTACCAACCAATAGTAACAATTCCTTCTTTTATTTGCACTATGTATATTAGATCTCCTACCTTAACACTCTAATCTGTAGGTGTTGTCCCACTACTTGTTGACACACACCATCCTGTGGTTGTTTTAGTTAAAGTGACTGGTATTGAAAACAAGGGCATTTCAACCATTGGTCCCTTTTATGTTGTATGTTCATCAATTCCTTGAAAATACAACCTAATGACAAGACATCAATTGCTACACTATAATCTGGTGAATTGAGCAGTAATTCTGAAGCTTTATGTATTATGTAGTGTGAATTGGTTAGAAACTCATAATTATCTGAGCCAGACCAAACAGTTCCTTCTTTTATATGCACTATGTATATTAGATCCCCTGCCTTAACACTCTAATCTGTAGGTGTTGTCCCACTACTTGTTGACACAGACCATCCTGTGGTTGTTTCAGTTAAAGTGTCTGCTATTGAAAACAAGGGCATTTCAACTTGTAGTTCCTTCTTTTCTATGCATTATTTGTTGTCTTAGTAGTAGTGTTTCCAGTCTCAATAGGTATTAAATGGGACAAGAAAAAAATTTCTTGAGGGTTGTAGTGGTACTTCCCATTTGCTCTCCTAACAGTCACCTCCTTGCTCTCTTGAACTCTACGTTGCATCTTGCTGATTGTATTTACTCTGTATACCTTTGTTGACAGTTCTACGCATGTTCAGGTGCAATTGAAGATTTTACTCTCCTCATTGGTCTATAATACCTGAGATAAACATTCGTAAAAAATTACTTGAATCTTGCAAGGGGTACCAACCAATAGTAAATGGTACATGCGTGAGGCATTGAACCATTAAGCATAATTTCATTGTAAGTATCTCTCATATGTTGATAGTTGAATTAGGTGCTAACCAACCAAATCCAAAAAATTGAAATCCTCTTGAGCCACTTGTAACATCTATTTCCTACAAGTTTTATCTGTTTTATACTTCCACTGAGTGTACTTTCATTACATAAACCCTTTTTGTCATTTCCACTGAGTGTGAATTGTTTAAAAACTCAGAATTGTTTAGATACTTTTTGGGTCATGAAATCGGTTTCAGCAATAATCTGAGCCAAACCAAACAGTTGCTTCTTTTATATGCACTATGTATATTAGATCCCCTGCCTTAACACTCTAATATGTAGGTGTTGTCCCGCTACTCGTTGACACAGACCATCCTGTGGTTGTTTCAGTTAAAGTGACTGGTATTTAAAACAAGGGCATTTCAACCATTGGTCCCTTTTATGTTGTATGTTCATCAATTCCATGAAAATACAACCTAATGACAAGACATCAATGGCTACACTATAATCTGATGAATTGAGTAGTAATTCTGGAGCTCTCAACAATAATCTGAGCCAGACCAAACAGTTCCTTCTTTTATATGCACTATGTATATTAGATCCCCTGCCTTAACACTCTAATCTGTAGGTGTTGTCCCACTACTTGTTGACACAGACCATCCTGTGGTTGTTTCAGTTAAAGTGACTGGTATTGAAAACAAGGGCATTTCAAACATTGGTCCCTTTTATGTTGTATGTTCATCAATTCCATGAAAAGACAACCTAATGACAAGACATCAATGGCTACACTATAATCTGATGAATTGAGCAGTAATCCTAGAGCTCTATGTATTATGGAGTGTGAATTGTTTAGAAACTCATAATTATCTGAGCCAGACCAAACAGTTCCTTCTTTTATATGCACTATGTATATTAGATCCCCTACCTTAACACTCTAATCTATAGGTGTTGTCCCACTACTTGTTGACACAGACCATCCTGTGGTTGTTTCAGTTAAAGTGACTAAGGAAGTGTCCTCATTCCGTTAGGGGTTGATTCAAAGTGCGTACTTCCTCAAATCATGTTAAAACATGGACAGTGAAGAAAGTGAAGATATGTATTTCCAGTTCAACAAAATGAGGGAGATTTCAAGCTCACACAAGCTTTTTGTCTTTGACCCTCAGGAGCATAGCCCCACTTTAATGACGACTGAGATGACATTTTCTGAAAGGGCAGCAACATAATTGTATTCTGCATTTATTATTACATTTATCCAAGCTATTACAAGTCTTGATTGGCCCTAGATTGTATGCTTGTGGGCCAGAAAGTTGCATGAATTTGTACTATGTTTTCATTTTGAATAGTTTCCAGGTTTCCAAACTGCATGAATTTGTACTATGTTTTGGGTCATGAAATCAGTTTCAGCAATAATCTGAGCCAGACCAAACAGTTCCTTCTTTTATATGCACTATGTATATTAGATCCCCTGCCTTAACACTCTAATCTGTAGGTGTTGTCCCACTACTCGTTGACACAGACCATCCCGTGGTTGTTTCAGTTAAAGTAACTGGTATTGAAAACAAGGGCATTTCAACCATTGGTCCCTTTTATGTTGTATGTTCATCAATTCCATGAAAATACAACCTAATGAAAAGACATCAACGGCTACACTATAATCTGATGAATTGAGCAGTAATTCTGGAGATCTATGTATTCTGGAGTGTGAATTGTTTAGAAACTCATAATTATCTAAGCCAGAACAAACAGTTCCTTCTTTTATATGCACTATGTATATTAGATCCCCTGCCTTAACACTCTAATCTGTAGGTGTTGTCCCACTACTTGTCGACACAGACCATCCCGTGGTTGTTTCAGTTAAAGTGACTGCTATTGAAAACAAGGGCATTTCAACTTGTAGTTCCTTCTTTTCTATGCATTATTTGTTGTCTTAGTAGTAGTGTTTCCAGTCTCAATAGGTATTGAATGGGACAAGAAAAAAAATTCTTGAGGGTTGTAGTGGTAATTCCCATTTGCTCTCCTAACAGTCACCTCCTTGCTCTCTTGAACTCTACGTTGCATCATGCTGATTGTATTTACTCTGTACTCTCTATTTTTTAAATTTATCTTAACATTGTATCTTAACACTCTAATCTGTAGGTTTTTAAATTGTATTTTAAATCTCTGGTCTATACTTTGTACTGAAGGGGAATCATATACAGAATCTTATAATTTTGATTCAAAATTAATTCCCAATTGAATTGATTCAGTTATATATATGCTTTCTTGATTATTTAAACCTGATTCCTGTTTGATTGGCAATTTAACTTTACTGCTGTTAGAGGATGCTGTCTATTCTAGTAAAACAAAACCACCAACCAAACATTGCTTTTTTCTCCTTGTTTGAATCGATTTTTGTATCCACTTTCCACTGTCGAGGATTTGGCAAAGGGATCTTGATGTTCTGTGGTCTTCTTCATTTCATTTTTTCACAAATTCGGTTGTGGTTGGTTTTCTTCTCCTGGTTCCTGATCTCAATTGTGGTCTTCTCCTGTGCTGAGACTCGAGAGTCTGTAGGAGTTTTCTTCCTTCTTCATGGGCCTTCTCTGTAGCTGTTGTTTCTATAATTTTGGTTCCTTTCCTTTTGGTTGTCTTCTAAACTAACCGGGTCTTATTTTCGTCCTCTCAACTTTTTGGATCCCACAGCAGGCCATCTATGGAAGATCTATTATGGCTTTGAATGTCCTTCCACTTGTTGTACCTTTCTTGTGCAGGTAGTCATTAGACGGCCTGCATCTTGGCAGAGTCTGCATTTGAAGATTGTACTTCCATAGTCATCTGGCTGGGTTCATTGAGATCCTTTCAAATTTAGGTCAACCCTATGAGGCATACCTTTGTTGACAGTTCTACGCATGTTCAGGTGCAATTGAAGATTTAGAGATCTATTATGGATCTGAATCTCCTTCCACTTGTTGTACCTTTCTTGTGTAGGCAGTCATTAGACGGCCTGCATCTTGACAGAGTCTGCCTTTGAAGATTGTACTTCCATAGTCATCTGGCTGGGTTCATTGAGATCCTTTCAAATTTAAGTCAACCCTATGAGGCATACCTTAATGGATAATTTCTTTGGGTATTAGTGCTTACACAATGCGGCTCTCTAATCTACCACACTAATTTCCTCACAGACAGCAAAGTGATAGCCTATTGCCTCAAAAACAGATGGGTTCCTTGTTGTCATTAAATGGGACAAGAAAACACATTCGTAACAGTTGTAGGTGTACAGAAATTCCAACATATCCTAGAATGTATTCATGGATTCAAATCCAAATAGCAGTAGGAAAATACTGCAATGTCCCCACATATACAAGAATGTATTTGAATCCAAATAGAACTAAGAAAATGAAAATTGTTGTGCCTTATATATTTCTAAGTCTATTACTTTTAGAGGGAATACCTTCTAACCAACCTCCAGGTTTACAAGATATGTGACAGATGTTTCCAACCTATACCAACCATTGGGAGCTTTAAATCCTGACAAATACTATAGATACCAACTGCTGTTAGGCAGATCTGACTTGTTGTTGTTATATATGTGATGGCAAGCTATTTTATTATAGTGGAATACCTGATATGATCAAAGTCAAACAGTTGACTTTGCTCATATCCATAAAAAATCAGTTGATAGTTTTCATTTAAAAATATTTCTGCATTGTTCACTCTTTGCATACCTTTATTTGGAAATACTCAACTATGCACATCATATAAACATTCACTCCATTACCTTGAGATTAACAAAACCCATTACAAGAAACACTTAACTATAACAAGCTATACATTTTTATTTTCTAGGACACCCACATTAGCTTACTTTATTCCTGTTGGTAAACTGGCAATGGCTTTTGATCAAGGAAGGAGGAATGTTGCCTTTGCTGTTTTTCACATAGCTTCTCTAAGGTCAGACTTAACCAATGTAGTATTTCATCCATGGACCATGATAGAAAATCCTCTGCCGTGAATTGTAAATTAGCCACAGAGCAGATACAAAGTCTTATAATTTTGATTCAAAATTAATTCGCAATTGAATGGATTCAGTTATATATATGCTTTCTTGATTATTTAAACTTTATTCCTGTTTGATTGGCAATTTATCTTTACCGCTGTTAGAGGATGATGTCTATTCTGCTAAAACAAAACCACCAACCAGACATTGCTTTTTGCTCCTTGTTTGAATCGATTTTTGTATCCAATTTCCACTGTCGAGGATTTGGCAAAGGGATCTTATGCTTTCTTGAATATTTAAACTTTATTCTTGTTTGATTGGCAATTTAAATTTACCGCTGTTAGAGGATGTTGTCTATTCTGCTAAAACAAAACCACCAACCAGACATTGCTTTTTGCTCCTTGTTTGAATCCATTTTTGTATCCACTTTTCACTGTCGAGGATTTGGCAAAGGGATCTTGATGTTCTGTGGTCTTCTTCATTTCATTTTTTCACAAATTCGGCTGTGGTTGGTTTTCTTCTCCTGGTTCCTGATCTCAATTGTGGTCTTCTCCTGTGCTGAGACTTGTTTTCACTAATTTGTTCAGATGCTTTCTCTAAATTCAGACTTCTGTCAGTGATTCGTTCCGTTGCCACGATAGTCAGAAATAATGATGAATAATGCAATAATTGGTTTGTATCTTATTGTCAAGTTCAAAGATTGGAAAAGGAAAACTAAAACAAGGGAGCCTATGCTGAACAACAAAGAAATTGCATATTGTTCATGCTTCTAAGGGTCCTATTTGAAGCAAATGGCACTGGAAAATATAGTCTACTATACATCTGCATGAGTTTCTACAACAACTTAGATTTGTACATTGATTTATCATGATTCGGTGGCTTGCTTCTATCCCAAACGTTACATTGGAATGTCATGATGTCATCCTTGATTGGCTGGAGAATTGGCATTGCCAAAGAACATGCAGTGGAAACCACATCGAGCTGGGATATGTCCAAGGGTAATGTCGGTTGATGGTTGACTGAAATGCATAAATTAGAAGTATATTCGCTTAGCCTGATAAGGATTTTTAGAAGAATAAAGTAGAACTGTGTTCTCATTAATCTTTTTCATAGCTACTTCAGATTTTTTAAAAGCATAATCCTTCATTTAGTATCATGATAAGATCCTCTTCTAAGGTTAGCTATGAACTGGTGAGAGTTTACCACAACTAGCCTAGGGTTGATTTTCGTGCATTCTTGTCTGGTTTCTACTTGAGAATCCTTCATGCAACACATCCCCACTCCCATGCAAGGGCAAAAATTGGGTAGTTTCTGTCCCCAACAAAAAGAAAATTGGGTAGCTTCTTTCCCCAACAAAAAGAATTGATGCTTTACCTTCTCTGAAAAGGTTGGGAGTTATTAGTACCAGTTGGGAAAATTTGGGGACGTGGCCTTTCACACTTAATGGGTTTTCAGCTTCCCTTACAAACATAGGCTACCCTTCAATCAATGCAATGAAGGGTGAGACTAAGAAGTCTTTACGTGTCACGGGGCTACCCACAGCTAAAGAAATGTCCAATCCAAAGCTAAGGAAGTGTCTTCATTCCGTTAGGGGTTGATTCAAAGTTCGTACTTACTCAAATCATGTTAAAACATGGACAGTGAAGAAAGTGAAGATATGTATTTCCAGTTCAACAAAATGGGGGAGATTTCAAGCTCACACAAGCTTTTTGTCTCCGACCCTCAGGAGCATAGCCCCACTTTAATGACGACTGATATGACATTTTCTAAAAGGGCAGCAACATAATTGTATTCTACATTTATTATTATATAGCTCAAGAATCTTGCTTTTCATTTTCTCTTGCTCTAATACAAACAACATCAGTGGTTTCGATGTCCTTCCTTGTGTACCAGATCTGACTTGTAGTTGTTATATATGTGATGGTAAGCTATCTTATTATAGTGGAATACCTGATATGATCAAAGTCAAACAGTTGACTTTCCTCATGTCCATCAAAAATCAGTTGATAGTTTTCATTTAAAAATATTTCTGCATTGTTCACTCTTTGCATACCTTTATTTGGAAATAGTCAACTATGCACATCATATAAACATTCACTCCATTATGTTGAGATTAACAATATCCATTACAAGAAACACTTAACTATAACAAGCTATACATTTTTATTTGCTAGGAACCCACATTAGCTTACTTTATTCCTGTTTCATTGGCAATTTAACTTTACTGCTGTCAGAGGAAGCTGTCTATTCTGCTAAAACAAAACCACCAACCAGACATTGCTTTTTGGTCCTTGTTTGAAATGATTTTTGTATCCACTTTCCACTGTCGAGGATTTGGCAAAGGGATCTTGATGTTCTGTGATCTTATCTGAAGCAAATGGCACTGGAAAATATTGTCTACTATACATCTGCATGAGTTTCTACAACAACTTAGATTTGTACATTGATTTATCATGATTCAGTGGCTTGCTTCTAACCCAAACGTTACATTGGAATGTCATGATGTCATCCTTGATTGGCTGGAGAATTGGCATTGCCAAAGCACATTTAGTGGACACCACATCGAGCTGGGATATGTCCAAGGGTAATGTCGGTTGATGGTTGATTGAAATGCATAAATTAGAAGTATATTCGCTTAGCCTGATAAGGATTTTTAGAAGAATAAAGTAGAACTGTGTTCTCATTAATCTTTTTCATAGCTACTTCAGATTTTTTAAAAGCATAATCCTTCATTTAGTATCATGATAAGATCCTCTTCTAAGGTTAGCTGTGAACTGGTGAGAGTTTACCACAACTAGCCTAGAGTTGATTTTCATGCATTCTTGTTTGGTTTCTACTTGAGAATCCTTCATGCAACACATCCCCACTCCCATGCAAGGGCAAAAAATGGGTAGTTTCTGTCCCCAACAAAAAGAAAATTGGGTAGCTTCTTTCCCCAACAAAAAGAATTGATGCTTTACGTTCTCTAAAAAGGTTGGGAGTTATCAGTACCAGTTGGGAAAATTTGGGGACGTGGCCTTTCACACTTAATGGGGTTTCAGCTCCCCTTACAAACATAGGCTACCCTTTAGTCAATGCAATGAAGGGTGAGACTAAGAAGTCTTTACGTGTCACGGGGCTACCCACAGCTAAAGAAATGTCCAACCCAAAGCTAAGGAAGTGTCCTCATTCCGTTAGCGGTTGATTCAAAGTGCGTACTTCCTCAAATCATGTTAAAACATGGACAGTGAAGAAAGTGAAGATATGTATTTCCAGTTCAACAAAATGGGGGAGATTTCAAGCTCACACAAGATTTTTGTCTCTGACCCTTAGGAGCATAGCCCCACTTTAATGACGACTGATATGACATTTTCTAAAAGGGCAGCAACATAATTGTATTCTGCATTTATTATTATATAGCTCAGGAATCTTGCTTTTCATTTATCCAAGCTATTAAAAGTCTTGATTGGCCCTAGATTGTATGCCTGTGGGCCAGAAAGCTGCATGAATTTGTACTATGTTTTCATTCTGAATAGTTTCCAGGTTTCCAAGAGTGCCTTTTTTGGAAAAGTTTTCCCAGCATCAGATGGATATTACACATGAATGCTCAGTAGAGTCCCCACCTTGTTAGAGAATGTCCACTTTATGATGGTCCCTCCTATCTACGCTGATAAGCTTTGGATTTTTTTCACCTTTGTTGAAGTTTGCAGAGGTCTGCTAATGAGTTTTTGATGCGCAGCCTGTGTTGGGAGTTGCTTGGAATGAAAGAATATATTGTTGATTGCCACTTGGGAGGTCCACTACCTTTGTAGCTATCACCCAGCGAAGACCTGTTACAGTTGGCCTGAAGCAGACCATAAGCTGAAGTTAGAGACTGATAAGCTCTGGATTTTTTTCACCTTTGCTGAAGTATGCAGAGGTCTGCTAATGAGTTTTTGATGCGCACCCTCTGTTGGGAGTTGCTTGGAATGAAAGAATATATTGTTGATTGCCACTTCGGAGGTTCAATACCTTTGTAGCTGTCACCCAGCCAAGACCTGTTACAGTTAGCCTGAAGTGGGCCATACGCTGAAGTTAGAGACCAAGTATATAAATATTTAATAAACATGGAACTGTCTTTACATCCTAACCATTCAACTCTAGATCAACGAGAACACTACAAATATAAAGTTCCCAAAACAACAATATAACAGAGTTGCAAGTATAAAGGTAGTATTTTTTAAATTTATCTTAACATTGTATCTTAACACTCTAATCTGTAGGTTTTTGAATTGTATTTTCAATCTCTGGTCTATACTCTGTAGTGAAGGGGAATCATTCTAACTTAACCAATGTAGTATTTTATCCATGGACCATGACAGAAAATCCTCTGCCATGAATTGTACATTAGCCACAAAGCAGATATAGAGTCTTATAATTTTGATTCAAAATTAATTCGCAATTGAATTGATTCAATTATATATATGCTTTCTTGATTATTTAAACTTTATTCCTGTTTGATTGGCAATTTAACTTTACTGCTGTTAGAGGATGCTGTCTATTCTGCTAAAACAAAACCACCAACCAGGCATTGCTTTTTGCTCCATGTTTGAATCGATTTTTGTATCCACTTTCCACTATCGAGGATTTGGCAAAGGGATCTTATGCTTTCTTGATTATCTAAACTTTATTCCTATTTGATTGGCAATTTAACTTTATTGTTGTTAGAGGATGCTGTCTATTCTGCTAAAACAAAACCACCAACCAGACATTGCTTTTTGCTCCTTGTTTGAATCGATTTTTGTATCCACTTTCCACCATTGAGGATTTGGAAAAGGGATCTTGATGTTCTGTGGTCTTCTTCATTTCATCTTTTCACAAATTCGGCTGTGGTTGGTTTTCTTCTCCTGGTTCCTGTTCTCAAATCTGGTCTTCTCATAATTTCTTTGGGTATTAGTGCTTACACAATGCGGCTGTCTAATCTACCACACTAATTTCCTCACAGACAGCAAAGTGATAGCCTATTGCCTCAAAAACAGGTGGGTTATGACAATTAAGTTTGTCTCTGTTTCTTAACCAATGCCAAGACGGAACTCATCTTCATTAGGCGGGCTCTTGGATTCCCACGCGCTCTCACAATTCAAATCAGTTCTCTTTCAGTTGTATTGACATTGCTATTTCCTGGAATCTTGTACATAGTCATCACACCTCATATCCACATGGATATGTTGAATTTAGGGTCTTCTTAGGGATTTTGGACTCAAACTTGGGTTTGTTTCCCTACAGAGGCTCTATTGCCATTATCCCATACTCCCTTTTTTTTCTTTTTATTGTATAGTATATTGATTCTTATCTATTCTTTGATTACTGTTTAGATTGTATGCTTAATAGTAAGTGGGTATTATGGTATACATTTTTATTTTCTAGGACACCTACATTAGCTTAGGATTTTATAACATAAGAAAACCTTTAAATTCCTGCAAAACCTTCCCCGTGAGCATTAGATTGTGTGGATTATATTAGGTTTTTTTCCCGCAGAGACTATTAATTTCCATAGCACTGTACAGATTACGTTGGTTACTCACACAACAATGTTAAATACAGATACTTTGCCTTGGCCTACTCTGTTTTGTCTCTGGGCGATTCAACTTTCAGGGACATTTCTGGACGTTTCTGTATTACTTCATCTCCGGTAACAGCCTTAATCTCCTTTCTGAGTTTTTGTTTAATTTCTATTTCATCCATGGACAATGATAGAAAATCCTTTGCCATCAATTGTGTTAGCGCTTGAAATTTCACCTCAGGCTGAGAAAGGTAAACCTCAAAGCTACATCAAACCATTTAGCCTCGTAGCTAGCCCTACGGGGCAGGAGAAGGCTCTCTCCGGTCTATCTCGGCAAATCTTCAATGGGATGAGATGACCAACAAGATAACACTGATATTAGGCTAGTAAACTGATTAAAAAGGTTGATTTGGGGTTTTTTGTGTTTTTGGTGGCAATTTAAGGAGAGGGCAATTTTGGGTGCGGGGATTGGACACAGTTTCTGCAGGGGGTTCCTTGGGGCGAGGTAGGAAACAATATTGATGCCTTAAATTGAGACGGATGATTAGGAATGAAAGATGAGGAGCTAAAGAGAGCAAACAATGACTTTGAATTCCCTTTAGACAGTAGAAAACATTGAAATTAAACAAATTTAAAAGCAGAGCATGGCTAGCATGAATTCATACTTTAACACTTCATTTGTTTAATGTGCAGCAGTAAAGGAAAGGAAATGATTCACATAAACACACTTACAATAACATTGAAAAACACACCATCAACACATGAGTCCACAAGAATCCCAAAGAGGACTGCAAAACCCTGGTCTTCCTTAGCCAAAAATTGCAGAGATACAGTGAAAATATACAATGATAGCTTCTCCCTCAAGAGTCCAACCATGAAAATGAGCAAGAAAGTACATAATATAGATGATCTAACCTCTTTCCCTGCCTCTATGGGTCGAGCTCACTATCCTAGGAGCTGTTTGAACCACTTCTAAACTAAGCACTACAAAATAGGCAGTCAAAACAACTTGCCTCTATAAACTTGGAAACCAGTTCATACATTCAATTTTTACCCTTTACATGAATAAATCTTCCAGAAGTGTTAAACAAGAGTAAAAGTATCTAAGAAGTGTCACAATTACATCCAAGAGGACTACCATCAACCTCAAAAAGTCAAACTGGAGCCAAACTGCGTTTTCTGGGCTGAACTGGTCAAATCTGGCAAAATTTCCTCAACAGGTCGCGCACATTTTCTCAACGGGTCGCGCACATTGGCAGCTCTGTTTGGAGGCCTTCCTGGTATCAGAATTGAGCAAAAGTGGGCTTGTTGGAAAGGTCTGTGAGTCTACTTTCCAACCCAACTGGAATTTTTGAATTTGGAGGTCATTTGCCCTGTCAAAACTTAATTCTCCCAAGACTGGTTTCTGCAACTCAAAAAGGGGGCAGAAAGTCAAATTTTGCATGTATTTTGACCTTTTGGAGGCCCAAAACTCTATAAAAATTCAAGTCCATCCACAGGCATATGTAACTTTGCATGACAAATCCAAAAATGCTGAGTTTTTGCAAAATGAAGTTGCCTTGATGAAGGGTCGCGCGCGGGGTGAGACCCGTTGAGGAGGCAAAACCTATAAATTTCCAAAAATCATCAAAATTACCTAAAATTTTCAGAATTTTTTGGGATTTGAGCTGTGGCTAGGCTATTGAGTGCCATGATCTTTGAGTGAAGCCTCAGCCAAGATATGGAGGGGATCGGTCTTCTTTTTCCCTTTTAGGGCCTCGGACAACCGCCTTTGAAACATCTTCATTTTGGCCTTGCACACATGCATTCTTACCCAATAATGATTTTTCATGTTTCTTAGCAGCCTCTTGTCTTGTTTGGCCTCCGCCAACAGCTTCTCTAAGTGTGCATTGACCCGGATGAGCATAGCCTCTCGCAAATCTCATAACATGACATGTGCTGAAAGCAAGAAACTGCCATAGGACAAGCTTGTAGACCTGCCAAAGAAGTAGGTTCCTCTCTCCTGTGATGGCCACCTTTTCCACCCCTATGTGGCCTCCTCTGTACCTCAACCTCGGACACTGATGCTTGGTCATCACTCTGCTCATATGTTTCGGTTTCTGACATGTTTGAGGAGCAGAGTGGACAAAATGTACTGCTGTTTCTGCTTGTAAAAGTGCTGAACTCTATGCTGTTTCGAGGGGAAAATGACATGAGGGGAATGTTAGGGGAGGGAACTTTTTAACCAAGAATGGGAATATATAAAAATAACAGGGAATTTCAAGGGAAAGTTTGCAAATCCTTATGCATTTTGGAAGACATATTTGTAATAGGGAAATCATTTACAAAGATTATTGCATATGGGAAAAACATGCATAAAAGTGAACATGGGAATATATGTATACATGTTTAATAGGGAAAAAAAAGGGAAACCATGCACAAAATATGCTGACATATTTACCAACAGTTTCTGTTATTTTGCACATGCATATGGTAGAAGGGAATTAGGGTTTTGAATTTTTGTTTTTTGATTCTTTGGGAGAGGGGTAGGATTTTTTTTTTTTTTTTTTAGTGATTAGGGATGGGGAAAGATTTTCATTTCATTTATAAAATGACATGGGGGAAAATGAGATGTACATATGAATGTGAGCAAGAGGGAAGGGAGGGAAACAAACCAAAGGAAAAACAGCTTGAAACACCATAAACCCTAGCACAGTTTGCACATGAATATTGCAGCCATATAAGTCTTTTCATTTGCATGATTTGAGATTAAAATCATAGCATAAAGCCTTATATTCATCACCATCCTCAAAAACCATGTGTAAAGAGCCTACCTCGACCAATTTAGATGATTTGAAGGGAGATTGAGGAATTTTGTTGAAGTTTGCAGGCAAGCGGTTCAACGGGTCGCGCAGGCCTCCCAACGAGTCGCGCACCTCCCAACGGGTCGCGCCCGTAGTAATTCTGAACTGCGGAGGAGTTCTGGACGGGTCGCGCACCGCCCAACAGGTCGCGCACCTCCTTCGACGGGTCGCGCACCACTCTGCTGCCCGAAATCACTGTAATTTTGCTCCTTTCTCCAATCACTCTCTCAAACCTCTCTTTCAAGCGTTGGGATGCACAATGAGAGTAAAAGGAGGGAAGTTGAACCTTTATAAACTCCATTTGAAAAAATTTCATCCATAAACCCACTTTATAAAGTTTATTTTTGACACTTTTTAAAACACTGATTCTTTGGTTTCCTTTATCCTGAATTTAACTCATTGAGTGCTTTGACTTAATTCTTTTTGCAGGTAGATCATCTGAGGGACCTTGACAAGGGGACCAGGGTTGCATTTTGTCCACTGAAGATTTTTGAAATTTCATCACTTATTTACAAAAACCGAAAAAATGACCTTGGCTTTAAAAACAGAGTTTTTAAATCCAAGGTGAAAATTCACTGTACAAGATAAAAATATCAAAGAAACATGCTTACAATCCTCCCTCTGACTTGCTGAGCACTCATGGATTTTCAGAGACATGACCTTGCAGAGACAAATGACCAAAACCCTAGACCTAGGATTTTGACATTAAGACACATCAAGACAATCTTGAAAAAACTTAACAATTGATATGACCTGATCCAGCAAAGCCAAGAGGGGTATAATGGACCAACTCCTCCATCAGGTTTATGGCATGCCTAACGGAATGCAAGATTTGACACTGATGAGACACCTACTAATGCAAATGCAAAGAGCTTTTTGATCACTGATGGAGGGCTTTCAAGACCGACACTAACAAATTGTACATTAGCCACAAAGCAGATACAGAGTCTTATAAATTTGATTCAAAATTATTTCCCAATTGAATTGATTCAGTTATTGTTAGGCCCCTATACTACTAGTGTAACCCCTTATTGTTATTAGTAAAACCCACTTATTATATTGATGTACCCATGTAGTGCCCATATTGTTACTAATGTACCCCATAGAAGCCCACTATTGTTATTATTGTGCCCTTACATTATTATTGTTATGTCGGCTCTGATTATGTTATGACCCCTTAGACTCCTATATATAGAAAAGAGGTCTTTTCATTTGTATCATCCAAGAATTGTTCATTTATGTAATGTAAAGGAGGTTGCCCCCTCGAAGAGGCTAAATTCTAAGGCGTTGATCTATCTTTTCTATCTTTTCTTGAGCTGGTTTCATAACATTTGGTATCAGAGCTTTGGATTCTAGGGTTTGGTGCTCCAAACAGGTCATCGTGGCATTTTCGCTATAACTTTTTTTCTGTGACGTTTCAGAAGTCGCAAAAGAAACCCATTTGAGAAGAAATTGCGCTGAACCTTGGGTCCGAATTTCAGAGCTTTTCGCGTGATATTTTCAGAGATATGATCTCAGGAAGTTGGTCTTTTTGCAGACTCCTGAATTACACTCAAAACAGGTGACCTGGGGAAAATCGTCATAACTTTCTTTCTGAGCATCAGATTGAAATTTCGTAAGAAGGTCACTGCGGGAGATTGTGCATAACTCTTTCTTGGAGAATCCAATTTGGATCAAACTAGTGGCATTGGAAAGAGGACATAGAAGGCTACTACAGGTCACAATTTCAGAACTGGATGATTCGAAATTACAGAGATACATCAGATTCAATATCAGGCTTCTACAAAGTAAGAAAATGTGTGTAGTTTTTTTTTAAATTTTTGCATAACCTTGGTTTGAAGGAATTCAAAAGGCATAGTAAAGCATTATTATCGGTAACTGATGCCCCGAGGAAAGAAAATGCAAACACCTAGAAAGGAACCTGAAAGCTCTAGCATGACTCATGAAGAAGAGGAAGAAATGCTACATGATATATCAAAATTACAAGAACAAGTGCAACAAATGTCACGCTCACAAAAGCTAACAGATGCTAAGATAAATGGCGTGGAATCTAAGATAAAGGGCATGGAAGCTAAGATGGATGATCTGAAGGCATATTTGAGGACAGATTTGAAGACAGACATGGCAGATTGTAAGACAGATTTGACAAATTTTCTACAAGAAATACTTACTAATGGTGAAAAGGTTGTAAAGGAAACTCATGATGTGAACAAAAGAAATGTTAATCATGATTCCATAGACTCTAATGTTGGATCGAAGACCCACCATATTCCAAAAATCGATATGAGGAAGTTTGATGGCAAGGATCCCGCCACATGGATATTACAGATGGAGCAGTTCTTCGATCTCAATAATGTGCAAAACACACAAAAGGTACGTATGGCAACTTTATATTTGGAACCAAATCAGTTTGTATGGTATCAATGGCTTTGCTCTCGTAAACAATTTATCACTTGGGCAATTTTTACGGAACAATTGATAGCACATTATGAGGATACAAAAAGCAACATTTTTTTTAGCCAATTGATAAGTCTCAAACAAAAGGGTTCAATAATGGAGCACATTGAGGAGTTCCAAAAATTGAACATAAGGGTAAAAGATATTCCAGAGGAGCATAGGGTTGATGTGTTCATAGCGTCTTTAAAGGATAATATCCAACATGATGTTCGACTTTGGGAACCTGATTCATTAGAGAAGGCATTCAGGTTAGCAAGAAAAATGGAAAGCAAAATTATGGCAACCAGGAAGCATACCACTCACAACTATAAAGACGGAAGTGCAGTTGCCCCTAGTCTTCCACAACCTATAAGGTTGACACCACAACAATTGGAAGAAAAAAGAGCAAAAGGGCTTTGTTATAGTTGTGATAGCAAATACACTAAAGGTCATAAGTGTGCTGAGAAGAAATTATTCTACATAGATTGTGAAGAGAAAGAAGAAATGAATCAGAACATATCTTGTAAACTATTGGCAAGAATGACCACTCCTCAAACTCTCAAGATAGAAGGACATATCAAGAAGAAAAAGGTGCAAGAAGTGAAAGATCACATCAAGAAAGAAGAAATGAATCCAGCCATATCTTGTAATTCACTGGTTGGAATTACCACTCCTCAAACTATCAAGATAGAAGGACATATCAAGAAGAAAAATGTTCAAGAAGTGAAAGATCACATCGAGCGTCAAGAAATGAATCCGACCATATCTTGTAAAGGATTGGAAGAAATTACCACTCCTCAAACTCTAAAGATAGAAGGACATATCAAGAAGAAAAATGTTCAAGCAGTGAAAGATCACATCGAGCATCAACAACAAGTTCTCCAACTTTTAAAGGATAACGCCACTTTGGTGCAAAATCAAATGAAACAATGGGTAGATCAACATCATAGTGAAAAATGTTTTGATGTAGGCGACTGGGTATTTTTATTGCTACATCTAAAGCAATCTATTTATGAGAAGGAAATGTTGGCAATACTACATGCACTTAAAAAATGGCGACCTTACCGAATGGGAAGACTATTCAAGGATGAGGATGTGGAAGCATTGTTTTGTGCTATTTCTATTATCCAACCAGATTGGATAAACGAAGCAAGGGATCAATGGAAGAAGGACAAAGAAGTATGGCCACTTATTCAAAAGTAGCAAAAGATCCCAATTCAAACAATATTGCCAGATATTGAAAAGGAAGGAAAATTCATATTGGAACCTGGAGCAGTCACAGAAGCAAGAACCCAACAGCTACGAAATCGATCAATTTCAGAGTATCTCATCAAGTGGAAGAACTTACTCGCTGAAGATTCCACATGGGAGGACAATAATTTTATGCAGAAGCATCAAGAACTACTCAAGCGTTGAGGACAACGCTTTTTGAAGGAGAGGGGCATGTTAGGCCCCTATACTACTACTGTAACCCCTTATTGTTATTAGTAAAACCCACTTATTATATTGATGTACCCATGTAGTGCCCATATTGTTACTAATGTACCCCATAGAAGCCCACTATTGTTATTATTGTGCCCTTACATTATTATTGTTATGTCGGCTCTGATTATGTTATGACCCCTTAGACTCCTATATATAGAAAGGAGGTCTTTTCATTTGTATCATCCAAGAATTGTTCATTTATGTAATGTAAAGGAGGTTGCCCCCTCGAAGAGGCTGAATTCTAAGGCGTTGATCTATCTTTTCTATCTTTTCTTGAGCTGGTTTCATAACAGTTATATATATGCTTTCTTGATAATTTAAACTTTATTCCCGTGTGTTAAACTAATGCACAACAGGCCATCTATGGAAGATCTATTATGGCTCTGAATGTCCTTCCACTTGTTGTACCTTTCTTGTGCAGCCAGTCATTAGATGGCCTGCATCTTGGTAGAGTCTGCATTTGAAGATTGTACTTCCATAATCATCTGGATGGGATCATTAAGATCCTTTCAAATCTAGGTCAACTCTATGAGGCATACCTTTGTTGACAGTTCTACGCATGTTCAGGTGCAATTGAAGATTTTACTCTCCTCGTTGGTCTATAATACCTGAGATAAACATTGGTAAAAAATTACTTGAATCTTGCAAGGGGTACCAACCAATAGTAACAGTTCCTTCTTTTATTTGCACTATATATATTAGATCCCCTGCCTCAACACTCTAATCTGTAAGTGTTGTCCCACTACTTGTTGACACAGACCATCATGTGGTTGTTTCAGTTAAAGTGACTGGTATTGAAAACAAGGGCATTTCAACCATTGGTCCCTTTTATGTTGTATGTTCATCAATTCCTTGAAAATACAACCTAATGACAAGACATCAATGGCTACACTATAATCTGATGAATTGAGCAGTAATTCTGGAGCTCTATGTATTCTTTAGTGTGAATTGTTTAGAAACTCATAATTATCTGAGCCAGACCAAACAGTTCCTTCTTTTATATGCACTATGTATATTAGATTCCCTACCTTAACACTCTAATCTATAGGTGTTGTCCCACTACTTGTTGACACAGACCATCCTGTGGTTGTTTCAGTTAAAGTGTCTGCTATTGAAAACAAGGCCATTTCAACTTGTAGTTCCTTCTTTTCTATGCATTATTTGTTGTCTTAGTAGTAGTGTTTCCAATCTCAATAGGTATTAAATGGGACAGGAAAAAAAAATCTTGAGGGTTGTAGTGGTACTTCCCATTTGCTCTCCTAACAGTCACCTCCTTGCTCTCTTGAACTCTACGTTGCATCATGCTGATTGCATTTACTCTGTATACCTTTGTTGACAGTTCTACGCATGTTTAGGTGCAATTGAAGATTTTACTCTACTCGTTGGTCTATAATACCTGAGATAAACATTCGTAAAAAATTACTTGAATCTTGCAAGGGGTACCAACCAATAGTAAAGGGTACATGCGTGAGGCATTGAACCATTAAGCATAATTTCATTGTAAGTATCTCTCGTATGTTCATAGTTGAATTAGGTGCTAACCAACCGAATCCAAAAAATTGAAATCCTCTTGAGCCACTTGTAACATCTATTTCTTGCAAGTTTTATCTATTTTATACTTCCACTGAGTGTACTTTCGTTACAAAAACCCTTACTGTCATTTCCACTGAGTGTGAATTGTTTAAAAACTCAGAATCGTTTAGATACTTTTTGGGTCATGAAATCGGTTTCAGCAATAATCTGAGCCAGACCAAACAGTTGCGTCTTTTATATGCACTATGTATATTAGATCCCCTGCCTTAACACTCTAATCTGTAGGTGTTGTCCCACTACTCGTTGACACAGACCATCCTATGGTTGTTTCAGTTAAAGTGACTGGTATTGAAAACAAGGGCATTTCAATCATTGGTCCCTTTTATGTTGTATGTTCATCAATTCCATGAAAATACAACCTAATGACAAGACATCAATGGCTACACTATAATCTGATGAATTGAGCAGTAATTCTGGAGCTCTCAGCAATAATCTGAGCCAGACCAAACAATTCCTTCTTTTATATGCACTATGTATATTAGATCCCCTGCCTTAACACTCTAATCTGTAGGTGTTGTCCCACTACTTGTTGACACAAACCATCTTGTGGTTGTTTCAGTTAAAGTGACTGGTATTGAAAACAAGGGCATTTCAACCATTGGTCCCTTTTATGTTGTATGTTCATCAATTCCATGAAAATACAACCTAATGACAAGACATCAATGGCTACACTATAATCTGATGAATTGTGCAGTAATTCTGGAGCTCTATGTATTCTGGAGTGTGAATTGTTTAGAAACTCATAATTATCTGAGCCAGACCAAACAATTCGTTCTTTTATATGCACTATGTATATTAGATCCCCTGCCTTAACACTCTAATCTGTAGGTGTTGTCCCACTACTTGTTGACACAGACCATCTTGTGGTTGTTTAAGTTAAAGTGACTAAGGAAGTGTCCTCATTCCATTAGGGGTTGATTCAAAGTGCGTACTTCCTCAAATCATGTTAAAACATGGACAATGAAGAAAGTGAAGATATGTATTTCCAGTTCAACAAAATGGGGGAGATTTCAAGCTCACACAAGCTTTTTGTCTCTGATCCTCAGGAGCATAGCCCCACTTTAATGATGACTGATATGACATTTTCTAAAAGGGCAGCAACATAATTGTATTCTGCATTTATTATTATATAGCTCAGGAATCTTGCTTTTCATTTATCCAAGCTATTACAAGTCTTGATTGGCCCTAGATTGTATGCCTCTGGGCCAGAAAGTTGCATGAATTTGTACTATGTTTTCATTCTGAATAGTTTCCAGGTTTCCAAGCTGCATGAATTTGTACTATGTTTTGGGTCATGAATCGGTTTCAGCAATAATCTGAGCCTCACCAAACAGTTCCTTATTTTATATGCACTATGTATATTAGATCCCCTGCCTTAACAATCTAATCTGTAGGTGTTGACCCACTACTCGTTGACACAGACCATCCTGTGGTTGTTTCAGTTAAAGTGACTGGTATTGAAAACAAGGGCATTTCAACCATTGGTCCCTTTTATGTTGTATGTTCAACAATTCCATGAAAATACAACCTAATGACAAGACATCAATGGCTACACTATAATCTGATGAATTGAGCAGTAATTATGGAGCTCTATGTATTCTGGAGTGTGAATTGTTTAGAAACTCATAATTATCTGAGCCAGACCAAACAGTTCCTTCTTTTATATGCACTATGTATATTAGATCCCCTACCTTAACACTCTAATCTGTAGGTGTTGTCCCACTACTTATTGACACAGACCATCCTGTGGGTGTTTCAGTTAAAGTGACTGCTATTGAAAATAAGGGCATTTGAACTTGTAGTTCCTTCTTTTCTATGCATTATTTGTTGTCTTAGTAGTAGTGTTTCCAGTCTCAATAGGTATTAAATGGGACAAGAAAAAAAATTCTTGAGGGTTGTAGTGGTAATTCCCATTTGCTCTCCTAACAGTCACCTCCTTGCTCTCTTGAACTCTACGTTGCATCATGCTGATTGTATTTACTCTGTACTCTGTATTTTTTAAATTTATCTTAACATTTTATCTTAACACTCTAATCTGTAGGTTTTTAAATTGTATTTTAAATCTCTGGTCTATACTTTGTACTGAAGGGGAATCATATACAAAATCTTATAATTTTGATTCAAAATTAATTCCCAATTGAATTGATTCATTTATATATATGCTTTCTTGATTATTTAAACTTGATTCATGTTTGATTGGAAATTTAACTTTACTGCTGTTAGAGGATGCTGTCTATTCTGCTAAAACAAAACCACCAACCAGACATTGCTTTTTTCTCCTTGTTTGAATCGATTTTTGTATTCACTCTCCACTATCGAGGATTTGGCAAAGGGATCTTGATGTTCGTGGTCTTCTTCATTTCATTTTTTCACAAATTCGGTTGTGGTTGGTTTTCTTCTCCTGGTTCCTGATCTCAATTGTCTTCTTCTCCTGTGCTGAGACTCGAGAGTCTGTAGGAGTTTTCTTCCTTCTTCACGGGCCTTCTCTGTAGCTGTTGTTTCTATAATTTTGGTTCCTTTCCTTTTGGTTGTCTTCTAAACTAACTGGGTCTTATATTCGTCCACTCAACTTTTTGGATCCCACAACAAGCCATCTATGGAAGATCTATTATGGCTATGAATGTCCTTCCACTTGTTGTACCTTTCTTGTGCAGGCAGTCATTAGACGGCTTGCATCTTGGTAGAGTCTGCATTTGAAGATTGTACTTCCATAGTCATCTCGCTGGGTTCATTGAGATCCTTTCAGATTTAGGTCAACCCTATGAGGCATACCTTTGTTGACAGTTCTACGCATGTTCAGGTGCAATTGAAGATTTAGAGATCTATTATGGCTCTGAATCTCCTTCCACTTGTTGTACCTTTCTTGTGTAGGCAGTCGTTGGAAGGCCTGCATCTTGGCAGAGTATGCATTTGAAGATTGTACTTCCATAGTCATCTGGCTGGGTTCATTAAGATCCTTTCAAATTTAGGTCAACCCTATGAGGCATACCTTAATGGATAATTTCTTGGGTATTAGTGCTTACACAATGTGGCTGTCTAGTCTACCACACTAATTTCCTCACGGACAGCAAAGTGATAGCCTATTGCCTCAAAAACAGGTGGGTTCCTCGTTTTCATTAAATGGGACAAGAAAAAACATTCTTAACAGTTGTAGGGTGTACAGAAATTCCAACATATCCTAGAATGTATTCATGGATTCGAATCCAAATAGCAGTAGGAAAATATTACAATGTCCCCACATATCCAAGAATGTATTTGAATCCAAATAGAACTAGGAAAATGAAAATTGTTGTGCCTTATATATTTCTAAGTCTATTACTTTTAGAGGGAATACCTTCTAACCAACCTCTAGGTTTACAAGATATGTGACAGATGTTTCCAACCTATACCAACCATTGGGAGCTTTAAAGCCTAACAGATACTGTAGATACCAACTGCTCTTAGGTAGATCTGACTTGTAGTTGTTATATATGTGATGCAAAGCTATCTTATTATAGTGGAATACCTGATATGATTGATATGATCAAAGTCAAAAAGTTGACTTTGCTCATATCCATCAAAAATCGGTTGATACTTTTCATTTAAAAATATTTTTGCATTGTTCACTCTTTACATACCTTTATTTGGAAATACTCAACTATGCACATCATATAAACATTCACTCCATTACCTTGAGATTAACAAAACCCATTACAAGAAACACTTAACTATAACAAGCTATACATTTTTATTTGCTAGGACACCCACATTAGCTTACTTTATTCTTGTTGGTAAACTGGCAATGGCTTTTGATCAAGGAAGGAGGAATGTTGCCTTTGCTGTTTTTCACATAGCTTCTCTGAGGTCAGACTTAACCAATGTAGTATTTCATCCATGGACCATGATAGAAAATCCTCTGCAATGAATTGTACATTAGCCACAGAGCAGATACAGAGTCTTATAATTTTGATTCAAAATTAATTCCCAATTGAATTGATTCAGTTATATATATGCTTTCTTGATTATTTAAACTTTATTCCTGTTTGATTGGCAATTTATCTTTACTGCTGTTAGAGGATGCTGTCTATTATGCTAAAACAGAACCACCAACCAGAGATTGCTTTTTGCTCCTTGTTTGAATCTATTTTTGTATCCACTTTCCACTATCGAGAATTTGGCAAAGGGATCTTATGCTTTCTTGATTATTTAAACTTTATTCCTGTTTGATTGGCAATTTAACTTTACTGCTGTTAGAGGATGCTGTATATTCTGCTAAAACAAAACCACCAACCAGACATTGCTTTTTTCTCCTTGTTTGAATCGACTTTTGTATCAACTTTTCACTGTCGAGGATTTGGCAAAGGGATCTTGATGTTCTGTGGTCTTCTTCATTTCATTTTTTCACAAATTCGGTTGTTGTTGGTTTTCTTCTCCTGTGTTGAGACCTGTTTGTCAGTGATTTGTTCAGATGGTTTCTCTAAATTCAGACTTCTGTCAGTGATTCGTTCCGTTGCCACGATAGTCAGAAATAATGATGAATAATGCAATAATTGGTATGTATCTTATTGTCAAGTTCAAAGATTAGAAAAGGAAAACTAAAACAAGGGAGCCTATGCTGAACAACAAAGAAATTGCATATTGTTCATGCTTCTAAGGGTCCTATTTGAAGCAAATGGCACTGGAAAATATTGTCTACTATACATCTGCATGAGTTTTTACAACAACTTAGATTTGTACATTGATTTATCATGATTCGGTGGCTTTCTTCTATCCCAAACGTTACATTGGAATGTCATGATGTCATCCTTGATTGGCTGGAGAATTGACGTTGCCAAAGCACATTCAGTGGACACCACATTGATCTGGGATATGTCCGAGGGTAATGTTGGTTGATGGTTGATTGAAATGCATAAATTAGAAGTATATTGACTTAGCCTGATAAGGATTTTTAGAAGAATAAAGTAGAACTGTGTTCTCAATAATCTTTTTCATAGCTACCTCAGATTTTTAAAAGCATAATCCTTCATTTAGTATCATGATAAGATCCTCTTCTAAGGTTAGCTGTGAACTGGTGAGAGTTTACCACAACTAGCCTAAGGTTGATTTTTGTGCATTCTTGTCTGGTTTCTACTTGAGAATCCTTCATGCAACACATCCCCACTCCCATACAAGGGCAAAAATTGGGTAGTTTCTGTCCCCAACAAGAAGAAAATTGGGTAGCTTCTTTCCCCAACAAAAATAATTGATGCTTTACCTTCTCTGAAAAGGTTGGGAGTTATCAGTACCAGTTGGGAAAATTTGGGGACGTGGCCTTTCACACTTAATGGGTTTTCAGCTCCCCTTACAAACATAGGCTACCCTTCAGTCAATGCAATGAAGGGTGAGACTAAGAAGTCTTTACGTGTCACGGGGCTACCCACAGCTAAAGAAATGTCCAATCCAAAGCTAAGGAAGTGTCCTCATTCCGTTAGGGGTTGATTCAAAGTGCGTACTTCCTCAAATCATGTTAAAACATGGACAGTGAAGAAAGTGAAGATATGTATTTCCAGTTCAACAAAATGGGGGAGATTTCAAGCTCACACAAGCTTTTTGTCTCTGACCCTTAGAAGCATAGCCCCACTTTAATGACGACTGATATGACATTTTCTAAAAGGGCAGCAACATAATTGTATTCTGCATTTATTATTATTTAGTTCAGGAATCTACCTTTTCATTTTCTCTTGCTTTGATACAAACAACATCAGTGGTTTCAGTGTCCTGCCTTGTGTACCAGATCTGACTTGTAGTTGTTATATATGTGATGGTAAGCTATCTTATTATAGTGGAATACCTGATATGATCAAAGTCAAATAGTTGACTTTGCTCATGTCCATCAAAAATCAGTTGATAGTTTTCATTTAAAAATATTTCTGCATTGTTCACTCTTTGCATACCTTTATTTGGAAATAGTCAACTATGCACATCATATAAACATTCACTCCATTACGTTGAGATTAACAAAATCCATTACAATAAACACTTAACTATAACAAGCTATACATTTTTATTTGCTAGGACACCCACATTAGCTTACTTTATTCGTGTTTGATTGGCAATTTAACTTTACTGCTGTCAGAGGATGCTGTCTATTCTGCTAAAACAAAACCACTAACCAGACATTGCTTTTTGCTCCTTGTTTGAATCGATTTTTGTATCCACTTTCCACTGTCGAGGATTTGGCAAAGGGATCTTGATGTTCTGTGATCTTATCTGAAGCAAATGGCACTGGAAAATATTGTCTACTATACATCTGCATGAGTCTCTACAGCAACTTAGATTTGTACATTGATTTATCATGATTTAGTGGCTTACTTCTAACCCAAACGTTACATTGGAATGTCATGATGTCATCCTTGATTGGCTGGAGAATTGGCATTGCCAAAGCACATTCAGTGGACACCACATCGAGCTGGGATATGTCCATGGGTAATGTCAGTTGATGGTTGATTGAAATGCATAAATTAGAATTATATTCGCTTACCCTGATAAGGATTTTCAGAAGAATAAAGTAGAACTGTGTTCTCATTAATCTTTTTCATAGCTACTTCAGATTTTTTAAAAGCATAATCCTTCATTTAGTATCATGATGAGATCCTCTTCTAAGGTTAGCTGTGAACTGGTGAGAGTTTACCACAACTAGCCTAGGGTTGATTTTCGTTCATTCTTGTTTGGTTTCTACTTGAGAATCCTTCATGCAACACATCCCCACTCCCATGCAAGGGCAAAAATTGGGTAGTTTCTGTCCCCAACAAAAAGAAAATTGGGTAGCTTCTTTCCCCAACAAAAAGAATTGATGCTTTACGTTCTCTAAAAAGGTTGGGAGTTATCAGTACCAGTTGGGAAAATTTGGGGACGTGGCCTTTCACACTTAATGGGGTTTCAGCTCCCCTTACAAACATAGGCTACCCTTCAGTCAATGCAATGAAGGGTGAGACTAAGAAGTCTTTACGTGTCACGGGGCTACCCACAGCTAAAGAAATGTCCAACCCAAAGCTAAGGAAGTGTCCTCATTCCATTAGGGGTTGATTCAAAGTGCGTACTTCCTCAAATCATGTTAAAACATGGACAATGAAGAAAGTCAAGATATGTATTTCTAGTTCAACAAAATGGGGGAGATTTCAAGCTCACACAAGCCTTTTGTCTCTGACCCTCAGGAGCATAGCCCCACTTTAATGACGACTGATATGACATTTTCTAAAAGGGCAGCAACATAATTGTATTCTGCATTTATTATTATATAGCTCATGAATCTTGCTTTTCATTTATCCAAGCTATTAAAAGTCTTGATTGGCCCTAGATTGTATTCCTATGGGCCAGAAAGTTGCATGAATTTGTACTATGTTTTCATTCTCCATAGTTTCCAGGTTTCCAAGAGTGCCTTTTTTGGAAAAGTTTTCCCAGCATCAGATGGATATTACACATGAATGCTCAGTAGAGTCCCCACCTTGTTAGAGAATGTCCACTTTATGATGGTCCCTCCTATATACGCTGATAAGCTCTGGATTTTTTTCACCTTTGCTGAAGTTTGCAGAGGTTTGCTAATGAGTTTTTGATGCGCAGCCTGTGTTGGGAGTTGCTTGGAATGAAAGAATATATTGTTGATTGCCACTTGGGAGGTCCACTACCTTTGTAGCTATCACCGAGCCAAGACCTGTTACAGTTGGCCTGAAGCAGACCATAAGCTGAAGTTAGAGAACAAGTTTATAAATATTTAATAAACATGGAACTGTCTTTACATCCTAACCATTCAACTCTATATCAACGAGAACACTACAAATATCAAGTTCCCAAAAAACCAATATAACAGAGTTGCAAGTATAAAGGTAGTATTTTTTAAATTTAACTTAACATTGTATCTTAACACTCTAATCTGTAGGTTTTTGAATTGTATTTTAAATCTCTCGTCTATACTCTGTACTGAAGGGGAATCACTCTAATTTAACCAATGTAGTATTTCATCCATGGACCATGATAGAAAATCCTCTGCCATGAATCGTACATTAGCCATAGAGTAGATACAGAGTCTTATAATTTTGATTCAAAATTAATTCCCAATTGAATTGATTCAGTTATATATATTCTTTCTTGATTATTTAAACTTTATTCCTGTTTGATTAGCAATTTAAATTTACTGCTATTAGAGGATGCTGTCTATTTTGCTAAAACAAAACCACCAACTAGACATTGCTTTTTGCTCCTTGTTTGAATCGATTTTTGTATCCACTTTCCACTGTTGAGGATTTGGCAAAGGGATCTTATGATTTCTTGATTATTTAAACTTTATTCCTGTTTGATTGGCAATTTAACTTTACTATTGTTAGAGGATGCTGTCTATTCTGCTAAAACAAAACCACCAACCAGACATTGCTTTTTGCTCCTTGTTTGAATTGATTTTTGTATCCACTTTCCACTGTCGAGGATTTGGCAAAGGGATCTTGATGTTCTGTGGTCTTCTTCATTTCATCTTTTCACAAATTCGGCTGTGGTTGGTTTTCTTCTCCTGGTTCCTGTTCTCAAATCTGGTCTTCTCATAATTTCTTTGGGTATTAGTGCTTACACAATGCGGATGTCTAATCTACCACACTAATTTCCTCACAAACAGCAAAGTGATAGCCTATTGCCTCAAAAACAGGTGGGTTATGACAATTAAGTTTGTCTCTGTTTCTTAATCAATGCCAAGACGAAACTCATCTTCATTAGGTGGGCTCTTTGATTCCCACGCGCTCCCACAATTCAAATCAATTCTCTTTCAGTTGTATTGACATTGCTATTTCCTAGAATCTTGTACATAGTCATCACACCTCATATCCACATGGATATGTTGAATTTAGGGTCTTCTTAGGGATTTTGGACTCAAACTTGGGTTTGTTTCCCTACAGAGGCTCTATTGCCATTATCCCATACTCCCTTTTTTTTCTTTTTATTGTATAATATATTGATTCTTATCTATTCTTTGATTACTGTTTAGATTGTATGCTTAATAGTAAGTGGGTATTATGGTATACATTTTTATTTGCTAGGACACCCACATTAGCTTAGGATTTTATAACATGAGAAAACCTTTTAATTCCTGCAAAACCTTCCCCGTGAGGATTATATTGTGTGGATTATATTAGGTTTTTTTCCCGCAGAGACTATTAATTTCCATAGCACTGTACAGATTATGTTGGTTACTCACACAACAATGTTAAATACAGATACTTTGCCTTGGCCTACTCTGTTTTGTCTTTGGGCGATTCAACTTTCAGGGACATTTCTGGACGTTTCTGTATTACTTCATCTCCGGTAACAGCCTTAATCTCCTTTCTGAGTTTTTGTTTAATTTCTATTTCATCCATGTACCATGATAGAAAATCATCTACCTTCAATTGTACATTAGCCACAAAGCAGATACAGAGTCTTATAAATTTGACTCAAAATTATTTCCCAATTGAATTGATTCAATTATATATATGCTTTCTTGATAATTTAAACTTTATTCCCGTGTGTTAAACTAATGCACAACAGGCCATCTATGGAAGATCTATTATGGCTCTGAATGTCCTTCCACTTGCTGTACCTTTCTTATGCAACCAGTCATTAGACGGCCTGCATCTTGGCAGAGTCTGCATTTGAAGATTGTACTTCCATAGTCATCTGGCTGGGTTCATTGAGATCCTTTCAAATCTAGGTCAACCCTATGAGGCATACCTTTGTTGACAGTTCTACGCATGTTCAGGTGCAATTGAAGATTTTACTCTCCTCGTTGGTCTATAATACCTGAGATAAACATTGGTAAAAAATTTCTTGAATCTTGCAAGGGGTACCAACCAATAGTAACAGTTCCTTATTTTATTTGCACTATGTATATTAGATCCCCTGCCTTAACACTCTAATCTGTAGGTGTTGTCCCACTACTTGTTGACACAGACCATCCTGTGGTTATTTCAGTTAAAGTGACTGGTATTGAAAACAAGGGCATTTCAACCATTGGTCCCTTTTATGTTGTATGTTCATCAATTCCATGAAAATACAACCTAATGACAAGACATCAATGGCTACACTATAATCTAATGAATTGAGCAGTAATTATGGAGCTCTATGTATTCTAGAGTGTGAATTGTTTAGAAACTCATAATTATTTGAGCCAGACCAAACAGTTCCTTCTTTTATATGCACTATGTATATTAGATCCCCTGCCTTAACACTCTAATCTGTAGGTGTTGTCCCACTACTTGTTTACACAGACCATCCTGTGGTTGTTTCAGTTAAAGTGACTGGTATTGAAAACAAGGGCATTTCAACCATTGGTCCCTTTTATGTTGTATGTTCATCAATTCCATGAAAATACAACCTAATGACAAGACATCAATGGCTACACTATAATCTGATGAATTGAGCAGTAATTATGGAGCTCTATGTATTCTGGAGTGTGAATTGTTTAGAAACTCATAATTATCTGAGCCAGACCAAACAGTTCCTTCTTTTATATGCACTATGTATATTAGATCCCCTGCCTTAACACTCTAATCTGTAGGTGTTGTCCCACTACTTGTTGACACAGACCATCCTGTGGTTGTTTCAGTTAAAGTGACTAAGGAAGTGTCCTCATTCCATTAGGGGCTAATTCAAAGTGCGTACTTCCTCAAATCATGTTAAAACATGGACAGTGAAGAAAGTGAAGATATGTATTTCCAGTTCAACAAAATGGGGGAGATTTCAAGCTCACACAAGCTTTTTGTCTTTGACCCTCAGGAGCATAGCCCCACTTTAATGACGACTGATATGACATTTTCTAAAAGGGCAGCAACATAATTGTATTCTGCATTTATTATTATATAGCTCAGGAATCTTGCTGTTCATTTATCCAAGCTATTACATGTCTTGATTGGCCCTAGATTGTATGCCTGTGGGCCAGAAAGCTACATGAATTTGTACTATGTTTTGGGTCATGAAATTGGTTTCAGCAATAATCTGAGCTAGACCAAACAGTTCCTTCTTTTATATGCACTATGTATATTAGATCCCTTGCCTTAACACTCTAATCTGTAGGTGTTGTCCCAATACTCGTTGACACAGAGCATCCTGTGGTTGTTTCAGTTAAAGTGACTGGTATTGAAAATAAGGGAATTTCAACCATTGGTCCCTTTTATGTTGTATGTTCATCAATTCCATGAAAATACAACCTAATGACAAGACATCAATGGCTACACTATAATCTGATGAATTGAGCAGTAATTATGGAGCTCTATGTATTCTGGAGTGTGAATTGTTTAGAAACTCATAATTATCTGAGCCAGACCAAACAGTTCCTTCTTTTATATGCACTATGTATATTAGATTCCCTGCCTTAACACTCTAATCTGTAGGTGTTGTCCCACTACTTGTTGACACAGACCATCATGTGCTTGTTTCAGTTAAAGTGACTGCTATTGAAAACAAGGGCATTTCAACTTGTAGTTCCTTCTTTTCTATGCATTATTTGTTGTCTTAGTAGTAGTGTTTCCAGTCTCAATAGGTATTAAATAGGTATTAAATGGGACAAGAAAAAAAATTCTTGAGGGTTGTAGTGGTAAGTCCCATTTGCTCTCCTAACAGTCACCTCCTTGCTCTCTGGAACTCTATGTTGCATCATGCTGATTGTATTTATTCTGTACTCTGTATTTTTTAAATTTATCTTAACATTGTATCTTAACACTCTAATCTGTAGGTTTTTAAATTGTATTTTAAATCTCTGGTCTATACTTTGTACTGAAGGGGAATCATATACAGAATCTTATAATTTTGATTCAAAATTAATTCCCAATTGAATTGATTCAGTTATATATATACTTTCTTGATTATTTAAACTTGATTCCTGTTTGATTGGCAATTTAACTTTACTGCTGTTAGAGGATGTTGTCTATTCTGCTAAAACAAAACCACCAACCAGACATTGTTTTTTTCTCCTTGTTTGAATCGATTTTTGTATCCACTTTCCACTGTCGAGGATTTAGCAAAGGGATCTTGATGTTCTGTGGTCTTCTTCATTTCATTTTTTCACAAATTCGGTTGTGGTTGGTTTTCTTCTCCTGGTTCCTGATCTCAATTGTCGTCTTCTCCTCTGCTGAGACTCGAGAGTCTGTAGAAGTTTTCTTCCTTCTTCATGGGCCTTCTCTGTAGCTGTTGTTTCTATTATTTTGGTTCCTTTCCTTTTGGTTGTCTTCTAAACTAACCGGGTCTTATTTTCGTCCTCCCAACTTTTTGGATCCCACAGTAGGCCATCTATGGAAGATCTATTATGGCTCTGAATGTCCTTCCACTTGCTGTACCTTTCTTGTGCAGGGAATCATTAGATGGCCTACATCTTGGCAAAGTCTGCATTTGAAGATTGTACTTCCATATTCATCTGGTTGGGTTCATTGAGATCCTTTCAAATTTAGGTCAACCCTATGAGGCATACCTTTGTTGACAGTTCTACACATGTTCAGGTGCAGTTGAAGATTTAGAGATCTATTATGGCTCTGAATCTCCTTCCACTTGCTGTACCTTTCTTGTGCAGGCAGTCATTAGACGGCCTGCATCTTGGCAGAGTCTGCATTTGAAGATTGTACTTCCATAGTCATCTGGCTGGGTTCATTGAGATCCTTTCAAATTTAGGTCAACTCTATGAGGCATACCTTAATGGATAATTTCTTTGGGTATTAGTGCTTACACAATGCGGCTGTCTAATCTACCACACTGATTTCCTCACAGACAGCAAAGTGATAACCTATTGCCTCAAAAACAGGTGGGTTCCTCGTTGTCATTAAATGGGACAAGAAAAAACATTCTTAACAGTTGTAGGGTGTACAGAAATTCCAACATATCCTAGAATCTATTCATGGATTTGAATCCAAATAGCAGTAGGAAAATATTACAATGTCCCCACATATCCAAGAATGTATTCAACGATTTGAATCCAAATAGAACTGGGAAAATGAAAATTGTTGTGCCTTATATATTTCTAGGTCTATTACTTTTATAGGGAATACCTTCTAACCAACCTCCAGGTTTACAAGATATGTGACAGATGTTTCCAACCTATACTAGCCATTGGGAGCTTTAAAGCTTGACAAATACTGTAGATACCAATTGCTGTTAGGCAGATCTAACTTGTAGTTGTTATATATGTGATGGCAAGCTATATCCTTTATCCTTAGGAAGCTGTGTCTGCCGCCCTATCGATCGCAATGCACTGAACACAGCATTCGGGAAGATTGACTTCCGTACCATAAAAAGTATTTTTCAATTTTGCGATTGGTTTGGTAATCCCCCTGTTTAGATTTCTAGAGTAGTCACTTTCGTTCCTTTTCAGACTCCTTAAAAGAAAAGGTCCATCTGAGCACTTGTCACTTCAGGCTCATAAAATTTATTTTAAGCGGAATAACATCACTGTTCCCTCATTGGTCTTAGGTTGAGAAAATGGAGTCCACCAATCAAGGATTTGCCCTTGTGGGAATCCTACTCCCTTTTCTTGTAGGGGAGATGTTGGTGCACCTCATATGGATACATTGTCCCTTCCAGGGCTTACAATTGGCCCGCCAGTATGGCTTTTCTCGACCTTTTCATTCAAAACACCGTGATTTTTGAGCAATCAAATCAACAACCAGATGATACTAGAGTTACCCCCAACCTTCTACTTCGTTTGTTTCTCCCACTCCTTCTTCCTCTTCACTTGGTGAAGCTAGTCAAACTAAAAACCAAGTAACTGAGAAGAAGAAGAAAAGGAAAGAGAAGAAGAAGAAGAAGCCAATGACGAAAGGGGGCAACCATGCATCATCTGACGAAAATCCACACACTGCACCATCCAAACCAAAATCTCCATGTCGCATTTGCAAAGGAAATCACTATCATCGAGATTGTCCTTGCATCCCATGGATCTTAAGGGATTGGTCTCCCCGCTTGGCGTTCCTTTCTAGCACTACTTTTGGCTATTGCATATTCCTTTACTCTTTTGAGTAACATACTTCATTTTATCCTCTCATCTAGCTTTCACAGGAGCTGTCCTTTCTTTGTTTGTGAATACGTCAACTAAACAAATGTCAGTTGAACCTGAGGATTAAAAACATCTGATTCCAGGCCCATACAACATACTAAGTACCAGGCAAGTAAGCTGTTCAGAGCTTTTAGATGTTCCAGAATGGTGCCAAAGGTGAAGTTGTTTGGCTTAAAAACACTCTCCTCATTTGACCTAAAATATTTCGAGCCTCATGGCATTACCCAACGCATGCCTTGATAATGGTGCCAAAGCTGAAGTTGTTTGGCTTAGAAACAATCTACTTATTTGAACAAAAACATTTAGGGCCTCATGGCATTACCCATTCTGTGCATATCATCAAATTACAAATCCTAAAATAACATAATTCCATGTAACCTCATCTAGCATAGGCATTGCATTAAATAGTTTCAGTGCTTGGTCATTGGACCTACGTTGAGCTTAGCCACGTATCATTGCATTCTATACAATTGCACAACTTCTCTCCACCATTATGTACAACATTCGTTTTCTCTGGAAACAAAAATACTCATGCAAAACCCAAATTCCATAATACAAATTTGGCCAATACAAAACCCACAACGTAGCTCCAACGTAGCTCTGGTGTTGCTATTGCCAAATTCCCTAAAAAATGTATACATTATTTGGCACGGGAAACTCAATCATCATGCCCTATCTGATTGTTTCTAACATGTGTAGGTTTCTGAAATTGTTAATTTACAGTTTCAACTATGTTTCAAAAAAAATGTTCATATAAAAGTTGTTGTAATAAATACCTTTCTTTATTATGTTTACAAGCTTAGATAGCCACTCATTTAGAAACAAATTGAACATGCTTCTTGCCCTTTGGCCTTTAATTCATATATTTTCAAGTAATGTTATAGGAATCTAATGAATATTAAACATCTTACGCGAAGAAAACAACATTTTTGTGTTTTGTTTTGTACCAGAAAATGACAACAAACCTTACTCAAAATGCAATTTCCTCAATGTTATCTGGATCAACTCATATTCAACCATACCTACAAATTGTTGAACTTGAACCAATACAATCAATGCAAAATTCAACTCCACGATATCGTACTGCAATTTCAGACGGAATACATAAGAAACACATCATGCTTCCAAAAGATTTCAATGATCTCGTAGCAACAGCCTTGCTACAAAAGGGTTCTGTTATAAATGTTAAAAGTTGGACTACCTTAGCTATCGGTCCATCAACGTAAGTTTGTTATAAATTTCTTATTTCAAATTTAACATTTTTATTTATAACATATCCGCTTTTAACAATTATTCCTAGGACTCTCATCTGTCGTGTAGGTCTATAAAGCTAATAGACTTCAAAATTTCTACTTCATTTGCACCCTTAATTGGCAATCCAAAAACTATGAGTATCCCGATCACATCTGATGAAAACACTCCATCCTCATCGAACCCAGATCCTTTATCAAAAAGACACTGCCCTCTTCCAACTACTCCAACTCCATCCGTTCTGCCAGTTCAAATCCCCATCAAATCGTTAAACCCTTACCACTCAAATTGGTGCATAAAAGGATACGTCTAAAGGAAAACAGCTCTTCGACAATTTCAGAATCAATACAGACTCGGTAAAGTGTTTGGTTTTGACCTGTTCGATACAGAGGGTGGAGAAATACATATTACATGTTTCAACAATGTCGCAGATTATTTTTTCGACAAAATCCAAAATGGAAATGTCTACATTGTCTCTAAAGGGAATGTAAAAATGGCTAATAAGCAATACAACCACTTGAACAATGACTTTGAAATTTTGTTGAATGCAACATCTACCATAGAACATGTTGCCAGCGAAAAAAAACATAATCCAACAGTGCAATTCAATATAAAATCAATTAATGATATCAGAACAACAAATGTCAACTCCGTTGTTGATATTCTTGGTATTGTCACAGACATTTCCAGTGTATGCACTATACGTAGAAAAGACAGCTCTGAAGTTAATAAACAAGCACTACAACTTCAAGACATGTCAGGGTATAACATAGATGCAATCTTTTGGGGAGATAATTTTAATGCCGTGTCACAGGAAATCTCTGCCCTATGTGCTACAGGAAATAACCCCATCATTGCAATCAAATTTTCGCGTGTTGGAGAATTTAATGGAAAAAATGTCGGCACTACAACATGATCCATTATTCTTATACATCCGGACATTGAAGAGGCCCATACGCTAAAGTCATGGTTTAAAAAATAAGGTTTGACTGTAGCTTCTACATCTTTGACGACAAGATCTCCTTTTGGCCATCGACAAAAAAAAAAAACAATTGCTGATATTTACAGTATGGATTCCTTAGAGAAACCAACATTTTTTCAATTAAAGGGCACAATAACAATAATTGGGATGGATAGTTTTTACTACATTTCTTGCCCGTCCATCGTTGATGGGAAAAAATGCATGAAAAAACTTATTCCACAAAATACAGGGATGTGGTTCTGCCCAAAATGCAGCGCTGAAGTAAGTGACTGTGATTACAGATACTTATTGAAAATTGACATACAAGATCACACTGGTGAATTAGCTTCAACTGTTGCTTTTGAAGACGCGGGATCTACAATTCTTGGAAATAATGCCAAAGACTTCTATTTATTATCTTCAGATCCAAAACTGATCAAGGAAATTGTCTCCAAAGCTCTATGCACAGATCATATCTTCACACTATCAGTGAAAACAAAAACTTTTAAAGGAGTACCACGATTGAAATGCGTTATCATAAAAGAAGAAAAGTTGCATTTCACGACAGAATGCAACAACATCCTTCGAGAAATTCAGAACATCTCAATATCGTAGATAAATATCACAAAATGTATTCCTTTCTTTTTGACAATTCCTATTATCGAATTTTATAAATACAATTTTACACAATATACTGTTGCATGCCTTCTCACGAAATTTTCTTATATACCATTGAAATAAGTATTCGTCCTCCATTGTATCTAGCATTATGTGAGTAGACAAATTCACATTCTTATCATCTTTTTTCTTTTATCATCCTCTCTTTTAAAAAATGAGGTAACTTGCTGCATTACACATAAAACTATCTACATGTATAAAGAAAAAATACTAATATGTTCTTTCAAACACATTATTCAAATAAAATGAATAGACAAATTCACATCCTTATCATCTTTTTTCTTTTATCATCTTCTTTCTTTTAAAAAATGAGGTAACTTGCTGCATTACACATGAAACTATCTACATGTATAAAGAAAAAATACTAATATGTTCTTTCAAACACATTATTCAAATAAAAAATTCACATAAAACTATTCAAAACTTAATTTTTTTTCCCTTCTTTCGCTTTCATACAATAACATGGTTGTTGTCTCCAAATAACATTCTTCTTTTCCCCTCTCTTGCTTATAGGTACCATAAATTTTGCGAATGGCTTCTTCTTCTTATGATGAATGTGTTTGAAGATACTATGCAACAAATAAAGAACGAATAAATGCACGTCGCCGTGAGCTTAATCAGGCACAAAAAGACATCAGAGAATGTCAAAAACACAAAAAACAGAAGGAAAACCAACATTCCTCGTCTGAAATGACCCACCTTGAAAACAATCCTCCCTTGCAATTATCAAACTCTTTATCTTCTCAACAAACCTCTCAAACAAATACATCCATACCTCATTTCCCTAACCCCTCCTTCGTACATGCTTTCAACAACGTTCATACTAATCAAGCACATCAAGATTTATGTGCAAAGATTGATAAACTTCCACCTAAATGCCCATGCTCCATTTGTCTTGAATCATATGCTGGAATACATATCCGCAATTCCAACCACATGTATTGTTGCTGCAGATGCGTCTCTGAAACAAAGGGTCATCGCTTCTCATTATCAAACAACATGGACCCTGGTCCTCAACCAGCTATCCTTACATCTCTTTCACAAATAGAAGAAATGCTCATTGCTAGGGTTAACCCTATACTGCAAGTAACACATGCACGTGGTGGCCAATATAAATATAATGGCCACACAGTTTGTTTTCCTCAAGACATTACAGAAATCGCAAACATGTTGCCACAACGTGTTGAAGACTTGGACATCCTAATTGTCACTCGTCATAGTAATGACCATAAGGCTTATGATTTCATTATCAGTAGACATCGCGTTCTCGCTGCATTAGAATACAAATTGGCAAATGACCCATATTATAAGAATGTTCGTATTGATAACAACGCACTGGCATCCTTACCAACAATCCCCACCGAGGTCTCCTCCTCCCTTCACCATTCCAATACTACAGAAACCACTGTCCACCTTTCACTTGAACCACCACATGAGCTCATCGAAGATTCCAGAGACCCATCCGTAAACCAAACATCATCATTTGTACCCATCATACCTAATACAAATATAGAAATCCAAGAAATCCGCCATTATTTACATGCTTACAACCACCAATCCGATACTACAATTGAGTGGCCAACAATTGGCTTATCACCAATCAATGAATACAACACAGAAGGGCTTTCCCCACCTTTTTTCCGACAGGAGATGCAATGCCAAATCAAGAATGAAAACAGTGCAGTTACATGAATATGCACTTCATCTCATACGTTACTACGATAACAGATTTGGAAAGCACCCACGCTTTCGTTATTACATATATAATCTCATGATCTGACATCGCAGTCAAGCAACAACATCGCTTTTTGTGAAAAAGAACATCACAGATAACTTCCCAATATCTATTCAAGATCTGAACATCCGATTAGAACAATTTCCAGATGAGCAATTGGCAGAGCAAGTCATGCGATTCGTTAGCTCTTTACGTGGAACAAGATCATTTTGGCACAAAGCTAAAAATGAACTAACGGACATGATATCTCAACTCGGTTGCCCGACGTTCTTCTTCACATTAAGTGCAGCTGATACAAAATGGCCTGATCTTCATGCATTCATGCCCGGATGTCAACCTTCTGATATTGCAAAACAACAAAAGTGGAGAAATGATAACATTATCTCTAACCCACATTTAACATCACCATATATGCACCATAGATTCACAACATTTCGTGAGATTATCTTAGAGAAACACTTGAAGACAAAATATTACTGGTACAGGTACGTATTCTACCGCATTTTTTTCCAAAAACTCGAAACAACATTCATCACCTATTACAAAATTATCTTACAAAAATGCATGCTTGACAGGTATGAATGGCAACATAGGGGATCTGCACACATCCATGGTTTCCTTTGGATAGAAAATGCACCTGATATGGAAAACCTCAACTGGGAAGACACAGAAGCAGTTCATATTACAAGGCAGTTCTTTAACAAATATATTTCTGCTTGGTACCCTCGTACTCCTTCGACTTCAAACCAACCAATTGCTTGGACAAATCCTGAAGACCCTTGTCTATTGTCCACACCGCAAATCTTCAGAACCAATCCTTTCAATGACTATGAACAGCTCATCAATTGTGTTGAACGTCACACAAAATGCACAGAAAGCACATGCCTAAGAAAAAATGGATCCTCATTCCAATGTCGTTATAAAGCACCATGGGAATTACATCCAAAATTGGCCTTATTCATTGATTCCAATGGCCAAAAAACATACACCCCTGCTCGCAACGATGATCGACTCAATAGCCATAACCCTACCATCCTATCTATTTGGCGTGCAAATGTTGACTGCCAACCAGTACTCTCCATACACGCTGTACAAAAATATATCGCCAAATATGCATCCAAAGAAAAAAAAAAAAAAAATTAAAAAAAAAAAAAAAAAAAAAAATCTGAAAGCTTCCACCACATGCTACGTAGAATTTTCCTGGCTTCACCCATTGCTGACCTAGCAACATCCGCATTTCAAAAATTTCTGGCAAAAACCCTTGTTGATCGTGACATTGGAGCACAAGAAACCTGCCATATGCTGCAAAAATTACCGTTAACATTATGTAGTCGACCATTCATTTCTTTAAATGTAAACCAAAAAATTCTTATGCACCTTCAACAAACGAACACCACCTCCACTACATCCCCACACATCATAGATACATATATCCAGTGCCCTTCTACCCTAGAATCCACATCACTTATAGAATTAGCAAGATCCTGGTCATATGATCCTCGTCGCAAAACAAACAAATGGAAACAAAGACCTACAAAAGCAATTGTTCGGGTCATACCACGTTACTCCTCCATACCATCCACAACTGAACCTTGCTACGTTGACTTTTGCAGAGTTGAACTTATGCTATACAAACCTTTTCGCCATATCGTACAAGATATAGGAGATTCTGCTGCAATATTCATCACAAATTGGCAAACATTTCGTCCATTCTACAAACCTTGGCATCAACACCGCACATTATCTGATATTGAATCTGTTGCAAATGATACCTCAACTATTCATGAAACCAATCCTCCAGACACCATGGAAATAAATGAATGGGAATTACTTTCCCAATTACACCCTACAAATGAGCTTCTCATAAATGACCTTGACATGCTTGGTCTTCGTGGCTTTGATGACAACCATAACTGGAATCATACCACTATTCCATTAGATCTATAAAATAATGCCATACAATTCATTGAGAATAGCCGCTCCATCCAACGCATTCTTCAAACACATCAACATATCCTGGCGACCCTTACTACATTATCTCCAATGCAAAAAAAAGCTCTAAATATTATTTCAAATCATTTTGCAAAGCAGGATTATTTAACCACTCTCAGAATGATAATACAAGGCACTGCTGGTACAAGAAAATCCCTCCTTATCAACTGCATCAAAGATATGCTCATAAGCCTTGCAAGTCCAGAACCTTCACCAATCATGCTGCTCGCCCCTACAGGGGTTGTTGCCTTCAACATACAAGCAT
This sequence comes from Pinus tabuliformis, assembly GCA_031772625.1. NCBI lineage: Eukaryota > Viridiplantae > Streptophyta > Pinopsida > Pinales > Pinaceae > Pinus > Pinus tabuliformis. The sequence continues at coordinate 1,322,659,705 of CM062819.1, read as the reverse complement.
CGAAAATCCACTCTGCTCTACACCTTCCTATAAAGGATCTTATGCCCTTAGAAGGTAATGCTCTTGCAAAATTCCAAGAAGAACTCAGGCATATAAGGTACATACTAATCGATGAAATGAGCTTCATTGGGCCAAAGCTTCTCAGCCATATTGATGAACATCTTCGAGAGGCATTTCCACAGCAAAGAAACACTCCTTTTGGTGGCTGTTCCATTATATTGGTTGGTGATCTCGGTTAGATACCACCCGTCAAATACATACCTCTATATGCAAGGATGAGCCACGGAAGTGCACTGTGGAACACCTTCAACACAGTCATCACATTAGACACAATATTTCATCAACAGGGCGACAACATCGCACAGGTTACTTTCAGGAATATTCTCTAGAACATTAGAGATGCAAATCCAACAATCGACGACTACAACATACTTATGTCGCGCACAGATTCCTCTTTATCAGAAGATGAAATACATTCATTCCATGATTCCATGCATCTATTTCCAACAAATGCTCAAACAATGGTCCATAACAAGCAAATGATGAAATCTCTAAACACTCCAATCGCAAGATCCATTGCTGAAGATGACAACACATATTCCAACATTTCCTCAGAAGACGAGCAACTTGAGCGAATTGTATTACTATGCAATGGCGAAAAAGTTATGTTAACTTCCAACCTTTGGGTTTCAGCCGGACTTGTTAATGGTTCCCTCGGAGAAATTGTAACCATCTTTTACAAAGAATCAACTGCACCACCACAAATTCCAACATTTGTTGTCGTAGATTTTCCCAAATACATCGGGCCTCCTTGGGATGAAAGAAACCCCACTCACTTGCCTATTCCAGCAGTAAAAAGAAATGGACGTGCACAAATTCCACTGAAGATGGCTTGGGCTTTAACCATACATAAATCTCAAGGTATGACACTTCCAAAAGCAACAATTGACATTGGAAAAATAGAACGTCAAGGTCTCACATTCACAACAATTTCAAGAGTACCTTCTCTACAAGATCTCCGGATTAGCCCCGCATTCAGTTTCGATCGTTACAGTAAAATGAAGGACAACAAAAACATTGCTCGTAGAAAACACGCAGAGGAAATTCTCCGTTCAATGCCGCCTCCAGATAATCTACTCCAACCCATATTTTAACATCACCAAAGGGTTTCCTCCATTTATTTACCTCATTCTATTTCATAACATACTTTTCATATATTTCAACAACAACCAAATTTAATCAACATTAATAATTAAGCAAATATTAGAATGTCTTTATAGTATCTATACATCTCATTCTAACATTTTCTTTGTTTTGCAACAGGACATATGGACTCAAAAATAACATACCTAAGCAACTACAAGTAGAATGGCAAGCAAAAAATATGCGTCTCCAACTACGCATAAATCTCCAATGGTGTTCAGTATGCCATTATTCACCATGCATCTTCCACTAAGCAAATATTAGAATGTCTTTATATTATCTATACATCTCATTCTAACATTTTCTTTGTTTTGCAACAGGACATATAGACTCAGAAATAGCATACCTAAGCAACTACAAGTAGAATGGCAAGCAAAAAATATGCGTCTCCAACTACGCATAAATCTCCAATGGTATTCAGTATGCCATTATTCACCATGCATCTTCCACTAACAATATATAAATCCCCATGGCAAAGGTAACTTCATTTCCATTCATTCCAAATTCATTTTAACACAACTCACCTGCAAAGTATTACTAATAAATTTCCACAATTGATTTACATATTACTAATTCTAACAAAATAAACATTTTGCAGGTCCATTACTGCTTCTTTAGGTCTTTGATGCCTCCGACATGTTTTGATACAACTTCAAATATGGAATGACAAGCACAATGCTCTTTAGAATATTATATTGCTTCTCGAACATCTTCTGTTACAATTCACTATTTGTATTTTCCATTTGAAACTTAAAAAAAGAAGTTTCAATATCAAATACCATTTTGATAGTTTGTGTCTTCACAACCAATTCATTGTCAATGGGTCTTAACATATTTTGTTAACAAAATCAATTGATTTTAATGAATATAATACATGTTTTCAATATATCTTCATATTAATTTAATTTCCCGCTTGAATAATGATTTCTTAAATAACCCTATCCAAATCAATATGGATACCCGCTTGTTGTTCGCGTGAATTCATTCTTTTACCTTCACATTCAACTACGCAATTTTTACCAAATACAAACAAAGGTCTCTAAACAAGTTCAATGGATATTTATGCCTACTTCCATTCCATTTTGTAGCCACTTTAACCCCCAAAAACAGTTTTTGACATGGCTTCCTCAAATTAAAACTCAGAATCATCGACCTTTGCTTTCAAAAAAGCCCACAAAAGCCCATTCACATTTCAATATTCTTCCACACACTATGCCTTACGGCGTTTCCTTTGCAACATTAGGTGCAAATGCTAGTATAAATCTTTCTCATGACCTAGGTTTTTAGAAAAACTATGCTTTTGTTTAAACCATAATACCCAATTCGCTTTTGCTTTGAAACAAATACTTCAATATGAATCTATTCTCATTTCGTAAAACCAATTTCCATTCTTTTACCCAAATATTATTTTTGAATTCGAATTCAACTTTTTTATTATTATTTTACATGACAACCAAATCTCCAATTCTACCAAATCTTTTTTTATCACACCATTATCTAAAACCAAGTCAAAAACTAAAAATAATTATTTTTGAAATAATTCATTTTATTAAAATATTATTTTTTATAATAATAATTTGTATTTAATCCAAAAGTTATTCCAAATTATAAAAGAATATTAATTTATTTAAAAATTCCATTTTATTCCTATTACCTTTTCGTCTTAATCTATACATTTTATGAAGTCAAAATCCAACTCTAAAAAATTGACTCACATGGGTTATTAGTCCTTGCCATATGGCAATGGCATGGGACTATAGTAATCAATTCGCGATGTCAAACAATATGGCAATGGTATGGGACTATAGTAATCGGGATGTCAAACAATTAATTCACCTGCTAATAATTTTTGAAATAATTCATTTTATTAAAATATTATTTTTTATAATAATAATTTGTATTTAATCCAAAAGTTATGCCAAATTATAAAAGAACATTAATTTATTTAAAAATTCCATTTTATTCCTATTACCTTTTCGTCTTAAAATGTAGTCAAAATCCAACTCTAAAAAATTGACTCACATGGGTTATTAGTCCTTGCCATATGGCAATGGCATGGGACTATAGTAATCGATTCGCGATGTCAAACAATTAATTCACCTGCTTATTATTAGTAGGATCACTTATAAACCAAACTTAACCAAACTTTTCAAGCGTATATCATTTCACCATCTTATTTAAACTTTTCAAGTGTATCTCATTTGACCATCTTATTTAGCCTCTTCCCGAGGCGGAGAGGCCAAAATCATATATTATGCATACTGATTTCGCAAATCTATTTCACTATGTTTCACTAATGTAAGCATTAGTTTGGCAGTTTAAAAATATTGAATGCTATTCCAAGTTGAAGTAAGTTGAATGCTATTCAAAGTTGAAGTAAGTTTCCAGGTGGTGCATGGTTGCCAGGTGGTGCATGTTCAATAGGTGCCAGCTGCTGCATGTCAGTCCCAGACTTCGTTTCTTGCATCTGCTTCTTGCATATGCTCTATGGAGGACAGGAAATTCTCATGCTTCTTGCATCTGCTTCCCAGAGAGCTTTTGGTTGTAGGAGGACAGGAAATTCTCCTGCGGCAACAACAAGATTGATGACCCATCTGCTTCCCAGAGAGCTGCATGTCAGTCCCAGACTTCGTTTCTTGCATCTACTTCTTGCATATGCTCTCTCGAGGATAGGAAATTCTCATGCTTCTTGCATCTGCTTCCCAGAGAGCTTCTAGTTGTAGGAGGACAGGAAATTCTCCTGCGGCAACAACAAGATTGATGACCCTACTTTGCTTCGAAAAGGAGATAAATGGCTCACCGAACTGCACACACGCAACAAAAACAACAGACTATGTTTCCTTCGATGGTTGCTTCTTCGACTTCTTCACTAACAACGGAAGGGTGTCACACTCTTCCTCTTCAGCTTCCTTTCCAAAGGCAGCGGTAAAGAATTCTCCAACAGGTCTGCAAAGCCCCGATCCGTGCAGATCCCCGCTTCCATCCGGCCTCCATCGTTACGCACGGGAAAGCATCAATCTAAGATACCGATTGCGTTTTCTATGCATACAAAGGAAGCTCCCCCGTAGTGGCGTAGAGGCGGAGCAAGACGGACTGGATCTAAGCGTATACATAGCCACCTTCATTTGCTGGAGTACTATGATAATTCATGAGCACTACTACAATATACGAACACAACCATTCATCAGGGCACAAACCACGATGATCTTACATACAGACAGACGAGGTTTCCGGAAGGAGTTACCAACGGGGTCCAACCTCAGGCGTTACGGACAGAACTGCTTGAGAAATAGCATAACCCACATAGATACAGATATCCCTGCCGGGAGTAAACTCCAGAAAGCCTAGAAGAGACATATGCAACCGAAACAGGAATACCATAGTTCATTAATGAGGAGCTGTGTACGCGCTGGTGACAGTCCTTAATTAAGAAGCATCCCTTGTTCTGGCCGCCCGGGAGACGGCTACTGATAGTGCCGCAGCTACCGTTAATAGATGCCTATCTTCTGAATATCTTCTGAATATGCATGCAGGTTGGCGTTCATAGAACCTGACAGAGAAGCCTCGTAGATCCGGACATTTGGTATGCATGCATCCCAGATCTGGAATAAGGCATTTGGTATGCATGCAGGTTTGCGTTCATGGCATGAGAGATACGTGGCTGTGTCGAGGTTTGTTGAAGATCTGTCAAAGCTCGAGTCTAGTACAACATGCATGACGTCGAGAATATGCATCAGCAAAAAGTTCTGCGCCTCCAAATATAAGTCGTGAGATATAGATGGTGTATATCTGCATATATTGAAGTGTCCAGATATCACACGATATGTTCACTTTTTTTTTCCCTCTCTTGTTTTTCATTTGTATACGTCTTTGTGTCATGAGAATAAAAAGATTGATTGATAAGACCAAATGATCGGTGGGTAGTTGTGGCCTCTTTTTTTTGTTTTGCTTAACAACCCTTCCGTCCATGAATAAAAGAGAGATACGTGTTCGTTGCTATTAACAGTCATACTTAAATCATGTTTGATCCCGTTGTTTGTTCATGGGTCTTCTATCCCATTTATATTACTATTGCTTAATGTTACTTGTATTCAATGGGCAAGCGGAACCTGCTGTGATGGCAAACCCGTACATTTTTATTGATTCACAAATTCTTTAAAGACAGATCAAACAAGAGTTCAATCTCCAATCTCAACCTCCGCTATTGTTGGCGTTGTTGCTGATGGTGGCTATGAGCCTGCTGACTCTGTCTCTGCTGTTGTATCTACTACTGCCTATAGACTTTTAGGTAACGCTCTCACAAGTCTAGTAGCTCATATCTATTGTTGGCATCTAGTGCAGACCCCAGCAACCTCCCTCTGGTCTTTAGAGCGGTTCGGTTCCCTCACTCAAGGCAGGGACTAACTGCCAGGCAACCTTCTTGTTTAAAAGAATAAATCCACATTTTATGAAGTCAAAATCCAACTCTAAAAATTTGACTCACATGGATTATTTAAAAGAATAAATCTGTCCTTCATTTATATTATGTGGAAATACCACCATACATTGGTCGAGTTTCCAAAGTTCATGACTATCCATCCAAACCAAATGTTATGCCTATACCGTACATCAGAGGCAGTTTTGCGAGGTAAAAGATACTTTAATACCATGGTATTTCGGGATTCAAAAGCAAAAATAACTTCTAGTCATACTTATCATTTGAAGTTGTTGTGTACATTTAACTAAGGGATACATATATAGTTAGATTATGAAGTTCAACCTCACCATTCAACAGTCCATGTGTCATAGAAAATTTCATGCATTTGAAGATACAGTCAGCAAGAATAAGATAAGCTTTTATTCTAATGAGTGGGTCTCCATACACATCAAACTTAGGTTTGTCTTAGTGTTGGGACTCTCTTATGTTCATTGGTGTTGGAAATTAGCTATTTTAATAGAAGAGTGTGTGATGGTATATTTTAAAAGGTACAAGGGCTTAATGCTTTACTCTTTTTTCACCATTTGCATAAGTAATGGGATATTTTACAACACGGTTTTGCTTGTTAATCTAAGATAATGCTAACCATGGGATGCATGAAAATATGCATTGGTTTGATTATTCGATAAGTACAATTATAAATTTGGTGGGTGCAGTAGTTTGGTAGGAGGTAGAGACATATTTTTGGACATTGTTCATTTATAAATATGGAGAATTGTGATTGTAGTCAACATGAGACTTGTACGTAGAGTAACATATGAGAACAAATAAAATATTATCACTCTTTAAAGCATTCTATTTAGATATGTCTTATGGTTTATTTCCTTTCAGTGTTAAGTTCCACCAAGGATGGGCTTTGATATAGGTCATAATGATGGCAAAATTCTGACCAACTTGAAACGAAAGCATCATTGATTAGTAACAGATATGTGTCATTAATAATAAGCTTAAACGTGACAATTTTCCTTAACTATTTGGGAAAATCTTCGATTATTAACTATGCAAGATATATAGCATCCTTGAAATGTTGGCTTGATTTCATTAAAGCTAAATAATCTTATCTTGAAAATTATGTTTGGAAAATAGTTGCACCTTTGTAGATATCAAATACTAAGGTAGAGCATGCAATTCAAGATATCAAAGATACATATTGATGTATTGTATATCTTTAGAAAAGGTTGATATTGCATGACTACAAATGATGAATTTCCCTAGTGTTTATTATTCTTGCTCTATTTTTAGCATTTAGTTTTAGATGTCCATCTAGAAATCTAGCATTCAAGAAGATATAAAAACATGAATAGAAGGAGTGAGGGGAGGGGCTGTTGGCAGTAGAAGTCATGTTTTTGTAACACCCCCACAACCATTTACTGGGCATTTTATTGTACCTATTACCCCTATAATGAAATTTTCTTTTTTTTTTTTCCTTTTATTTAATTCCATGTATGTATGGTATGCATTACTAAATGTGTTCCACCATGCAATGCTCTCATGCATGGTGTATAAATATATAACTATGCCATGACTTTCCAGGCATATCCAACATGCATAATTATATTATTATTTATAGTAAAAATTTAATTAAACATTTAATTAATACTTATCTAATTTATAGATGCCAGCTGGCTACAGACCTTAGAGATTCCTCTCAACCATAGACCACATTGCTCATTTTATCTCAATGATGGGTCACCCCTGAGTTGGGCCTTTGACTCCATGTGGCAACAACTTCCTTGAAACTAGGTACATGTCTAATATTGTATATAAACAGGGCCAATGTACCAAACCCCAACAACCTCCAACCAACAAGCTCACATCCCCCATCAGCCCCACAGCGAACAAGTGCACCTCCTTCTTTGATCTTGCAATCCCTCGGGTTGTGCCACTACCTCCAAGGTGTTTCACTCGGATAGATGAGGATGTCTCAAAGGATTGTGGCTCTAGGACTTCCTACTTCCCTCAGGGATCTCTAGGTTCCCTCACACTAGGGAACCTATCCCACCTGTCATAGGATCGTCACTTATTTTCCATTAAGGTGTCCAATCCCCTTTCCCCAGACAAATTATGTAGAATGTATGTTCCATAGTACTAACATCCTTACTTTTATGTGCATGTGATTTATTTGACACACGGCACCCCCTAAAGTCACTTGATTCATTTAAGTTAAAAGTATGTGCACTTTAATGATTATTAAGTCATATAAAGCCCCCTTTTTAATACTCATGGAGTCTTAGCCCCCATACTCTTCTCATCTGACTTGGTTTGCAAAAGTTATGTATTTTATTATGTGCATGAAAATTCATATTTACAAAACCAAGCTCTTTGGCCTCAAAACATCTAAAAACATATGCACACAAGCACATCGACCCCAAAACATATAAACGCACATGCACATGGGCACATCAACCCCAAAAGTAATCCTCGATACACCATCCTAAGTTTTGTATGTACATGTTATTTACAATATAGAGGTTTATTTAGGGTGTCACATTTGCTGGGTATGTGTTATATTCTTTACATGATTTATATGCACCATGAATAAAGGGGGGTCCTAGGGGGATTTTTAACCCCCTTTAATAAGGCGGTATGCAAGGCGCCAGGAGCTCCTCTACACGGGGTTCAAGATAGTGCCGCAAGAAGAAAAAAGAAATAATAATAATAATAATAATAATAATAATTGGATAGTGTTTTGCACCTATTTTTGGTGGTTTTTGGTCCATGGTTTTGTTAAAAGCGATTTTGTGGCATATGGTGGTTTTCTCCATGACTTTTGAGTTCTGGTTAAGGAACTGCTATTGGATTGGCATTTCATGTATGTTATAAGATATATACTGTATTGTAATATTGTACATAAAAGTTCCAGGTTTATCAATATCTGGTAAGAACTCTCCCGCTGCACGCCCGCTCTGCCCCGCTGCGTTCGAGACCTTCACCTTGGCCCTATGGCCGCCTCGGAGGTTTCCCTGTGCATATCCGACTCTGCGTGGTGCCCATTTCCTGCCTGACGCTCCCTCTTTGAGTTGAACCCCAACCTGTGTGGTGTTTAGGACATTACACCTCTGGGTTGGATTGAAGGACTATGATCTCCGAAGCCTGGGCAAGCTCGCCTCGACCGAGCTAAGCCGTCGGTGAAATGGACCCGACATCGCCTCCCCTTTCTGATGCTGAGGCATTCATAAAGTTGTTGGAATCTCTCCCAAAGAAGAAAGCGACTAAAGCCACGAAGTTTGTTAAGCACCTGGATGACATACCTGAGATTGAGCTCCCTCCTGAGGGGTCGATTTAGGTCGCCCTCTCATTGGCAGAGCGAGCTTTGGTTGGACAGTTCACTGGACTCTGGCCCTCCCCCAAAACCACGGAGAGCTGGGTAGCAAGGAACTGGGCACCGCTGATCAAAAGTAGAGTCACCTCCTACTTTCTAGGGAAGGGTTTCTTCCTTTTTGAATTCTCTGAAAAGGAGGATAAGGACTTGATATTCCGCAATGGACCCTATTTCATGGGCCCTCAAGGGCTGTATCTCAACAAGTGGACGCCTGATTTTGATCCAGCAGTTGACGTTCCCACAGCCGTCCCTGTGTGGGTTAGATTGCCCAACCTGCCAATGCACTGTTGGAACTGGGAGTCCCTTAAACACATTGGAAATACATTGGGCAAGTTTATAAATCGAGCTGACAACAAAGATCAATTCGATTGCGCTCGAATCTGCGTTGAAGTGGATCTTGAGGTGGGCTTGCCTGAGGCAATAAAGATAAAGGTTGGAAACTGGATGCATCTCCAAAAGCTGGACTATGAGCAACTTTCGTTTAAGTGCAGAAAGTGCCATGTCTATGGCCACTTTGCTAGAGGCTGTCCAAAGAATAGTGAAGGGGAGAAAAACAAGGAGGAAGGATGGACACAGGTCAAAAGGACCAAACCCGCTCATAAAATCCCTAGAACCGGAAATAAAAATGGCAAAGCCCCCCAGGCAGGCCCTGGGGCTCAATCTCCCCCCATGGAAGAACAAGGAAACAAATACATGCTGTTAAGTTCAGCATCAAAAGACCCTCAAGAAATAGAGATTTAGAATGAAGTATCGCCTCACATGGAGCCCCCCTCGGGATCAAAGCAAGTTGAACCTAATACAGACAGAACGAAAGAGATACCCACAGAAGAGGCTGAGGAAGTGCAAGGATCAGAGGACTCAGAAGAAGAAGGTGAAATAGGGGATTCGCAAACTTCGGCTAGAAGATCATTGAGAGGCCGAAAATCTGCCCGTGAAAAAAGAGAACAGGAGACTTATAAAGACAAACTTCAAGGAAGCCAACCAACCCTCGAGAAACTCTTGGCAAAAACTCCGAAGATGACCAGAAACCAGTCTCAGAGCTCTAAAGGAGCTCTCCATTCAAAAATCAAGTGATGAAGATCGTCTCCTGGAACTGTAGGGGTATGGGGAGCAGAATAAAAGAAGAAGCCGTCAAAAGCCTGATAAGAACTGAATCTCCTGATATACTCCTCATCCAGGAGACTAAAATGGAGGATAAGGCCTTCCTCCATATCACCAGAAATCTGTGGAAAAGAAGTGAAGGGCAAGCTGTTTCAGCCCGTGGTGCGTCAGGAGGCCTGGGCACCCTTTGGAATGCAAATAAATTTTCAAAGATCAAAGAGGTCGCCAACACCCATTGGCTGCTCTCTAAGCTGCAACATGTTGATTCAAATGAGACCCTCTGCCTCTTCAATGTGTATGTTCCAACCAGCGCAGGTGAGAAAAAGAGCTGTTGGGAATCCATCAGAAATATGGCAGATTCAGAAGATTTAAGGAATGTCATCATCGCAGGGGACCTTAATCTTACCCTCTCTCTGGCTGAAAAGCGTGGAGGAAGCGTTGTAAGGGATCCGACGCGAGAATGGGTTGAGGACCTGCTTCAGGACTGGGACCTGATTGACATAAAACCTTCGTCGGGCAAATACACCTAGTCCAATAAAAGACTCGGTCCATGACACATCCCTGCAAGGTTAGATCGTTTTTTTGTTCAAAGTACTTTTCTTCTTCTTGGATTAGAATCTAGAATGCATATTCTTCCATGCAGTGTATCTAATCACAGACCCATTAAGCTCGATCTACTGGCTCATATGGATCAAGGCCCTATTCCCTTTAGATTCAGTCCCCTTTGGGTTAAAGAACAGACCTTCATGCAATTAGTAAAAGACACTTGGAAGCAACCAGTCAACAGTTCTGCCTTCTTTGTATGGGAGGAAAAGCTCAGGAGAGTGAAAGTTGCTTTGAAATCTTGGGTTAAATCCCTTTCTAACCCAGTAGTGGAAAGGAAAAAGATCCAAGAATGTCTTGAGACTCATCATCTGAAGTCGGAAAATGAAGAAATCACAAAAGAAACTCTAGATAAGGAAGCCAAGCTTCAAGGAAAATTTTTCAAGGCAAGTTTGGTCAAGGAAGAGTACTGGAGGATTAAATCCCGCTGGCTTTGGCTCAAGGCTGGAGATAGAAATTCCTCCTTCTTCCATAAGCAAGCCCAAGCCTGAAAAAGTTTCAACTCCATCTTTGAAATCAAGGAAGAGAATATAAGCCACAAAGATATACAAAGTATAAAAAAGGCTACCTTCCTCCACTTCAAAAAGTTGTATAATGAAGAAGAGGGACAGGGGTTCACATCAACTTTAGTGTACGAGGTACCTTCTCTGATCACTACCAGAAAGAAGCAATTTTTGGAAGCATAAGTCACCAACAACGAAATAAAAACCGCTCTCTTTGCAATGGAGCCAGATAAAGCCCCGGGTCCAGATGGCTTTACTACCAGATTCTTGCAGAATTGTTGGCAGATAGTGGAAAAGGATTTATGCAGAATGGTTCGGAAATCTCAAGCATGTCAGAAAATTGGGGGAAGTACCAACTCGGCTTTCCTGGCCCTTATTCCTAAGGAAAAAGGCGCCAACTCTTTCACCAGATTTCGCCCTATTTCCCTCTGCAATATAGGCTATAAGTTGATAACAAAAGTGATCGCAAATAGATTAAAAACCATCCTTCCTGACATCATCCCCGAGAACCAGGGAGGTTTCATCCAAGGAAGACAGATTGTTGACAATTTTATTCTGGTCCAAGAGGCGATTCATTCAAGCCTGAATCAGAAAGAGAAAGGAATGGTTATCAAACTAGATCTTGAAAGTGCCTTTGACAGGGTGAGACATAGATTCCTGTTCGATGTCCTCCACAAATTTGGCTTTGGACTCAAATTCATCAATTGGATTAAGGCATGTATTAGTGAGCCCTAGATTGCCCCTTTGGTAAATGGGAGGGCTACTGACTTTTTCAAAGCCTCTAGAGGGCTGAGACAAGGGTGTCCCCTCTCCCCCTTGCTCTTTGTCCTCCAAGCTTCTATTCTTAGTTTCCTTCTAAACAAAAAACAGACTGATCAAGAAATAATGGGATTGAACATCGCAAGAGGTGTCAAAAATATAAATCATGCGCTATTTGCGGATGACTCCCTTTTGCTGGGTGCTGCCTCCTTGACCACGGCTAAACATTTCAAAGAAGTGTTGGATGCTTATTGTGAAGACTCAGGAAGCAGAATTAACAAAGGAAAATGTCACATCTACTGTTGGAATTCTTTTGCTAGATCCCTTCAAGCTATCTCCAACTGCTTTGGCTTCGTAGCCTCCTCTTCTTGGTCCTCTTTCAAGTATTTGGGGCTCCCCATTTTCCAAAAAGGGCCCTCAGCAAAGATTGGTTGCCGTTGTTGGAAAAATTTAAGCTCAAAATTCACTCCTGGGGCTTCAATTGGCTCAATCTGGCTGGTAAGACAGTGCTGGTCAAAGCTGTCTTAAACAGTCTCCCCATATACCAATCTGCAGTCATGATGGCCCCTGTTGGTATCATGAGAAAAATGGAGGATTACATTAGGAACTTCTTCTGGAAAGGCGGCAAAGCTAATGAGAAAAAAATTCCTCTATTAAATTGGGACACAATTTCCTTGCCCAGAATGGAAGGAGGCCTCAATTTCAAAAACTTCAGTAAGAAAAACATTGCATTGGGCGCAAAGTTACTATGGAGGATAATTGCCCCAAATCCGGGTTGGGCTTAGGTAGCGATGTGGAGAAAATACTTCGGTGGGCAGAGAATTCGCTGCCTGGACAAACCCAAACCAACAACTGGAACGATGGTTCACAAATTGTGCATCAAAGCTACCCCCTTGATCAATATTCACGCGCACTGGATTCCTGGAAATGGTAAGCGCATCAATATCTGGGATGACCGTATCATGGGTAGTGATCCCCTCTCTGAAGATCGCTCTCTGGTTATGTTGAGAGATTGGATGGACAGAGCGGGTCTCAAAACTCTGTGGGATATATCTCACTGGGAGAATGGCAAATGGCAGAGTTGGACCAATCTTGAGGTTCCCCATAATCTTTCCAACGAATTTGTCTCCTTCCGTTCCCTCTTAGCAGGCAAAGCTCCAATGAACACCAGGAAGCCCAATACCCGGGGATGGGGTCCGACCCCTGGACGCTACACAGTTGCGCAAGGATACAATCAGCTCTCCCTGCAACCTCATGTCCCCCCCAATCCGAAGCCTTGGCAAGGTATATGGTCTCGGACATCGATTCCAAAAATAGACATTTTCTGTTGGCTTTTATGCCACCAAAGAATATTGACAGATGATAGGCTTCGAAGAAGAGGATACATAGGGCCATCCCGCTGCTCGTTATGTGGGGTCGATGAGGAAAACGCCTCCCATCTAATGCTCCGCTGTAAGTTTTCTTCTGAACTTTGGACTGAAGCCTTAAGACCATGGAGCGTAGACTTCGCCCCGCCAAACTACTGCGCCGATCTGTTTGCAAATTGGAAATCAAGGTACCCATGTGGCTCTCCTCAGAACGTCCACATCAAAGAAGCCTGGCTCGTCCTCCCTAAATTAATCTACTGGCATATATGGCTGGAAAGAAATCAGAGAATATTCAGAGACAAAAAGAGTGATCTCAAGATCATATGGGAAAAAATCAAAAGTCATCTAAGAGACTGTTTGGGTGATCAGCTTGACAGGGCAGAACTAAGCGGTCAAGAAGCTGTTTGGGGCGCTTACCTTAATCTCCAATTCACTGATATTTCCGGACTTCCTCCTCCTCTAAAAAAATGGCAAATTCGCCTTGAGGCTGTAGAATTTTCTGATTTTTGCAACAAGAAGGAAAGAAACACCCTCTTTTTTGACGGGGCAGCAAAAGGTAATCCTGGTATATCCGTTGTAGGTGGAGTAATCAGAAGTGCAGAGAGCAGAACTGAACTAAGATTTGCCTGGGGAGTGGGCTTCAATACAAGCATTCAAGCCGAAGCTCTGGCTCTCTTCGAGGGTCTCAAACAGCTCACTTCTCTGGGTATCAAAGAGGCAACTGTTTTTGGGGACTCCCAATCCATCATAGAGATCATTGTGGACAACTCTCTTCCTACTGATTTAAGGCTATCAAGATTGATGAGCAGAATTAGAACCCTGATAAATTCCTTTCAGAACCTGGAATTCCTTCATGTAAAGAGAGACAACAATAAAGAAGCCGATGCTGAATCCAACAAAGAGGCTCTCCTCCCACATGGAGTCCTGCTAAGAAACGAAGACGAAGGCTGGGATCCTATCCCTTGACTATTAGCTTAAAATGTTTTACTGTCTTTTATTGGAGCAATTTGTTTGTATCTGTAAATCAGGAAAGATAGAGAAGATCAATCGAATGATAGTCTACAGAATTCGCAGGCTCACTAGGGGGAAACCATCTGGTTCCTATCCGAGGAGAAAACTGAGTTCTGCCTATTTTATTGTAACCTGAAATGAGGCATTTCTGCCGAGAATCAATATATCAAACTAACCGTTTCTGTAAAAAAAAAAATATTGTACATAAAATATAATGAAAAAAAAGTTTGCTAGTTTTCTTGGGTTTTAGTTTCGAGGAGAAAATCTCTGTGTAACTTTGTGTGTTTGTCGTTATATATTTTTTGGTTAAATTAAGAATCTATTTGTAGCAATTAATTGTACAGGGTTAAAACTTACAACATTCCCCTCCCCCTTATTTATGCAATATCCTTTGTTCATTATATACACACATATATACAACAAAATTATCTAAAAAGATGAGGGTACTCTTCCTTGATTGCATTTTGATGCTCCCATGTAGAATCTTCAGGACCAAAATGGGTCCAATACATCTTTACCAAGGCAATGGCTGAATTCTAGAGCACTTTGACCTTCTTGTCCACATTTTTACTTGTTGGACTTGAAAGTCTCCCTCAGGTTCCACCTTAATCATATTTTAGCCAATTACATGGTTAGCATAAGGAACATACTTTTTAAGCAATGAAATATGAAACACATTATGAACATGCATGGATGTCAACAATGTAATCCTATATGTAACCAGGCCAATCCTCTCTAGGATTTTAAATGGCCCAAAATATCTAGCTTCGATCTTTGCACAACTACCCAGTTTAAATGAACTTTTCTTTGTCTTTCCTCTCAAGAAGACATAATAACCAACTCTAAAATCCCTATATTCTTATCTACATAGATCTTCTATCTATCCTAAGCAACCTTCAAATTCAGTTTGATCTTTATTACTTGCTATTCCATTTCCTTGAGCAGGCTTAGCCCAACAATGACCCAAATCCACTAGGTTATGCCAACTCATAGGTGTCTTGTATTTCCTTCCATATAAGGCCCCAAATGGGCTCATCTTCAAAGATGCTTGGTACCCATTGTTATAAGCAAACTCCACCAAGTGCAAATATTCTTCCCATTTTGATGGTTTGTCCATCACATACATCCTCAACGTATCTTCAATAACCCGATTGACTCTTTTTGTTTGACCATCTAACTTTGGATGGTATGTTGTGCTAAAATCTACATTTGTCTCAAATGCTTTATATAAACCTACCCAAAAGTTTGATGTAAACTTGGAATCCATGTCTAAAATTATTTCCTTGGGCAAATCATGTAGCCTAGACATTTTCTTCGTGTCAATTTCAGCAACATTTGTTGCCTTATGTGTTGACTTCATTGGAATAAAGTGGGTAGTTTTAGTGAGTTTTTCAACCACTACCATGATGGAATCATGTTGCCTCACAATCTTAGCCATATTTGTAATAAAATCAATAGAAATAACTTCTCATTTCCACTAAGGAATGTGTATTGATTGTAGTAATCTAGTTGGATGTCTACATTTAGTTTTCACTTTTTGGCATTCTAAACATCTAGCTATGTAATCAACCACCTCCTTTTTCATACCTAGCCAAAAGTATTGTTTTTTTACTGCAAATATTGTCTTTTCGTACCCTGGATATCCAACATAAAGTACCTTGTGCACCTCGCTCAACACTAAATTTTTCAGTCCCTTAGAATTTGACATGTAAATCCTACCTTTGTACAAAATATTTCCATCCTTTCCTAATTCATAATTCATGTACTTTGGCTATAAATTACCTCGCTATAGGTTTCCTTTTATTTCCATGTATTGCTGATTTGAATTTTCAGCCTCTAAAATTTTGATTTTTAAATCAAATTTGCATACACTTATGGTTGTAGCATGCATTGCATGCACCCTTACGTTGAGTGCATTGGCCACCTTATTCTCCTTACCTTTTATGTGCTTAATTTCAAAGTCATAATCAACCAAAAATTCCAACCATCTAATTTGTCTAGTATTTAAATTTGGTTGTCTAAACAAGTGCTTCAAACCATTGTGGTCAGTTCTCAATTCAAACCTTTTCCCAATGAGGTAATGCCTCCACATTTTTTAAGGCATGTATGAAGGTTGCTAACTCTAATCAGGCATAATTCCTTTCATTCTCTTTCAACTTCCTTGATTCATAACATATCACATGTCCATTTTGCATGAGAACTCCTCCAAGCCCCTCCTTACAAGCATCGATGCACATAATGAAAATTTCATTTGGATCGACTATCTTCAATATAGGTGAACTTGTTAACATTTTTATATACTGAAAGGCCTCTTCACATTTATAATACCATTCAAATTTCACACCTTTCTTTTGTGAGGAAGTGATAGGATGGGATATTTTTTATAATACCTCAATAAAATCTCATATAGTAGCCTGCTAAGCCCATGAAGGATCTCACCTCTATCACATTTTTAGGTGTAAGCCACTCTTTGACTGCTTTTTTATCTTTTTTGGATCTACTACTATCCATTCCTCTAAAATGATATGACCCAAATAGTGAATTTGACTTTGATAAAATGAGAACTTACTTAGCTTGGCATGCAGTTGATGCTTTCTAAGTACCTGTAACACCATCCTCAAATGTTGTTCATGTTCTTCCTCAGATTTGGAATACACCAAGATGTCATCCAAAAATACAATAACAAACTTATCCAAATAATTCCAAAAAATGCCATTCATAAGGCACATGAAAACACTTGGTGCATTAGATAACCCAAATGGTACCACCATGAACTCATAATGCCCATATCATGTTTGAAATGTTGTCTTATTGATTTCTTCTTCCTTAATCCTTACTTGATTAAACCCTAATTTCAAAGCAATGTTTGAAAACACCTTATTTCCGTTGAGCTGATAAAAAATGTCATCTATTCTTGGCAAAGGATATTTGTTCTTCACAGTCACTTTGTTCAACTTCCTAAAATAAATACACAACCTTAATGTATCGTCCTTCTTTTTAAAGAGAGCATTAGGGCACCCCAACATGACATTCTTGGGCATATGTACCCTTTCTTTAAGAGTTCTTCTAACTACATTTGTAATTCTCTAAGTTCTAGTGTGCTCATCCTGTGTGGTGTTTTAGACATTAGGGTAGCTCCAGTTTAACAACATTGGGTTAAAAGTTCATGTAATAAAGTTAATAAAGGAAAAATAAGACCAAGGTCATAGGACACATATTCCAAGATGAACGTTGGGCAAAACATCCTAGTGGGCGTTCATTTGGTTTATTATGGCTAAGGGAAATTGGAAAAGGCTTTGGAAAGGCAAGAGGCATTAATTAGCATTTTATTTATGAAAAATAAAGGAAATTAAGAGAAAATGAAGGTGAAAGGTCACATGTTGCATGTGAGGAGGAATTGAAGGAAAATAGAGGCCTCATTAATAAAAAGGCTTCTGAGGATCAATTCACAACCTTAGTGATTTTAGCTTTGGAGGTCTCTCTATTCTCTCTACTCTCTCATCCTCTTGCACACTTGGAGCATTCCTGGAGCACTCTAGCATTAGAGGAAGGAAGGAAAAGGAAGGACAATAAAGTAAAAAGGAAGCAAATATCAAGCAAGGAATAGGTTGGATCAAGCAGCTACAATAGGATTACTTGCAGGTGTCGAGTTGGATGTATGATTTCCTTGCTAGTTTTGGCATGCATGGTACATGCATGTGTGTATTTGGTTCTCTTGTTGTCATTTGCATGGGTTTTACCTAGTGTGACAATGGTTTTCAACCTTGCCTTTCCATTTCCAGATAGCCATGGTGTGATGGGGTTCTTTTACTTGGTTGAGTTAGATTGTCGAATGGTTTCGAAACTGAGTGGGGTGGTCTTAGTAAAATTCCCAAAGGCCTAGGAATCCCTTGACTGGTAATGGCAAGATACACTATAAAGCCTAAGGGTGGAGATAGGAAAATTCCTCATGGAGAGATCTGGAGGCATCCGTGCTTCTTTAGGGCCTAGTGATCCCTTGACTAGTATATGATGGGATTGCGGTAAATCCTGTAGTGTATGTTTCTTTATTTGGGCCTAGGAATCCCTTGACCAGTAATGGTAGGATACATGATAAATCCTGTTGTGTATGTTTCTTTGTTTGGCCTAGGAATCCCTTGACCAGTAATGGCAAGATACATGGTAAATCCTGGTGGTATAGATGAGGGTTTCGGGCCTAGGAATCCCTTGACCGGTAATGGCGGGATACATGGTAAATCCCGAGGAAGCCCTAGTCGGTTTTGTTGCGAGTCCCACATTCATGCTTGGAATATGGCATATAGATGAGGGTTTTGGGCCTAGGAATCCTTTGACCGATAATGGTGGGATACATGGTAAATCCCGAGGAAGCCTTGGTTGGTTTTGTTGTGAGTCCCGAATTCATGCTTGGAATATGGCATGGGGGTGACTGGATTAAATAAATATTTGGTTCAACCCAATCTATGGTCAGGTGGTACGTGGAAGTCCTTGACTTGGTTGTCTTTTGCATATGTTAATAAAAGCTCTTTTCCTATGGTATTTCATGAGTAAATGTGCTTGTTATTATGCGACTTTGATGGTTGTTATATCATTGTTATTTTTTTGGTTATATGTTGGTTATAAGCATGGTTTTATGACAAACTTTGGTTATGGCTCTCATCATGTTTTATTTAGTAAATGAAATGTTAATGAGTATATGACCTAATAGATGATAATGCGACTATTATGAGAGGGCATCAAAACTTCTTAACAAATCTCATATAAGTATGAGGTCCCTATGTTCATATGTGTTTATATGAAATGTACATTACATGTTTATGATGTGTTTGATGAAATGTCTGCCATGGTTAGGATGAGTTTGGTCAATTGTTGGTTCAAGTTTTGCATTAGAGGCCTCGTCTTCTTGTTATTTATCATTTCTGATAATTTCATCAAGTTCTGGGTAGAGGCCTGAGTCCTAGCCCTGAAAAGGTGGCTCAGAATTCGGGGTCATTGGCACAGAACTGCTTGAAAAAGACTGCATTCACATGGAGGCCTTGTAGTGGAAGCGATTGGAGGCTTCTAGTCGCATGGTGGGCTTTTCATTTGAGTGATTGGGGGTATAGTTCAGTCAAAAGGCAAGTTAACTCAAGGCTTGGGCATCTTGAGTGGTTGGTTATCCTATGGGGTTCTTCTAGCTCCTAAGGAAGGTCAATTTGGTTTTGGTTTTTCGATTCAACTTCCTTAAATGTACTTGGGGAGTTGAATCATATCATAGTAACTCTTCATCACATGTTTACCCTAGTGGATCGGTTAGCTTGGATAAATGTGGAAGGAGGGTGTTACAGAGTGGTATCAGAGCAAGGTTCACCCCTTGGACTGAATGGGCGAAACGTGGTTGTCATGCATGCATGTAGATTGTATATGTGCTTGTTATGTATGCATGGTGGTGGTCATTGTTATAATTGTGTTCTCATGTAGAAGCTGATGAAGTGTTGTTAGAATGTGTTGTCGTGAATGCATGTCCATTGAATATGCATTTGTTGTGTATGTCAGTGTCTATATGTTGTTATGCATGTGTTGTGTCTAGTTGGTGTTATAGTTGTGGCATCATACATGGTAACCAGGATGATGATTGAGATGATGTCTATATATTGTTATGATTATGATTATACATGTATTGTGCTAATCTGGTTGATCTTGCAGACGAGATATCCTCCCTTGAACTATACTGAGGTATGTTGATTATGTTTATATTTTGGTTTAGTTGACATGGTATACTTGCAGGAAGAAGATCAAAGATGACTAGCAATATGGTAGTCTATAGTTTATGAGACTCTCCCTATAGATCAGATGAGCAACATGGTGATGAGTACCCCCCTCACATAGCAAACACTTTGAGAAGTTTGAAGGTAGAAATAAGGAGCTGCAAAGCGGATAATGACAAGGTAATTAAATTATAAAAGAGACTTTCTAGGGAACAGGAGAAACAAGCAGAGGTTAATGCAGTGATTCTTAAGAGCTTGTTGGACTTGTAGAGGTAGGGACCACTTAAGATCGATCATGGATAGGAGGACAATGCTAATGGAGCATATGGTAGCATATCTAATGATGGACACAAGTTGGACATGGATGATATTGTCAGGGATGGCAGATTCTTGGATACACCAGATAAACGAGGCAATGGACATGGGATTTACTCTAGTTCTAGTGCAGACAAGTACCATGGTCATCATCGCTATCATTTTTACAGGAGGAGTGACAAGGGATATTTATTGGATGAGTTCAAGAAAGCCAATCCACCTACATTTGATGGAGAAATGAAGAAGTCATGGGATGCAGAAGCTTGGTTTCTTTGAAATAATAAGTTCTTTAGATTGCATGATTACTCTGAGAACATGAAAGCCAGGATAGCTACGTTCAGTCTTAAAGGTAAAGCAGACATTTATTGGGAAGAAGTGAAGAATGTCAGAGGTATTCAGGAAGAGGAGTTGACTTGAAGGGAGTTAAAAATAGTTTTCAAGAAGAAGTATATATCATAGAGATACTATGATGATAGGGTGAAAGATTTCTATGAGTTGAAGATGTGATCGATGACAGATGAGGAGTATACTAGCAAATTCTTGGAGTTGTTGAGATATGTGCCTTATCTTAAGGAGGAGAAAGTGAAGATTCATAGATTCATCAGTGGGTTGTCAGTAACTTTCAAAGATAAGATCGAGTTTGATGAGAATAGATCATTGGAGGAAGCCATTAGAAAGTTGAAACATTGTTATGGGCAATCAAGCGTAAGACAAAATCTCAACAAGGTTAGAAAGGGAAATACAAAGCTAAGGGCAAGTGGTAACTGAATCGAACAAGACCTTAGGTTGCAGATGAGAAAGAGAATGTGGTACCTTACAAGAAGTTTATTGTAGTTAGATAAGGACATGGATCAACCCGGAGGGCAGTAGAATAAAGGTGATGGTAAGGGACAATTGCAATGTTGGATATGTGGCAAGGAGCATCTCAAGAAGGATTGTCCATCGTATTATGGTGGTAGGCCTCAAATATATAGTGCACATGAAGCACAGATAGTTGGGAATGTTTGAGAGGGAATTCCTCAAATCTATGCAACATTGGATAATAGGAAATTGGATCACCAGGCATCTATTATCGAGATGGAAGGTAAGATTTTTGATCAAGTTGTTTATATTTTGATTGATCCTAGATCTAATTATAGTTATGTTAATCCTGACCTGGTGGATAAGTGTGGTTTGAATAAAGAAGTGCATGTAGAATATTGGTTAGTGCAGTTGACTACAGGTACTAAGAAGAGAGTTCATCACTGGGTAAAAGCTTGTGCATTTGAGTTGAATGGTATGCCTACATCAACACATTTCAATGTGTTTCCTTTGGGATCATACAATATGTTGTTGGGTATGGATTGGTTGTATCTTCATAGGACCAAGGTGGATTTTTATGACAAGGCTATTGAGTGCTTGGATGACAATGGAGAACAAAGGATCTTGTAGGGTAAGAAGAAGGAAACATCAGTTAGAATGGTTACAACTATGCAGGAAAAGCTTAGTCACAGGAAAGGAAGTGTATTGTTTGTGGTGAATATTTCTAGTGATAAAGGTAAGGATGTTGAGGACGCAAAAGTATTGAACATGTACCTAGTTTTACAACAATTTCATGACATGTTCCCATTAGAGATTTCAAAGTTACTACCTCACAGGGAAGTGGAATTTTCTATTGAGTTGGTAACAGGGAAATACCAACATCAAAGGCATCATACATGATGATCACACCAAAGTTAGTGGAACTGAAGTTGCAGTTGAAGGAGATGCTTGACAAGGGATACATTAGGTCAAGTGTGTCACCTTGGGGTGCACAAGTGTTATTTATGAAGAAGAAGGATGGTACTCTTAGGTTATGCATTGACAACAAACAGTTGAACAAGGTAACAATCAAGAATATGTATTCGTTGTGGAGGAATGATGACTTGTTTGACCAGTTGAAGGGAGTAGTGGTGTTCTCAAAGATTAATATGAGATCAGGATACCATCAGGTATGCATTAAAGAAGAGGACATCTACAAGACTACTTTCTGGACCAGGTATGGGAATTATGAGTTTGTTGTAGTTCCTTTTGGTTTGACTAATGATCCAACTATTTTTATTTTCTTGATGAATGGTGTGTTGCATCCTTATTTAAACAAGTTTGTTATTGCAGTATTCATTGATGATATCTTGATATATTCTAAGCATGAGGAAGAACATGTTGAACACTTAGCAGCAGTAATGAGATTTCTAAGAGAGCATCGATTGTATGCCAAGCTTAGGAAATACAATTTCTTTCAGATAGAGGTACATTACTTAGGACATGTAGTTTCCAAGGAAGACATAATAGTCGATCCAAATAAGATAAAATCTATCATGGAATGGGCAACTACTAGGAATGTAGATGAGGTAACGTTATTTATGGGGTTAGCAGGTTATTACTGGAGGTTCATCAGGAAATTCTTACATGTTTCTTATCATATTACATCATTGCAAAGGAAAGGTAAGAAATTTGAATGGATAGAGGAATGTGCAGCAAGTTTTGAGCAGTTGAAATAGTTGTTGAAAATCCCTCCAGTTCTAAAGATTGCAGATTTTGACAAAGAGTTTATGGTGTGTGTAGATGCATGTAAGAGAGGAGTTGGTGGATTATTGATGCAGGAAGGACAGGTGGTATGTTATGAATCAAGGAAACTGAATGAGCACAAGGAGAATTATGTTACACATGATCTTGAGTTAGCAGTGATCGTGCATGCATTAAGGATATGGAGACACAATCTACTTGGCAGGAGGTTTGTATTGATGAGTGGCCACAAGGGATTGAGATACCTATTTGACCAACTGAATCTGAATGCCAGACAAGCTAGATGGTTGGCCACGATTAGTGGGTTTGGCTTTGCACTAGTAGAAAATGATGAAATTAGTGACTAAAAAAGTTAGTCACCACAACTTTTCCAGGTGAAATACTACAACAAATGAGCAATCTTAACTAACCCAAATAAAAATGACTAACGTAAACTACTAATTTAGTCCCGGGTTAAAATATACGACTAGCTAATAAGTAATACAACTAAAAATGACTAATGTGAATGACTAATTTAGTATAGGAACAAAAATATAACTACCTAACAAGTACTAAAATAATATGAATCAATCGTTTTAGTCATTTGAATTGTGTGAGTAATTAAACTTACAAGTGATAGTGGATTCAAAGGTTGTTATAGATTGAATGAAAGATTATACTTCCTTAAACACTTCTTTATTGATCAGTGGATTATTAGAGTTATGGAGCTTATTAGAATGTTTGGGTTTATATCCTTTGATCACATTCATAGGGAATTAAATTCAAAGGTTAACAGATTATCCAAAATGGGAGATGTGGGATTACAGTTAGGTCAAAATACAATATGAAGAATACCTGCAAGGAGAAGTGTTGGTTAATTAGTAGAGGACACATTTCCCTTAGTAATGAGAACATTCTAAAGAAATATAAACATTATAACCACACACAAAGATTTCACTCACCTTTAGCAACAAATAGAAACTTTATCACAAAATCAAAATACCAAATAGTAGAACAAATTCAAATCCCAATACTCTTCACTTATCTTGATTACCCAAATTCAATGACATGTGAAGAATATATATATATATATATAGAAATAAAAATCAAAATAAAATTCATCCATAAACACTTGCAACTTCGAAAGTTGCTATCTTGTTCATCCATAGACACCTTGCAAACTCGAAAGCTATCTTTCATCCATAGACACCTTGCAACTTCGAAACTTGCTATGTTGGTCAAAGAATCAAGTCTAATAGTTTTGATTAATGGTTCGTGGAACAAGATATTTTGAGAGTTTTGGAGTGTCCCAATCACTTCCTATTAGGATCAAGACACCCAAATCCTATGTTGATTTATAATATAAGTAACTAAGGGATCATTCGCGTAGTGATTTTGACTGTAAATTCTACGAAGGCATACATACTCGACCCCCTCTAAATTTGAACCTGTGACCTATTATAAGGAAACACATGCTCTTAACCATTAATCCCACTTAAGATGTATATACACATAAATGAAAAAATATAAATATCTTAAATTCACTATATTAATATTATAATCTCAATCAACATCTACCAAATCAATCCACTATACACATAAAACTTTAAATGATAAGGTCAAGATTCTCCTCCTATAACTAATATACCTAATAAGATGGTAAATATAAATCACATCTCATATAAATATTTAAACCTAAATTACCATTATATGATGTATCATCTCAATCACTAAAACACTAAAAGAATAACCTAAAAAAAAATCAAAATTTCAAAACTCTTTATATGCTTAAATGTAAGAATATCACTATAATAAAAAGGACCAAATAAAATGATCAATTTTAACAATAATATAAACTTAAATTATTATTATAATATCTTATCTTAACCATTAAATTATTTTAAAGATATATTTAATATTATAATATATTAACCAATTAAAATTTTGATATTTATATATAATATATTTATGTATTGGAATGGGAATTTTTTATAGGTTATATATTAAAATATACATTTTTTAAAACTAATAAAATACAAACTATTAAAAATATATAAAGTCTGTCGTGAATTAAGGGAAGGAAAGGGCCTATTTTGGGCTCTCTCGCTATATTTTCCTTTTTAGTGGGTTGAAGATTAAGCCGGTCTCTGATTCCTCGCCGAGAAGAGTTTATGAGCATAAGATGGCTTGTAACGATGGTAGGGATGGGGTGAAAAGAAGAGGAAATGAGAGTTGTTTCTTATAGAGCCTCTACCTCTATTCCCCAACTCATATCTCTAGCCCCAACTCATTCCTCAAAGGTAGGGGATAATCTAATTTAGAGAAATATTTTTATAGCAAATGCATCACAATGGCAAAAAAGAAAATGGAGGAGGTAGAGAGAGTAATTAGAGTCAAAAGACTCACAACTTTTGATATATATGTAGAAGATAGTATTTAGTGTCCCTCTACTTGATTTATGGTTAGGTTGTTGGTTTGCAGCAGGGATCATAACTAGCATCCCAGGTGGAGAAGAATCTAAGGTGAGGGAGTTGCAGAGCTATGACAAAAGATAAGGATAATTGTTTTTTGGGCTAGTGCTATGGTTTGGCATAATCAAAGGCATGTCCAACAAAATTTATCAGGCATAAGCCAATTCCAACACCAATTCTTCCTCTGTGAAGAGGCATTGTATGTAGAACCAAGTGAAAGAAGCGTTGCGCATTTTGTAGGATACAGAGCAACCTATTGAATTCTAAGATTTAGATCAATCTATTATGGACATGTGTATTGAGAAGAAGGCTTTGGTAGAGGGGAAATTAGTGCATGCCCATATATTCTAGTGGGGATTCATGGCGGACATATTTTTGGCAAGTACCCTTATCAACATATATTCCAAAAGCAGTTGCACTTTGGCAGAATCCCGAAGAGTTTTCGACCAATTGCCAGAACGAGATGCGGTCTCATGGATTTTCATTATCATAGCTTATTCTAAGTAAGGACTTCATGAAGAGGCCAAGAAACATTTTTTTCCAAATGAAATGATTGGGTTTTCAGCCCAACGAGTACGCCTTTGTCAACATTCTACCAACATCCTAGGACTCGGGGGTTGCGGAGGAGATCCATGGACAAATAGTTGTTTGTGGATTTGAACAAATTGTCATCCTGAGGAATATCCTTGTGAAGATGTATGCAAAATGTGCATCGAGAATTCACGCTATGCGTTTGACAAAATGCCTCAACCAGACGTGGTCTCCTAGATGATGTTGGTTGTGATGAGATTAAGCTATGATCCTAGTTGGAAAAATATCAAGGTTATTATCCCTTATGCAAATGCTCTAGGTGAAGGAGCCACACTTCTCGATTTTGAGAGAGATTATTTTTATGCCTGGGAAACCAGACAAATGATTCATTCGCATCCAGGGGATCATGGATTCCTATTTTGGAAAATGGACTTAATGTAATTATCCCGTGGCACTACTTTTATCTGTTGCATCATTTTATGCAGTTGAATCTGGAGTATAAAAAACTGAAGTGCCTTGATTTGAGTTTTAATTAGTTATCTGGAGCAATATCTCCTAATATTAAAGAGCTAAGAGGCTTGTGAGATCTAATATTGGGAAGTAATTCATTATCTAGGAATGTAATTCAAGAGTTAGGTTCCCTGGCTTGATTAAGAGTGTTAGACATAAGCGTTAATTATTTCAGTGGAAAAATTCCTATGGAGTTAGGCAATCTCTTACTTTGATTACCTGGATGTTGGAGGTGATAGTCTATCAGGCACCATACCAACACATTTGGGTAACCAGTCAAAGTTATCAATGCTTGACCTTAGGAATGGGTTTTTGTCTGGAAATCTCCCTCCTGAGCTTGGTAAGCTCATAAATTTGTATTAGAGGTATCAAATAACTCTCTTTTAGGAAACATCCCTTCATATATTAGAGACATGGTGAACTTGGTAGACCTCAGCCTAGGAATCAACAAGTTTTTTGGCCCTTTGCCTATAGAAATTGGCAATCTTGTTAATTTGGTAAATCTTTATTAGCCTTCGTGCATGCTAAGAGGACCGATTCATGAAGAGATTGGCAATATGAGAAGCTTAGAAAAATTAGACCTGTTAAACAATCCTCTGCGCTCTCCCATCCCAGATTCGATTGGAAACTTGCATAACCTTACAATTTTGGATCTTGTGAATGTTGAATTGAATGGTTCAACCCTAGCAACACTTGGTAAATGTAAATATTGAATCATTGTGGTGTTAACTTTCAATTCTCTCATAGGTTCGCTTCCTCATACTCTTGCAGATGACTCCCTTATTTCATTCTCCACAAAAATAAATAAATAAATAAATAAAATCATTTGATTGGAATCGTACGTTCTTGGTAGGGAAGGTGGTGGAAATTTGACTACATTCTACTTGCTTCAAATCATTTTAGTTGCCACATTCCTTCAGAGCTTGAGAATTGTTCCTCAATGACTCATTTGAGTCTAAGCAACAATCAATTGACAGGCTATATTCCTCCTGAGCTATACAATGCAAAGTTTCTTAGTGAGATTGAATTGGAGAATAACATGCTTCTGGGTACTATTGAGAATACATTTCTCAATTGCAAAAATTTGACCCAGTTGATCTTGAATCATAACCAAATTGCTGGAAGGATTACTGAATCATCTAAATCAATTTGAGATGATTATTTTGTGTTGCCCCTCTCTGCATGCTTATGCTCGTACACGACTAATGTTTATCTTTATCTACAATAAACACAAACAGGGAACCTTTTAAACATGAGTTCAAATTACGTAAACTAGCATTATCAACTAATCCCATTTCTTTGTTGACATGCACTTTTTCTACCCCTATCTTTGAATTTGAATGCCCTTCACATGTTTGATATTTTGGCATTTTGATAAGGTGACTTGGTTTTGTTTATAGAGATTGAAGTTCTTGGATTGGAGAAGGACTTTCCTATGCAACCCTTACAAGATCGTGTGGTTTTTGTTTGTATTTATTTTAAGTACATTTGCTTCAAACATGGATGGAGTAGCTCTTCTGGAGTTCGGAAATGGCCTAGATGACCCAGAAGGCATTGGTGACAGGAATACCAATTCTTATCCTTGTTAGTGGAAAGGAGTGGAGTGAAATGGAACTATTTTGGTGTATGTCTCACTCCCGAATATAGGATTATGAGGCAAAATCTCTCCATAACTTGGGGTTCCTTGTTTATTTGGAAATACTAAACCTCACAAGAAACCTCCTTTATGGTCCCATTCCACCTCAAATATGAAGTTTTAGAAAACTTAAGTGCCTGGATTTGAGTTTTAATCAGTTATCTAAAGTAATCTCTCCTTATATTAAAGAGCTAAGAGACCTGGAAGATCTGGTATTGGGCAATAATACATTATCTGGAAATGTAATTCAAGAGTTAGATTCCCTGACTAGCTTGAGTGCTACACATGAGCACTAATTATTTCAATGGAAATCTATCTTTGTGACTTGAAGTACCTAGATGTTGGAAGTCATAGTCTATCAGGTACCATACCGACACATTTAGGTAACCTGTCAAAGTTGTTAGTGCTTGACCTTGGGAATGGTTTTTCGTCTGGAAATATTCCTCCTGAGCTTGGTAAGCTCATAAATTTGCAATATTTAGATGTATCAAATAACTCTCTTTCAGGAAACATCCCTGCATATTTTGGAGTCGTGGTGAACTTGGTAGACCTCAACCTAGGAATCAACAAGTTTTTTGGCTCTTTTCTTGCATAAATTAGCAATCTTGTCAATTTGGTAAATATTTATTCACCTTCGTGCATGTTAAGAGGATCGATTCCTAAAGATTGGAAATCTGAAAAGCTTAGAAAAAATAGACCTATTAAACATTCCTATGCACTCTCCCATCCCAGATTCCATTGGAAACCTGCAAAACCTTACAATTTTGAATCTTTTTAATGCTAAACTGAATGGTTCAATCCCAACAATGCTTGGTAAATGTAAAGATTTAAGCACTGCAGCGTTAACTTTCAATTCTCTCATAGGTTCGCTTCCTTATACACTTGCATATCTCTCCCTTATTTCATTTTCCGAAGAATAAAATCAATTGATTGGAAATCTGCCTTCTTGGTTTGGAAGGTGGTGGAACGCTGACTACATTCTACTTGCTCCAAATCATTTTAGTGGCCACATTCCTTCAGAGCTTGGGAATTGTTCCTCAATTACTCATTTGAGTCCGAGCAATAAACAATTGACAAGGTATATTCCTTAAGAGCTATGCAATGTAAAGTTTCTTAGTGAGATTGACTTGGAGAATAACATGCTTCTGGGTACAATTAAGAATACATTTATCAATTGACCCAATTGATTCTAAATCATTACCAGATTACTGGAAGGATTCCTGAATCATCTAAATCAGCTTGAGAAGATTATTTTGTGGCTGCCTCTCTCTGCATGCTTGTGCTCGTACAGGACTAATGTTGATCTTTATCTAAAATAAACACAAATAGCGTATGAAACGAGAACGAGAATCTTTTATACATGAGTTCAAGTGGCCTAAACTAGCATTATCAACTTATCCCATTTCTTTATTGACATGCTTTTTTTCTACCCCTGTCTTTGAATTTGACTGCGCTTCACATGTTTGATGTTTTGACATTCTCATAATGTGAGTTGGTTTTGTTTTCAAAGATTGAAGTTCTTGGATTGGAGCAGAAATTTCATATACAACCCTTATAGGATGGTGTGGTTTTTGTTTCGATTTATTTTAAGGACATCTACTTCAAACATGGATGGAGAAGCTCTTCTAGCATTCATAAATTGCTTGAATGACTCAAAAGGCATTACTGACTGGAATACCAATTCTTCTAATTGTCAGTGGAAAAGAGTGGAGTGCAATGGAACTATTGTGGTCTCTATCTCACTCCTGAATATAGGATTACAAGGTAAAATATCTCCACAACTTGGGTTTCTTATGCATCTAGAAATACTAAGCCTCACAAGCAACCTCCTTTATGGTCCCATTCCACCTCAAATCTGGAGTCTTAAAAAACTTGAGTGCCTGGATTTGAGTTTTAATCAGTTATTTGGAGAAATATCTCCTAATATTAAAGAGCTAAGAGACCTGGAAGATCTAATATTGAGAAATATTGCATTATCTGGGAATGGAATTAAAGATTTAGGTTCCTTGACTTGCTTAAGAGTGCTAAACGTGAGTGTTAATTCTTTCCGTGAAAAAATTCCTATGGACCTAAACAATCTTTTTGACTTGGAGTACCTGGATGTTGGAGGCAATAGTCTATCAAGCGCCATACCAGCACAATTGGGTAACCTGTCAAAGTTATCAATGCTTGACCTTAGGAATGGGTTTTATTTTTGAAATCTCCCTCCCGATCTTAGTAAGCTCCTAAATTTGCGATATTTAGATGTATCAAATAACTCTCTTTCATGAAACATCACTTCATATATTGGAGCTATGGTGAACTTGGTAGACCTTAGCTTAGGAATCAACAAATTTTTTGGCCCTTTTCCTACATAAATTGACAATCTTGTCAATTTGATAAATCTTTATTCGCCTTCATGCATGCTAAGAGGACAAATTCCTGAAGAGATTAGAAATCTGAGAAGCTTAAAAAAATTAGACTTGTCAAACAATCCTCCGTGCTCTCCCATCCCAGATTCCGTTGGAAACCTACAAAACCTTACAATTTTAATGTTGAACTTAATGGTTCAATCCCAACGGCTCTTGGTAAATGTAAAATTTAAGTGTTGTGGTGTTAACTTTCAATTCTCTCACATGTTCACTTCGTGATACACTTGCAGTTATCTCCCTTTTTTCATTCTTCGCAGAATAAAATCAATTGATTGGAACTCTACCTTCTTGGATGGAAGGTGGAGGAAAGTTGGCTACATTCTACTTACTTCAAAATATTTTAGTGGCCACATTCCTTTAGAGCTTGGGAATTTTTCCTCAATGACTCATTTGAGTCTGAGAAATAATCAATTGACATGCTGTATTCCTCTAAAGCTATGCAATGCAAAGTTTCTTAGTGAAATTGACTTGGAGAATAACATGCTTTTGGGTGCTATTGAGAATACATTTATCAATTGCAAAAGCTTGACCGAGTTGATCCTAAATCATAACTTGATTATTGGAAGGATTCCTAAATCAATTTGAAAAAATTATTTTGTGGTTGCCTCTCTATTCATGCATGTGCTCGTACATGAAAAGTGTTGATCTTTATCTACCATAAACACGAACAAGGTATGAAATGAGAAAGAGAATCTTTTAAACATGAGTTCAAATGACCTAAACTAGTAGTATCAACTTATCCCATTTCTTTATTGACACAACTTTTTTCTATCCCTATCTTATGAATGCACTTCAAATGTTTGATGTTTTGACATTCTGATAAGGTGAGGTGGTTTTGTTTTCAGAGATTGAAGTTCTTGGATTGGAGCAGTACTTTCATATACAACCCTTATAGGATGGTGTGGTTTTTGTTTCTTTTTATTTTAAGGACATCTGCTTCAAACATGGATGGAGAAGTTATTATGGCATTCAGAAATGGCCTAGATGACTCAAAAGGCATTGTTGACTGGAATACCAATTCTTCTCCTTGTCAGTGGAAAGGAGTGGAGTGCAATGGAACCATTGTGGTCTATATTTCATTCCTGAATATAGGATAATGAGGAAAAATCTCTCCACAACTTGGGTTTCTCGTGCATATAGAAATACTAAACCTCACAAGCAACCTCCTTTATGGTCGCATTCCACGTCAAATCTGGAGTCTTGAAAAACTTAAGTGCTTGGATTTGAGTTTTATCCAGTTATCCAGAGCAATCTCTCCTAATATTAAAGAGTTAAGGGACCTGGAATATCTAGTATTGGGAAGTAATGCATTATCTGGGAATGTAATTCAAGAGTTAGGTTCCCTGACTTGCTTAAGGGTGATAGACGTGAGCGTTAATTCTTTCAGTTGAAAAATTCCTATGGAGCTAGGCAATCTTTGTGACTTGGAGTACTTGGAAGTTGGAGGTAATAGTCTATTAGGCACCATACCAACACATTTGGGTAACCTATCAAATTTATCAGTGCTTGACCTTGGGAATGGGGTTTTGTCTAGAAATGTCCCTCCCAAGCTTGGTAAGCTCATAAATTTTCAATATTTAGATGTATTAATTAACTCTCTTTCAGGAAACATCCCTTCGTATATTAGAGCCATGGTGAACTTGGTAGAGCTTAGCCTAGGAATCAACAAGTTTTTTGGCCCTTGGCCTGCAGAAATTGGAAATCTTGCCAATTTGGTGAATCTTTATTCACCTTCGTGCATGATAAGGGGACCGATTCTTGAAGAGATTGGGAATATGAGAATATTAGGAAAAGTAGACCTGTCAAACAATCCTATGTGCTCTCCTATCCCAAATTCCATTAGAAATATGCAAAACCTTACAATTTTGATGATGAACTAAATGGTTCAATCCCAATAACGCTTGGTAATTGTAAAAATTAATTTAATCACCATGGTCTTAACTTTCAATTATCTCACACGTTCGCTTCCTAATACACTTGCAAATCTCTCCCTTATTCATTCTTCGCAGAATATAATAAATTGATTGGAACTCTGACTTCTTGGTTGGGAAGGTGGTGGAAAACTGACTACATTCTACTTGCTTCAAATCGTTTTACTGGCCACATTCCTTCAGAGCTTGGGAATTTTTCCTCAAGGGCTCATTTGAGTCCAAGAAACAATCATTTGATAAGCTACATTCCTTCAGAGTTATGCAATGCAAATTTTCTTAGAGAGTTTGACTTGGAGAATAACATGCTTCTCCGTACTATTGAGAATACATGTATCAATTGCAAAAACTTGACCCGACTGATCCTTAATCATAACCAAATTACTAGAAGGATTCCTGGATATTTTGGGGAGCTTCCTCTCCTCCTACTTGAGCTGGATCACAACAATTTTAGTGGTGAAATGCCTGAAAAGCTATGAAGCTCAACAACCCTCTTGGAATTTAGTGTTGCATACAACTTCCTAGAAGGCAAGCTCTCTACCGAAATGGGTAAGCTCACAACACTAGAGTGTTTGATTCTCAATGAAAATAATTTGGAAGAAGAAATACCAATGGAAATTGGTAAATTATCAAGCTTGTTTGTGCTTTCTTTGAATGGTAATCGTTTAAAAGGAAGAATTCCAACTGAATTGTTTAGTTTAACTACTTTGGACCTTGGAAAAAAATATTTAAATGAAACAATTGCAAAGGATATTGGTAGGTTAGTGCAACTGGAATGTTTGGTTCTTTATCATAATGATCTTTCTGGTCCTATTTCTACAAAAATTGTGGTTGATTTTCAACATATTGACATTCCAGATTCAAGTTATTTGCAACATCATGGAATGTTTGATCTCTCCTGGAATCAACATTCAGGGTCCATTCCTGAAGAACTTGGGGACCACATTGTCATTGTGGATTTGTTGCCAAATAACAACAAACTCACAGGAGGAGTGCCCAAGTCATTCGGTTGTCTTACAAACTTAACAACTCTAGATTTATCAAACAATAATCTGGTTGGTGAAATTCTTAGGGAGATTGACTTGGAGAATAACATGCTTCTGGGTACAGGACCTTTGTGAAAAAATTAAAACTTACATATGTTGCATCAAGTGGGTGTGTTGTGCTTGACTAGATTGATATATAGAAATGGATTACACTATTCTTGCATTCCATAATGGATTTCCTCAAGCCTTTAAATAAGCTTCATTATTAATTTAATTTATTTTTATTTCACTCAGTCAAAATGTTTACGTAACATAACAATACATTATTGGGCCTGGAGTATGCCCTAAAATTGCTTCTGCTTGGCTAGCAGCTCATCTTCCTTGGACGTAAGGAAACATGTTAACGACCCAAGACCTAAAGGCATTTGGTAGGAGTGAAAGCTTGCCCCCTTACGGACCACCAATGGGTTATTCTAGGTGGCGTGGTTTTCCTTGAATAACGGTGATGAGTCAGCCTGCATTCGCGGATAACAGCTAGAGATGGTTGTCCTCACTGCTGGTTTGACAACTGAGTTATGATAGGTTTTCCCACCTGTGAAAAAAGCATAACAAGAGATTACAACATCTCTTCCATACTGGGTTGGAGAGCATTAATTAGTTATGGAAAAAACAAATTCTCCATTATTAATTATGGAAAAGTTCTTATTAAAACTACTTGCTATTTTATTTTATAGAAAATTCAAACTTTTTGTTACTTGCAAAAATCAAAATTTTATCTTAAAATTCTTTATTATCTTTAAAATTTACTATGGATTAACTTTCCAATTTTAAGAGTTGGAACTACTATTTATTTGGAAAATAAAGTGGGGTAAATTTTAAATGTACCAGTCAAATTAACATTTAAAAAATTAATTAAATGTCATTAATGATGTGTAGATTTTAAAAATGTAAATGAATGACGATTAAAAAGTGAAATACAAGTAAATACTCGTCAAATTTAATTACGGGTGGCAATGCTCACTAGATCTAGTTGCAGTCTCTGCCACCTCTCATTGAACAAAACACATCATCACCCATCAACTTCTTATCCATAATTTCACTGATGGAATTAACAAACAATATGTCTATCACATATCTGCACTCGAGACTTGTCAATATAATGGGTGACAAAGATATGTAACACTTGTTAATAAGTTGGGATATAAGAAACACTTGGCATTTGTTGATATGTTGTTGAAAAATTATAAAGGATACAAT